>CM030366.1:209238364-209844341 GCA_017893485.1 Hemerocallis citrina
ATTGGAATTGTGGTTGAATTGATATTGACTTTTGATTGGACTATGTTCAGTTTAGTTCAGCTTTTGAGTAGTCAGTGAAGTTGTAGAATTCTGAAATTTTGTGTTGAGAGTTTGGAAGAATGATCAACTAGAGATTTGCAGGGGTGTATTGGATTGAGATTTCAAAAGATTTTAAAAGAATTGAGAATCACAGTATTTAAGGGATTTATGGGGAATTCACCTAAAACTTTGATTGAGATTTATAAGGATTTTAAAATAGTTCGATGGAATTCTTATTATGAATTTGATGAAATTCGAAGGAATTCGATGACAATAGACTTTATAATTAGTTCATTTCCTACACATGATTGTCATTCTCATAAGAGTAGTACGAATAAACATTAAGGCACCTCGCAAGTCATAAAAATGTCATTCTCATAAGATTTTTCTGAAGTACTAGAAGGACACCCACATAAACAAAAGTAACAGCAAAAAAGAAAGAGCCCTACATGAGAGAGCTGTTGATGAGTCCATCAACTCAATACTCGCTATTTTAACATTCTGAAATAGCATAAAATAATAATAACTAATAATACCTGGTAACCAATGTAACGCCCCTGCCCCGAGCTCGGACAATTTATACAATTTATAAGACAAATTAGATACTATGTAGTACAACTGCCCACCACAGGCAGCCTCTCAAAAGGTGGTTAACCGGATTGGTGACTCTTGATCATCAGCTATTATATTTATTTATTATTTTATTACAGTAAGTTACCGATATGGGATATTATTTCATTACTCTTACCTCTTTAACCACCGCGTACCAACTGTACAAGTCAGCCTAAAGACCAATGCCATACTGTATTCAATTCCGAAATTGAACACCCATGTGGGTCCCTCCATTTAATTACCATACTTACCATTCACAATTCCATACAGCACCTTCATATGCATTATAACCTAAACACTTTTATTCCTTTATATTCCTTTATCATCTTATACACATATATAATCATATATAATATATTTTTTCACACCCCCTTCAGAAATCAGCGTCACTTTCTAGCCGATGTGGAGTGGAGTACCCTAGCCCACCCCCGTGGATTTACCGGGCGTACCCTGATTCTGCGTGTTGTCCAGACCCCTAGCCCACCCCCGTGGATTTACCGGGCGTCCTGGCCACAACTCCGCTCCCTCTCAGGCATACATCTCACCCACTCTTACCCACACTCGGTGTCGAAAGTCGGCTCTGATACCATTTGTAACGCCCCTGCCCCGAGCTTGGACAATTTATACAATTTATAAGACAAATTAGATACTATGTAGTACAACTGCCCACCACAGGCTGCCTCTCAAAAGGTGGTTAACCGGATTGGTGACTCTTGATCATCGGCTATTATATTTATTTATTATTTTATTACAGTAAGTTACCGATATGGGATATTATTTCATTACTCTTACCTCTTTAACCACCGCGTACCAACTGTACAAGTCAGCCTAAAGACCAATGCCATACTGTATTCAATTCCGAAATTGAACACCCATGTGGGTCCCTCCATTTAATTACCATACTTACCATTCACAATTCCATACAGCACCTTCACATGCATTATAACCTAAACACTTTTATTCCTTTATATTCCTTTATCATCTTATACACATATATAATCATATATAATATATTTTTTTAAACTACGGGATGTTACAACCAAAGTCATGGAGCAAAAGATCTATAAGGAGCACCAACTCTCCCATTAGGCATCATAACTCTACCACATCTCCTCATCAACTCAATACTCGCTGTTTCTGCACCATATGTCTTCTAGTTAATAGTTTCACTATATAGGCCACATCATACAAACCATGGAACGTTATCCACTTTGTCCTGTACTTGCAACGAGAAACCAATTTATGCCATAGCAATCTTGAGAATATTTTTGAATCAACTCCGTCGCGTTGATTTTGATTGAAATTGATTCCATTGTCTTTCAGGAGGCGGAAGGAGGCCTCTGCATGGGGATCGGTGGTTGGGTTGAATTAGGGTTTGGGTTGAATTAGGTCTCTGCGTGGGGATCGGAGGTCGGGAGGTAGAAGAGAGGAGGAAGAAGACGATGGCGAGAGAAGGGGGATTAGGATTTGGATTTATTTGGGGATAATTTGGGACATATGTACAGGAAACAAAAACATACTCACCAATGGCTTGAAAGTTTCTACAGAAAAGGTGAGAATTGCAAAGGCTTTTGGTATTTATACCTCAGGCCTCCTCCAAACTCTCAATTCTACCAAAATCAATAACTTTTTGAATACACTGAGAATTTAATGGAGTCATTTAAAATCTCAATTGAATACACCAAGAATTGAATAGAATCACTTAAAGTCTCAATTGAATACACTGTAACTTTTATAAACTCCTTTAAAATCCTAATAGAATACACTAGGATTTTCACATTCTTTTAAATTCTTTTCAAAATCCAATCCAATACACCCCTGTTGTAGAAGATAGTATTAGCTTTCCAAAATATCTTGAATCATGCAATTCCAGTTTGTGGTTTGAAAGATATGATTTTTATAAGGTAGGGGCAGATCCAGTCTTAGTCGAGACCCTGTTTTGTTAAAATGGGTCAATTTTTTCCTGTGTGTGCACCTGTTATAAATTGGAGTTTTAGAGTGCTTTAAAGGATGAATTTGAGGATATTATCAACTAGGAAGTTGTAGTATAAACTCCTAGATTTCTATAGAATCCAGAATCAAGTAATTCCGATAAGAGAGCAAGTTTTTATGCTATCGGTAAGTGCAGCATTTACATTGAAGAATGTACAGCTGAGAGCATATAGGGTTTTTATAGTATCTAGATGACTGAATCTGAAGGAGTGGTTAACTAAAGACTTGTACTATAGAGTCTTATCTTTCCATTTTGGGTAATATCATGCAATTCTAAGTTGTATTTTGAAAAATATGAAGTTTTCAAGTTTCAGCATCCTGCTGTCTAGTTCAATTTTAAGCATGTGTGTTAAATCGGGGAACTTGAGTTCTATAAGGAATTTGAGGGAATTGTCAACTAGGAAATTATATTAGAGGTTCCCACTTTTTTTAGAAAATCTAATTTTGTTGGATTCCGATAAGTGTAGCACAAATTATGGGATTTTCTACATGCTACAGGATTTATGACTAAGTTAATTTGAGTTTTAAGATGTCGGATGATTCTCCCTATTTAAGCACTTAATTTGGGACTTATACATGATTCTTGTGCTTGGTACTCATGGTGGATACATGAGTAAATTGGGAGAATAGCTACATGGTCGATTGTTGTATGTGGGCTCGTAGCTAGTATAACTTGGAGCTAGTCTAGGCTGTGATACCCTAGGACTATTAACCCAGTTGGCAAGTATTGTGATTGATTTATTTTCACCTCGAGAGATAGTAATCTTCCTGTGCACCGTCGGATCGTTTACAGAGGAAAGGTGGACCGCAGGCCGGGATACTGTATGAGACTTGAGACAGAGGTGGTAGCGACCGATGGAGATCGAATCGCCGGTGTTTGGGGTTGATAGGCTAGGTTATCTACCTCGTCTAGAATTTGTTGATGCCTAGGTCTGTCAATGAATGGATATTAGAAATGGTGTGTTTCACCTCTATTGCCGGGTATGAGGCACTCCCTTGGGCACCATTGTACTTCTCGCTGAGGGTCGCGGGTCGGAGACATTAGGTCAAAGACCTACAGAGGTGTTGGCAACTGATGAATGTCGGTTCACCGTGATTAGTTATTTTGATAAAACCATTTGGGCTAAATCATTAGTTAGACACTGTGCATGATTTGACAACTCGCATGTTTTAGCAACCAATGTTACTTCAGATTGTATTTCTTTACTTTTCGCTTGAAGACCGAGTTGATGTTAGGGGTAATTCCATATAATCTGACTTGTTCTAAAGGCCAGCACTAGGCGGTGATAACCAGGGTTGTCTCTTCCTGTCATTAGGGATACGTACTGCGGTGCGTATCTCGCACTATTGATTCTTGAAGTGTCGTGGTAAGAACAGGATGGTTCCTGTCGGATAAGGGAACAGACCCTCGAGGCAGTCATGTTCTTATGTTGAGTGGACACGAATAAACCATGGGGCTGTTGTCCAATGGATCTTCGGCGCCATAGATAATCGGTTATGTATCTGTAAGACCATCACGACATTTGGTGTGATCCAGACCGGATTGGGGCAATAGTGGTAAACGGGGACACCAATGTGTTTAGCAGTAATAACTATAAGATTCACAGCCACAATTATATCTATCAGGAACAAATCAAGTACAATAGTAGAATGTATTGCATGGCGAGGGTTAAAAATCCTGAAACTGGAGAAGACGGCTTGATTTGGAACGTATGTAGTATGAGATGCATGCATGTCCAAAGTCTTGCTGACATTAGACTAAGTGCATCTGTTTTTCTGTACTTGTGTACCTTGCTTTAGACTTTAGGTCATGACATACACTGACACTAGAAAATTAGGATGCACGTTTCTATTTTCATTAAAGGCTGGTTGTGGTTGCTAGTTAGAGATCGATGTTTCTTATCAGCATTGCGTCAGTATATGTACTGACGTACCCACTCAATTAGGTGCTGGAAACCAGATCAGGAATGCGAGCATCCAAGTGGAGGAGCAGTGTACTTATCTACCATTTGAGCAGGTACAGAAATATCAGAGTCACGCACCGAAAGACTCAAGCCGAGGGGCACGTCCTAGGGAAGCAGATTGACCACTCAGCAGAGTTTTGGCAGTGATCAGTTGATTACCATTCTGGAAGACAGCTGACAGCTTTACAAGGGGAGTTTGTAAATATTTTATAATCAGTTGTAATGAGTTAATTTACATTGTATTCCTTGTTCAAGAACAAGATAATGGTTGTAATTGATGATGTTTTTTTGGCAATAAAAAGTTTTTAAATTTCCGTGTTATTACTGTGTTGAGATGCATTTGAAGGCAAAGATTCTGGTTGTGTCACGGATGTTCGGTAACGGGGATCCGGGGCACTACACTCGATGCTCTAGAACTCCCCTTCGATATGGGACAAGCCAGCTCCGAACCCACGGATGAACTAGCAAAAATTCCTTTTTCCGAAGATGATAAAACTAAGTGTTTCCGGGTGAGCAAGACACTCCTACGCCAAATCAGGAGGAGCTCATCACCTGCATCAGAGCAAATCGGGACCTTTTTGCCTGGACAGCCGAAGATATGCCCGTGATTTCTAATGACCTAATCATGGACCGTCCAAATCTAGATCCAGAAGCTAGACATGTCCAGCAGAAGAGCTGCAAATTCATACCTGAAAGGCAACAAGCTATCAAAGAAGAGGTTGAGAAACTGTTAGCTACCAGATTCATCCAAGAGGTAAGCTACCCCTAGTGGCTAGCAAACATGGTAATGGTCAAGAAGGTCAATGACAAGTGGAGAATTTGTATAGACTTCACTGACCCCAACAAAACTTGTCCGAAGGACCCCTTTTCCCTGCCATGCATAGATGCCCTGATAGATGCCACCTCAGGTCATGACTTATTAAGCTTTATGGATGCCTTTTCGGGGTTTAATCAGGTCCGAATGTTTCCACCCGACCTCCCGAAAACGTCTTTCATCATCAATCAAGGGCTCTATTGCTATCGAGTCATGCCCTTTGGGCTAAAAAATGCTGGAGCTACGTATCAATGCCTGGTAAAGTAAGTCTGCAGGGAATAGATCGACCGAAACATGGAAGTATATGTAGATGACATGCTTATAAAGAGCCTTTGAAAGGAAGACCATATAGCCGACCTCTAGGAAGCATTCAATGTACTTCAGATCAACAATATGAGGCTGAACCCTTCAAAATGTGCCTTCGGGGTCTCCTCAAGGAAGTTCTCGGGGTTTATGATAAGCCAGAGAGGAATTGAAGCCAATCCTGAAAAGATCAAAGCCATCCTCGACATGTCTCCCCCAGCTACGATTAAGGAAGTCTAGAAGCTTACAGACCGCCTGGCCGCCAATGAGCGTTTCCTGTCCAAGTCTGGAGAGAAATGTCTGATTTTCTTCAAAGCTCTCCAAGTGGGGGAAAGAAAATCAAGCGGTCTTTGAAAGTCTTAAAAAGTATCTTACCAATCCTCCACTCTTAAGCAAACCCACACTAGGAGAAATCCTATACCTCTATCTAGCCATCTCGGATCAAACCCTCAGCGTTGTGTTAGTGAGAAGAAGAACGGGTGCAAAGGCCAATCTATGTAAGCAAGGTGCTCCATGATGCGGATCTTTGGTACATGAAGATGGAAAAGATGAAATATGCTCTAGTGACGGTCGTCCGGAAACTTAGACCCTACTTTCAAGCACGCTCCATATGGGTCCGCACTAATCAACTGCTCAAGCAAGTTCTCTACAAGTCTGAAAGCTCCGGAAGACTCATAAAATGGTCTATTGAGTTGAGCCAGCACGACATCACCTATTTCTTGAGAAACACAATCAAGGCCCAAGCCTTGGTCGAATTCATCATTGAAAGTACGATCCCTGATCCTCCCGAGGAAGGAGACAACCCCCCACTTTGGAATGTCTACGTGGATGGGTCCTCTTGCCTGGAATGGAGCGAAGCAAGGGTTATCTTAATCAGTCCTGATGAGTTCTTCTCCAATACTCGTTGGGCCTAAGTTTTCCAGCTTCGAACAACGAGGCCGAGTATGAAGCCATGATTGCCGATCTGCTCCCAGCAAAAAAGGCTGGGGCACAAAGAGTCAGAGTATTCATTGACTTCCAATTGGTGTTTAACCAGATCCGAGGACAATACAAGGCGAGCGATGACCGAAAGATCAGGTACTTGGCATATGTAAAGAAAATAATGTCTACTTTCCAAGAAATTGAGGTCACTTGCATTCCGCGAGAAGAAAATGGGCAAGCAGATGCCCTCTCCAACTCACCTCCTCATTGTTCGGTGGACTCGACCACAATGTATTGATCGAGGTCCTCCTGAAACCAAGCATTGAAGAAGAAGAAGCAGTCAAACTCATGCATATCAACCCTCAAACACCCGAAGACTATTGGATGAAACCTCTAGTCGACTTCCTCGATAAAGGGATTCTCCCCGCGGATATCAAAGAATCAAGAAAGATTCGAGTAAGGGTTGAAAGGTACGTACTCGTAGAAGGGGTTCTCTACAAGCACTCCTACACTCTGGTCGATGGTTGACCATACCTTCGATGCCGCTCACCCGAAGAGGCCGACTATGCCCTGCAATTCACGAAGGAATAGGTGGCAGCCATATGGGTGCAAGGTCCTCTATATGAAAGATCCTTAACCATGGATACTACTGGCCCACTCTCCTAAGTGATGCCCAAGCTTATATCCGCCAATGCCCCTCATGTTAGAGACACACCTTCGTAAAGAGAATTCCCAAGCCAACCTTAGCTCAATGTCAAGCCCCATTCCATTCGCAATGTGGGGGATGGATTTACTCGGGCCGTTCCTTCCTGCCACTGGACAACGATCCTTCTTGGTGTTCATTATCGACTATTTTACAAAATGGATATAAACTGAATCACTGTAAATAATCACCGGGCACCGAATCCAACAGTTCTTTTGGAAGAACATAGTTTGTCGCTTTGGTATCCCTCGAATTTTAGTTATTGATAATGAGACTCAATTCGCTGGTAAAGGGTTCCGCAAGTTCTGCACTGAGCTAGGTATTGAGCAACATTTCTCTTCAATGTTACACCCTCAGACTAATGGCTAAGCCAAGAACGCCAATCGGCAAATCTTGGATGGTCTAAAAAGGAGACTTGGTGAAGCTGCTAGGGGACACTGGGTCGAAGAACTTCCAAGTGTACTCTGGTCTTATAGGACCACAAAAGGACCCCCCCCCCCCCCACGGGCGAGTTCCCGTTCAACCTTACATTCGGCACATAAGCTCTTATCCCTCAATAAGTTTGAATACCTTCTCATCGCCTCCTTTAGTTCAACCAAGAACATAACTTTAACGACATTCGATCTAATCTTGACATTCTGAAAGAAGTCCGAGAGAAATCCATCGTCCGGAGAAACATCTACCAGCAGAGGGTAGATAGATTCTATAACAAGAAGGTGCGTCCGACCAACATTCAAGAAGAGGACCTTATCCTCCGAAAGCTCAAAATATCTGACCCACGAATGAAGGGAAAGCTCTTCCCTAGCTGGGAAGGATCATACAAAATCTCACAAGTTGTTTGCCCAGGAGCTTACCGACTTGAAGACTTGGGGGTGAAGAAGATATTGAGGACTTGGAAAGCTGAACATCTCATGAAATACAAAGAGACCGCTTAACGCCTTCGCCGGCCAATAGATAGTACCAAACATGTAATAAAGGCCGATGATTATAACGGTCACAACATGTAATAAAAGCTTGTATTAAAGCAGCTATTTAGTTAAATTTTTCAATAAAAAGCACTCTTTTTTTTTTTGCAAAATTTCTTGAACAGTTCAGAAACTCTGTGAATAATTCAACCTAAGAAAAGCAATAAGGTAAGACACTTGGTACGCCCTCGAGCCAACACCAATCTATTCACTAAGCACTTCATCGGACAATTGCGGGATCCATCCAGGATTCCACTTGCCCCCGAGTAAGTGTGTGGGGTATATCTCGTTGTACAAGTGCCTCACTAAGGACAAGTGTGGAGTTCATTCATGGTTCATAGAGAGACCTTAGCCACATACTCCTGAGCAAGTGTGGGGGGATCAGTTCGCCATTCGAGTGTTCCCAAAACTCATCGTCATCCTGTTCGGAGTCCACTCACGGTTCAGAGGACAACTCTAGCCACTTTGCTCCAAAGAAAATGTGCGGAATTAGGTCCGTCGTTCGGGTACTCCTGAAATAACTTTGGATAAGTGTGGAGTCCATTCATGGTTCATAGAGTCACCAAAGTTACATACTATCGAGCAAGTGTGAGAGGATCAGTTCGCCATTCGAGTGCTCCGAAAAATCACTGTCATCCTGTTCGGAGTCCACTCACGGTTCAGATGGCCACTCTAGCAACTTTGCTCCTAAGCAAACGTGCGGAGTTAGGCCCATCATTTGAGTACTCTTGAAATAACTTTGGATAAGTGTGGAGTCCATTCATGGTTCATAGAGCCCCCATAGCCACATTCTCTCAAGCAAGTGTGCAGGGATCGGTTAACCATTCGAGTGCTCCCAAAACTCATCATCACCTTGTTTAGAGTCCACTTACGGTTCAGAAGGCAACTATAGCAACTTTGCTCCTAAGAAAATATGCGGAGTTAGGCCTGTAGTACTCCTAAAACAACTTTGGAAGTGTGGAGTCCATTCATGATTTATAGAGCCACCATAGCCACATACTCCCGAGCAAGTGTGCGGAGATCAGTTCACCATTCGAGTGCTCCGAAAACTCATCGTCACCTTGTTCAGAGTCCACTCACGGTTTACAGAGCCACTCTAGCCACATGCTTCGAAAGAAAGTGTACGGAGTATGGCTCGCCCTTTGAGTGCTCCTGAAACAATCCATGGTTCATACGCTAAAGCACTCCAACGGATAATTGCATGATCCATTTAAGATTATCACGCCCCGCTTCCCAAAAATACGGAATACGAGCACATGACATTGGCCTATCAAATGACTAACGTTACCCATAAGCTTTTTATTCGATCAACTAAACAATATAATCAATACAGAATAATTGCGCAAGCAATAATAATAATTTTATAAACAATAATACTTGGAATGAAGCAATATAAAAATTCCAAATACAATAAACCAATATTTGGAAACTATAATAAAATCTGGGACATTAGCCCAATACAATACTAATCCAATCATAAATAGATAATAAGTCTCAATACATTAAGTTCAATAAAACGATAAGCAATTAGAAAGCATTAAATCTTCAAAATCTTTGTTCTCCAATTCCAATTACACTTCATCTAAAAAGAGAAGAAAAATTGTCCTTAGATCAAGTCATGGAAAGCAAGTAGAGAAAGCAAGGAACAATGGAATAACGGTATAACAATGATTTCAATGGAGCAATAGGAATCAATAACATGGGACAATAGAAATAATCAATATCATGTTAAACGATGTAATAGTATCAACATTGGTTCAATATTCAATAACAACATTCAATGGCCAATAACACTTAAACAATATTTGGTAACAATAGGAACAATGATGTACAATATGCAATGTCGAAACTGGAGAAGACAGGTTGTTAATTATTTTATTAATACAACAATACAATATGCAATTGGAGACATGGGGTGAACAATAGTAACAATAAGGACAATAAGGTGGTAACATGAATTAGAACAATTAGAATGATGACAATAGGACACTAGGATCATGCAATGCAACAAACACACTTCGATTAATGCAATCCAATGATATAGGATTAATTAAACTATTAAAAAATGGAATATAAAATTCTGGACAACAAGAGTAGTCTGTACAAAAATATAGTTTCCCACTGTTTCAGAACTCGAAAAACTGAATCCGTAAAAAATTCTAGAAAATATACTTCCACACGGTTCCAACGCATATTTAAAGTTCAAAATCAGATGACAGTAGCTAGGTCAATCACACCATTCTTTACGAGTTTTATGTTCAGGCAGAATTTTGACATCACATTATTTTATTCTTAGAAATAGCAAAAATTCAATATTAAATTCATTAAAAATATTTTATCGACTCCCAAACATGATTACTAACAATCTGGATATCATCAGTGCAAAATTTTATCATTTGATCAGCCGTTTAATAGTTTAAACATGAAAGATATAAGAATCTGAAAAATCTGAAAGTAAAAACATAGCTGTAGTAAAACGGGCATAACTTTTGCTACACAACTCAGAATTTAGAAATTTAAGATGTTCTGAAAACTAGAAAGATAAGGCTACAATTCTTATTCAGATTTTTTTATTATTTTAAGATCATTCAATGGTTCAAAAATAGCAGTCAACATGCAGACCAGCAAGTAAGATACAAGTTTTAAGGTATTTTTATGAAATAGATTAGTTTAAACATGATGTGTATCAATTCTATTAGTCAATAAGTTATATAATCAGCATGATGAGTGTAAAAACATGATAAATAAAATTAGAATACATACATACACCAACTTATCATCAATCAACCATCGATCGATCCAACACCAAATAACCTAGCAATTGTCTCTACAATAATTAATCGTGTTATGAGATGTATGAAAATTTTCTATCATCAATACTATATGATGTATGCAAGATTTAATATTTTTTTGGAGTCAAAGTGGCACGATGCCAAGAATATTGGGGTTAGCTTGTGTAAATCCTCAATTGACCCAACGAAGGAGATGAACAATGTATAATACGATAACAAAGGGATCTACTTGCAAGAGTTTCAAAAAAACTTGAATTTGATTCAATTAATAATTCAAGAGGACAGGGCTTGCCTTATTAACGGTGAAAACAAATACCAAGAATAAAGGAATAAGGATCCCGAAGCAACGAACCCACGAACTAGCAAATTAGCACGCGCAATATACGTGCAAACAAAGAGTCAAAACAGCAACACAAGATAGCTACTGCAATAGTAGAGAGGGAGAGAGAGCATGGGCGGCGGATGGCATCACCGACGTCGACGGCAAGGGCGTCGACAGGTGGCGAAGCATAGGCGGCACTGTGCGATCGCTGGCGGCGTGGAGCGTCGGAAAGGCAGCAGCAGGGTTTCAGGGCCGCTGCTAATGTCGAGGACAGAGGAGGAGGGTCAGGGGGTGGCGACGGGATGTCGGGGATGTGGTGGCATCGTGAAGAGGGTTGCCGGAGGTCAGGATATGGCCGGAGAAGATGAACTCAGGAGAT
Organism: Hemerocallis citrina; assembly: GCA_017893485.1. Classification (NCBI taxonomy): domain Eukaryota; kingdom Viridiplantae; phylum Streptophyta; class Magnoliopsida; order Asparagales; family Asphodelaceae; genus Hemerocallis; species Hemerocallis citrina. The sequence continues at coordinate 209,250,171 of CM030366.1, forward strand.
GGGTTCACGGGATTTTAGGCGAGAAACGGCAGAGAGAGAGAGAGAGAACGGGAGGACAAAGGAGAGAGAATAAACGGCTAGGGTTTCGAATTGTGCAAATTTTAGGATTTGCAATAGAGTTGTATTTATAGGGTACAATTAGGGTATTGGGTTGGTGATTTAGGATCCAATAATAGCAGTTTTTGGTCAAGAACGAATGAAATTGGGTTGTAGGGTTCAATAAGAGATAGATCTAAATCAATATGGTTCAAATAAAAAAAACTCACAATTAAATAGAATAAAATAGAATCAATAAGAACAGTTCAACAAGAAGAACGGAGAATTTCATGAACCAATCTCAATTAAAATAATCAAGAAACAAAAATAGAGTCTTTTATTCAATTACAAATAAAAATATTACAAAAGGGAAAAAATGAAAAATAGCGGAAACGGTAGTTACAAGGATTCATAAAGACATACTTGCTACTGAGCAATTGTGTGGGGTATATCTCGCCGTATGAGTGCTGTTTGAACCAAGTTAAAATCAACAATACATAATTCTCAAGAGACGATTCTCAACCACTTGGCAAAATTTTATTTCACAAAGATTATCTAGATACATGTGTTGTTGAAAGAACAAGTCTCTATAAGAATTACAAAATCTCACTTAGCGTCACTTCAACTCTTCAGTGGCAGAGGGATATTCCTCTTCAGGGACACGCGATTTACGGCTTCCCACTATAAAGCTAGCAATATCCCTTCCCCTCGAACCATCCGAAGCAACATCCAAACCCGTAGATCGGGTTGCACCACTCAGGCCTACTTCTTGTTCCATCCCACCAACTGACGCCCCGCTAGACAAGCCGGCCACACCACTTTAAGCATCACCAGGGTTCCGCGGAGCCTCTTGCTAGCATAAAGCCAGTTCGTGGAAGGACCCTTCCTGGGCACACTCTTCATGAGAGCAACAAGTTCTCCTAGCATTGCCTTCTTCAACGAGTTTCTTCAAACGGTGGTTCTCGGTCTGTAGTTCAACAAGCCTCTCTTTGAAAGAGTCGGCACACCACTTGCTCTGGTCCCCTGCGAGAATTCAAAATAGTCCTCCTAAGATGGGCTGCAAAGTCATCTCGAGCACTACGTACTTCAGTTCGTTTCTCTCAGATGTGACCGCAAAAAAAAACGAAGAATGACTTTAAGCTTCGAAGACTTCCTAACAACTACTCCACCTGGAGAATGATTTTACACACCAATCGGGGGTACTTCTCAGAGAATCTCATCATTACGCCTTGTCTCGATATCCCTGCGGGTCACAACCCTTCTCAAGTGGCCAAGATCCACCTCCGCTTTGGAAACCCTCTTTCGTGAACAAGAGAGCCTCAGCTCCGTCACCTGAAGCTTGGAACGGAGGTAGACTACTTCACGGTCTCGAGAATCTTGTGCATTGTACACAATAACTTGCTGACGAAAGAAAATGATAGATCACTCTAACAAAGAAAACCAAGTCACAGGATGTGCAAAAACTCAAAAAGATCAAACATTTCACGAGATAAGAATGACTAAAAGAAATTTCATTACAATGTAAAGCGGTGGTCAGTGACGTCAGTCTGCTATTAGGCATCCATACAAAAACAAAGAAAGAATACAACTAGCTATAAGGAGAGTCAGGGTCCACCTCAGTCGACTGATCCATGGGAGGAGTAGACTCGTGACAACTCTTCTTAACTCCCTCCAAAGCAACTACCATGGCGGACATGGGGTCCGTTACGACGACCTGCTCCTCTCCCTCCTCTTCCTCCTCACCCTCCTCCTCTTTCGAATCGCCTTCAACAAGGTTGTACAGATTACATCCCGAGCGATCGAACCTCGGGATGCGTGCTCCAACGTTCTTAAGAGCCCTAGCATACACATGCTCCATGTTCGAGGCTAGGAACCCCTCGGCTTCAGGATTCTCCTCCTTCACCGCATCCTCCTCCTTCGCAGTCCCCTCCATTTCCTTGTCTACGAGAGCCATCCTTCAGTCCACCGTCTCCTTCTCTTGGGCTGCCTGGTCGTTGGCCTCATCAAGGCTGACTCCAGCCAGGCGATCTGCGATGCCTGGGACTCTGATAGGTGCATTGCCTCCTCCAATGCTTTAGCAGTCTTCGCCCGCTTTGCTCGGTCCCGGTCACTCGCCGCCTTCATCTCCTTCTCCTACTCCGCCACCTGCTTCAACAGGTGGCTGAAGCGGCAAGTAATCTACAAAAATGAAAAATATATTCAAACTTACGAAGGGATAACCAACTTTATTAATTCGTAGAAAACCAAGTGCCAAAACAAAGTAATAAGAGCTTACCGCCATGTTTTCCCTGGATATTTCCAAGGCATCATCAGCTACCGGACCAGCGTCCATCGCCGCTTTATCCTTCGGAGTCGCAAGGTGGTGAATTGCCTGCATAAAGGAGGCTGAGTCCCCGAGGAACTCATCGTGCTTCATTACATGCCAATCCGGGATGAACAACTTCTTGTGCTCCTCGGTAAGAATTGCCTCCACCGTCGCTGTAAGGGGTGGAGCTTCAAGTGCGAGAGCAGCACCAAGAGTGAACTCCCCAGTGGAATGGGCAGGCAAAGCGGAAGGTGGGGACTCGAAGTCCACCACTGGAGAGGCAATCGCGGGGCCCCTCGCCACCTTCGCTGCCAAAGATCTGACAGCCACTCTCTTCCTCTTCTTCTCCTCGGGGGCTTTGCCGCTCAATCCCGCATGCTTAGCGGTCATCGCTTTGAAGTCCATCCCAGCGGCCCCTGCGGTATGAGACATAAAGAGATTATAACAGAGAATGGAGGAAGAGAAGAAGTAACTACGAAAGCAGGAGTAAAAAATAAATGATAATCAAAGATACATACTAGCCCGGGCCCGGCCCGCTCTGTCCTCGACCCGGCCCGGCTCACTCGGTCCTCGACCCTGCCCGGCTCACTCGGTCCTCGACCCTGCCCGGCCCGCCCAAACTCGGGCTAAACCGGAGCCAACCCTCCCAAGAAACCCGATTCGGTCCGGTCCTCCATTCCCCCCTAAAAAACCGAATCTGGCCCGGCTCGCAATCGGCCATACAAGCTCAAACCTGGGATGGGTTGAACCGGCCCGGGCCGACCAGCGGGCCAACCGTTGGATTTTCTTTTTTTTTCCAGATTTTTTTAAAAATATTGTGTTTGTGTAATCACTAAAATACCCCCCAACGGATCTATACTAGCTAATTTTTGGGGGTATTTTGGAAAATTCAAAAAAATGCCTATTCTTTATATACAACCTCATTTCATTCCATAAATTCACTCAACTCTCTCCGCTATATCTAATCTCTTTCAACAAATCAATAACAATCAACAACATTCAATTACTCTCTTGCAATGATCAACATCAACAACATCAACAACATCCAACAACAATCAACAACATCAACAACAACACTACAAGCTCCCAACTCTCTGTACCTTCATTCTTCAATCTACATTCTACACTCATACAGTATTTTTGTATTTGTATAATTTTTAGAATTGACATTGTTGTTTGTTCTTATTTATTTCTCTTAATCAGATTGAGTTTTGTTGTACTTCTTCTTCTTCTTCGTTTTAGATTTTTTTAATTTGGTAAACATACACTAGTTTATTCATTTAATTGTTGTTGTTATATTGAAATATATGTTCTTTTTGTTTAGAATTTGTTTATTAACATACACCGGTTTATAGTAAAATTTTATTTAGTTTTGTAGAAATATTTTCTATGATATGCACTAGTTTATCTATCTTTACTTGTTTTGTAGAATTAAATTTAAAACACACACTACAATTAATTCTTTAAACATACACTAGAATTAATTTTTAGAACATACACTAGTTTAGATGACATCTAACCGATCACGTGGTAGACATAGTAGCCAAGAATCCACTAGTAGTCGTCGCATTCCTTCCATTCCCACTCCATATGTAGAGAGTGAAGAAACACTTATGAATTATGATATTATTCCCGATTTTCATGAAACACACACGGATCAAGTAGAAGTGGAAGAAATAGAACCACAATCATCGGAACAAGGCTCTTCTAATTCCCGTAAAACAAGAGGGAACACTTTCGAAGTACACAAATATTTTGACTATGTCCCTTCACAAAATGATAAGAGTGTAGGACTAAGAATTTGTAAGAAGTGTCAAACACCCTATAAGTTTAAAATAGGACCGGAACGGGTACACTTCAACATCACTTAAATAAATGTCAACCCGAAATTTGTAAAGACATTCTCACACAACAAAAAATACACCCTAAGACCGGTCAAGCTTTTCATGATTGGTGTCAACTTAGGGGAATTGCATTTAAACGTTTTCCTAAAGATGTTAAACATCGTTGGAATTCTACTTATGATTTATTAGTTGTTGTTCTTCACTATCGTTTTAATCTTAGAGAATTTTGTGTTGCAACGGGTATGCAATACTGTATGGTAGATGATGATTTTTTATTTTTTGCCGATAGTTTGTATAAATTTTTAGAACCTTTTAATGATACTACTTTACAATTTTCAAAAATATATACATCTACATCTAGTGATATTTTCCTTGCAATTGTCATTATGATGAAAACAATTAAAGTTTGATAAATGACCATTTATTGGAGAAATGGTTTATGTAGTTTATATTAAAATTTTTAAATATTTTCATCCACTTCCTATGTTATATCATTCGTCTGACCACAAAACCTCCTTCTATCTGTTGCTAATGTAATGAATCCCATGATTAAGTTAGAGGGCAAAAAAAAATTAACTAAGATTTTTTATATTTATAATCCACACTATGAAATACAAGATTTTGATCATGTTGTTTTCACTACAAATTTTGAGCATGTTTTGACTAGTTTATATGATAGTTACGATAAAGTTTATTCAACTAATACTTTACAATCACAAAATGTTAGTTATTCTTCTTCTTCTATATTATCAAAGGAAAAGAGTCTTGCAACTAGTAGTGTTTTAAATATCATAAAATCAAAAAAACCAAGAAACAAATCACCAAATGAGTTGAATTATTATAATGCACAACCACCCATTGAAGATGTAGTAGATACCAATGAAAATATTTTTATTATTCTTTCATGTATGGCTAAAGATTTGCTAACTATACTGGTGTTAACCGTTGCAACGGAAAGTGCTTTTTCTCTTGGCGGCAGGATTATGAGCCCGAATAGGAATCACTTGATATCAAAGAATTTGGAGATGTTAGTATGCGCCGAATGTTGGATGAGAGCGGAAGAGAGGACCCAAGATTTACATGAAGCACACAATGGCTCAACAAATAGCGACGAATGAACATCTAGTACAATGAAGTTTGGCTAATGTACCCTAAATATTTGGGAAATTTAGGGGAATTAGATTCTATATTTAGGTTAAGTAGAAGTGCACGACAATAGTCCACTGCATTCTCTTCAATCTAAATAGGGGTTATCTCGATCTCTAAATACAAATGTTCCCCTCATATTGTAAGTTGATGAATTTTGTATGAAATGTTACTAATCTATTTGATTGTATATTAAACTTTGTAATTCATAAAAATAATTTAATTTATGAATATCTCTTTTATCTATATGTTCTTGATAATTCTTAACAATTTTTATTTTTCTTTGTCTTTGTAAAAAAAAATTAAAATTTTTGCCCCGACCTGTACTAGGACCCGACCCGCACTGGCCGGGCCCCCAAGCCAGGGGCCAAGGGCCAGGTCCGGGTCAGCATTTCACCTCTGAGGCCTGACCCGGCCTGGCCCAGCCCGCCAATTTTGCCAGCCCGGCCCCCGAATGCCCGGCCTAGGTAAAAACCTGGAGGTTCCGACCTGGCCCTACCCACTAGGCTCGAATGCCACCCCTATTCCAACTCAAAGCAGGTCGATCTAAAAGTATCTTAACCATTTCGTCCTCTTCGGAGCTCAAAATGGGATCGACTTTCACCCTCTTTAATACTTCTTCCCTCCACCTCGTGGGAATCACCCACGGTTCACTACTCCGAACTATGAAGTACTTCTCCGTCCAATGTTTGATTGAGCCAGGGTTGTCAATCACCTTCACCCCCCGACAAGGAGTAAGATAGAATCTAAATTTCGTCCTACTCTTTTGATGAATCTTATAGAGCCTCCTTAAAATGCTAAGTCAATGCTGAATCCCCGCTGCTTGACAATGCAGTACAAAGCCAATCACATGTCTCCACATGTTCAACATAAATTAGATCAGGCTCAAAGAGTACCAACGGAGAACTTCGGTCTCAAATGGTGGTAGCGGGAGATGGAGACCCGCAAGAAACGCGTCGAACGAAAGGAAGCACATGTCAGGATGAAGGGGCGTACATGCTCTAACGCCAAGACCGGGCAATAGTAGATCAAACTTCTTCGGGATCATGAAACACTCCCGAATAAAGTGCAAATCCTCCTCGTTTGAAGATATGTCATCCACCTCTGAGTGCTCGCGAGGCTTGTTTTTCTCGTACAAAGGCGTCATCCCGTGCACCACTCTCGACAAAAGATCGGCTAAGTAGTATCGAACCCCATCAAGGCTCGACAAAAAGCTAGGAAGCCTGCCCAACTCCCCCGCTTCTCTCGTCCTCTCTACTATTGTCTCGACAATAACCGACTCTACCACCCTCTTCCCTTTATCTACCGTCGGGGAAAGAATCAGTTGTCGATCTCCGCCATAACCTGAGGGGGAAGTCTCATTTCCCGAAGATTCCCTAAACATCTTTGATAAAATAATATCTATATAATAAAACACAAAGAAAGCTATCAAGTGGCTCTCATTCATTTGGAAGAAAATCAAAGGTCTAGATTTTTTCTCCAAAAAGACATCCCCCCCCCCCTCCCCAAATGTTCTCCCCTAAAATTTAAATTTTTTTCCCAAAACAAAACAACTCCTTCATTTATTACTCTCTCTCTCTCTCTCTCTCTCTGTTCCCCTTCTTTTCTCCTTTTTCATAATTATTCCTCTTTTTTTTTTACCCAGGTATATCCCAAAAAAAATAGTGAATCTTTTTTTTTGATTATGCAATTTCGGATTATGTTTTTTTTTATTTCAATTTTTTAATTATTTTTTTTTCGGATTGTGCTTTCATAACTCAATCACATTAACTTCCATTTAATTTCTTTTGAATAACCATATTTGATCTTATTGTAGAATATTTCACTGAGCAATTGTTTTAGATTAAAATACTTCACTGAGTTAATTTTGATTAGGATGATTTTTTTAATGGAATTTTGGATTATGCTTTTTTGAATATTTGGGCATTTGCTGCTTTGAAAGATCGTTGCAAATTCTTTAATTAACTCGCTTTATCGTGCTTTTATGGACAAATCCATGCTTAATCCCTATATTTCGGGTTTTTGTAGCTGCAAAATTGTAACTTGATTTACTTTGCTGCAATTTCACTTTACGTATACATCACAAAAAATTTTCTCTTAAATTCATACATGGTTAACTACATAAAAAACAAATAAGAGGGAACTAACTCATGCAGTTTGAGGCGTTAACCGTAACCCATGCAGTTAGAAAATGAATTGCTACTTATGTTATACTCCAAATCAAAACCAATAAACATCAATGTCACTTCATAATCCTACTTCAAAGTAAATCCATACATCAACGTCTACTAGCAAATAAACATCTATATAAATCATCCCTTACTGTTTACATGATTTTTCATATGTTGTAACGATCCGAATCCCTTACTGTTTACCTGATTTTTCATATGTTGTAACGATCCGAATATGTGCCATAGGCACGTGCTCACGGACATACCTAGTATATATATATATATATATATATATATATATATATATATATATATACCGATCAGAAAAGTTTACTGGAAAAAGCAACGCCTAACCACGACCACTAGCAAGACAGCACAAGAGCAAAAAAACTCTTGAAGGGAGAAATGAGAAAATGAGGAAAGAAAGGAGGGAAAGGAAGGAGGGGGGGGGGGGGGGGGGGGTGGAGTCTTATAGAAATGGGGAGAGGCGGTTAAGCTTCTAAAGCTTTTGGGCCCCCAAACTGTTGGGAAATCCCAGCCATGAAGTCCAACGACCACGAAGACCAAACGACAAAAACTCAAACGAACGGTAATATCAAACAATGTCACAAAATCATCAACGGGACACGTTTTGTCCAGCCGAACCACCCTCAATGTTTGGTGGCAGGCTCCGAGCATACACATCTCCGATCGTGAAATCACGCAAAATCGTTGACCGGTCAACGGTGACACGTGTCGCCCAGCCGAACCACCCTTAACGTTCAGTGGCAAGCTCTGAGGAAATGTGTCCCCGATCGTGAAATCACCCAAAATCGTTGATCGTTCAACGAGCAATGGTCAACGTGACACGTGTCGCCTAGCCGAACCACTCTCAACATTCGATGGTAGGGTCTAAGTAAACGTGTCCCCATTTGTGAAATCGCGCAAAATTGTTAAGCGGTCATTGGTCAACTGTCAACGGGACACGTGTCGTCCATATGCTGTAAATCGGACCGGACGGGATCAGAGAACCATATGTTCAAGCTCGGACCGAAATTCTACTCGGACAGGCTTATGTCCGGCTCGGTCTAGGCCGGACAATATTTTTATAGTCCGGACTTCGTTCGATAAAGCATCGGACCGCAATAATACTCGGAAGGACTTATGTTCGGCTCGAACTTGGTAAATAATCGGACCTAATAATTTGTTCAAGTTTGGTTCGTATAACAATTTGGACGGTCCACAGTCGAGTCATTTCTCGAGCCGGACTCGGACGGACGACGGACCATCCTGTTCATTTTACACCCCTAGTCGTCCAGCCGAACCACCCTCAATGTTCGATGGCAGACTCTGAGCAAACACGTCCCCAATCGTGAAATCATGCAAAATCGTTGACCGGTCAACGGTCAACGGAACAAGTGTCACCTAGCCAGACCACCCTCAACGTTCGGTGGCAGGCTCCGAGCAAATGTGTCTTCGATCGTGAAATCATGCAAAATCGTTGGCCGGTCAATGGTCAATGGTCAATGGTCAACAGGACATGCGTCGCTCAGCCGAACCACCCTCAACGTTGGTGGCAGGCACCGAGCAAACACGTTCCCGATCATGAAATCATGCAAAATCGTTCACCGGTCAACGGTCAACAGTCAAAGGGACACACATCGCCCAGCCAAACCACCCTCAACGTTCGGTGGCAGACTTCGAGCAAACGCATCCCTGATCGTGAAATCACGCAAAACAGTCAACGGTCAATGGTCAATGGTCAACGGTCAGTGGTCAACAAACACGTGTCAAGATCAACACTCTGGCTGTTCGATCTTAATGATTTTCGAGCCAGTTACGATCAACGCTCCAGATTATGACACGTCATCAGATATTTAATTAATTTCTATATTTAATTATTAAATTGAATTAATTATCTAAAAATTCCGAAAAAAGTTTAAAATCGTAAAAAGTTAATTAAAAATTCTAAATTAATAAATATTAATTGGGAATAATATTTTTAAATTCTGAAAAAGTAAATATTAATTTAGAATATTTAATTATAATTTTTGAAATTAATTATAAAAATTCGGAAATTGAATAAAAATTCAGAAATTGATTAAAAATTAGAAAAAATTCAAAAAATTTGGAAAAATCTTTAAAAATCTAGAAAATTCTAGAAATAATTTTGGGTATTTTAAAATCTCAAAATAACACCATTACGCCTCGAGCCAGATTCAAATTTTTCCGAGAACTCCGATAAATTCTGTAAACCATTAAAAATAGGCGAACTACTCCTCAAAGATTGCGAAAAGCAGTCTTCAGGTGTGGGGGGCTTGTGATATGGTTAAAAATAGAATTAGATCGGGACCATTCGAATCGGGCACGGGTCTCAAAGCTCTCAGGGAAAAAATGGTAATTTACCCTACAAACGGGTCCAAAATGGGAATTGGGCTTTTCCAAGGCCCAATAACAAAAAATGAACCTGTATTATCGGTTATGATGATAGCTCATTATAAATAAACCCAGATCATTGAAAGAGTTGTTTAAATTTATGATTATCCATAAGAGACGGTTTAAAACCAAATCTCTTATCCTGAAGGAATTTTAACTCTATTTCCTATCCAAGAACACCGAGAAGTAGAGATAGAAGATTATCTCGAAACTGTTCCAAGGCAACTATAAATACCACCCATCCTCGCTAGAAACATGTAATTAATATTTTTCTTCCCAAAACTCTCTTATTCTTATTGATTTCTGACTTGAGCGTCGGAGGGTCTGTTTCCGGTATCAATTCCGTTGTTTCAGATTTTTTGCAAGTCATCGGAGACGATCGTCATCACACAAATCAAATCTTACGGAAAACAAGTCAGGTTGAGAAGCACACCACAATTAAAAATAGTCAACACCATTGAAAGTTAAAGTCATAGTTCTTAATTGTTCTTTCAAAAAATCCACATCATCTGATTGCTCCCACATCGGAAAAAAGCAACAACAACTAATTATTATTTAAAGCCTAAAAAAGGTACTGCAAGAGCCAAACAAGTATATTATTCAAGATATTGTACATCAATGTGACAGTAGCTAAGGGACACGAACATAGCTAAAATATACAACATAAATAAGTGATAAGCAAATAAATAAATCTGACTATAGTTTTTTTATGCCTTTGAACCATCCATCTTTTGTCTTCTCTTCTCTATCTATATAATAAAACACAAAAAAAGGCTATCAAGTGGCTCTCCTTCAATTTTTGTAAAAATCAAAGACTCAGATCTAACCTTACAAAATATATTTTCCTCCCAAAAGTTTTCCCCCAAAACTCAAATTCAAATCTCCCATCCAAAACAACTCCAATATTTATTTAATTTTTTTCTCTCTCTCCCCCTCCCTCTTCTATTAAAAAATTAAGAAAATGAAAATTTTAAAAATTTTAAAATATTAAAAAATTAAAAATTTAATAACTTTAAAAAAAATTCAAAAAAATCATATAATATGTTTTTTGCTCTATGTTTACTACTTCAATTAATTTGTTGAACCTCCAAAACTATTTTATATGATCAAACAAGGTGCACCGTTCTGCAAACGTGCCGTAGGCACGTGTCAACGGGCAAACCTAATCCCATTATATAATATATTAAACCATCCATCTTTTGTCCTCTCTATCTCTATCTCATTATATAATATATTGTATTGCAAATGAAGTAAGTAGTTGTTAAGTACTTCGTACATTGAGAGTGTAACAAACTCAATAGTTGAGACTTGAACTATACATCTTTTTAAAATTAACGTAGTACTCCGTTTCATCAAAAAAAAATAAAAATTAACGTAGTACCCCAAAAGATGCTGTCTGTTTAGAGCACTTCCAGCGACACCCACTTACAGTGGGCGCCACATGCTAGACGACAAGAAACAAAAAAGACGTTCCAACGGTGGTCTTTTGCCAAGGCAGTTGCTGGGTCCTACACTGCTCGGCGTGGGATTGGGCAGCCCAAGCCCTTGTCCCAGACTCCCAAACCGGGCAATAATTTTTGACCAAAATGACCCACTTTCTGAAAGTTTTTACCAAAATAACCCACTTTTGAAAGTTATTTTATCAAAATAACTCATTCGCTAACTGAGTTAGTGACCCTAGTGAAAACAGGGTCGCTAACTGAGTTAGCGAGTGTATACTTGGCATTTTTCTTCAGGTTTCACCACTTGAAAAAAAACTTGCAGAAAAAGTCAAGTATACACTCGCTACCTCAGTTAGCGACCCTAGCAACCCTATTTTCACTAGGTCGAGGGTGGTACAAATGAATTGAGAAAAAATATATTTTTGCTTGAATTATAAAAAAATCATTGGGTTTAGAGTCGCTATCTCAGTTAGCGAGTGTGTTTGTACCACATTCGCTAACTGCGATAGCTAATGTATTGACCTGAAGAAAAATATATTTTGATTTAGACTCGCTATCTCAGTTAGCGAGTGTGGTACAAACACACTCGCTAACTGAGATAACGAGTTTAAACCCAATTCGTTTGTACCACACTCGCTAACTCAGTTAGCGACCTTAATGAAAACAAGGTCGCTAACTGAGATAGCGAGTGTATACTTGATTTTTTCCTTCAGGTTTCACCATTTGAAAAATAAAACCGAAGAAAAAGGGCAAGTATACACTTGCTAACTCAGTTAGCGACCCTATTTTCACTAGGGTCGCTGATGCTGTTTATTTCTGGGGCACGTGTGGAAGCACCAGGTGTGAGTTCGAACTCAATTTGTATTGAAGGAGATTGCCGCTCGTCTGCCGACCTTCGGTTGACCTTCTGGGGGCTACGATGAGCTCGAAGAGGCGTTTGAAGGTTGGGCTCGGATCGGAAGGGTCGGATCCGAGGTCTTGTGTACCTGCAGACGGTCCTGAAACACCGGGGTTTGTCCCGGTGGCGGACCCTCCGACGCTCTAGTCAGTCTCTGTGAGAGAGTAGCAATAACTAGGTATATTTAAGTGGTAAAAGATTGATTACCTTCAAAAGGTGGATGAGGGTCTAGTATTTATAGAGAATCCCAACCGGGTTTGGTTCCGCTTGGGGGCCGGGTTTGGATCCGAAAGCCCATGGGCCTGACGTGGCAGAAGGCCCAGGGGGTTTAGGGCGGTTGTGGTGATACCAGGAATGGTATAGGGCTGACGTGGCGAAACTCTTGGCGGTATTTGGGGCTGACGTGGCCCATCGTGAGTCCTCTGAGCCTCTGGGGGAATCGGAGGGCCTAGGCTGCGCCAGGTCACCCCTCCGCCCCGCCAGAGAGGGGGGACGGCATGAGGGACTGCTCCGGATCGGACTCCGGGGGATACTGAGGCTCGTCAGTACGAGGGAGCAGGCACTGTGGGGGCAAAACACGAGGTTCGGCGCCGACCCTGAAGGGGTCCGGAGCCGAGCCAGGTCGGTATTCTTGCTTTTCTGAATAGAAATTGTATTGGGCCTTGGATGGGCCTCAGGCCATTTTTACACTGTCACACAAGCCCCCCACTCCTGCAGGGGGTGCGGGAGCTAGCCGTGGAGGAGTGTTCATGATTGTACAAAAATGGGAGGGCGGATCATAGGGCCTTTCTGGAAGTGCTGTCCTGAAGCTTGGATAGGACCTCGAGCTAGTCGAGGGTCAAGGTGTAGGTGAAGGCGATGGCGAACCGTTGTCTCTTCCGGAGAAGAGTACCCTGGTGTTCGATTGAACCTCGAGGGGTCGAGGGATTACGCGTCGACAAGGGTGATGGCGAGCCGTTGCTTCTTCCTGAGAAGAGTACCCGGGTGCCAGGCCGAACCTCGAGAGGAGGGGGAATTATGGGCTGGTAAGGGTGATGACTAGCCGATGGATCTTCCGAAGAAGAGTACCCGGGTGCCAGACCGAACCTCGAGCTGGCGAGGGATTGTGGGTCGGTTAGGGTGAAGGCGAGCCGTTGTTTCTTCCTGAGAAGAGTACCCCGGTGCCAGGCCGAACCTCGAGACGAGGGGGAATTACGGGCTGGTAAGGGTGATGGCCCGCCGGTGGATCTTCCGAAGAAGAGTACCCCGGTGCCAGACCGGACCTCGAGCTGGCGAGGGATTATGGGTTGGTAAGGGTGAAGGCGAGCCGTTGCTTCTTCCTGAGAAGAGTACCCGGGTGCCAGACCTAACCTCGAGACGAGGGGGAATTACGGGCTGGTAAGGGTGATGGCCCGCCGGTGGATCTTCCGAAGAAGAGTACCCGGGTGCCGAGCCGAACCTCGAGCTGGCGAGGGATTATGGGCCGGTGAGGGTGAAGGCGAGCCGTAGTTTCTTCTTGGGAAGAGTACCCCGGTGCCAAGCCGAACCTCGAGACGAGGGGGGATTACGGGCTGGTAAGGGTGATGGCCCGCCGGTGGATCTTCTGAAGAAGAGTACTTTTAGTGCTGGCGAAAGCGAGTCGTTATTTTGCCCGAACCGGCCCCGTATCGTGCTGCCAGCCTGGCACTGGGTGACGTCAGCAGCACGTGTTTCGAGGATGTGGCGTGATTTTCTAGGCGGTAGTTGTACGTCAATCGGTGAATAGTGACCGCGAAAATCGAGGAGTTGTTCTTATCCCCTATAAATGTTCCCCCCTCTCCTCCCGTCGTCCATTTCTCTCCTGCCTCTTTTTTTTTTGAAAAAATCCTTCAACTCTTCAGCGCTCGCCCCTTCAGCTTCCGGCGGCAAGGTCGTGTTTCCGAGGTGATTTCAGGTTAGTTGGTAATCCTGTTTTAACTTAGGCACGGATGGATAGGGCTCAGTCCGGCTCGTTGGCGTCGACCTCTGGGGAGGGGCCGGTAGGCGAGGAGGAGGTCGTACACAGCGTGAAGCCATTGCGATCTCGGAGGCATTTCGTGGTAGAAAGCAGCGACTCTGAGGAGGGGGGTGGCAGCTCAGATGAAGTCCAAACATTAGGGTCGGCTTCCGGAGAGGAGGGTGGCTCCGAGGGAGAAGGTTCCGCGGGGTCTCCGAATCCGCCCGTTCTGGGGCGCTTGTCTACACCTTCGCCGGAACGGACCAAGAGGAGGAGGGTTCCGAAGAAGAAGAAATCGAAGAGTGGCGGCCCGAGCGACTTGGGGATAGGGTCGTCCGCCCAACCCCGGCCTTTCCGTTGCTACCCCCGACGATCTCTCCGATAAGGAGTCCTCGGGGGTCCAGCCGTCGTCGTCAAGCCGGAAGAGGTTGATGGTGGACGCCTCCCCGACCGCTTTGGAGGCGAGCGACTTGGGGGCTCTGCAGTTGGCCTACCACATAGGGCCCAGTTATGAGCTTATGCTGCCGAGTTCTTCTCTTCGACCGACCGATCCCCTGCCGGTCAGGTATTGTATCTTCCCTGTGGACGCCTTTATCTCCGGCCTGAGGCTGCCCATCCACCCCTTCGTTCGGGAGGTGTTAAATTGGTCGTCCCTGGCGCCGATGCAGTTCGGGCCGAACTCCTGGAAGCAGATCATCTGCTTCGTGCTGTTGTGCGAGGAACGGGGGGTACCCTTACGGCTGGGCGTGTTCCGAGCGACGCTATTGATTGGCTCATCAGCAGAAGGGGTATATTATATCTCGCCTCGAGGTAAGGCGAAGGTTGTCCACGGTCATCCGGATTCCATTAAGTTCTGGAAGAAGAAGTATCTGGTGATCCGGAGTGAGGACCCTTGGGCTATCCCTACTCGGTGGAACCATACTAAGCCGAGCTACCCAGCACCGGGGCCAGGGGATTTGACGGCGGAGGAGTGGAGACTCGTCGAGCGCCTCCGTCTGTCGCATAGCATTAATTGGGGGAAGGTGACGGAGGCCCACTTGGCGAACGTCGGACTGAGCCCCAGCCCGGCCGTGCCTCGTACGTGGTTGTTTCTTTCCTCACACTCTTCTTGTACTTTTTTGCTCATTTGTTCTTAATGGATCTCTTTACAGGAATGGATGAGGAGTCGATTAAGGCGCTGAGGCTCGCCATGAGGAAGACGAAGGGCCAGAAGAAGGATGTCGCGGTGAAGACCACCGAGTTGTCCCAGGTCGTCTCCGAGGTCCCCATTCAGCCGAGGATGAAGAGGACTCGATCAGAGACGGGTGGGGACGTCGTGGTCCAGGGGGGTTCGGATCAGGGTGCGGCCGCCGCGCCTGATAAGGGGAAGGGTCCCCCGGTGGATCCCGGACTTGAGGAGAGGCTTCGGCGAAGGTGGGTGCCGGATTGGTCGATCCGCGAGGGTGATTGCCTGGTCCGGGGGCGCCAGGCCGTGGAGGTTGCAGATAAGTTGGCGACCCCTCGGGACCGCTCGGATATGAAGTCCCAGACCCTGGACGAGGCGTATGTGCGTCTTGCGCAGGCCACGGTGCTGGTAAGTCGATCGAACCTCCTAGCTTTCAGGTGATGTTATTTAAGGAAGATTTCTTAGTAGTGTCTGGTCCTGGCAGGCGACCGTGCAGGGGGCCCATGTGAAGGGCCTCTACGAGGCGGCGGTGCAGCGAGAGCGAGATCGGGCTGACAAGGCCGAGCAGGAGGTGACGGAATTGAAGGGAGAGCTCGAAGGCTCTCGTAAGAGGGAGGCGGAGACGAAGGTGGCTTTTGACAAGGAGAAGGAGGAATGGGCGAAGGCGAGGTCGGCTCTGGAGGAGAGGTCGGAGAAGGAGAAGGATGAGGTGACTAAGTCGTGTCAGATCCTGGTGATCAATGCCCAGGATAGTAGTTATGCGAAGGCCCTCAGCCATGTGAGGCACTTTTATCCGACCATCGACCTGTCCAACTTCGAGTATGATATGGAGATTGAGGGGACACCGAAGACTCCTGGCGGACAAGGGTCAGATGACAAATTGGTTACCGACCCTCCCACGGATCCGGCTGATATCGAGGTGGGAAAACCCGCTGTATAATTTTTGTCTTTCTCTTTCCTTCTCTCGATTGTATTTGCCTTCCGCGGACTGGCCACCGCATTTTTTTGTATGGGGAAACTGAATTTATAAAAAGAGGGTTTTCTGGCTGGCTAAGTGTTCCAACTTTGAAAAATTTCTGAACCTCCTTGCATATATGTCTTGAGCGGGCTGGTTCTCTTGTAGGTCACGGCTCCCCTTCCTGAGGTGGACCCCCTTCGTTCCGACGTGGCGTGGCTTCGAGGCAAGGTCGAGGCTTTAGAGGCCACCTTGGTTCGGTATCGAAAGAGGGCTCGCGACACTGATGCGGCCTTCCATTATTACAGGAACAAGTCTGAAGCCCTGAGTGAGGAGGCGAGCCGGCTGAGGAGGGCGATGGTGGATCGGGAGCTAGGGGGCGTTGGTCTTGGATACACCATGTCAAGTTCTTCGGTGCAGAGGCCTTCCTCCGAGAAGCTTCTTCGCGATGTGATAGTGGAAAAGGAGATGGAGATACACCGCTATAGGACCATGTTGGGTGTTTCGACATCTTCCTCGAGGGATCGGCGAGCAGAGGGGGCTCCCTCGACGTTGCCACTGATGGAGCGCATTCGATCCGTGGATGCCCAGAGCTCCGTGGCCGGGGTGTCGACGATGGCGGAACCGAAGGATCGTCACGACGAGGAGAGAGTCCCCAGTCGTTTGGTCGGAGTGGTTCCTCCCTTTACCGGGTCCGAGGGGCCCTAAGTTGGAGATCCCCTTTAGTTTGAGATGAGGGGAGTGGTTCTGTAACGGTATTTGCTTGTTTTCTCCGTACAAAAAATAAAAGAGTATGAATAAAGCTTTCATTTCCTTCTTTGCTCTGGTTATCGGGGTGGTGAAGGGTGGTTTAGGCGAGGTCGGGCTCCGCTGATTCGTGAGGAATCGATGCGGGGCGACAGGGAGACCTCCTGCCCGTTGTTGGGTCGCACCTGCCGAGGCGTTTGGGGATGAGACCCGAGGGAGAACCTTGATGCCGCCCGCCTTGCCCGGTACCGGGTCGGCGTTGCCGAGGTATTTAACTTTTGACAGAAGAGACTTCTTTTATACCAGACTGAGGGGGGGGGGGGGTCGCCGAAGCGGCCCTTTACACATGAATGTTTACAAAAACTCTTAATTTACTTAAGCCATGCTGGAGCCTACGCTTGCTCTCCCCGGAATTTCATGAGGTGCTCAGCGTTCCAGGGTCGGCTGATGGGTCGGTCATTCATATCCGTCAGTCGGTATGTACCCGGGCGTACCGCCTCGACTACGCGGTACGGGCCTTCCCAGTTGGGAGCCAGTTTCCTCTTCTTGGTCGGGTCAGAGACGGATAGCTTTCGCAACACTAGGTCCCCTGCCTGGATGCTGGTGGGGCGGACTTTCTTGTTGTAAAATCTCTCAATCCGTTGCTGATAAATGCTCCTTCGGACCGCGGACTTTTCTCGTACCTCGGCGACGAAGTCTAGGTTAGCCCTCAGGGCGGACGCGTTGTCGTCTTCATCGAAGGCTATGATCCGGGGGGAAGGCAATCCGACTTCGACGGGGATGACTGCCTCAGTCCCATAGGTCAGATTGAAGGGTGTCTCCCCTGTGGGGATCCTCTGCGTGGTTCGGTGTGCCCATAGTACGCTGGGCAGCTCCTCCACCCAGAGCCCCTTGGGGGAACTGTCAAGGCGCTTTTTGAGGCCATCGAGGATTTGCCTGTTCGCATTTTCTGCTTGGCCGTTGGATTGAGGGTGGCAAATGGCGGAGAAACGTTGCTGGATGCCGATGTCCTGACAGAAAGATTGGAAGTTTTGCCCTTGGAACTGGGTTCCGTTGTCCGTGACGAGGATTCGGGGGATCCCGAATCGACAAATGATGTTCTTCCAGAAGAATTGTTGCACTTGGCGTTCGGTGATGCTGGACAGCGGTTCGGCTTCGATCCACTTGGTGAAGTAGTCGATGGCGACAATCAGGAATTTCTTCTGTCCTACCGCTGGGGGGAAGGGCCCCACAAGGTCCATTCCCCACATGGCGAAGGGCGTAGGGCTCGCCAAGGATCGGAGGTTGGCTTGAGGAAGCCTTTTGATGGGAGAGAACCTTTGGCAGGGGCCGCACCTCTTGACCAAGTCTTGCGAGTCTTGGAGCATGGTGGGCCAATAGTACCCTTGATTCAGAGCCTTTCGGGCAAGCGTCCTACTCCCCATGTGGCATCCGCCGATCCCCTCGTGCAGGTCTTTGAGGACGTAGCTGGCCTCGTCCTGGGCGAGGCAGCGGAGGTAGGGTTTGCCGTCGGCCAGGGTGTACGAGCGTTTGAAGAGGATGTTATTGATTATGACGAACCTTTCCGCTCGGACTCTGATTCGCCTGGCCTCGGCTTTGTCTTCAGGAAGCTCGGCTTGGCTCAAGAATTTTCGGATGGGAGTGGTCCAGTCGTCCGGGCCGGTTCCTTCTTGTACGCACATTGCTTCCGGCTCTGGGCTAAGGATGCTTGGCTCCAAGAGGACCTCGACGAGCACCGTACGATCGAGGCCTTCGAAGGAAGAAGAGGCGAGTTTGGATAGCGCGTCGGCTTGGGCGTTCTGTTCCCGGGGGACTCTGATAACCGCAGGGTTGTCGAAGAGCGCCAAGAGCCGTCGGACCGCCGCCAAATATCTCACCATTCGGTCGTCGCGGGCTTCGTACTCTCCGTTGATCTGGTGGATCACGAGTTGAGAGTCGCTGAACGCCCGGATTCGCTTGGCACCGGCTCGGTGGGCGAGGGTCAGTCCGGCGATCATGGCCTCATATTCTGCCTCGTTGTTGGAGGCGGGAAAGTTGAGGCGCAGGGAGTATTGAAGTAGGAATTGGTCGGGGCCACGAAGGATGACGCCCGCCCCACTCCCCGTTTCGCAGGATGAGCCGTCAACAAAGACCTCCCAGGTCAGATCCGGCTCTTCTACGTCAGGTTGCTCGGAGACAGTGCATTCAGTTATGAACTCGGCGAGGGCCTGCCCTTTGATGGCTGCCCTGGGATGATAGCTGATGTCGAACTGGCTCAGCTCGATCGACCACTTGACTAATCGGCCGGAGTTTTCGGGCTTGTGGAGGACGGTCTTCAGCGGTTGGTCGGTCAGAACTCGGACGGAGTGGGCCTGGAAGTAAGGTCGGAGTTTTCGGGCTGCCATAACCAGGGCGTAGGCTACCTTTTCTATCTTCGCGTACCTCGTCTCGGCCGGGTGTAGCACTTTGCTTACATAGTACAGGGGTTTCTGAACTCCTGCCTCCTCTCGGACGAGGACGGCGCTGAGGGCGTGGTCCGATGCGGACAGGTAGAGCCAAAGCGGCTCGCCTGGTTCGGGCTTGCTGAGGAGAGGCGGGTTGGCGAGGTACCGTTTCAGCTGTTCGAAGGCTTCTTGTTGAGGGGTGCCCCACTCGAAGCCCCCTTTCCCGCGCAAGGCCTTGAAGAAGGGGAGAGATTTCTCCCCTGACTTGGAGAGAAAACGGCCGATCGCCGCCAACCGACCTGTGAGCCTCTGAACTTCTTTGACATTCCGGGGTGGGGACATGTTGATGATGGCCTGTATTTTTTCGGGGTTTGCCTCGATGCCGCGCTGGCTGACAATGAACCCTAGGAACTTCCCCGTGGAGACGCCGAAGGCGCATTTAGCCGGGTTAAGCCTCATGTTGTGGCGTCGGAGGACACCGAAGGCTTCCTCGAGGTCGGCGACGTGGTCCGGCCCAGCCCGGCTCTTGACAAGCATGTCGTCGACGTAAACTTCTACGTTGCGGCCGATCAGGTCCTTGAAGATTCTGTTGACGAGTCGCTGGTACGTGGCGCCGGCGTTTTTCAGCCCGAAGGGCATGACACGGTAACAATAAAGACCTTGGTCGGTGACGAATGAGGTCTTGGGGATGTCTGGCGGAAACATCCGGATCTGATTGTACCCCGAGAAAGCGTCCATGAAGGACAGTAGCTCGTGCCCTGAGGTCGCGTCTATCAAAGCGTCGATGCGCGGGAGGGGGAAAGGATCTTTTGGACACGCTTTGTTAAGGTCCGTGAAGTCAATGCAGATTCGCCAACCCCCTGTAGCTTTCTTCACCATGACGACATTGGCCAACCATTCGGGGTAGGTGACTTCCTGGATGAATCGAGCGGACAAGAGCTTGTCCACTTCTGTTTTTATAATTAGTTGCCTCTCCGGGGCGACTTTGCGCCTCTTTTGGACGATCGGTTTAGAGTCAGGGAGGACACTCAATCGGTGCATGATCAAGTCTTCGGAGATTCCGGGCATATCGGAGGGCTTCCAAGCGAAGAGATCAACGTTGCGGCGGACGCAAGCGATGATGCCCGTCTTCAGGTCCTCGGCAAGTGAGCGGCTCACCCGGAACCATTTGGACTCATCTTCAGCGTCGAATAGGATCTCCTCCAGCTCGTCCACGGGCTCGGGGGCGGGGCCGTCTCTCTCGGGTTCGAGTTCAACGGTGCTGAGGGGGAGTACGCCCGTGCTGAGGGGGGGTACGCCCCTTCTCCCTTTGAGTTTCCGATGGTGGGCTGAAGGTATCGCCTGGATGGAGTTTAGCCCGGGTCTGCCGAGGATGGCGTTGTAGGCCGCCTTGGCGTGGATGACCATGAAATCCAAGGACTCGGTCCTCTTGACAGGATCCGGTCCAGTGGTGACGTTGAGGGTAATAATTCCCTTCACCATGATCGGGACGCCCGCAAGCTTAAGCAACGTGCCTCCCGCTGGTTTGAGTTTCCCTCTGGGCAATCTGAGGCTTTCGAAGGTTCTGAGGAAGAGAATATTTACCGGGTTGCTGCTGTCAACAAGGATTCGGCGAACTTCGCAATTGGCCATGCTGAGGCTAACGACGAGGCCCCCGCTGTGGGGGAGGTGAATTCCTTCGGGGCCCTCTCCTGAGAAGGAGACTGGCCGTGGTTGTAGCTCAGGGGAGGGGCTGTACCGAATGGCGTTCGTCCCCTGGGTGAAGGTTCTTTGGGGAGCATCATTTTCTCCCCTCACCGGTCCCCCGTGGATGTTGTGTAGGGTGAAGGGCGTATCCAGGGATACCTCGTATTCGGGATCCTGACCCTGGGTGCGGTTTGGGTCAGGCTTCGGTGTTGGTGATCCCCGGTTCCTATCACCTTGCCGACCCCGTGGGCCGTCATCCCTGTGGGTCCTCCTCGGATGGTTCGGGGCCGAGTTGGAAGCGGCCCTTCCCCAGTTGTGGGTTACCTTGCGGCTGAGGATTACTCTTTGTAGGTCGGGCCGGGCTGTCCCGCCGACGCTCGTTTGGGACTCCCGAGGGGGAGCCTTGTGTTTCGACGTGCGGGGCCCGGCTTCATCAGAGGGTGGGGGCGGGTCCCGTTGGTTGACGGAGGGAGCAGCCCCCTTGCCTTTGGAGGTCATGAAGATTCGGCTTCTGGAGCAGCTTTTCCCACAGACGGCGCCAACCTGATGCTGTTTATTTCTGGGGCACGTGTGGAAGCACCAGGTGTGAGTTCGAACTCAATTTGTATTGAAGGAGATTGCCGCTCGTCTGCCGACCTTCGGTTGACCTTCTGGGGGCTACGATGAGCTCGAAGAGGCGTTTGAAGGTTGGGCTCGGATCGGAAGGGTCGGATCCGAGGTCTTGTGTACCTGCAGACGGTCCTGAAACACCGGGGTTTGTCCCGGTGGCGGACCCTCCGACGCTCTAGTCAGTCTCTGTGAGAGAGTAGCAATAACTAGGTATATTTAAGTGGTAAAAGATTGATTACCTTCAAAAGGTGGATGAGGGTCTAGTATTTATAGAGAATCCCAACCGGGTTTGGTTCCGCTTGGGGGCCGGGTTTGGATCCGAAAGCCCATGGGCCTGACGTGGCAGAAGGCCCAGGGGGTTTAGGGCGGTTGTGGTGATACCAGGAATGGTATAGGGCTGACGTGGCGAAACTCTTGGCGGTATTTGGGGCTGACGTGGCCCATCGTGAGTCCTCTGAGCCTCTGGGGGAATCGGAGGGCCTAGGCTGCGCCAGGTCACCCCTCCGCCCCGCCAGAGAGGGGGGACGGCATGAGGGACTGCTCCGGATCGGACTCCGGGGGATACTGAGGCTCGTCAGTACGAGGGAGCAGGCACTGTGGGGGCAAAACACGAGGTTCGGCGCCGACCCTGAAGGGGTCCGGAGCCGAGCCAGGTCGGTATTCTTGCTTTTCTGAATAGAAATTGTATTGGGCCTTGGATGGGCCTCAGGCCATTTTTACACTGTCACAGTCGCTAACTGTGTTAGCGAGTGGATCGTTTTGATAAAAACTTTCGGAAGTGGGTCATTTTGGTCAAAAGTTCACCGGCCAAAGACGGTAGCATGGTAGGCACTAGGCCATCACATTTTTAAAATTATTTAATTATTTTTAAAATTGTTTCGCCTTAGCTGCTTAATTATTTAATTATTTTTAAAATAACTTTAAAAAATTAGAAAAGTCCTAAAAATTTAGAACAAAATAATGAAGATGATAATTAGGTTGTACTAATTTGTTGTACTAATTTATTTGGTTACTATAATTTATTTGTTGTACAAGTTTATTTTGTGATTTTAATTAATTTGATAACCACGGTACAATTTTTTTAAAAATATTATCAACCGAAAAACTAAAAAAAAATTAATAAAATAAATGTAAATTAAGGGTTAAGGACGTAAAGGTACATAAAATTTATACTAATATTCTATACACACCTAAAGTTGTAGTAATACCTCAATAACACTCAAACTTTTATAATTGGACCAAAAGATACATTCCGTTCACTTCTGTTAATTTCTTAACCATTAAAATGTGAAATTACTTTTTTATCCCTATGCCTTAAAATTTTCTTTAAATTTTTTTAAAATACTTTAAAATATCATTTAAAATCTTTTTAAAATTCCTAAAAATTCCTTTTAAAATATTTTTAAAATTCTTAAAATTTCTTAAAATTTTATTTTATAATTCCTTTAAAATACCTTTAAAATTCCTTTAAAATACATTAAAATTCCTTAAAAGTTCATGTAAAATTACTTTAAAATACCTTTAAAAATTCCTTCACAGAATATATTCAGCAAGCAAGCTTCTTCAAAGATTCTTCTTCGAAGATTTCTTCAAAGAATATATTCATGTATTGTGAATTGAAAGAAGTAGTAGCAGTATCAAGTCAAAAATGTAGCAATAGCAAGTTCTAAAAATATATTCAGAACCAACATAGAACAAATAAACTATTAGAATTAACAAAGAACAAAGAAACTATTCATAATCATCATATCATAATCATCATATATATTCCACAAAGAGAAAAGAAAGAATTGGAGAATATGCACGCATTCCTAAATACATAACTATTCAGAATCATAACATTTCAAATTTTTCCAAATGATCATAACATTTCATTTTTTCTAAATACACAATCAATATTACATAACTGAAAGTTGCTGCTTCTTCTTCAATCAGTATTATATGATCAACAAGCAACCTTAACTGCTGCTGGAACTCTTCAACAAGAAAGCTTCTTCTTCTGCCAACCACAAAAAAACATTATATTTTAAGCAACTACAGAGCATCATACCAGCAAGGAAAACTGAGAACTCAGCAATAAAAATAGAAGTCTCAATTATAGAAAAAAAATAGAACATTTTTTTTCTCTCAAAAAGCATCAAACTATTGGTGAAAGAAACAAGGAATGAAATAAAAAAGCTTTGGAGATTAATGTCAACTAATCAATGAGTAAATGACAAATTCAATTATAATAAATCTAGGAGTAAAAAAATGTAAATTTTACTATATAAAGGTTGTCAAAATAATCATATGACACTAACCTAACTGTACAAAATATATCTACACATTAATACACAGCCTACAAGATTCAGGATTCAATAGGTAGGAGAATAGATGACAAAGATGATCATGGTGATGAACGGAAACAACCTAAAGAAGGTAACTTAGAGAAACCCTCTCAATTCTAATTTCAGCGTATGTTCGCAATCTCAATTCAAGTGACCATAGGACAATAAGTTGTAACAAACTCAATATTGGCATTCATCATAAATTTCCAAATAAACGCAAAAACTCCACATCCTGTAAAGACCGACAGCAAGCACACACTCGAACATGTTAACTAATTCCCAGAAAAGCAATCTTCAACAACAAAATACTACTTCAACATATTATACCGACCTCAATCAGGTTATTCACTTGTAAACTACAACTACATGAATAATATGCAAATCCTCCATCTAAACCACAACAAGCACAACACTCAAAACAAATAACATTAGTTCCTAAATGCAACATGGTAACACATCCAGTAGGTCATATTAATTAGTTGGGAACTAAAGATATTCAAAAATGCAAGAACCAAAACTCAAATCCATTACCTGCAACAGAGTGACCTGTGCTAAGAGTGTGATCGCCTCTGTCTGAAGAGTCTGCACTTTCTGCTCTAGCTCGCTCATGTATCGAATCCTCCTCTCCTTCGATCGAGCCGCAAATTGCTTATTTGCAAGAATCCTACACCATGAACAATACACACAGTTCAAATAATTATACACACCAACTTAAAGCAAGAATGCTGAATGCTGAGTTCATCGCGCTTCCTCAGGTCGCGGAGCGACGTTTTCGTCGTGCCAGAGCATCCTCCTGCGCCTTTGATCGCGATCGCACCCCCCGACGGCGACTGGTGGTTGTTTGTTTTGCTGTGGAAGGTGGGAAGTGTGATGTACAATGTATTGCACGATTGTGGGGCTTGGACTCGAAGATGGGGTCCTTCCACGATGTGCGCTCATTCACTTCAAAATACCGTGGGATCTAGACGCGACTCCCACGATGGGGAGATCACGCCACCTTCCACAGCAAAATACCGTGGGATCGCACCCCCCGACGGCTCGGAGATGGTGACCTCCTCGCGGCGACGCCGCCAGGGGAGCCCCCACGGACTGCCCCCCCAGATCGCAGAGTTCATCCTATGGTGCACCGACGCACTTCGACTGCAGAGTTTGTCGGTGCGCCGATCGTGGATGTTGGTAGTGTCTCCTTAGGTTACGAAGCGATGTCTCCGTCGTGCCAGAGCATCCTCTCGCGCCTTTGGTAGCGATCGCCTCCGATCTGGGCATTGGCAAGGTCCCCCCATGTGCCTCACATTGCTTCCCGACTTTGAAGGTGGAGGGCTCCCACGGTGGGGAGATCCAGGTACACCTGCGGTGGGGAAGATTTACTGTCAGAGAGGGAGAGTGTGAAGTTTGCACGATTGTGGGGCTTGGGCCCATAGATGGGGTCCTCCCATGTTGTGCGCTCACTTGGTTCAGCTTCTGGGGTGTCCAATGACGTCGCCGGTGCAGTCTTCACAGCACCTACTATCTGGCTATGGAGCTTCCTCCAGCTTAGGCCACTGTCTCGTAGCAGCATCGCCTCTTTCCTCGGTTTGGGAGTAAGAGTCGAGATGAGTCTGTGTGGTGAGAAATTGCCTGAGCAGGAACGTGAGAGAGGTAAATGTATCCTCTCCAAGGCTCTCCCTTGGAGCATGGTTCTTTTGGTGGGGTGAGCGAGATAGTTGTTTGGTGAGAAATTGCCGGGGAAAGCACAATCGTGAGAGAGGTAAAGGTATCATCTTCATGGCTATCTCTTTGGTAGCGGTTGTGGGAGTTGTTGGCACGTTTGTTGGATGAATTATGGTAATGGTAAGAGGGTGCGGCTGCTGTGCTTGTGCCGTAATTTGGCCTACGGGGCTTAGGCCCAAAGATGGGATCCCCCCCAGCGAGGAGAAGGCAGGGATCGACGGGTGATAAAAGCCTGCCAGACTAGTTTCAGGTAGGTGTGCATGTGCCGTGGAGGCAGTATACGAAGCTAAACTGACATACATACAATTTAGCGGGTTCGAGTTGTTGACCCACCCTTCAGGATTGTTGAAGGGATCTGTTGTTTGTACGGGTCATGTTGCTTCTTGTATATTTTATTTTCTGTCAAGCCCAGTTCTCTGGATTTGTATCGTTAATTTCTTATTAATGAAACAGGGTGATCAGATTTCACTTTTTCCTTCAAAAAAAAAACTTAAAGCAAGAATTACTACACGAATTTTAAAGCCAAACCAACAAAAAAAATCAAGAAAAAGGTCACGCCTTTTAGCCCGCTTGGGAACGAGCAGCACCAGCTCATAGGCCGCCATCGCCTTTGTCGCGTATTCCGACGAGCTCGCCGTCGCGTAGTGCCTGCTCTTAAACCCATCCATCGACCCGGTCCTTCGGTGGTGGCCCGCACCAGCTTCGCTTTCGACGGGCCACACATGCTGCTGTAACCCTAACCGAGAGCGGGAGAAAGGAGAAAGGAGAAAGAATCAGGATGTCGGAGGCGAAGTGTCGGGTGTGTCGACAAAGAGAGATGAGCGAGGTAAAAGAGCTAGAGTTTCAGATTAGGGTTTTGATCTGGAGTGGAAAAGATGAGAGAGGCAACAGAGAGAAAAGAAGAGAATGAGAGTAAATTTATGTTTTTTGGAGAGGGCATTTTTGTAATTTTACATGCTTCTTAAGGGGTTCATATACGTTAAAATGTATATTTCGGAAATATTCTACTAACTTAATGAAGAAGTGGACGGCAGAAATATTTAGGTCCAATTGTAAAAAAGATACTATTAGGTAATTTTTTCACTTTAAGTATGTGTAATAATTAATATAAACTGAGTGCCTTTAGATCCTTAACCCAAATATTAAAATTTTTGGGCAATTGCTTTTGACTAGGGTTGGATAGGGTATAAAACAATGAGTAATGCTACATCCACTACCAATTTCACTATATTTCTCTTTACTATTTTAGGTGGTACACTCCAATAAATATGGAAAGATGGAGTATGTGGGGAAACTCTCTAATAGGAGTATGCCACCTAAGATAATGAAGAAAATGGTAGTGAAATTGGTAGTGGCTAAAACATTACTCTAAAACAATCAATGTAGTTATTATTAAAAATGAATAGTAACTCGTGGGGCCTTTAATCAATGTAGTTATTATTAAAAATGAATAGTAACTCGTGGGGCCTTTTGCCTTTTGTCTGGGGCTCTATGGGTGGAAGTGCTTTTATTGTCTCAAAGTTGAAGTACTTCTCATATATTTGGTGGCTTGTCTTGTCAATTTGAAACCCATTTTAAGTCTATAGTATTTTAATTAAAGTTAAGAATTTTCTAATGCAAGCCCTCAACAATATTAAATTTTAATTACGTCCCCTAGAAACCGTTGTCTTCAAGTTAATCATTGGATCAACTCAAAAAATAACTATTCAATGATTCAATTACAAAATCATGAATATCTAACCCTTGAATCAACTTTCGAGAAAACTTTCTTAACTAGAACACTCCAGTCTCAAAATAAATTTTCTACTGCCGATCCCTGAGTTCTATAGTCCATTAGGCTTAAAATTAATACAATTGATGATAATCTTCGTAATGTTGCGCTCGGAAATCAAATTGTTATTTTGATAACCTATAAAGTGGATCATTAGATCGGTGGACTAATATAGAAATAACAATTTATAGAGGACTTAGAGCATCTGTAGTTGTTTATTATATATGCATTTTATGCATATTTTAGCAAATAAACTGCTGCAGTGGTTGCTATTTATACATATTTTGACGATTTCGCTACAGTAGATTGCTATATATGAGAGCGGATTTGAGAATATGCATATTATAATTTTTTTTAAAGGGCCAGAACTCGAAGTTCCGTACGAGAGAAGTTTTCAGTTTTAATGATAAAAAAAAAAATTTAAATGAATATTTTAGTGTTAAAAAAAATTGATTTAGCCCTTGGACGGATCTTGGAAAAGGGGGAGGTGGGACCCATTTAAAAAAAAATTTTGACTGAAAATTATTTACAGTTAATTAAAAAACAGCTGAAATTTTTTAAAAATTGAAGATCCGTCCATCATATTTTGTGTGTATGCCATTTATAGTGTTTTATCACTACAACAAATTCGCTTTGCTATATATATAATATATATATAATATGCAGTTAGTTATTTTTTATTTTTAGCAAACCACGACTATGAATGCTCTTATGTCAGAAAAAACCCAAAAACACAACTTCTCAATCACCATGGCTGCTCTTCTTCCCTTCTCTCCCGATCTCCAACCCAAAAACCCTAATTAGAAAAACTTGATTTTGGTGTGTGGGGCGGCGGCTAGGGTGCACCGCCGCCGCCCCGGTGCCCCCCCCCCCCCCCCCCCCCCCCCCGCGCGCGCGCGCCGTGCTTACCCTTCTTCCCTCTTCTTCCCGGTGCGCCGTCGATCTCAACTGCGACGATCTCGTTCGACGCGATCTTGGATCTGAGAAGGGGGCTCCTGGTGGTCGTCGCCGATGGCGCGTCCCTGATCTGAGACCGACGGCGAAGGCGGCGATGGCCCAGATCCGAACCCTTTTCCGCTTGGTGGTTTGGCAGCCCCCACCCCCACCGACGAAGACGACGACCCATTGGCTTGGAATGCCAGATCTGAGGCCAGCGGCGTGGTGCGCCGTTGGCCCAGATCTGAGACCTACTGTGGGGGCCCGGATGTTGGCAGCCCCCCCCCCCCCCCCCCCCCCCCCCCCGCCGGTGGTTTTTGGATGGGGTTGGATTTGGTAGGCTTTGTTTGTGATTGGCCCGGTTGTTCTTCGTGCTTACCACCATGTCCATCCACACTCTTGGAGCCATTCACGACGATCTGCCGCTGTGATTTGGTGTTTCCGAGGGTTGGTAGTGCGTGTGAAGAAACCGGGTGTGTTTGGAGGTGCCATAATCCAACAATAGGGTTAGGTTGTTTTGCACGATTGCGGAGCTTGGGCCCAATGATGGGGTCCCTCCGTGATGTGCGCTCACTTGCCTCTGCTTCCGGAATGCTTGTCTCAACCGGCGTGGAACGACTATGTCGCGCCAGAGCATCCTTCTGCGCCGGTTGTCGCAAAAACCTTAGATTTGGGGTGCAAGTGTGTGAGTTCGGTGGTTCGGTTTGGGGCCAGGTGTTTGGGTGTGGAGTTTGGGTATGGTTGGTCTGGTGCGTCCTACGATGTTGCCAGTGAAGTCTTCACAGTACCTACTATTGAGCTATTGAGTGCACCTCAGCTTAGGCCACTGACTCGTGACAGCGTCGTCTCTTCCCTCGAAGTGGGAGTATGAGTCGAGATAAGTCTGTTTGTTGAGAAATCGTCGGAGAGAGCTTGAGCGTGAGAGAGGTGAAGGTATCCTCTACACGGCTCTCTCTTGGAGTGTGGTGGTTGGTGGGGTGAGCGAGATAGTTGTGTGGTGAGAGATCGCCTGATAAAGCACTATCGTGTGAAAGGTTAAGGTATCCTCTTCACGGCTTTCTTCTTGGTAGCGGCTGTGGGAGCTACTGGCACGTTTGTAGGAGGTGTGGTGGAGATGGTGGGAGGGTGCGATCGCTGTGCGTGTGCCGTGAGGTCAGTTTTCATTTTGCAGGGCTTGGGCCCAAAGATGGGGTCCCTCCAGTGAGGTGAAGGCAGGGATCGGCGGGTGATAAAATCCTGCCAGACTTGTTTCAGGTGGGTGTGCATGTGCCGTGGAGGCACTGTACGAAGCTAATCTGACGTACTCACATTTTGGCTGGACTGAGCTTGTTTATGGCCCACCCTCCAGGGTTGTTGGAGGGATTTGTTGTCTGTACGCGTCATGTTGCTTCATATATGTTTTATTTTCTGTTTGTAGTTTGTATTTGGGCCCAGTACTCTGGGTTTGTTTCGTTATGCACTTATTAATAAAACAGGGTGGCCTTATTCCACCTTTTCTCTTAAAAAAAAAAAAAAAAAAAAAAAAAAACCCAAAAACAAAAGATCACCCATAAGATTGATATCCTGATTAATTAGTTTAATCGGCTTTCTATCTGGGGATCAAGATCCAAAAAAGTTGTTGAATGATTACCAAATGCAAAGGACCCGTCAATCTCGCCCGAATCTCAGATTGACACCTGTGAGTCTAGCGTGCCATGTGGTGGATAACCACGTGATCTGGGCGTGGGGCGGGTGAGGATGTGGGCCTAGCAAGGCAGAGACAAGTAGGTCCCAAGGCCCACTAATTTTGGATACGTGATTTGCATGGTAATTTATCACATGCTACACTAAGATTATCTCAAAAAAGAAAAAGATTTTACTATAAAATATATATACTACTGAATTTCTAATCTCTAATATTATAATGGAAGAAGGTCTTAGTGCATTTGTAAATTTATTAATATGTGCAATACGAGTATATATAATGTCATTTGTAAATCTATCAACATGTATAATGCACGTACGTTAAAATTTTTATTTTTTTTAAAAATATTATAACTTGCATTGCACGCCTAAATTACTAATAATAATAACGTGAGACGGTAAACTAGATTTATCTTTGATAAGTAAGGAATTTAAATTAAATCATCCAACTGATTTGGAAAGCATATGCATCAAATGACTTTCTCAAAGCGTGAAAGTTATTCTCACTAAACTAAAACTTCAAAGTTGTAAAAGAATTGAGAGAAATTGCATTTATATTCTAACACACTCCTTCATATTGAGAGCCCGTTTTTTGAATGAGCCAAATAAACTAGATAAATGCCCAAAAATTGTGGGCTGAGATCCTAGACAATACGCAGCGGTATTTTTTTTATAATCCGTCTTTAAATTGCATAGCCTGTGGGATTCGAATCTGGATTGCGCTGATACCATGTGAAAGTTTCTGTCACTAAACTAAAACTTCGAAGTTGTAGAAGAATTAAAAGAAATTGCACTTATATTCTCACAAACAGTTTAATGAGTAGATTAAAGGTCTTCAAATAACTTGAAATTTTGTAAACTCGTGCTACATGTATAAAATATGATAAAGAGCGGGGATCCTGAATTGAATGGTTCGAATTGTGTAGCTTTCCAAACACGTATCTACCTCATCATCTTATACTGTCATGAATCCATATACTTCTTTCTATAAAGAACATAGAGATATTTTTTTAATCTTCCAATTTAAACTGTGTATATAAATATAAACTGTAACTAGAAAAAAATTGTGCAGAGATAGTAGAGATAGGATATAACATTTACAGAACTCGAACTTATGACTTGAATAGTATATATACGGAGATCGATAGAGAATACAGTACTTCAAGAATTTACATGGTCTTCGATGCACTTAGCGTGATTTATGGAGTTTTAGTGAAGGGAACGTCAAAGAATTTTTGTTTAGGAGCACGAGATTGGACCATCATCGAATTAAGTTTGATAGTTTCCTTAAGTTGTCTCGAGATATATATATCTTTACTGTTTTAACGAGAGAGTTGGAGTTTGTAACAAACAAATCCTAACTTTGTAACTATATAAACACATATGATACACGTATAAATTATATTCAAAAAATATAAATATGCACCGCACGTGTAGCCCAATTCAAAACATTCAAATATAAACTATTTTTTCTTATATGATATATATTCATTTAATTTGATGGCTTTAATTTTTTTAGACGTGCATCGCATGTACATTATACTAGTGTGTGTGTGTGTATATATATATATATATATATATATATATATATATATATATATATACACACACATACACACACACGAGTAAATTTCTGTAGTGCACTGGGCCTCCGTATGCAGACGTGTGCACTCGGCCTTCTCGCATTCGTAACGACGATCCGAACCATTCACATTGATCTACACATATAAATTAGTCTAAATATGTAAAATCAAATCATTTGCAATTCATTTACTCATCGATTGAAATGTTACAAAATTATATGGCTGAAAATCGTTGTTTTTTATAGTCACGTGATGGATGGGCAAATAAATTTTAAATGATTTGATTTTACATATTTAGACTAATTTATATGTGTAGATCAATGTGAACGGTTTAGATCGTCGATACGAAGGCGGGAAGGCCGAGTGCATAACGGAACATTTCTCTCTCTATATATATATAGAAATGTTTCGTTGTGCACTAGACCTCCATGTGCACACGAGTGCACTCGGCTTTCCCACCATCGTATCGACGATTTTGTAAGAGAACATAATAGTTTGACATTTGTTTGTTTATTTTTATTTAAGAGTATGATTTGCTTGTTTATTTTTGTTTAAGAGTATGATATGTGAACTATATTTAAACGAATTAATTTCTATGCTAAAAATTATATTATTATTATTTTTCAATATTTATTTATTACTTGACCTACCAGTAAGATTGTTCTGGCTTCGTTTCTAATTGCATGCAAGCCCTTTTAAGTTAATAAAGCAATCAAATCTATCAAGTTATAAAGCAATCAAAGCCTACACATATAACAAACTTCCTAAGATTAGCATGTTTTAATTTGAACATAATTAAGTAGCCACAAACTATACATGGATAACAGTTTAATAAGGACGAGCATAAAAATGAATATAGATGTACTAGTATGTAGGGATGTGAGGCAGATTGGTAGTGTATAACAGTTGGTAGTATCGAGTGATGATAAAGATTCGTATGTGAGGCAGATTGGATTCTCTACTAATACATCAGGTTCAGTGGGAAAATCTAAATCGGCATATGACCAACCCGAAGGGAATGCAGATGAAGGAAATGAAGATGCACAAGCTAATGCAAATCAGTTTAATGAAGTAGGAGAAGGCAATGCAGATGTAGGTGATGAACTGAAAAGGCAATGAACATCATGCTGAGAGGCAAGTACAGATTGAAGGTGAGAAGACACCACTACAACACTTTTATGAGGCTGATTATGAGGATACTGACAGTGAAGACCCAGATTATGTTGAAAATGAAGGCAATTTTGGTAACGCAGATGCTGAAGAAGAAGAAATACATATAGAAAACTTGGAAGTTGCAAATGATGAAGCAGATGATTTCTATTCTAAAGATTCGTACCATTCTTTTGATAGTGAGTTTGAAGAAGAAGAAGCGGGTGAAGAAGAAGATAGTGAGGGTGATTTAAGCAGAGAAGCAGAGGCGGAGATGAGTTCAGGATCTGTACAAGAGCACTCAGGTCCAGTGTAGGGTGAACAAGTAGATATCCATTGCCCTCATTTTGAAATTGGCAGCAAATTTCTAAGTAGCTACGCCTTCAGGATGACACTGAAATTATAACACCCCGAATTCTAAAATAAAACTGAATTCGAGATTCCATAGGATCTTTACACTTTTTTCGTACAATTTTATAAGGAATTTAAAATTTTTCACTTTACATCAGAGTTACAAGAAATCTTTACACTTTACACTTTACAGCGGAAGCAAATTTATAACATTTGAATAATCTCTAAGCATCAGTTCTCCTTTAATCTTTATCATGTCATTTATCCTGCATATAAAATTGTGGGTACGTCAGTTTATTCAACAGACGAATATTATACATGGCTATCTTCTTTATGCCGAAAACAGTATAATTGATTTTCCATATTTAACAAACACAAACTTGTTCACATATCAAACTAAGGGGAATACCCTATTGATGTCGTGTTGTGATTGTGCACTTAGTCCTTAATGCAGTTATTTATATTACATGACACTAATGCGCACTTGTTCGGATTCTATGCATCCCATACTACATAGGTCCGAGGGCAAGTCTCTTAATCGTTCTTCATCTTGTAGGGTTCAATCCCTTGTCATGACTTATTCTACTACTGTAACTACGGTAAGTCTCCTAGCTGTCCTATGAGTACGAGCTCATGTACAGAAACACTGGAGGAAAATCTCACGTCATGTCACGACGCATCGTGAAGACTATCTATGGACAATTCAGCCTCCTTCATGGCACACGATCCTCTCGCAGTCACCAAACACCCCACAAGCGTCGCCAAGATCCCGATAATTCTGGAGTAGTGCCCACGTCATGTCACGACGCATCATGAAGACAAACTGTGAATCACACCCACATCGTAGACTCGAGGCCCTCATACTTGTGTTTTTCTCTCACTTTCATCACCTCTTCACTATGTACTAATCCTTAATTTAATGAAATCATAGACAAAATCAATTTCTTAGAGTTAGCCCTCTCACTACTACCGGTCTTATTTCATTCATTTCACATTGACCCAAACTTGGTCTTTTCAATTTCAATAATCATATCTCATCACTTTCACTTGTCGGTGTGAGTTTTGGCTACACCCTAATTTTCAATTTCAATTCACAAATTCACAATCTGAGTTGTCAAACTCAAGAACATTTTTCTTTTTCAATCACATGATTTTCCAATCTTTTCATGAGTCAATAATCATACATGGAGTTCAATTATCCATCATGCATTTCATAGCTAACATGTATTTCCACATTAAAATCATATCACAAAATATCTAGTCAAAGTGAATATTCACAAACTCACTATTGTCACACTATTCTTTAATAAGAATAACTCATATAAAACTTCACATTTATACTTTCTTCCTTTCAATTTTCCTTTTCTAACACTTATCTCAATTACGTCGTAAAAACACATTTTTATGAAATTATACGAGTGTAATAACTATAGTTCCAATTACACTTTTAATTTCAAAATACACTTTATTTCATTCTAATAACTCCCAATAAATTTTCATAAGTCACACATGATTTTAGAATAATAATAGTATTTTTTTCGGAATTTTTAAACATCAAGAAACCCAAAAATCACCTTTTTAAACAATAATAACATTCTGGCCGCACCAAGAATCGAACCCGCGACCTAGGAGAAAACAGCCGCACGCGCTAGCCATCTGGACACTTGCGCTTAACGATATAGAAGAGAAGATAGAGAGCTATATGCTCTCGGTTCGAAAACTGAATTAATTTTAAAACGCATATAAAAGAATGGTGGACACAGGTATCGAACCGGCGACCTCAACACACACAAACCCGCGCTACTGTAGCGCCAAAGGGCTCACCGACCACTTGAGCTATAGGCTCAAGTTGTCTCAACTACAACTCGAACTTCATTTAATTAAACTCTCTGTTCATTAGAACATTTCGATGTTTCAAAAGCTCTTATTTTAGTTTTGCTTTCACTAAAATTCTTGTAAATCTCCAGAATGTCTATTCTAACATAATTTAACACTCCAGTATTTAAAAATAATTTTTTCAGTAATTAAACACACATTTCTCATACAATTAATTTAAATTACATACCACTATTTTCATAAATCATTTTGGCATTTCTCACACAACTTTGTATTAAAAATTTCTACATTAATTCCTTGTTTTTTTCTCTTTCATAAACCCAAAAACGTATTATAATTTATTCATTCCAAACAATATCACGAAAGTCCATCTAAGCACACAAAACAACAATTTCATCTACTAGCATTTTGTAATTAGTTTTGATATTAACAACAATTCTAATTCATATATTCCATCACTACAAAACGATTCGCATACAACTTAAGATTCATGACAAGATAACATGCAATCTATCAAGCAATCAATTTAGTCAACTAGCAAATCCTTTTTCCAATTAAGTGTACTCTTATTAGTTTCTTTCATGCATTATCATTTCAATCACCCCTAACATGGTATCTAATTAGAAATATGAAAAAACAGCCCACCTTATTTGGAGAGAAAAATTCACGACACCTCCTAAACGAAAGAGTCCTTCTCGAGCTTGCCAAACGAGTGCTCCTCCTCCTTGCTTGATGTGCAACCTGTAACCCCTGTTTTCGATTGTACCGATTCCTATTTCTTTCTCTTTCTCCATGTATTCTTGTACTTCGATTTTTGTATAAATTCTTTCGATGCATCTATATCCTTTTGAATCTTCTATTTGAAACCTACATTTATTTTTCAAACTAGAATTTGTCTCTGTTCTTTTATTTAACTCCTTATGGCCCATTGATTTTGATACATGTTATATTAATTAGTTTGAAGCCCAACAATTCCTATTGGGTTTATTATATTCATTTTGAGCCCAAGCCCATCCAATAAACCCAGAACCCATATATTGTACAGATTACTATTCCACACCTATCCCCATACAATATTTATTCACTCCCCACTCTTCAAACCCGTTCACTAACTTCCTCCCCACTTGACTGCACACTCCCCCACTCTCTCCCGTTATTCTCTCCCATCCGTTGCAACTAAAACCCCCTCTCCTCTCTCACCCGTTCCATCTCTCCATCTCTCTCTCTGTTCTCTAGCAAAGCAAAACTAGGGCTGCAATCGAGCCGAGCCGAGCCGAATACCTTCAGGCTCGAGCTCGGCTCGTTTACAAACGAGCTCGGTTTTGGAGCTCGAGCTCGGCTCGAGCTCGATTCGAGCCGAGCTTTGACCGAGCTTTGACCGTATTCGAGCCGAATAGCTCGCAAGCTTAGCCTAAAAAAAAAAACTGAAGCTCGAGCTCGGCTCGTTTACAAACGAGCTCGGTTTTGGAGCTCGAGCTCGGCTCGAGCTCGATTCGAGCCGAGCTTTGACCGAGCTTTGACCGAGCTCGAGCCGAATAGCTCGCGAATAGCTCGATTCGTTTGCAGCCCTAAGCAAAACCAACCAAAACGAACCCAATAGATCAGAGATCCCCATTCTCTCTTCGTCTTCATCGCACCATCCTCAGTTGCCACTCACCCCGCCATTACCGATCGCCTTCTTCCCTCTGAGAACCCCCCATTACTTCGCTCTCCGTCTTCCACGGTGAGTCCCTCCACAGCGACGCCATCGTCTGCCTCTTGAGCGCCACGCCGCCTGCATTCGTCCAGTTGCCATCGCCATCGTCCGCTCGTCTTCAACCTCGAAACCACCGCAGAGGATCTCCTCCTCCACAATGCCAGCCGCCCTGCCGCTCTCCACCTCGCGAGTGCCTCTCGCTCGAGCTCTCCATCGAACACCTCCGAAGAACATCGAAGGCTACCACCCCGTTCATCCCGCCATTGCTCCTCCTCTTCCTTCTTCGAGCGCTTCCCGCTCGACTCAACCGCAAGTCTCCTCCGCTCGAGCTCCGTCGCGTCGCTCGCCACCTCCGAGACTCTACTCGACGCCAGCCTTCGAC
Source organism: Hemerocallis citrina (assembly GCA_017893485.1). Classification (NCBI taxonomy): domain Eukaryota; kingdom Viridiplantae; phylum Streptophyta; class Magnoliopsida; order Asparagales; family Asphodelaceae; genus Hemerocallis; species Hemerocallis citrina. Next base: position 209,287,391 of record CM030366.1, read on the forward strand.
AGCACCAGCGTCAAGCCACTCGACCGCCCCCTGTTCTTCGAGCGAGAACAGAGCCGCTCTCGACGACGAAATCCTTGCCGCTGCGTCGCTTCCAGACCAGCGCTGTCGTCCCACGCCGCCGCCTGCCACTCCGCATCCGCCGGTGGCCTCGCGCGTCGTCGCCGTCGTCCTTATCTCTCCCTCCCTCCGTTCGAAGCAGCGACGAAGGAGAAGGACGAAGAAGAAGAAGACGCTCAGTTTGGGCGGGATTAAAGCTGGACCGTCCGATCGCTTCATGATCCGCGCCCTTGATCGGTGTTCGCTGTTCTGCCGCAACAGATCCACACCGCTTTTTCCTGTTCTGGATTGGATCCAGTGTGAAGAAGGATCTGATTGGCGCTGATTGCTGTTCGCTGTTCCACCCGCGCCAGATCCCGTCGCTGTTTTGCTGTTTTGTAGCCGATCCAGTATGGGAAATTAGCTCTTTATTGCTTGCTTTTGGAGTTCTTTGTACGTACTTCGCACGTACCTCTTGGGATTGTTCCCCGGGATACTGATCCCGTTATTCTTAATTATTTCAAATCGACTACTACAAAAAGGCAAGTCCACTTGAACTGTTTTATTTATTCTAGTTCAAGCTTATTGATCTCTTGCAAGTAGTTCCATTTTAACTATCTTAATTTGCCTTGTGTCCCGTCTGTTGGGAGTATCAAGGGTTTACACGAGCTAACCCGACGTACTCTTGACTTCTTTTATTATCCATTGACTCAAACCCAAACCTGGACATGCATATGGTATAAATAATTAAATTATACATGAGAAAAACATACCATGACTAAATACATGCTGTTTACATGAGAACTTGAGACTGGAACTTGACTATTAACTTGACTTGTTACTGGAAAAATTCACATTACTTGTTATACAGTAATCTTGATACATGTATGATTCAATAACTCGATAATTTCCCACTTGATGAACATTTATGTGATACTGCATTGTCTGTCTTGTACTGAGGTTTCGACCCAGTTATACTAGGAATCAGTTAAAATAATATAAGGAGAATTGTTATTTTCAGATTCGTTACTTCTTGCTTATTATTGTGTAATATATCATGTTGCTGCATTATCACCATTCACTTGACATTATTATAACCACTTGCATGTACATGAATGACTTAATAAAATACTAAAACAAGCCGGGGTTTCTAAGGGTTGACCTAGTAGTGGACCGTCTCAGAAAATGTACTCGGTAGGGCCCTCTTGTTACACAGACTTGTTATATAGAAGGAGGAGAATACGTGTGGAGATGTGGACTTGTTATCTTGTTATCTTGTTGTCGTGATGTGCCGAGTACACGCTCTGTTGACCCCACCACGAAGTCTAAAACGAACACTGTTGTGCGTGCATGGAATCTGTAGTATGGGATGCAGTAGTACGTGCACTAGTTAGGAGAAACAACTTGATAATAGACCTAGTTGACATGTATATATACTTGATTAAGACCAATTGTTACTAGTACCCATTATTGCCTTTGCAAACTTGATCTTGATTCATATTCCTTCATATACCCTGTTCCCTTACTCTCTGTTTTTTTTACTACTTGCTGTCCGTACTTGCTCTAAGGACAAATTATTCCTTCTTTTTAGATAATCAAGCACAGGTGCATAAAGAGAATTCCTAGGAGGCATTGATGAGCAGATCTTTCACAATTGGAGCAAGAGTCTCTCGAGTTAATTGGTAAGTCTTTATATTCCAAAATTGGTTATTGAATTTCATTCTCGTTTATGTTATTATGTTTCCTGCGTGGTTGTGATTAAATTCTCTTATATTGTTGAGCTAAGACTGGTACAACTTATGGATGATATGAGTTGGCGTACTTATATCATTCGTTGGGCCTCAATTACGTGCCTGTGTTTCCGTATTCCGGGAAGCGGGGCGTGACAGCCGAGCCTCCAAGTGCAACCCGAGCCCTCAATGGTGATGTAGCCGGCCTTCTTGATGCAAGCACACACAAATCCCTCTCTCTCAATCTTTTATTCTCACTTCCTACTAATAACTCACTACTAATAATTGTATTTCTTACTCTAGGTTTGGAGAATGAAGAGTGCAAGAATAACTAGGCTAGGGGGGGTATTTATACTAAAATTTGGGACAAATAAAGGGCTAGGATTAATCTAGGAGTTACGGACCAAAGGCTAGGATTTAAGGGAAAGTTGTAGTAACCAACCATGATCACAAAAACTACCTCCCAAAACTCCACTTCTCTTTTCCTTTCCCTCCCATTTAAAACCGGCCAAGGTGGAGTGCACACTACACGTGTACGTGCAATGCACGTGCATCAACAGTCCCCCAATTTAAAAGTTGTACATTTTATTTTTTATAAAAATAATCTACATTACAAGTTGTATTTAAAAAGAAAAAATAAACTCATGGGCTTTTTTTTAATGGGCCAAATTAGTTTACAAAAAAAAAATTAAATTGGGCTATAAAAGAAACTTATGTTTATTAAAGAAAAATGGGCTTTAATAAAAACAAATGGAGGAGACATATATATATATATATATATATATATATATATATATATATATATATATATATATATATATATATATATATATATATACTCATTTGTTCATGTAATGAAAATAATTATAAGATTTTTATACTGCAAAATTGCACGTGCACAATACGTACAAAAATAAAAATAATAGTTTTCATAAATGAAAAATCAGGGTATTACAGAAATAGTATAGTATACAAAACAATTTTGCATACTGGTTAAAGAAGAATGATAATACAGCAATTGTTGCAATATGTGGGATGGAAGAATGTCCCTGGAGAATTAGAGCTGCTAGGATGCAGGATAAGAAGACATTTAAGGTAAGAAAGTACATTGCATAGGTAAATTATCATCTATGACACAGTGTACATTACTGTTCTCATTTAATCTTATTCAAAATTTATGTTGCTAGGAGGGGTTCCAAGCAAGGAAGAAGAGGGGCAGCTGTAGGGAGAGTGGCCATCAATGAAGGTGTAGGAGGTAAATTACTAGTATTTGAACTGTTGGAACAAAATATTGCAGTATTTACAGTAGTTACAGTAGTTGACATAACATAAATGAGTGTAATTCAACATCTGATATTTGTACTAACAACTCATCTTGAAATATTTTTCCTTCAAATAAATTTTCTGAAACACATATTTGTGTACACTATATCAGTACTCTAATTACTGATACCTTTACCAGCTGCAGATAAACCTAATGTAATCCAATCTCAAAGGAGTGTTGGAGGAATACAGTCAGAAGGAGTTGAGGGACAGTGGCCACCAATTCAATTATCACCACCTTTACAACAACATCAACCAACAAGCTCAAGCAAAGGTCGGGGTAGGAAGGTACCTCTCAGAGGCAGTGTCGAGAGGGTCAGAGGGGGTAGAGGAAAAGGCAGTATTTGGATGTAATCAACATAAAAATTTGTCTTGTAATAACTGAATTCACCACCAACATTTTAGGTAACAGAACAATGGGCATATGTTATATGTAAACCATTTGAATGGTTATAAGGTTCATGTTTGGTATTTATGACTAATTTCTATCAGCCTACACTATGATAAGGCTATGGAACTGCTATTAATAGGCAGATGTATGATGTGTGTTTGAACAAAGGTTTATGCTTTCAGAATTAATGCAATGTAAACTGTGGGTAATTTGTGCATTCTCAGTTTACAGGTTAAAATTTTCAGGTTTTTTAATTTGTTCTACTGCACTAACCTGCAATACTGCTGAGCATTTACTTGTTTATGTTCATTGCAATCTAAGTAGAGTTGCAAAACTGTCTGCACACATTGTTTTCTTTTTCAAAATTTGCTCACTATATTATCATCTATTTGAAAACCTTCTGAATGCTGAGCTCCAACACAATTTGAATGCATGTCAATGCATTATCAATATGTTCATATTTGCTAATTCAACTGCTACTGTGAATACAATGCATTTGAAACTGGAAATATTTGTGCACTTGACACTACTACTTTCAACTGATATCACTATGATACCATGTGAATTCAACTGCTGCCTCCCGTCTATGAATTTATGTATCATAATGAAGGCGAAATGTGATATGTAAACCATATGAATGCTTATCAGCTTTATGTTTGGGGTTAGGACTAATTTGTATCAGCCTAAACTATGATCAGGCTTTGGATAAACTATTATCAGGCTTATGTATGATGTCTGTTTGTACCAAGCTTTATGCTTTGACAATAAATGCAAGGTTATCTCTCAGATTTGTGCATTCTCAGTTTACAGTAAATCAATTCAAAAAAAATTCAGCTTGTCTATTTCCAGGTTTTCTAATTGTTCTTCTGCACAAGCCTACAATACTGCTGCATATTTATTGGTTTATGGTAATTGCATTCTGAGTAGATTTTCAAAACTGTATATACACAAACATGTCTGATAAATATTTTCTCAGTTTATTATCAGTATCTGAATGCCTTCTTAATGCTGAGCTGCAACAAAATTTGAATGCATTTTCAATGCATTATCAATATGTTCAAATCTTCTACTTCAATTCCTACTGTCAATGCAATGCATTTTCAACTGCTAATTTCAATGCACTTTGCACTGCTACTTTCAATATGCTTAAAAAACTGAATGCATTTTCAGCTGCTGCATATTTTCAATGCATTTAAAACTGCTACTTCTCGTTGCAAAAAAAAGATACATTCATTCATTCAAACTGAGTTCCATATGTGATACATTCATTCATGATAATTCAAACTGTCTCTCTATTTCCAGGATGTATTGACTATTTTGTGCATCAGGGCTGTCTAATTGCTTGTTCGGCACCCTCCTCTACAAATGATGCATATTCATAACAATGGGTAAATGTATTCTCACTACATTCTCGTTACTGTATATACACAAACATATCTGAATGCATTCTCATAGCAATTCTCAGTATTTGAATACATTTTCAAACAAACTTGAATGAATGCATTTTCAAAGCATTCTCTAAACATTCACAACTAAAAGCATTCTAAATGACATGTAGGTACACAACCAAATCACAAACTCAGTATCAAATATTGCACAATACAAAACTATTGCTTCTCATTGCAAAAACGATACATTCATTCATTCATTCAAACTCTATTGAGTTAGATACATTCATTTTGTCATTCAAAAAGATACATTCAGTCATGATAATTCGCCCTTCATAAAGATACATTCATTCGTTACATCATATTCCATCAATGAATGAAATTCTCACACTACGCATATTCAGCATCGTCCTTCTTATAGTTCATAGTATTTGTTTTGAGAAGAGATATATTAAAGTGACTCTTATAGTTCATAGTATTTGTTGTTTTAAATACTTTCAACATCGTCCTTCTTCTGCTTATCTTTGTTTTCTGGGGCGAACGACATACAATGAAGTGTTCATATAAACTGCAGTTACATATACATAAACATCTAAGTTTTTGGTTATTTTTACTATTTAAATTTAACCTAATGTTGCTGATATCGAAACATAAAAGCAATATTCATTAGTTCTCTATAGATCTTGAGTTTGTTGGTCGATTAAGCAACTGTCGTGACCAACTAATTGATTAAGTGCTACAAACCAGGTTGAAGATCAAGTTAGTCATGACATTTTCTTCACTTTTCTTTTCAAGTTAGTCAAAATTATCTCCCACATGATGTTGTATTTCCTCTTATGAGTAATGTCATGCATTCATGTGTGACATTCATGTTTCAAGTTTTCAAGTCATGTGAATATGCTTTATGTACGCGTGCATCGCACGTGCATTATACTAGTAAAACTAAGCGGCTGCTCTAGTGGCTGACCGTTATTACAAATTAGAAAAATTTGCTGGGAAATAGAACTAAGCGGCTGCTCTAGTGGCTGGCCGTTATTACAAATTGAGAGAATTTACTACTACTATTAAGAGAAGACGTTTAAGACGCCCTCGTTCACCTTCAAGGTGTTCCACCTTTCAAGTTCTACTGATATCTCCTTGCCCCCCCGGGTCTTCAAGTTGATGAGCCGTTAGGCAAACAACTTGGTAGACCTCGCCTGGCCTTGCCTGTTTCGGAGGGAGCCCCCCATTATTTTGCATAGAGAAAGAGAAGCCTTTTGATGTATCAATGTGTTTAGGCAAGATTATTTGTTTCCATTGAATGAGCAGAGTGGCTTCGGATGGGTTTATTATTGTGTCATGATGAGAACTAGTTTGGACCTGGTGAGAGATGATGTGGTAGGTTTAGAAGTTCTTGGTAGAGTTGTTTATGGCAGTGGCTTCAAGCTCGTTTACCGTCTTGGACTTATCGTGACTGCTTTCTGGCGGAAGATCTATGGCGTCGAGGGGGAGAACCGAGCCCCCTATTGTAGGGGTGTAGCATGTTTGAGTTGCCTATTGGCTTCCTACAACTTGGCCTACGCCAGCTATTGTTGAGAACTTCATTTTCATGTGTAAGGCAACTGCATGGAAGGTCGCTAGGCCAGGACGGCCGAATATAGCATTGTATGTGGCTTTGACATCGACTACCATAAAGTCCAGTGCTTCCGTTCAAATAGCGGGGGCTTTCCCAGCTGTCACATCCAGTGTGACGACTCCTTCTACTTGAACGGGGACACCGGAGAATCCATAGAGTGTATAACCGGCTGGCTTGAGTCGGTCTCGGGAGAGCTTGAAAACCTCGAATGTGGCCATAAACAGGATGTTTACAGAGTTGCCGTTGTCCACCAGGATGCGGCGTACCTCATGATTTAGCATGCAAAGGTTTATGACCAATGCGTCGCAATGATGTGTTCAGACGCCTTCTAAGTCCTTGTTGGAGAAAGATATCGGGACCTTCAGGTGTTCAAACGCCTTCTAAGTTCTTGTTGGAGAAAGATATCCTTTTCCAGACGCCTTCTAAGTCCTTGTTGATTTAGCATGCAAAGGTTTATAACCATTGCTTTTCTCTTCTCCTGCTAGACGTTGACATCGTAGGGGGAGGGTAGATTATTCCATCCTTCTCAACTTCCATGAGGATGGCTGATATGCTTGCTTTGAGAGGAGTGAACTTGTCAAAGCGTGGCGCTAGAGTTGGATGGGGTGAACCTGTACCGTTTTTCTAAAATTTCTTGGGTGTTTCCTCACTTGAGTTCTTCCGTTTGTTCCCAGGAAGCGACTCTTTCTTAACTTGAGGGCTGAGAGCTTCCTCGACTCTGATGTACTTTTCACTCCTTTCTAGGAGCTCAGTGAAACTTTTGGGTGGCTTTTTTTCGAGGGAGGCTTTCAGGTCTTTGTTAGTGACATTGTGGAGGAAAGCTGCAGCTGCGACTGAAGTGTTCAAGGCGAAAATTGACCTTTCTTCAGTTATAAAGCATTTGACAAAGTCTTTCACCAGCTCTCCATCTCTTTACTTCAGTTCTAATAGGGAAACACTTGTTTTTTCAGCCTTGCGGCCAGTAACGAAGTGCTCAATGAAGAGCTCCTCGAGCTGATCGAAGGAGAATATTGATTCTGGAGTCAGGCGCCAGTACCATTCCCTTGCTGATCCTTTCAGTATTGCGGAAAATGTTCGACACGTGAGTGCCTCAGTAGCGTTATAGACCATCATAATGTTGATTCTTGATTTTGATGATCACAACACAGTGCAACATGTGTCTATGTTATACAGCTAACATTGCAGGTTGTACATACAAAAGACTATTTTAGCTGAACAAATGAACAAGCTCAAAGGATACAGATAAGGACTTCACTCAGACAAGATTCAAGACTTCACTCAAGACAAGACTCAAGACTCAAGACCTTTAGCTCAATTGTGTCAAAATTGTAGTGCCTTGTAAAAACAGTGTATCTTACTTTTTGTTGAGTCTTAGTCTGATGTAAAGCCTTGTCACACACACACACACTCAAAATTTCATAATGTGTCTCTTAAAAAACCCCCAAAAAGAGTCAAAACAGTTTGAAGTAATTTAACTTTTGAGTACCAGTCAACTTAAGCTTTTGCCAGTCGACTGACAGTACAAAACTGTTTAAATTTATTCAAACTCTGATCAGTTGACTCATATGGCAACCCAGTCGACTGTTCGAGAGCTTTTGACCGTTTTCTGTTTTTCAAAATCTAATTTTTCAAAATCAAAAGCTTAGATCCGTTGGTTGACAGTTGAAGTAACTGTCTCCCAACGTCCAGGAGATCAAACTCTATAAGAAGAGTTCAGATCTCACTGAAAAGATCAACAGAACATTCTTTGAGATCCGATCATTCTTGAGAAAAATTCTAAGTGATATTTTTGAGAAAAAAAGCTTTCAAGTTCATACTCTTTGGTTCTCTACATTCAGTCCAGTATAGCAACGAATTCGCTCTGGACTGAGTATAGAAGTCGACCTTATTTTTAGCCATGTGCAACAACACAACACATCAACAAGGCTATAGGTTGACTGTAAAGTTTTTCTTGTTCTTTTGCTCTCGGTTGGAGAGTGTTTTTGACTCTAGGTTGTAGAGTGGGTTTGTTTCACTCTTGGTAGTAGAGTGGGTCTGCTTTATCTGGTTGAGAGAAAGGACTACGGGTTAGACAAGTTTGTTGTCGTAACGCCGTAGGGTATTCTTGTAATCTTTTTCAAGAATAGTGGAAATCTCAAGTGGGTTGCTTGGGGACTGGATGTAGGTCGGGAGGACCGAACCAGGATATATCTTGTGTACTCTGTGATTGGTTGTCTTGATTTTGCATTTACTCTTGTTTACTTAAGTACTGCAAAAAGTGTCTGGACAGTCGACTCCTTGCTCTATCAGTCAACTGGTCAGTGTCGTTTTTGTTGTAGTTTCATTGTGTCTTCAGTCGCCTATCTTATCTATAAGTCGACTGCACAGAGTTACTGTTTTTGCTTTATTTTAGTCATACCAGTCGACTGGTTCACAACCAAGTAGACTGCACCGAAGAAAATTTTCGCAGTTTTTTATTAACACTATTCACCCCCCCTCTAGTGTTTGTTTTCTCGCCTACAGGATCCAACACATAAGTGTTTTGAAGCTCTCGATATGGTCGGTCGGATTTGATTCTACATTGTAGGATTCGTTTGAAGTCCTTCGGAACGGGTGCATCGAGGATGGTTTTGCTGAAGGGAGGTTGACTAGGGTGGTAGGCCCTGCTGGAGCAGTTTCTCGCACTCTTCGTTTGTTCGAGATGTTTCTCTACTTCTTGGATTCGGCGAAAGACTTGGTCGTCCTTTTTTTGAGATCCAGTTGAGTCGGCGAACCCTTCGTTAGGGGGGAGGATGTCAAGACCTTGACTCCCTTGGAGAGCATGGAGGATGTCAAGCTCGAATTTACCCAATTCAGCCCTTGTGACTGGGGCGTTTTTCCCTTTGTTTTGCACAGGAAGCCTTTGATTCTCATGAGTTGGGTTCCTCATTGTTGGACGCCCCCTATGAGAGGAGGATTGCCTTGATCTTTTTCTAGAAGGATGGGTTTTCTGGTTTGCTTGAAGTCCTGAATGGGAGGCCTCAGATCGGGCGCGCTTCTCGTTCAACCTCATTCGCAGGTCGGCTTTTGATTGCTTGTTATTGATGATCTGGTGGAGATCTCTAGACCCCCGTGGGCCTCGCGAGGCCATTGAATCAGTTGTTATGGACCGAGATGCAGTCGTACTGAGGATGTTGTTCGTGCTGGGAGCCTCCTCGGTGCCTCTCCATTTGAAGGAGCGTGATTAGGCTGCCGAGGTGGCTGCTGAGGAGGAATCTGTTCATCCATAGGAGGAGCTGGTTGACGAAGAGAGGTAGTGCGACGGCTGGAGGCCGCCCCTTTACCTCTTAGTCTTGGTGGCATGGAGACAAGCTCGACATGTGTAGTATTTCCCACAGACAGCGTCAATCTGTTGCTGCTTATTTCGGTGTGGGGGCAAACAGATAGTGAGTTAATAATTGAAGAAAACTAATAAAAGTCAAACTTGTGACCCTGACCGTTAAAGATGGTTAGAGCTCCTGGGAATGAATCTAGATCGTTGATTGACCACCGTGATCTGAATCCGACGGTTGCTGATGTGGCCGAAGGACCTGCAAAAAGCCTGAAATACCAGGGAGTGGCCCCGGCGACAGATCTTCTGATGCTCAAGTCAGAACCAGAAAGAGAGAAAGAGTAAGAGAGTGAAAACTAGCAAATTGTTGATTACCTTCTGACTGTAGAGGGAAAGGGATATTTATAGGCCTGAGAGACATTTTAAGAGATTGATTTGTGTCCGTTGGATCGATTTAACTACATTATCTTTTTCATGTCTCTCCCCCTCAAGAGATAAGATATCCTTATTAGGGGATAAGAGATTTGACTCCTAGCCTGTATGGGCTGGTGTCTCTCCTAGTGTGCCTAGTCTATCACTTTTTATGGGCTTGAAAGAAGCCATGTCTTGGAGTGAGCCCGACCTATAAAAGAGGCCTGTAATGGCTAAACTGTGTGTAGATGCTTTGAGATCTGTGCAGGAATCGTACGGCTTTGATTTGCTGCGATTTTTTACCATCATCAGCTAAATTTGGGTTTGTGTACATAATATTAAGGATCCTAACAAGATTCAGTTGAAGAAATGCTAACAACCCATCCTTATCTGTTCTTTTATTACACGTAATTGTTTCAGGTTTGAAAAACCAGATGAGAATAATATACTTGATTGTTTTGTTTCACCAAATTTTTGTTTGATCTGGTAGACTGGTCGTGTAGACAATCGGATAAACGAATCAAGTTGAGTCTGATGACTAATTACGAAAGAAAATGTAACACATTCTGTAGGGGCAGGAAAAGAAATAGGCAAGCGTTTGCAACAAGTAGAAGAAGAAATCAGCAAGCATTTAGAACGATCCAGTAAGAATAGTTACCTTGCACTGAGGGACTGAATTCCTACTCATAAACATCAATTTAACTTTAGGTTTGTTTAATTGCAACATATCATTCATACTACATATAAAAAATAAAAGTTGTCAACTAATTCATTGTTAGCAGTAGGGGTGTTCGCGGCCGGGTCATGTGTGATTTTGCGAGATTTTCAGGCCCTAATCCAAATTGTGGACGAGTTTTATAAGGGATTAGAACCCGCCATCCGGGTTTGGGTAGGGTATCAGATGGGTCGGTTGGATTTATCGGGATTGTGTATGATACATTTTTCTTCTCTCAAAAAATATATTTCTACGGGTTTATGTTTACTTTAAAAAATGTGTATACAATATCTCTACTATTTTAATGGGAAAGTTTGTCACCAAACCAACTCCATTTGTAACCAAACAAACATGTGTATTGCAACCCAACAAACATGTGCAATGTACATGCATAATTAATATAAATGAGGTCTTAGGTTCGATGCCAGACAACGTTAAATTTTTTTAAAAAAGATATATATTTATAAAGACGTGCATCGTACGTGTAAATTACCAGTCTAATATAACTTAAAATAGGAATGATATGTATTTCATTACTTTTTCTTAACCACACATATGTCATAACCACTATTATATACTACCTAATGAAACTTATGTCAAATTAACATACCAATTTGTTAATTGTCTTGGTTTCTAAGCATAATATGCTAAAAAATTATGCACACAAATATACTAACATAACAAATATTGTGTCTCATAAATACATTTAGATACACATAAAATTTATATGTACATATTGGGCAGGCTCGGGTTTTTTGGGTTCCGGTAAGTCGAAATTAGGGTGGGTTTAAGGAAAACCATATTTTTTCAGGTTGGGTTGGGGCAGCTTTGAGCTTGAGCCAGCGCGCTGAACACCCCAACAGTTAGCAGGTTTGTTCGACAAGCTGTCTTTGTTGGAATTTTATATACACTTATGAACATGCATAAAACATTAATAACAACCTAAAACAAGTTTATATGAATCTAGATCTTAATCATGTTGCAAAAGTGTTTTAATATAAAATCCTAAATTATGAAACTATGGATCTTTGCTAAATCAAAAGAAGAGGAACATTAAAAGCGGAAGCACTAACCTGAAGCCATTGATAGAGATTGCGGAGAGGGTTTGGATCTTCCTATATGATACGCACTTCTATGAGAGGCCGTCTCTCTATTCTTCTGTTGATGGGATGACAGATGGAATAAGAAGATGTGTATATATAGGAGACCATAACCCTAATTGATAATTATTGATTTCCAATTTTGCCCATCACAAAATAAGAAATTTACTTTACGGTCTCTACACGTGTTATATCACACTTTAAATTATATGCTTTTAACCCATTACTTAATCTTGATTCGATCACTTTAATTTGGGTTAGACTTTAGAATAGCAATTATACATTTAGTTACATATGTGAGCCCACATAGATTATTTTCCAACAATCTCTCACTTGGGCCACATATGTTACTCCTTATAAATGTACATACTTTATGAGCTCAAAATTTTGCTATCATAACCAAACGCATAGCTAAACAATCTCGTCCATTAATCATGTAAATATAGGATCAAAGCAGTTTTAGTTACATTTATCGTAACTAAATTCATCAATGGTCACATATATCAACATAATCAAACGACATAGATCAAGTGTGAATGTGTAGCATGGAAATTTCATGCAATGTGATCTATACACATGCCTATTTTCAACTGGTCCACTTTAAAACTTAAGTGAGGTCAGAACCAAACATGACAAATGAGTGAGAAAACTGAATTCTTTATTTCTGATCAGAAAATAACCAAATGCATAAATGTCTCACACAAACATAATGCAAATAAAATACAAACTCTCACTAAATCATGATATCCTCAAATAATACAACACCCATATGAGCAGTATGCTCATAAAAGACCTTGGGTGGTAATCCCTTTGTGAGCGGATCCGCTATCTTGGAGTTTGTCCCAATGTGCTCTATGGACATCTGTCCACTTTGCACTCTTTCTTTCACAACTAGAAACTTTATGTCAATATGTTTCGACTTTGTTGAACTCCTGTTGTTGTTGGAATACATCACTGCTGATTTATTGTCACAAAATAACTTGAGTGGTCTTTCTATATTCTCCAAAATGTGCAGCCCAGCGACAAAAATTTTGCAGCCATATTCTATAATTCGATGCCTCATAGCATGCTACATACTCTGCTGCCATAGTGGAAGAAGTTATAAGTGTCTGTTTGGCACTTTTCCAGGATATAGCTCATCCAGTTAACAGGTAAATATAGCATGATGTAGACTTTTGCTATCTTGGCACCCTGGTGAAATCAGAATCAGAATACCTTACGACCTCCAAATGATCTGATTTTCTATATGTGAGCATGTAGTCTTTTGTTCTCCGAAGATACCTCATGACCCTTTTGGCTGCTATCCATGGTCCATATCAGGTTTTCTTAAATACATGCCTAACATCTCAACAATGTACACAATGTCCGGACGCGTACATACTTGAGCATACATTAGACTCCCAATAGCTGATGTATAGGAGATCTTTTGTATTTCCTGAATTTCAAGGTTACTTTTAGGACACTGATCGAGACTAAATTTGTTTTGTCTCCTTTAGCAACAGGGGTATCCCCTGGTCTACAATCTTGCATGCCAAACCTTTTGAGTACTTTATCGATGTATCCCTTTTGTGATAATCCTAGAGTACCTCGAGAACGATCTCAGTGTATCTGAATTCCTAATACAAAAGAGGCATCCCCAAGATCCTTCATCTCAAAATGCTTGGACAGAGACCTTTCAGCTTAATGCAATAAATCTATATCATTAGTGGCAAGCAATATGTCGTCGACATATAGAACTAGGAATATATGCTTACTCCTACTGAACTTGTGATACACACAATCATCAACTACATTCATCTCAAAACCAAATGAGATAATTACTTAATGAAACTTGTGGTACCATTGACGAGAAGCTTGCTTGAGTCCATAGATGGATTTTGTCAATTTGCAAACCATATTCTTTGGATCTCCCGACACAAAGTTTTCTAGTTATACCATATAAATTATCTCGTCAATGTCGCCATTGAGAAACGCCGTCTTGACATCCATCTGATGTAGCTCAAGATCAAGATGAGCAACAATTGCCATAATTATCCTAAATGAGTCTTTCGATGAAACTGGAGAGAAAGTCTGTATAAAATCAATGTTTTCTTTCTGAGTATAGCCTTTAGCTACAAGACGTGCCTTATACCTCTCCACATTACCATTTGCATCCCTCTTGGTCTTAAATATCCATTTAGAACCAATTGGTTTTGCACCTTCTGGTAATGGGACAAGTTCCCAAACTTTGTTGTCTTGCATAAACTTATACTCCTCATACATGGCATTCATCCACTTTTGAGAGTTACAACCTTTTATGGCCTGATGAAATGTGATTGGATCATCTTCCATCATTCCATTGTCATCCTCATGTTCTTGGAGAAATGCAATATAATCATCCGGAATAGCATTCTTCCTTTCTCTCATGGATCTCCTTAATGGCACTGGTTCTTGAGGTTGTTGAATTTGTTATTCTGGAACAATTACCTTATTTTGAATGGGGATTGTTCAACATTGTCTTGTTGAGGTTCCGGATTACCTTCTTAATCAATAATAGGTGGGGGAACCTGAATATTGTCAAAAGTGATAGTAGGAATTGAGTTTGTAATTGAATCCAATTCCTCCTCAAAAGCAATGTCCCTAACTTTATTTCTCCCCCAAACTCAACTTTCTCAAAAAATGTTGCAGTTCCTATCTAAAAAAATATTCCTAAGTGTGAGATCATAAAATTTATAGCTCATAGATCGTTCAGAATAACCAATAAAGTAGCTGCTCACTGTTTTGGAGTCCAATTTCTTTCCATGTGGCCTGTAAGTCCTTGTCTCAGCTGGACATCCCCAAATGTGAAAGTGCTTTAGACTAGGCTTTCGACCTGTCCAAAGCTCATAAGGTATTTTTGCAGCTGCTTTAGTTGGTACTCTATTGAGAATGTAAGCTTATGTCTTTAATGCTTCTCCCCAGAGGGACTCAGGTAAGGTGGAATGAGCAATCATACTCCTTACCATATCCTTAAGAGTCCTATTCTAATCTTTGAAATTTGTCCCATTAAGCATGGGAACAAAATTGATGTTAGCAGTTATTGAGGCAGCAGATGATAAACTAGCTGAATATAGAACAAAAACTAAACAAACAAAATAAGCTCACATGAGAATCCATATAAAACAATAATTCAAATAATGGTTAATCCCATCTCAAGATACCAGGCACAACGTTAATATCAAGTCTTTGGACAGTAACATTAATTGTAAGCGGTACTCTTGTTGTAGTAATCAAATATTGATAATAAATCCTGTCAAATAATAAGTCATTCTTTGGACTGACTTGTTGTTCACATGGAATACCTTATAATTGTCACAAATTTATTACCACAGATGTGTATGAAATTCGGCCAAATATCAACTTACCTTTGGGTCAGTTAATAAACGCATGAATTACAAACACACAATCATCTTGATATTTTAAATAAATTAATCTACACAAAAGAGGTCACTTTGGCAACATTTTGTTTCAATTAAACTATTCAAAATATTAGACGTTCATAAGAAAAACCAAAACCAAAATTTAAATTTAATTGTTTCCCAAAAAAAATTTCGTAACCCTTAACTTTATAACTTACTTTATTTCAGATGGATAATTTCAATTTAAAGTGATGACAAAACTATAACAGAAAATGTAATGTATATTTATCTGAAATAATAACAAAACCATAATTGAACCATATCTATCTACTGATTTGATAATGTCAAAAGATAGGATTAAACAGAATATTAACAGAAATTAAAATTCTTAAATCTCACATTTCCTAAATTCTGTGAGCACAGAAACCCAAACCCGGGCTCATGCCTACGTCAGCAATAGCGGCAGCATTTGCTGCCTTCACAAACCCGTGGGTCCCTTTTACCGAAACCATTATAAACAGCATATGATAGTTGCGCTTGAACAGAAGTTTGAGGTTTTCATTCTTTAACAGAAGTTTTCATTACCGAAACCATTATAAACAGCTCATCTTTAACAGAAGTTTTCATTCTCAAGCCATTGATAATTAATAGAGTTTGTTAGTTGTGCTTGAATTTAATTAAACACAACAGAATTCAATATCAAAACCATATAAATTGATAATAAATTGATAACAGTAAACATAATTTATTCAAACCATTAGGAAATCTTTCAGTCATAATTGTACAATTGTGTAGTGCTAAATAAAAACAAGTATATCCAACAGTCCAATGTATGGAACCAGCAACGATCAAATAACAATATCAAAGATATATCCAGTCACTTGTATATCATGGACCACAGATCCGATAGTCCTTGAAATTTTCTGCCTATATTGATAATTATTGATCCGATAGTATGTATGGAAACAATAACATTTTCTGCCTCATCGTGGACCCCCACCATGCAACCAAATTCCATATAACACCTTATTCATACTGAACATCTTTAGGGTAATCATAGTGGTTAATTATGATTAATAAGTTTTTATGATCGTCAGGGACCAGTAAACCATATCTTTCCATATGCAAATTAAGATGGTTTATCAAAACACATCTGATAAATTTTTCATGGGCCCCAGGTTCGAAACATAAAGTAAACATAAACCATAATCAAATCAAATTATGATCTGATTAATACAAAACCAAATCAAAAACCAAAACAGCCATTAATACAAAACCATTACTAGCGGTTGATCAGTCGAAACTAGCGGTTTTGAATTTATTATTATTATTTTTTTAAAATTCCAGATCTAAAGCAATTGATCCAATTACTTCAATAATTAAAAACATTAATTGAATTTCTTAAACAGGAAGATCAAAAGGAACCCTAAATTTCTTAAGTTTCTTTAAAGAAGAAGCCCTAAAATTCTTTAAACAAGAAACCCTAAATTTCTTCAATTAAATCAGCAAAGATAGCTCTGATACCAATTGTTGGAATTTTATATACACTTATGAACATGCATAAAACATTAATAACAACCTAAAACAAGTTTATATGAATCTAGATCTTAATCATGTTGCAAAAGTGCTTTAATATAAAATCCTAAATTATGAAACTATAGATCTTTGCTAAATCAAAAGAAGATGAACATTAAAAGCGGAAGCACTAACCTGAAGCCATTGATGGAGATTACGGAGAGAATTTGGATCTTCCTATATGATACGCACTTCTATGAGAGATCGTCTCTCTATTCTTCTGTTGATGGGATGACAAATGGAATAAGAAGATGCATATATATAGGAGAACATAACCCTAATTGATAATTATTGATTTCCAATTTTGCCCATCACAAAATAAGAAATTTACTTTACGGTCTCTACACGTGTTATATCACACTTTAAATTATATACTTTTAACTCATTACTTAATCTTGATTAGATCACTTTAATTTGGGTTAGACTTTAGAATAACAATTATACATTTAGTTACATATGTGAGCCCACATAGATTATTTTCCAACAGTCTTTTGATCCGTTCAAAATGGTCATGAAACAAAACAAAGATGGCTATTATATTAATGACTAAGAATGAAATAGTCATGAAACAAAAGTATAAAACTATCACGCTCTGGATAGATTATGGCAGCTAGTAAACATACACAGCTGAAGATTGCTCATAGGCTAAGAGGTCGATGGTCAGGCAATACAGGTCTTCTACTTGTTAATGTATTTTTCATGTGTTTAAGGAGAAGACCAGAAGGAGAGACATTTAAAGGTGAGAGATTCAAAATGTTAGACAAGATACACTACAAAAGGTCACTCAATGGCCGGCGTTTTTTTCCAGGATTGGCCGGCGTTTTTAAAACGCCGCCCATTCGTTAATGGCGTTTCCTTAAGCGCCGTCCTTGCCGCTGCCGGGGAATCTTGTTCGAATCCCCGGCGCAAATGAAACGCCGGCCATAGTTTGAGTAATCCCCGGCGTTTCAAAATGCCGGGGATTTACTTTTGATTTTTCCAAAAAACCCACCGTTATTGAACATACCTCGGCGTTGGTAAACGCCGGGGAATGTTTCATTCTTTCTTCACTGCATTTTATCACACAAACTCCACAAATTCTCACAAATTATCACAAAGTCCACTACTCCACAAATTATCACAAATTATCACAAACTCCACTACTCCACAAATTATGAAACTCACAAATAATCAATGCACCAAAAGAATCAAATTTTACACATAGTAGTACATTACATAATAAAATCTGTAGCACATAGTAGTACATTACATTTACATACAAGTTCGTTTTATGCTAGCTAAAAAAGGAAGCACAGGAAAGGGGGGTAAAAATCACTGGAAGCCATACATATCATCTTTAATCTGATGTTCCTGCTTCGAATGCTTGCGACCTCCATGCATCTCTTCATGATTTCTCATTGTTTCTCTTGATACTGTGCCATCTCTGCACGGTTTGTAGCCTTGTGAATAGCTCTTGCCATGTTTATTCTTGTGTCGATGACCATGTGTGTGGCTCGCATAGTGGTGAGATGGAGTGCTACTTCTACGCTTATGGTGCAATCGAGGAGGATGAGTTCTTCCCTTGTGATCCATTTTGTAATCTTCATCGTGGTGATAATGAGTACGGGACTGACTAATACCTTTCCCATGATTTTTAGGAGTTTCGATTTCTTGGCTTTCACCATCCCAGCAGTCGTAAAGACAATCAAAGAGTCCTTTTTTATGGAACAACCACAGGAGCACGATAACTACATTTCAAGATACAACTGCTGTTCAAATCGATCATATCGGAAACAGTACTAGATCCTAACTAGATTAATTGTAAATGAACAATATAAAGATAATATGAACCTGTTGGGAAGATAGCCAAGAGTAACCCGAAAAGTAATATCCAGCTCACGCATATATATTGTATGTGACAGCGGAAGTCAAAGAACCCCGAGCATTTATGTCTGCACGATGAATAGAAATTTAGGTGAGAGAAGTGCTCAGACAAAAGGCAATAATAATTGGTAATTAATCAGCTAAAGGAGAAAATGAAGATTAAGCATGGAGTTTATCACAATCTAACACCCAAAACCTATGAGCATAAAGTGTACAATGCAAGGGAGATCAACCATGGAGTTTCTAACAATGACAACCAAGACTTGTTAGCATCAGTTATACTTTCAGAGGTGTATTCTTTGCCCTTTTAAAATTTAAAGTGTTCAGCTAACTAAAAAGTCTATGGCCATTACCATTTGATAGACCAAAATAGAGTACACAATTTTTACAAAAACAAAAAATATCATACTGGCTCTGGGCACAAGCTAAACTAGGGGTAGAAGTGTTGCCAATCTACACAACGGTTAACGTGGTTTTATAAGTAACCCATTCTGATTATGTAATTAACCATAGAGTAATACCATCAATATTGATTTATTGAGTAATAAAACAAGCTGACTTCATTCTGCACAGTATTCTGCAGTCCATTTAAGGGCACTCAATAGAGAGATTGTATGCCAAAATTCTATGAAATCAAAGCTCACCAACTTCAATATAAATCTGTAGAAAAACAATAATAATAATAATTAAGCAATGATTGCAATGTTAATCAGCACCAATCCACATTTTATATAGAAACAAGCTGACAAGCATAAACAATGACCAGTATGCATAATAGAAACTGACCTCATTTTTCACAACATCCCAAAGCCCATCACTTGCTAGAACGAGATATTCCAGTTGTTTGTCAACCTCCTGCATGCTCCTGTAACAAATTGTGTAAAAGAAAGCCTCACTTGCTACAACCCGAATCCCATTTACTTGATTGTATAGTTTATGGAATTACTTGTCTAAAGAAAACACAGACACTGCACGAATATATCAAAAATAAAAAAATCTGGCATATATCGAAGTTCTTGCAAGATTAGGAGCAGTTATAGTCTAAAGCTTAATACTCAGTCAGGACCCTCATTATTAATAAAAAGATTTATAAACAACCAACTAGCTTTTCTTTTAGTTGCCTCAACATAAATTTTGGCAATAAGAATCTGTTAAGTGGAGCCTTGGTTGACAAGTTTGACAAGTTTCAACTATGAAGAATTTTCCATCAAAAGATTGCATACTATGCACACTATACAGCCTATGCACATTCTCCTTGAATGGAAATTCTTGATCAAGTTGAAACTCACAAGTCAAAGCGTATGTATGAGAAACAAGAAATCATTGCGAGTTTGAAAACTCCAATGATATTTTATATGTTGTAAAAGAACCTGATAGGGAGTCCAATAATTGCAGTTACACGAGAGTATGCTATATATATATATTTATATATATTTATACTCCAAAACTAATTGATTGCCCATAATCTATTACTCATTTGATTACTCACTATGCACATTTATAAACAAATTAAACCGATCAATCCAATATGGGCATCATCCATCACAAACAACAACATATGCTAAACTTATCAGAAAGTAATTAATCACCTGTTCCATTTCCAATATCTTGCATACTTTTGCTACCATCTCCACTCTCAGTACTTCCCGGAACAACTGTAGTCACAAAAAAAATTATATTCTTATACAGTGAGATCAGAATATGTATGATAGATTAGTTAACTTGACTGAAATAATAGAAGATAATCCAGGATATGCTTTATGTCGTCATCCATTTACATTTGTTGTCCATGGACTAATAAGATATTGAGACCCTCGGTAAAAATAGACTCGAGTCTATCAATATCAAAAAAAGCTTAAAAAAACTTCGAGTCAACCAATATAAATTCGACAGTGTACCATCTCAACCTAAACATCAAGGTAGAAAAAATTCATTTCAAAAAGAAAAAGAAACATCATGACTAATAATTTGCGAAGAAAACATTCCAAAAATAACATGATTAATCAAATTATTAAATGCTAATAAACTGCTAAGATCGGGATAAAATTAATGATAACAAGAATCAACTGCGACTAACTCCTCTAACCTCTACTAAATCAAATAAACAACAACAACAACAACAACAAAAAACACCAAATAATTCTAAATCAAACTAATGAGCAAATCAAACTCATATCATTATTGTAGCTCAATCAAACTAATGAGCAAATCCATACCTAGGGTTCCAGAAGGAGAGAGGACGACGGCGGTGGAAGCGAACAACGACGACGGCGGAAGGGAGATTGGGGGTTTAGCCAATCGAATTAGGGTTCGCGAGATTGGGGGTTTAGCCAATCGGTAAAAATCGAATTAGGGTTTAGCCGAGAAGAATTGAGCGAGATTGGGGGTTTCGGAGAGAAATCAAAGAGGGAAATCGACGCGGATTAATAGCGAAATCGAAGAGGGAAAAGAATTGAGCGCGAAAGCGAAAAGAGAAAGAGGGAAGAAGCGAAAGCGAAAAGAGAATGAGGGTGGGTGTGGGGTTTTATCAGATGGTATATATCCCCGGCGTTTGAAAGCGCCGGGGATTGTTAATAGGCCGGCGCAATTTACTAAGTGCCGGGGTTTCTTTGGATCCCGCTGGCGCTTTCGTTAAAGCGCCGGGGAATGTCCCGGCGGAATATTTAAGCGCCGGCGTTGTTTTGCCGGATATTCCAGTACCTTTTGTAGTGATATCTAGGAACTTCTTGATTAACATTGGCAGAAACGAGAATCACTTGGTTACATGCACAACACTACAACAGCTAGCCATAAAATTGAAACGGAATTCGCTTTACCTAAACATGGAGCGATCGAACTCCTGTGGTTAAGACTTGTGATTTGTATATGGTGAACATATATATATATATACACAGAGTAAAAATTTCAACCGTAACCAATCTGTCTATGCCTGTCTCACTGTTAATACTTAATCGACTTTAAATATTGCAACAAGTCACAGTCTCACAGAGCATATCTATCAGTTCCAACTAATAAACCATAATGCATATAACATGCATTTCAATTCTTGAATCCCAGGTACTTAAAACCTCCATAGAAATATATATAGTTTTTAAATATAATTTATACACACTTAATTATTTGCATGCATGGGTTGTATTTTAGGGCAAACGAATATCAACCTCCGAAATGTGTGGAAATATGAGTCAATCCTTTATTACTCGTTACTTGATTAATCAATCTTGTTTCATGAAAAGCTTACCAATGAATATGCAAGGAGGATCTACCCAAAAAAAGAGGGAAATTATAGAGGTTCCTATCAAATTGGTCCACATATGCGAGACTAGGATCGATAAGCCTTCTACTTATAATCTTCATGCACCAATGGCCCACATATCTCAATGAGATATATTGGGGAGTGAAAGAAACGGGCTAATTCGATTAGCATAAAACATGGAGTCATCCAATCAGCTATCTATCTAGGGTTTTGTTGATATCGGATATGGACCATTATCTAAATGAACTACGTGCAAGTGCAAGTGCAAGTGCAACTGATGGTTTCTACCGTCTATTTTCCTTGTCTAGAGTTTCCTTAATCTAATGAATATTTATCTATATAATAAAACACAAAGAAAGCTATCAAGTGGCTTTCTTTCAATTCTTTCAAAATCAAAGGTCCAAATCTAACCTCACAAAACATATTTTTTCTCACAAAATTTCAAACTCCAAAACTCAAATTCAAATCCTAGAAAAAGAAAAAAAAAACTCATTTATTTATTTAATTATTTCTCAATCTCTCTCTCATTCTCTCTCTATTTACTAAGAAATTTAGATTTTCAGATTTCATGTTTGTAAATTTTCAGATTTTTTATATTTTTTTTATTGTTCATGTTACATTGAAAATAACACAAATTTCTTCAATAATTAAATTTCAACATTTTCCACCCTCAATGTTCTGAGAAATTGGATTTTATACCATCATTTATAATTATTTTACAACATATACAAATGGAAACATTGACTTTTATTTACAGTTAATTATTGCCATACTATTTAAATTTAAGTTACATAATTATTATTTTACTGTTTACAATGCTTTTTATATGGTATATCGTTTTCCAGACATGTAGGCACATGCCCACTGGAAAATCTAGTAGTTAAATAAAACACAAGTCTACTCAATCACACTAATGCTAATTGTGGGAAAGCAAATCAGGGACCCAAGACAGATTATTCTTAAATTAATTAACCTTCTAACTGCTCATTAATTTTGTCTTACTCCAATATTTAGCTTATAGTTAGTACAGCTGGACAAATTTTGGATTGTCTAATCATGCCTAAAAGTATCATAATTATTATCTTCTTATTGGTATTGTCAATCATCTGACGTACGTGTATATATGACAAAAATGATTGCATATCGTATTCGTATAGTTTTTATTGAGAGAACAGTTTTAGGGTTGAATCGACCAAATTGTCCTATCACGGATGAAGGTTGTTTGGTTTAGATGTAATATTGAAGATGAAACAACATTATGTACTCAAAGCTTTATCTATTGTTTCGTAGTTTGGGTAGCAAGATGAGTCTCCTACAATACATGGACACTGTACATAAATGAAAAAATAATATAATTATAATCTAAAATATTTCACATAATTTTTTAATAATTATTTTTATTTCAAAATACTTGAAAACAACATTAAGAAAAAAGATAAGAACAATCACGTTAATTTAAATGAAAATTAGTAAAACGCACAACATAGAGATTTTCATAACAGGGTCCTAATTTCAAATGAGATTACAACAATTAATTACTATGCCTTGTCTATTATTTGTAGTAAAACTATCTCGAACCATACTAGTCATCTCTCATTTTTAGCTAAAATAACAAATTTATGGAGAAAAATATGTTCCAACGAGATTAACCAAACCACTAGCTAAAATAGATATGTAAAAAAATATGTAAAAATTGTGAATAAGAAAGATCTGACGAAGTAGTATCACTCGCCAAACATCCCTTGTGTAAAAGAGATTGCAAAAAAATATCACGAAAAAAAGCAGGGATAAAAAGCGAAAAAAGATCGCAAAAAAAAAAAAAGACGCGGGTCTTGCAAAATAAATATTTGGAACATAAAATTAGAATTCGGTTCTCAGTGCAAAAAAAGTTGGTTGGTTCTTGGGTCAAGTATGGTCAGGTTGTTAAATAGTAGGGCGTGGACTCTGTGCAATATCAATGTTCAAGTTTTTTTGCTCATTCACACCAACTGAATGCAATGACAACCTCAAAAATCAAATTTCAGATTCACAATTTCGCAATGCCATTCATTCACAGGAACACGTGATTTCGTATAAACTCTTTCAGTCAAAACTTTAGAGCTATTTTGATCTGTTCGATCTGGGTACACATACGTTCAACAACGGATTACTTAATCCCATCCAAGCAGCAATTTTCCTACAGGTATCTCAATAAAGAAACAGCCGATGACCACACCTTCGATCTCTCCCAATCCTGTATGAGATGTGGACTATGTCACAAGCTGTCAGTCGCGTGATGTTTTGCTACCTACCGAAACATTAACAGAGACATTGGTGGGGCTTCCGGCTGTCAACTAGAGTCTAGAGGCCACCACCATTACCAGAGAGGTGTGTGTTGATCGAGGTCCCTAACGTAAACATATAAGGGCCAGTGATTAACCCAAACCTTGTTGGGTTTATATCTTGCATACGATGTTGGATAAGAAAACGCTAAAACGATGGAGGGATCGAGACGATTGAAAACGGAGTGGAGGTAAGAAGAAACAGTTGGCAGCAACAGTGGGAATTACGATCGACCGCAACTCAGGTGCGGTCGACCAACCCCTGCACGAAGTCGTTCAGAGAAGAGGACAGTCGACCGGCTTGTTGATGCGGTCGACCGTTAGCAGCGCTGATGGGTTTCGGACTTGAGTCTGGCTTATTCGTGAAAAGCCCAACTTGATCTTCAAGTTAGATCGTGTGGCTCCTATCGTAGTGTTATCTCTTATATATTATCCAATGGCAATGGTAACAAGATATTAACTTAGAGTTTGTCTCTAGATCTATATAAACAATTGTAACGGCTCATAGATCTATATAATTCTATTGAGTGCCGAATAGAAGAAGAGATTAATTCATAGAGAAGGGTGAGAGAGTTTTTCCATTGTAAGCAACATCAAGTTCCATTAGGCTTGAGAGAGTCATTGTGAGAATTGTAATATTCTTGTATATTCTCTAACTGAATAATATCTCGGTTCTTCCTTTTCCGGATTAAGGCTAAAACCCCAAACAGAACAATTTTTGTATGTTTTGTGTGATTGGTGCGATCTAGTTTTGTTTGATGGTTTGTGTTGATTATGTCAAAGATTCAACAAGATCCTCAAATTCCTAACCAAACTTGCTGGCCAAAATGCTCACTTTCAACAGGTCAGATCGTGTTTCTCTGTGCGTTACAATACAATTAAATAGCCACACAACACTCATATCACTACAGAGCTATCAGAGTATTAAAACACGAAATGATTTATAACAATTGAAGATGGGTTTTGAATGTAAAGTTGTTTGATATTAATTTGTAGTAGTAGGTTAGCAACTACTAATCTTCTCACCACCCATAGAATAGAAGTACTACAAATAATATATAGTACAGACTATAGACATAATGATGTTGACGTCGGTGTAAGATGTAAGACACAAGTTGGTGGCCTCCAAAGTTAATTAGGCATTGAATATATCGAACTTCAACTCTGGGTAAGATAAATTTTGTTCGAGTTCAGACCAGAAATATGATATTTCAGTGCAATCTAATGGTGTAAAGATTTGGGAGAATTGAACCCTGATGAGTTAACTTCATGCAACTATTGTTACTTTGACCCGATACAGGACCCAACCTGGATCCAATCCGGACCCGACATTGGACCAGAACCAAACCTATCAATAGGGGTCCGGATCCGGATCTAGATCCGGATCCTAAAATAAAACCCGATGCACTTCTGAACTCGAGTCCAGATCTGCTCAAAATAGCCCCGACTCGAACCCAGACCCGTTAAAAAATACCCAAAAAATATGAAATTTAAATAAGAAAATTTTGCCGTACTGCCCCACTTTTTGAAAATATTTGGCGCTCTGCCCCACTTCCGAAAACAATTAGCGATCTGCCCCTATTTAGGACACGTCAGCATAAACCGTTATTGGAAATAACGGCATAGGTTATTTACGTGCCGTTATTTCCAATAACGGCATCTATTTTACATTTTTTTCATGCCGTCATTTGGAATAACGGCATCAGTATATTTCTCTTACAAATGTGAATCTTCTAACTTTAAAAAATTCTAAGTGTAAAAAAAACTTACAAATAATGTCGTTATCCTAAATAACGGCATTCGAATAACTGATGCCGTTATTGGAGATAACGGCATCAGTTATATATAAATGAACTCTTACCATTGTTTGGAAACAAAGAAAATGAATAATAAATTTATAAAAAAAAAAGAAAAAAAAATTATAACTAATGCCGTTATATGGAATAACGGCATCAGTTATAATTTTTTTTTTTATCTTTTTTTAACTTATTCATTAGAGATGATGAATAATAAGTTACTTTTTTATCAAAAAAAATTATAACCGATGTCGTTATTCCAAATAACGGCATCAGTATTGAGAATGCCGTTATTTGAAATAACGGCATCTGTTATAAGGTTTTCACACTTACAATTTTTTCTCTAAATGGAGACTACAAGCTGTCGAAAAACAAAATAACATATGTCATTACTCCAAATAACGGCATGACACTTTTTTTAAATATAGATGCCGTTATTGGAAATAACGGCACGTAAATAACCTATGTCGTTATTTCGAATAACAGTTTATGCTGACATGTCCTGAACAGGGGTAGATCGCTAAATATTTTCAAAAAGTGGGGCAGTACGGCAAAATTTTCTTAGAGATATACATGTAACTAGTAATTGTTGAAAATAGATATGTAAATATAATATTTATTCATGTACTTAAGTGTAAAAATTGTTGGAACCGGAGATTATCGGGTGCAAAAATACTTAAATGCAAATATTTATTTCCCGCTACCGAATTCGGCGGATAGATTTTTTAATAAGAACCCGGACCCGATTCTCGCAAGTTCGGGCCCATGTCTAATTTTTTTACCCGTGAGGTACCGGATCCGGATCCGGATAGTGGAGGACCAAACCGACCCGATATCAGCTCTAGTTACACAAGCTTGAGGTTGAATCCATCTATTTTTCTCGAGTTTATAAAACCATCATTTATATAATGGAACTTTATGACATTATAGCGATCATCATAAATTCACAAGACTAGTAGTTTACACGTGCAATGCACGTCTTAATAAATATCGTTTACAATAGTTATGCACGAACGTTGCACGAATTGATAGATGGACAAATTATACTAAGGCCTTCTCCCATTATAGTAGTAGAGATATAGTATATTATATTATTATTGTTCATACAACAAAATAAAGATATTTCGTTCTCAATCAACCAGTGTGATTAGTGACACACCATATTTTCAATTGATGTTATTGACATACTTTTATAATATTTTCAAACCCATTGAGCCTGTACCTTATGCTAAATCTAACCAACTTCAGAATTAGGCATCATACCTAGATCTAAGCCGGCCCTCATCTCAATTGGGTCGGGTTAACTAGGGATGGCAACAGGGTCATGCTGACCCGCGACCCGCCCACACGAACCCGACCCGCTATAATCCGGTTCGGGTACGGGTCGAACATGCGGGTTGACCCAGGTCGGAAAAATCATGAACTCTCGCACGACCCAACCCGCCCAACCCATTGACCAAGTCAAACCCGCCCGTCAACCCGGTTGACCCGTTTGACCCGTGTTTTTTTTTTGTCTTTTTTATATGTTTTTTGTATTTTTTTGTATTTTCCCCTATAAATACCTCCTTTTAATTCAATATAAAAATTTTCACACCTTACTCTCTTACTCTCTCTACTACTAGTCTACTACTACTCAATTCAATCTTAATTAAATCAAGTTTTTTCAACAAAGAAGCAAGCAACAAATAAATGAATAATCAATAATATATGTATTTTTTCACTTTTATACAGTTATACTTACTATTACTAGTAATTTACACGTACGATGCAGGTTTTAATAATTTCAAAAAATAAAAATAAAAACTCTGACGTATGAAGGATTGGACCGAAAACCTTCTTTATATTAGTTATGTACGTGTGTTGCACATGTTGGTAGAATGACAAAATGACAAATGACACTAAGGCATTCTCTCATTATAATATTAGAGAATATATATATTTTTTTAAAGTGAAGTTGTCACACAAAAAATAAAAATAAAAATAAAAATAAAAATAAAAAAATCAAACCAGGCCAACCCGCGACCCAGCCCGGCCCGACCTGGATTTGACCCTAATGGGTTTGCGGGTCGACCAGGTCAAAATTTCCAATTTTGAACCCGGCACAGCCCGGCCCGATTAACCCACCGACCCAACCCGAACCTACCCAAATCAGCCTTCAACCCGGACGGGTCCGACCAGGCCCGGATCGACCCGAATGCCAACCCAAGGGCTAACGAACTTGAACTTTGGTTGCAGAGAAGAACTTTGATAAAATCTGAAATTTAATTATTGATTATCCCAAAAAAAAAAAAAAAAACCTCTCAAATTTCAGAGAACCCATGATGTTCCAAAAATTCATAGTAACAGACTACCGACAAGGATCAAGAGTACGCCAGTGCTTTATATGGATATTTACAGGGTCCTGCTGAGCTGAATCTTTTCATATCCGTAGTACACAATACAACACACAATTATTGCCAGAAAAATTGTGGATATTTCAAGAATAAAAAGGGCCCTTTTGACTTAAAACCAAAGAATCACTGTTACTGATATTGAAATAAATTACCTAAACGAAAATAGAACAATAATCTATATTATGTCCATACATAAAACTTGTTCGTGTATACAATTATACAGAAAGATTTTATTTTTTTCTATACTTTGGGTTCAACAATCTTTCTACCAATTTTATAAAATCAAATAAATGGAATATATAAATTTGCATCAATCCAATTATTGGACTGAATTCCGATTATTCAATTATTCATTGGAATACGATAAAAATAAAAGAAGGGGGGGGGAGGGGGGGGAGGGGGGGGGGATCATCATTCGTTTTGTTTTTCCCTATTTTTTCTGCTCAGCATTCATACAAAAGGGTAATGCTACACCTGCTACCAAATCTACTACTTTTCTCTTTACTACTTTAGGTGGTACATTATTAGTTGAGGTTATTGTAGAGTAGATGGTAGAAACATCTAACAGTAGTGTGACACCTAAAGTAGTAAACAAAAAAGTAGTGAATTTGATAGTAGGTGTAGCATTACCCCATACAAAAAACACAACTTTAGTTTAAAACCCAATATCATCATTTCCTCATTGCAATTAAACAAAATGCTTCATCAGGAGATATAAAAAAGAATAACAGATGTGGCTGGATTTCCAAAAGTTAGGCTAAACATGCTAAACAAAGTAATCTTGGTGCTAATATCAGCAGATGGACCCATATTAGTTGAAGGATTAATTACGATCAGTTGTGCCAATGCCTCCATAATAATAGAATGGCTTCTGTACCATAATCTTACATCTTTTGCGTGTCTGACTATTAAAGCACCTGAAATGATAGGCTTCCCAACAGAGCTAGAGGAGTGGATTCAACATCTCACCTCCGCCTTTCTTTGTGCTTCTTTAAGTGCAAAGAGTGAAGTCTCTGCCATCCAACCTGATCAACAACCTTTCCACTCTTCGGAATTTGAAATTTGAAATCTGCAACAACATCAAGTCACTGCCAGAAGATGGACTGCTTGCCTCCCTACAAGAACTGAAAGTTCTCCACTGCTATGATTTAGCAAAAAGATGCATGAATGATGACTGGCAAAAGATTGCTCACATCCAGATGGACTACATGACATTGAGAAACTCCATACAAGACGGAAGCTGGTATGTAGGAGATCCAGACAAAGGAGGAAATAACACAAACAATGCATGTCTTGATATTAGAATTATTACAGCAATCCAAAAGAAACATAGTAACGAGTCTATGATAAACCCAAAGGCAAGCCTGAGAATCATCTGTTGCCTTTATAATTTATTTTCTTGCTTTGACAGCCGATGAACATATCAGGATTAACTCCTGAGCAGATGCATATCTGCTTGCTGCCGCCTACGCTGTAAAATTAGTAAAAATGATCAGCTCTCTAAACAGGGATTTAATTGGATTGTCAGTAACTATTACTAAATCCTGGAAAACATGTTGAACAAGTTTGAGAAATAAACTGATAATAGATAATGTTGAACACTTAAAAAAGTCTATTTGGGAAGATGATATTCTATTTGGGCATTGGCTTGAAGCAATATGTTTCGACCGCAGGTGCTACTAAATTTGGAAATCAGCAAAGGGTGACTCAGAGGGTTGGGTGTGTGCAGCTTTCAAACATTGGATATCAGATGAAGATAGAATCGGCATTTTAACAAACACTTGATATGCTTAAAACTTGAGAGATGGAAAGATGAACATTCAATTTGAAGTCAATGATAAGAAAGTTGAGAGAGAAAAAATGAATAGATGTTACCTTCCTTATTCTTCTTCGTCTTCTTCGGCATCATAATAATATTCACCACGCGAATTTGTTAACGATTTCCTGTTGTCCTCTGCCACCACTTTGTAACCAACTTTGATGGTGGGGATGTAAGCAATCTTTTGCCAGTCATCATTCATGCATTTTTTTGCTAAATCATAGCAGTGAAAAACTTTCAATTCTTGTAGGAAGGCAGGCAGTCCATCTTCTGGCACTGACTTGATGTTATTACAGATTTTAAACTTTAAATTCCGAAGAGTGGAAAGGTTGTTGATCAGGTTGGATGGCAGAGACTCAACTCTTCGCACTTCAAGAAGCACAAAGAAAGGCGGGAGGTGAGATGTTGAATCCACTCTTCCAGCTCTGTTGGGAAGCTTCTCATTTTATGTGCTTTAATAGTCCGACACTCAAAAGATGTAAGATTGTTTCCTTCAACTAATATGGGTCATCTGCTGATATTAGTCGAAGTTGGTGCAGTGAGTTATTCCACAGTTAAAACTCAACTGGGGGATCATCAATCGTTGTTTTCCGATTTTTTCTGCTCAACATTCATACAAAAAACAAAACTTTAGTTTAAAACCCAATCATCATTGCCTCATTGCAATTAAACAAAATGCATCATAAGGAGATATAAAAAGAGTAACAGATGTGGCTGGATGTCTAGAAGTTATGCTAAACATGCTACACAGAGTAAGGCATTTATCACCACAAGTTACCACGTCACATAAATAAAATGGCTGCAATTTCAGTTTGAAACCCGGTCATCATCATATCATTTGCTACAAAACAAAATACATCGTAAGGAGTTCTTAAAACATACAGCTATGGCAAAGTTAAAAAATGTATCACAACGCTAATGGAAGAGTCTAATATCATGTCAAAGCTCGGCTAGGACTTTATCATGACAATATGCCTTGCCATGGAATTCCGATTGGCTGCATCTTTAGATTTGATCCCCATTCCTCACAGTTGCGAAGACAAAAACAGAGGAGAAGAAAAAATAAGTAAAACAAACCCCACACTGATAATGTAATTATAGTTGAACATATATGGTTTTTTTACTGGTAAAAGGTAGGATTATCCTACCTCAGAGAATATTAATATATTGATAAGTAAAACATATATGTCTGTGATTAAGTTCAATATTCCATAACAAGATCAAACTAGCATACATCTCAGCAAAATACAAATCAAACTATCATACATACTATTAGCAACATTAATTATATGTTACTCAAATTCACTTAAAAGATTACAGAAGGCACCCCAAAAAAAAAAAAACCTAACAAAAACATCAAGTGAGATTAAGAAGAGGTTATCTGACTACTAGCATATACGTATGTGATTAAAGTTCAATATTCCATAACAAGATCAAACTAGCATACATCTCAGCAAAATATAAATCAAACTATCATACATACTATTAGCAACATTAATTATATGTTACTCAAATTCACTTAAAAGCTTACAAAAGGCACCCCCAAAAAAACACCTAACAAAAACATCAAGTGAGATTAAGAAGAGGTTATCTGACTACTAGTCTTCTCATTTCAACCTGAACAAAGTAAAAATTACATTTCATTAACAACATCCATTATACTACTCATGTTACATAAAAGATAATAAAGACAAAAAATTAAACCCTAACAAGAACGTCCACTGAGATTAAGATGCTGAAATGCTCACTGACTACAACTGACCTTACCTCAACGTGATTAAAGTTAAAAATCAAACTAGCATACATCTCATATATAACATTAGTAATACTACTCATGTTACTTAGAAGGTAATGGCAAAATTTTAAACCCTAACAGGAACGTGAGATTAAGATGCTAACTGATTATTAGGGATCTCAGTCCAACATGAGTGTAGGTAAAATCAAACTAGCATGCATCTATGTAATACCATTGGGAGTATTACCTATGTTAATTAAAGGTAATGAAGGCAAAAGAATAAAGCATGACAAGAACATGGAGCAAGATTAAGTTACAATGACTACAAGTGAATGATAAAAAAAAATACAATGACTACTAGTGATCTTATTCCAACATTAATAGAAGTAAATCAAATTTGCATACATTAATACAGGTAAACTAACTTCTTCTTAATAATTCTAAAATTCATCGACCAAGAAAATAACCTATATTTTAAAAAACGGATAAATATAAAAAGTACACAAAGTTTTAGGCCAGTTTAAAAAAAGTACACTAAGGTTTTTTTGTTTAAAAAAATGACACAATGTTTAAAAAAACTCCACTGGGTTAGTTAGGGTTAGGGTTAAGGTTAGTTCGGGGGGTTTATTTAAACATCTGATTAGTTAAGTGATGTTTTTTTAAACACAAATAAAAGATGAATGTAGTTTTTTTAAACACAAATGAAAGATGAAAATGGTTTTTTAAAACCGAACCCTAACCCTAACCCTAACTAACCCAGTGGAGTTTTTTTAAACATTGTGTCCTTTTTTAAAACAAAAAAACCTTAGTGTACTTTTTTCTAAACTGGCCCAAAACTTTGTGTACTTTTGTTATATTTTTAAAAAACCCTAACCTTAACATCTTTAATAAGTGATCTTCATAAAAAATAACCATATTATTTCTATACAATATTCATTGGGATAAAATTTCCTACAAAAGTCATAGTAAATAAAAATTTGGCCCTTTTAGTAATTTCAAAAGTCTCGGACAAAAAAAAAACCCTTTTTTCCTACAAAATCCTAACCTTAACATATATTGTGGGATCTTAGAAAAATATTCATGTTTTCCTAAAATTTAAACAACATGCATTGAGAGTGTATGGATTAAGTAATTAAAAATCACATAAAATCAAACTAGCATACATCTTCACAAATAAGTTTTAAGATTATTTCAAGATTTATACAATATGAATTTAGATTCTACGGATTAAGTACATCAAAATCAAACTAACATACAAGATCACAAAACAAATATGAAATTATTTCAAGATTTAAACTTATATGCATTTAAATTATATGGATTCTACGGATTAAGTACAAGTAAGTAACTTTATTAAAAATAATTGAAACTTCCTAGTGATTCTAAAAACTCTTCGAAATAAAACGTTATATATATATATATATATATATATAGAGAGAGAGAGAGAGCGCGCGCGCAATGCTCCATTGCAAACGTGATGCAAACCACTAAAGTCGTTGTTCAAAACAACGACTTAGGTTTATAAAGGTTCTGAATATAAAGTCATTGTTCCGAACAATGGCTTCAGTAGTTTGCAATGGAGCATTGCTCATATATGCAAACCACCTGCGTTGTTGATATTATTTCAATATTTAAACAGCATCCTTGAAATTATATGAATGTACATTAATCTCATAGAATCAACTATGCATTTTCAAAATTAGCACTTTTAGTATTTTCGAAAATATTGGGAAAAAAATAAACTATCTTTTCAACAAAACCCTAGCTCTAAGCATCACAAATCAGTGATCTTTCTCCAAATACTGATATTATTTCAAACTTTTTAAAGATAAAAAATTAAAGTTTTAGAGACAATCATACACAAACAAAATAAAAGAATCAAACTGAAAAGAAATTTTTCAAAATAATAAGGTCACTGAGTTGTTCTATAAACCCACAAAAACAAATCATGGAAAATTTTGATGAGATGGATTCCTTCAGCCTAGATGCGCACTTATTTTCTTTGAAAAAATCACTGAACTATTCGATAGGGAAGTAAATTGCGGGTAATTGACTTAAGGCACAAACCAATTTTTACAGTCCAATAGTTCAGTGAATTTTTCAAAAAAAAAAATAGTGCGCACCTAAGTAGACGGAATCCATCTCGTCAAAGTTTTCGCCGAAAATCTCTGCCCTCCTTTCCTTCTCCCCTCCAACCCCGTGCCATCTTCTCCCCCTCTCTTCCTTCCCAAATTCTTTTTATAAATAAAAATTTCGCTGCCAATTTGTAACCTTTAAACTCGATAACCCTCTATGGCTAATGGTGGGACAAACCAAATGGAAATAAAAAATGTTCGGGATGAGGTAGAATTTATACTATCCTCAGTTCAAAAACACTCGTCACCATTATTTATAGTATATTTCATTACCAGTTGCTCGTTCTACGAAGCACGATTATAGATACGACGTGCGGGTACGATACAATACGGGTATGGGGATACGTGATTTTACAAAAAATAGGATACGGGTGTGTTGGTGGGTACATTAAGTATAAAATACTATATATATATATAGAGAGAGAGAGCCCCCTTCCGTTGTGCACTCGCCTCCGTATGCACTCGGCTTTTTGATCTTCATATATATACGTGTTTATATATAGAGAGAGAAAGAGAGAGAAAGAGTCCCCTTCCGTTGTGCACTAGGCCTCCGTATACCTTATGTAGACAAACTTAATTTTTAATGTAAAATTAATTACAACGAATTAAATTCCTACTCGAATTTAATAATACTTATACTCTTACGCAAACAGTATAATTCACTATCAACAAAGAACAAAAGGAAGATACTGAATCTTGATAATCGTCAATTAAAGGGACTGTTTCGCAAACAGTGTATATCACTGTACACAAAGCACAGAAAGAAGATATGTTATCTTCAATTCCGACCTTGAGTATGGTGAAGAAAGAAAAATACAGACTGAGGCTTGTTGAAACAATGTCCTTAAGACGTTTAATTCTGCCACTGCAACGGTGTACACAGGTTTTAACGGCAGTCGTCTCCCAAGATACAACAGTCAGAACTCCATTAACTTACACTCGAATAATGGAGGCTCGGTCGAGAAAGGATATGATGACAGCGTTTTGTGATACTGCTATGTTGATACAGGGTGATAGGAAAGATATGAACTAGGATACGGGTGCATTGGTGGGTACATTAAATATAAAATACTATATATATATATATATATATAGAGAGAGAGAGAGAGAGCCCCCTTCCGTTGTGCACTCGCCTCCGTATGCACTCGGCTTTTTGATCTTCATATATATACGTGTTTATATATATATAGAGAGAGAGAGAGAGTCCCCTTCCGTTGTGCACTAGGCCTCCGTATGCACTCGTGTGCACTCGGCGTTCCCGCCTTCGTATTGATGATCCGAACCGTTCACATTGATCAACACATCTAAGAGCATCCACAGTCGTTTGCTTGTTTGCCAATTTTGCTTTTTTTTACTGTAGCGCACACAGTCGTGAGCTATTTTGCCATTTTTTGGCAATTGGTATTTTGCCATTTTTTGGCAATTGGGCTACAGTAGAAAGGGAAAAGTAGCATTCGAAATAGCAAAATGCATATTATAGCAGACGGATTATTTAATTATATTTTTAATTGATCGGACGAAACATGATGTTTCGTTCGAAGTAAAAAAAAATTAAAAACCAAATAAAATAACCGGTTAAATGAATTTAAGGGTGGGAATGAACATGATGTCATGTGTTTCGTCCCAATCCAATTTTTTTTTAAATTAATTTTTAAAATTAATTTTGTAAATTTTTAAATTATTTTTGCAATTTTGTAAATTGGTTTTGCAAATTTTTTAATTGTTTTTGCAGATATTATTTACAAACTATTTTTTAAAATTGTTTTTGCAATTTTTTTTTGCAAAAAAAACCCGGACAAAACAAAAAAAAATTTGTTTCGTCCGGTTATTTTGAATTTTTTTCTTCTCTTTGGGCGTATTTTTTATTAATATTTTCTAAGTTTCGGCCTGTATAAATTATTTTTTAATGACAGACGAAACATCATGTTTCTTTTTTAACGAACTTATCCATTTTTTTGCCATTCGACGACTGCAGCGTTTCGTCGAAATGGATTGTCAAAATATGCATTTTGCCATTTTCTACACTGAACGACAGTGGATGCTCCAAATTAGTCTAAATATGTAAAATCAAATCATTTGAAATGCATTTGCCCATTCATTGATGCAACGAAATCAAACCACGCCTCATTCAGGAATCGCTTTTAGATAAGAAACCTATGTATTAGAGTGTGTTACCATATTCACGAATATTGGATTAGCAAATGAAGAAAGGGATAGCACGAACTCAAATTCTGTAGGTAACTGGCATGGTAACTCACACTAACACAACCTTCTGATTCGTTTGCAGTTAGGAATCCTAGGTTACAATTTCCTAGATTAATCCTATGGAAGGGTTGTTAACAGCCAATCAATTTTTTGTTTATCATCATATTACTAAGATCAAAAGCTCTCGGCTGCTTCTTATCATATGGATGGGAAAGATTTTGCTTGGTTTCAGCAAAAATTTGACAACAAGGTGTGGAAGAGTTGGGAAGTATTTGTGAGGGAGTTGGCCATTAAATATGGTCCGTCTGTTTTTGTTAAGTACCAGGAAAGTTTGGCAAATCAGACACAAACTACTTCCCTTGCAGTCTACCAAGATGAATATGACCATCTAGGTAATAGAACTACGGGACTTAGTGATTCTTTCCTGTTGAGTTGTTATGTGGGAGGGTTAAAATCCATACATTATGCTCCACAACATCATGTCAGAGGTTGAAGGTTTGACTAAAATACAAGAGGAGAAAATTGAAGATACGAGATTACCTTATAAGGGTGGGTATATAAACCTAAACCCCCTTCGATTCCTGCCCCTAGTACTTCACGGCCATTTTTTTCAAAACCCCACCAACAACACAAACAAATCAATCAATTCCATCATCATCAGTCTCAAAATATCCTATTAAGAAAGTGTTAACTACCGACTGGGAGTTTCAATTGTGAGAGATGCATGTAGAGGGTAGAAAATGTTGTTGTCGCTAGTAGATGAGGAAGAGATGGCTAGTGGTGGTGATCGGTCAATCAGGAACCTATACATGAACAGACAAATACACAACCTAACTTTCAGGCATTGGCAGGTCATGCTACTCCTAAGATGCTTAGAAGACATAAAATCCAAGGGTTATTAATAAACACTTAAACTTTGGTAGAGAATGGTACCAAATTTCTGCACTTGCCTATTCATGAATCTCATTTCAATGTGGTAATGGGGAATGGAGAAACTCTTAAATGTGAAGGTGCAGTTGCCTATTCATGCATCTCATATCAATGTGGCAATGGGGAATGGAGAAACTCTTAAATGTGAAGGTATATGCACTGGCCAACCCAGAAATTTTACTCATTGAAGGCAGAATACTATTTACTTTACACTTTAAAAATTAATTGTGAAAAATCACGTAAATCAAATTTCGCATGCATTACATACTTTATCATTTCGATTAGTCTAACAAATTAGTCATCGGTATTTAAGTATGAAACATCTATCGATGTGTTGAGATGACAAAGGAGAAACTAGTGTTCACTGCACATTCTAAAAATATACTTGTAAATTTAAATATTATAATTAAATTTAAACAAAAATAAAAAAATTATTAAAAATTGTAGATTTCACTTTGAATTCTTTAAATTTTTAGTATGATAAAGAATTTAATTTTTTAATGTTGGATATGGTGTGAAGAAGAAATTGTCCAACCATACCCTCACTTAAAAAAATGTCTTTTTTGAAAATAAAATAAAATGTCGTTGTGTAGGACTGAACTAGCAACTTCTTAAGTGTAGAACAAACTACAAACCAACCGAGCTACAAAATAAGTTAGCCCTACCGGACACTCTAAGAAATATATACTATCCAAATACTAATGCCTACTCCTTAGAAAAATTTAGGAAACCGAGGGTAGCGACTACCTACCCTCGGCTTTATGTTGGTCCGCCATTGGGTGTGTGTATATGGCAGTCCTGTCAGCGTTCAGGGTCATTCTTTCACCATTGGCTTTCACGTCTTACTACTTTATGGTATTGAAGTGGTGTTGAAAGTGTCGTTGTTGGAGTTATTAGGTCCTATGACCTTTTGATTATAACAGATCAACTATGACATTTGTCTACAATAATCACCAAGTTGTTTTGCATGGGGGTAAATGCACCCTGCACAGTTGTCGTGCCAGTTGAGAAGGTAGATAACTATTGCATCAATTTCACAGTAATATCATTTAGTGAGAAGAACATGCACAATTACTGGATGTGATACCTGTAGATTTGAGCAAGGTTTGCAATATTATGCCTCACTGTTAGAGAAACCTCCATGTCTCCTTCCTAGTAGAATATTTGATCATGAGCTACATCTCATCCCAGGGTCAAGTCCTACAAATATAAAGTTGTATAAGTATCCCTTTCTCAGAAGAGTCGGATAGAGAAACAAGTTGCAAAGATGTTGCAAGAATGAATCATAAGTCAACAAGCTCATTCTCATCAACAGTATTGTTTGGTAAAAAAGAAAGATGGTAGAGCTTTAAATATACTATTAGGGTAAATTTTATATACCTACTGCAGAGGAATTGTTTGATGAATTTCATGGAGCTAAAGTCTTCTGTAAAGGGCTGATTATCATCAAACTAGGGTTAAGTTTACTGACGTGGAGATTGCATTTATAACTCGTAAGGGGCACTAAAAGATCCTTGTCATGCCTTTTAGCCTCACAATTGACCCATTCACCTTTCAGGCAGCTATGAGCCTACGAATGCTATTTTTAAACCTCATCTCAAACAAACTCTGTTGGTTTATTTTTTTCCGATATTTTGGTTTACAATAAGAGTTGGGAGGAGCATCTATAGCAGCTGGCTTTAGTATTGAGAATACTAGAAGAGAATCATTTTTCATTGAAAAGAACTAAATGTTCTTTTGGGCAAACAAGTATTGGTTATTTGGATGTATTATTCAAGCTAATGAAATCAATGTAGGCACATCTAAGATTGAAGCTATCACACAGTGCCCCTATACATAAGAATATTAAGCAATTGAAAGCGAATCTAGGGTTGACTGGCTATTATAAGAGATTTGTAAGAGGGTATTATATATGTATTCCTTAAGAACAGTTACGACATCACTTACTTTCATCAATAATATATAATGCTTTAATAATGCTGAGACATATCATTAGTGATTAATACTTCACATAAATATACTACACTATGTATGTGATTAACGATAAGTAGCAATGCACAAGTGACGAAAGACCTAACAATACTCGAGTATATAGAAGATTTTTTTTTTTTTTTTTGAAAGAAAGCAGTCACTTCAAGAGTATATGAAGAGGGGAGAGATTTAATTTTATCTTTATCAAACTAGTGAAAGCAAGCACATGTGGACAACATAAATCCTCAATATGAGTCTCGTATACTATAATAATAAAAAAAGAAAAGGAAAAAAATCATTAAATGTGAAGCATATGAAATGAAAATTGGTATTGAAGAAAGCACAAGTAAGCAAATACAGATTTTTTTTAAAAAATAATTAATGAGGATAAAGAGTAAAAACTTGACACACAAATGGAACCAAAAGAAGCTTCCATTTTCTATTGAAGTAATAGTCTAGACCAAGAACGAGATCACAGATAAATCTATCCCCCGCTTTGATTTCTCGAATGTCAAATTTACATCCAAATCATAATAGAGTTATAGGATGGCAACCACCCTTTTTGTAAATTCATGAGAAATCCAATCAGTGATTGGATATTTACATGCTCATTTAGCCTAACATCAGAAGATAGTGAAAGGCAAATAATTGGTGTCATAAATCCGCATATGAGGTCTGAACCTACTTTATCCAAACCAAAATTTTAGTTTCACTTTAATTTCTACGAAACCAAATTTTATAACAAGATTGTCATTCTCATACTCTATTTTCCAAATAAACAAATCAAAGCACACAAAAATCATTTGCGAAGACATAAATTTATACATTCAAGCAAATACTAACTGTTCATATGATCAACATTCACAAAAACCATGCAAAACAATGAAATATTATTTTCCTATAAAGTGAACTTCTAAGTTCTAACTACTAAGAACTTCACATATCAACCTACATTCTCCATCCCTAATTTTTAAGATGACATACACAACATATATGCTCGAGCATAATGGAAAGAGAGAAAAAATCGAGCTATCTCAAATAAGTAATTAAAGGATCATAGCAACCCCAGATTATCTATTTTAACTATTTATCTTAACTAAATAAAAAAATCTCACAAATGGTCTGATCGTATATAGGAAAGTAGATCGGAAAATGACTTACCGATATCAGAGATTCCGACAACAAAACCAAAAATTTCCACAAGTTTAACACCGAACTAATCAATAAATTTCCTAACAGAACAATCAACAATCAAAATTACTGAAATCATTCTCTAATTTCCAGCAATTGACAACAATCAAGAACAGAATCTACAAATTTTCCACATTCAAAACAACAAAATGCATCAGCTATTAAACGAAAAACGACTTACAATCCATGACTTGCATAATCAGGGATTGCGAAAACGAAATCAAGAAATTCCACAAGGATCAACACCAAACTAATCAAGAATCTTCTAGCATTACAATCAACAATGAAAATTACTGAAATCTTGCTCTAATTACTAACAATTGAGAATCAACAAGAACAGAAACCCTAGATCGTATTCCTAAATTTTGAAACTCCAGATCGCCGAACAAAACAGAATTGGGGGAAACTGCTAATTAGAAGAATGAAACATACCTAGGGTTAGATCGACGGCCGCAACCGCCAAATCGGCCGTATCCGCTATGGCTAGAGAGAGAAAGGATAAATCTAGAGAGAGATGAAAGAAGGGGGAGATTTTTGTGAAAGAGAATGGAAATGAAATTTGTAAAGGAGATAGACGTACGATTTGATTTATATAATACAGTGATCTTCGGCTTGGCAAGAGAATATAGACCGTCACTTCAAACGGGTCGGGTTTAGGGGATCTCTTTTGAAGTTCACAATGAGATTGGTGGATGAGTTATCGGGCCGGAATGGGCCTAATGTTATTGGATATGCTAGACAGCCCATTTATTGAAAATTTCTAGTCCATCAAAGTAAATTGTTTTTTGTTTTTTATTTTTAAATTTTTATCTTTTGATACAAACCTTGTATTACCCAAATGGAGGAGTAAATGAGTTGATGGGGCTTTGGAGATGTTTTTTTGTCTTTTATGTACGGTTATACATAAATTGCAACAGTTTCTTTCTTTTGTAAGAGCATATGTAGTCGTTGAAGTTAAAAAATGGGTATACGAATATTTTGGAAATAGCAAATAGCTCACACTGCAGTCGTCTATACTCAAAAAATGACTTTTTTTGGATGAAACGGAAAATCATATACGGTTTGAAGATCTGCATATTTTTTTTATCTCTACTACTATAATGGGAGAAAGCCTTAGTGTAATTTGTCCATCTACCAACCCGTGCAATGCACGTGCATAACTATTGTAAATGAGGTTTTAGATAATCGACACTACGTCTGAATTTTTACTTTTAAAAAAACTATATTTATTAAGACGTGCATCGCACGTGTAAACTACTAGTTTAAATAGTGTGAAGGACGACAGATGATCTGCCGTCCTGTAAATAAATATTAAAAAAATCAAAAAGTGTGAAGGACGGCACATGATGTGCCGTCCAACACCTATGCAAAAATGGCCAACTTTTCTCTCTTCCCCAAACGGAAGAACATCTTCCGATTTCTTTTTTTTTTTAAATAATGCAATGGTAAATGATGTGTCGTCCACTCATTTTGCTATTAAAAAATCGGTCTCAGACGCTAAGACAATAAATCATCTTCCGATTTCTAAAATATGCATGATGTCATTTCCGCAGCCAAATATAGACGTCTCTTGTTCATACAAAACCTAAAAATGGGTATCTAGACGACAACTACAGAGATTTTTTTTTCAAAATATCAATTTTTTTTTTGGATATATAGTCAATGAATAGTGACTACAGATGCTCTAAAGATGGGATGTTTGGCATGGAACGTGTTTTTTGAATCATGGATCATGTGTTTTTCTTTACCGCATTTGATGTTTGTGGAAGAATGCTTTCAATTTCCATGAAAATAAATCATATCATCATTAAGCTGCAGTTTATTATACTCTTGGCAACTTACTTAGAGATGGTAAAAACCTAGAATTGAAGTTGGAGGGCGGTGGCGGTGGCGGTGGCGGTGGCGGTGGCGGCTACAGCTCGCCTCCTCCCCGGTTCAGCCGGATCTCCCCCTTCCTTTCCTTCTATCAATTCAATTCCTTGATGGCGGATCGTCGGCGCTCCTCGTCCTCCTTCGCCCCACGCCGGAAACCCTCCTCCGCCCCCCTGACCTCCGTTCTCCACCTCTTCCTCACCCTAAACCCCCGAAACACCCTAACCCTAGCCCAAATTCCTCCCCCTCTCCCAACCCCAAGATAGGCTTCCTCAACCGGATCCTCTCCCCCCGTCTCCCCTATCGACTTCGACCCTCCGCCATCGTCGCCGCCGCAGAACGGTGATGTGGCA
This sequence comes from Hemerocallis citrina, assembly GCA_017893485.1. NCBI lineage: Eukaryota > Viridiplantae > Streptophyta > Magnoliopsida > Asparagales > Asphodelaceae > Hemerocallis > Hemerocallis citrina. The sequence goes on from CM030366.1 coordinate 209,330,181, forward strand.
CCAGATTTGCCACTGGATTGGGTGGAGGAGGCGCCAGTGCCCAGTGGATGATGTGGAGAGAGGGGATTTGAGGAAGGTGAGGTTGAAGGGTAAGGATGGATGGGAGGGTTGTTGGAGGAAGGGAAGGTTCTGGGAGCATCTGTTACCTTTTTATTAATGACAAATACTTTAGACCAGCGACACGCGTTTTTTTGCCAAATTTGATAATTTGGCAAAATGTCAGTTTAATAAAATTAAAAAATTTGCGCGGTTTACGGTGAGACAAAATATGATGTGTGGGTTTTTTTTTTTTTTTTTTTCTTATTTGCGGGACGGTGTCCGAGTGCATTTTTAAAAAAATCCTATACAACCAACCCCATATGATATCATATGCCCATATTACAAACAAGTCATTGGATCTCCTCAATATTGGTGCTCTTCCCATATGAAATCATATACTCCCAATCATATAAGCCTATTTTGAATTAGATGGAACATGTTGTCCCGTCCAAACCAAAAAATGGTGTCGGACGGGACTACATGTATCCGACGGTGTTTTTTTAGGACAGAACACGTTGTTTCGTCCAATCATTTTATTAAATAATAAAATAAAATTATGGAACGATACAATATGACACGTCCGACTTAATTAAAAAATTAATGTTTCATCCCTATATTTTGGCAATTGCCAAACCGTTTCTCGAATTTGAGAAGCGACTGTTCACAAATTCTCAAAATATGGCAAAATAAGAAGCGACTTCAACACTCGAATTGCCAAAATATGGGAAATATGGCAATTTGAGAAACGAGTGTGGATGCTCTTAGAGACGGTAACTTTTCTATTTATTAGGAGTTCTTCTACGATGCAAACTCTTAAATATCTTAACCACTTCTAGACAACCCTTATAAAAATGTAGATAATTTCCAATTTCTTTTAAATTAGAGTTAGTTGTGGTATTTACTTTTTAAACATACCGATAAATATGAACTCACTACTTCGTTGGTTTTCTCTTTGTTGGGAAAACATTCTTACGATCAAAATCATATATGATTTAATATAGTGAGTAAAATTAATCATTGGATCATTTCAAATAATGTGTTGAAATTTGAGATATCTTATGATCAATAGGTTTTATTTCCTTGATTTGGGTTAGTGAGTTATTGATTAAATAAAACAAAAACATCAAATTTTAAGGACACCGTTGTAAAATTTTAACATTTTAACTTCAAATTAAGATTGCAACTTTATCTTCTCAAAAAATAAGACAAGCTAACCTGCTACTAACCCAAATCAACGAATGCGTAAATCCAAAAAACCTCTTCAATTTTTCCACAGCACGTGAACCCTTCATCCTGGTATGTTGTTCCATGTGGACCCCGCCGAGAACTGAGTAATGTTTGTTGTACCACACACACACCAAGTAGAATTTATACGTACATACATACTAATAAAAAAGACTGTAATATCCTTATTAAAAAAAGGATTAAAGATGCAAATTAAAAAAAAGTGTGGAGGCAAATATAGTCACAAATATGAAACCCTAGTGAATGGTTTGCAATCGTGGAAGGTCGAAGAAATATTGATTAAAAAAAAGTGGAGTTTTTTATTAGATAATTTTTGATAAGAAATAGAGATTGATGGAGAAAAAATGTGAAAGAGAAATAAGGGAGGGAATATTTCAAATGACGAAAATGTCCTTTTTTCATAATAAATTTTATCATCTATAGAAATGAATATTGCAAATCCTACGATTGTAAGCAAATATGTAATCTAATAATAATATTATTATTATCATAATGGGAGAAAACCTTAGTGTTATTTGTCAATCTATCAATGCGTGCAATACACGTGTATAACTACTATAAAGGAGGTCTTAGATTCAAATCCATACTAAGGCTGATTTTTTATTTTAAAAAAAACTATATTTATTAAAACGTGTAAATTACTGGTGTAAGGTAATTACAAAACATATTAAGAAGTTATGTTAGTTTAAGGGCTTGCATTTAGTGGGTGAATTGACTTGGCGTGTTTCATCTGTATCCTAACTTGGCCCCAATAGCATGGAATATAAAAAGCTTCTTCGTTCACCTGTTACAGTGTGGCCTAAAAGCATCCACAATGGTATTTCTCATATTGTATAATATGGCAGCTACAGTAATAGCATATGGGACAAGATGGTGCAGTGGTTGTTTGCTATTTTTTTTTAAAATGGGAGAGACGGTATAACATATACCGTCCCTGAAAGAAAGAAAGAAAAAAAAAAGCGTTAAAGTGTCGGACGAGATAACATATCCCGTCCTAGAAATAGGTAACTTTATTTACAAATATTAATTACTTATTAACTATTAAGTTATGTTAATTAAATAAATTAAATAATATAATATTAACTAAACCTAATTATAAACTAACTAATCCTAAAATTAACTACACCTAACGGGATAACATCTCTTGGACGGTACATGTTGTACCGTCCAGGATTTCAGGGGATTTATTTTTTTTTTTTTAATTTTTTGGGCAAAATCTGGCCGTCCGATTTAAAAAAAAAATTTTAAAATTAAAAAATTGGGACGGTATATGTTATACCGTCCGAAGCGAATAAAAAATATTAAAATCAGAAGGATGGTATATGTTATACCGTCCTTCAGAATTTGAGAATCGCTACTTTGTTTCTCATATTTGAGAAACGAATATAGAAAGTTTGCCAAAAAAATGGCAAAATAGAAAACCGTTGCAGCATGCCATTTGCTATAATATAGCAAATTGGCAAATATAAGAAACCACTGTGGATGCTCTAAGCACATGTATATTTCTTCCTTCCTTTCCAAGCAGTAGTTAGAACCACATTTGTACTTTACACATGGCCTAATCTTGGAAGTACACTTGCCTTGTATCTAACGGGTCAAGCCTATTTTTATCGAAATTTTTTTCAAAATAACCCATTTTTGAAAGTATTTACTAAACTGACCCACATTCGGAAACTATATTTTTGAATGTAGGCTTAGGTGTTTCTCCACCACTTGGATAAAAAATGTAGAGTGAAAAGATCCCAAACTGCACTCGTTGTCTCCAATAGCGAGCGTGGCTGTACTAAACTCACTATTGAAGACAACAAGTATCTGATGTAAAACGTAATCCTAAATAGAGAATTTCCAAGAATCTTAAAGGATTAATTTTACCAACATATAGTGCAGATCAAAGTTAGAATTTTAAACAGTTAATCGGTTTGATGTATTTTCAAGAATTGAATTAAGTTTAACAAGCCCAAATAATAATTCAGTTATAACAATCAATAATTATATCCCTAAGCGTTCTTAGCAAGTAAAAGATACAATATTGATTTGTACTCTAATTAGGCAAGTAGAACACTCAATCTCAATATTTGTGGACGACAGATAAAACAGATAACATAATAGAGATGATAAAGCATTATAACACAAATATTTGAAAAGTGGAAAGAGTATACCGGGGTTCGAAGAAAGCTGAATCGCTGCCCGGATGGCAACAGCTGTGAAACCACAAAGGGGAAGACAGCGACAGCGACGGGGGGCACCGGGGCTCGTGGTAGAACCGACGACAAGGGAGGAAGCCTCGGAATGGCTTCGACTAGATGAGGGAGTTAGGGCGGCGGATCTAGGTGAGGGGAGGAGGTCGATGGGGATGCGGGATGGATCAGTCGACAGAATCGACGGAGGTGATGACGATGATGGGGGACGTCGATGAAGGTTGACGACGGGAAGTAAAGGCGAGGGGGTAAGGAGATCGATGAGAGAGGGTAGAGTGATGATGGTGGTGGTGTGGGTTGCAAGCGACGAGGGTGGCGAGAGGGAGTTCGGGAGGGATCGGGGGTTTCGGGAATCAACAGGGAAAGAGGAAGAAGATGAAGAGGGGTTAGGGTTTTATTTAATTAGGGATTTGTTTTTGATTTAATTGATTTGGAAATTTGGGGTAGTTTTAGAGTTTATCACAAACCCTAAAATTTTATTCAGATTTATCACAAATCCTAATAAGTTGGATTTCAATTATATCACACAAAGAAGAGATGAAGAGCAAAACTCAACACAATATTTTTTTCATATCAAAAATAGCATACTTTCTCATTAATCTCAAGGCCTATATATAGGCTCAAAAGAAATTTTGATACAAATCTCAAAATATTCTAAAGTCTCAGAAATATTCTATTGCATAAAAGAAATATTACATATGGCTATAATTGTCAAAAACAAATATGGTACTGAAATAAAATACTAAACTAAATAGAATGGATGTCCTCATCATTCTCTCCGAGTGGGAGAGAGCTCGACCAAGTCGAGTCAAAACCAGTGAGCCTATCATGGTGCTCCAAAAGATCTGGATCCAGTTGCGAGAGCCCCTCACGATCACTGCAAGTGTCATCCGACTTCGGCTTGTTCTTCCACCTCACCAAATACTTGTGCATATCACCATCTTTTGTAGAGATTATCTGATCATCTAAAATTGTAACTCCTATTTCCCGTATCTGTATTTTTATACTGTATTTTGCCCTATTGTACTCTTTTATCAATTTGAGATCCTGTATTTTGTTTCCGTTCGAATAAAATCGTTATATTGTTTCAACTCAATTTTTTGGTGCCTTTATCTAATTCAATTGCATGTCCGTCCTGCTCCTTTGTGTCGTTCTTCATGAAGAAATGGATCATTCAAATCATATATCTCTTTTTCCCCATTTCTATGGATTTTGGACCAATTCTCTAGTTGGATCCCCCTCAAACCGGATACCCTTATACCCAAAAATCTGAAACCCTAACTATTTAAACCCTAACCTACTGTAACCCTAACCCCTAACCCCATTTTACTGTGCTAACCTAATAACAACCCGCCGCCTACTTCTTCCCTTCAGTCTCCTTCTCCCTCGCACTCGATCGAACCCTATTCCATCGCCTGCGCCGTCGACCCTTCGACTCTCACCGTCGCCTCACTCTTCTCATCGCCTTCGTCATCCCCACAACCACCACCAGAAACACCACCGCTATCCATCGCCATCTTATTCCCCAACCTTCGAAACCCAATTCGCCATTACCCAACCCTCCACCTTTACCACTGCCAGTCATCTCCATCCTCCTCGCTTCGCGCCCCAGCACCTCCGCCATTCACTCGTCGTCGCACCACCTTTGCCATTACCCAAAACACCCCGAACCCATCCCCCACTCATCGCTCCCCTGTTTCGAACCCACGAACAGAGCCGCCGCTGAACTCGACGCGCGCTGCCCCATCGCCGTCATTGACTACTCCACAGTCGAACCCCGACCACGCACCGTCGTCGCGCCAGCCTGCGCTGCAGTCCAGCTCTCTTTCCGGTTCGCTGCCGTCGTGAGGAAGAAGACGAAATCCGGTTGGTCGAGGACGTTGTTTCGTGTTCGGCCGCAGCGGATCCCTCTTCCGTTGTCCCCTGTTCGGCCAGATCCAGTGCGGGGTCGCGATCTAAATGGGTGAGATTCGCTGTTTGCTGTTCTACCGTGCCAGATTTGGAGAAGCTGTCCGCTGTTCTGGGCTGATCCGGCGTGGAGTTTTCTCGCTTACTGTTGAATTCTTGCACGTGCTTCGTACGTGCTTTTGGGAGATTTTGCCCGGGGTTTTTCTGTCCCATTTCTTCAATTATCGGATTTAATTGCCCTCATCCAATCAAGGCAAGTATTCCTCTTGTACATATTTTTGTTCTAGTACAAGCGCTCATTTGAAAATACTGCAAATAGTTAGAAGTTGTGACTCCTCTTTGAATCGTCGTTGTTGATTAAATATTAATCTTCATCAATTTCATAATCTTAAGAGTCACAACAATTTTATTGTATTATATTACAACTACTTGAACTCATTTTATCCCCTAGACACATGAACACATGAAATTAAGGAACCCTAGATTGTAGATGTGTGTTATATCTTGTATGTGATGAACTTGCACCCATTTGAGTTGAGAAATAAATATTACTTGCTGTTTTGATAACAATTACCCCGTATTTGTGTCACACATTAATTTAGACGCCTAATAATCAATTATCATGCAACCTATACATGTAAGACATTCCCACATGTTGCTGTCCTGAATCTTACTATGCTGTTTTTACCCCTTTAACCTCAGAATCTGAACCCAAGCCCTGAACAGTAAATATAGCTCTAGATGTCTAGATGTCGATAGCCTCCGGAATTTTCGAATTTGGAGTTACGGTCTAGGAGTTATCACAGTTTTACTGCAGCTGTGTCGGTAGACGCAGATTAGTAAAACTGCTGCACATCTCTAGTTTGCGAATTAATTAAACTATGTTAATAGTAAGCATTTGACTTGAAATTTTATATGCTGTTGCTGGAAACCCTAGAGAACCTTCTCAAATTTTTTTTTTTTTTTTTGACTGGTAAAAGGTAGGATTATCCTACCTCACAGAAGATATATATATATATATATATATATATATATATATATATATATATATATATATATATAAGAGAAGTTAACAACTATTACAAAAAGTAACCGAAGTAAAGGTTGAACGGGTCGTTTGACGAATCCAGGTTCGAGATGGCATGCCTTTGTGTCATAGAGAGGGCATTGGACTATTGTCGTACTCCTCTACTAGTCACAACGACATAATCTCATCCCCCTTCTCCATCAACATCTTAAACTCGTTAGACAAAAAAAGACCCCTATCAGTTAACCGAAAAATATCACTTAATAGTTACATCAGCATAGTCTAAAAAGTATGTTTCCAAAAGAAGCAAAAGAACCATCATCTGCAAAAGAGAAGAGAATCGTTGTAAGTTGCTAGGCCGAGCAACTGCCTTCTTCGTTGTTCATCTGATCAATCCGTATGAGTGCTTGTTTTAACAATGCATCCTGTACTTCTTCCCAAATTTTCTTAGAATTAATTAACAATATTTCAACCCTATTTCACATGTTTAAACTTAGGAACACAAATTCTGCCTGAACACATTAGCAGTGTAGTTCGCTGTTTTGACACATATTCCCACCACTTTCATGAACCTTAATTATATGCGTTGGAACCGGGCAGGAGTCTAGTTTCTAGATCTTCTGACTGATCCACTTTTGCTATCTTGTAGCAATGGGAATCACAGTTTTGGTACAGCAACATCGTGCTGTCCAGATTTGAGATTTTCGTTGTTCTTGATATTTTGATTCGTGTTGACCCTCGAATATGCTATATAAATATCTCAAACTTGTTCCATGTTCACGATCATAATTACTTGATTTGTTTCGCACACTTTCATGCTTGGTAAATAATGATAATAAATAACAAGCCCCGATTTAAGAGAAAGACCATAGTAGTGGACAATATAGATAAGTGTACTCAGAAGAGGGGTCCGTGTTTCCCTATTTATCAGTCTATTGGTCTATCGGTCTATCGGTCTATCAATCATATCGGTTATCGATTAATTGTAGATTACTGGCTACAGTATCTTGATTGATTCGGTCATCGGTCATTATCGAATATTGTTTCCTGAGTACACTGCCCTATAAAATCCACCACTAGGCTAAACGAAATTGCATTGACTGTAGCAACCATATAGTAAAAGAATGGATGCACGAAGTGCTACCTAGATAGTAATCACCACCAGACTTGAAATATGAAACTTGAACTTGATACATGTTTACTTGATAATTGATGACATGTTACATAAGACATAATACTTGAATAATAATACTTGACACTTACAACTTGTTACTTGAAACTTGGCACTTGAATATAATATTTGACACTAGACTTGGCACTTGTTACTTGACACTAGACTTGAGACTTGTCACTTAATGTTAGATACCCTACAGGTTCACTTGTCACTTGATGTTAGATACCCTACAGGTTCACTTTTCACTTGCTTCACCATTAGCATTTGTTATCCAGCCTGTTTACTAAGATGTCCCTCTTGCTAGCTAGTTCTTGGTTTTCCACTACTTGTTGTATCCCTGTTACATTCTTGATTCCAATTCTTGTTCCATATTACTTGTACTCGTTTTTACTATTTGTGGCCCTAACTTGCACTAAGGGCATTTTCTCTTGTTTTCCCTATTTTTCCCTTTTATTTTTATTAAGCAGACTTAGAGACGTGCTACTTGTTGGGATCGGTGAGCAGACATTCTAGGCCTTGCTTGGGAAAAGTTTTCTTTAATCATTTCTTTTTGTAATTGAGTTATTTCATTTGTTGTTGCTTAAAAACTTGTAACGGGCTGATGTTCCCGAGTTTTTTTCTTTTGTTCCAGACTTGAAAACTATTTGAATATTATTATTGTTTCAATTGTTTTCTGTTGTTTAACAAATTATTCATGCATGCTTGGTTATATATAAATCTTGTTATATTCTTGTTATGATGCTGAGTCGATCCTACAGCTTATGGATGATGTTAAAATCATTCGCTCGGCTTCGTCACGCGCTTGTATTCCATATTTTTGGGAAGCGGGGTGTGACAAAAATATTATTCAATTCTTCAGTCGGTGGGTGAATAGTATCAGGTAGAGGGGTAAATGTGGGAATCAAACCATTAGGTTGCAGGGTAGGCTCATCTATAAGAAAATTTCTAGGGTTGAATTTTGAGCCTTCATAGAGTACTAGTGTAACCTCTGTTTTCGCAAATACGTATTTTCTGTGTATTATCTGAGTTTGGGTTCTCTATAAAAAAATTGTTTTCTTAAATTCATTTTATTTCAAATTTATTTTTTTATCTCCTGTTAAAATCCATTTCTTTTCATTAATTGTATTTATTGTTATTTTCAAATGATTTTCATATAATCCCATTTTTTTACATATAACCTTGTTATTGTTACTGTTCTTCTTCTTATTATTATTACTATAAAATCCTATTATATTTGCTAGTATTTGAGTATTAACTCAATGCATACTATTTGTTTCATTGTACTATTGTATTACTAATTATTATAATTGATTTAATTATTTAATTAACCTAGATCCTAATTGTTTTCCCTATTGTATTTTAAACCCCAAAAAAACCTATACCCATCGTCTTATCAAATATAAACCCAATAACCCAAAACCCATTCAAACCTTATATTTAATACCCTGTTAACACCCCCACTTAACCCTAATCTATCTTAACCCTAATTAACCCACCGCCTACTGTTCTTCTTCCACCCCACCTTCGAGTGCCTCCCGTTCATCTTCCGCATCGACTCCGCCGAAGTGCTCCGCTCATCCCTCTTCTCTATTTCTCCGAACAATAGAGCATCCACCGTCTTCTTCTTCCTCTGGGTTCTCGTCGAACCCATCAGCACACCATGGCCGCCTCTGCTCATCCTCCGAGCGCCCGTCGCAGCTCCCATCTGATCACCTCCGCCCTCGTCCCTGTGCTTCCGCAACCTCCTTATCCCCGTTACCTCCCTTCCCGACTCTCCTCTGTTTTACCCATCAAAACATAGTCCCCCCCTCGAGCCACCATCCTATCGTCGAGGCTCTGCCAGTCGACCACCGTCGACTACCCCTGAGTGCACCGCTTGCCTCGCCATCGCCGCATTCGACTGTGCCCCTTGGCCCCATCGTCGGAGCCAAGCCAGAGCCAAACCCTTCGATGTTGCTATTGGTTTTGATCACCTTGATCATGGGCCGTTCGATCATCATTCCATTAGATCACCATCATCTTGATCTCATCAGATTTGGGATATGATCTAATGGATCAGATATAGACCATTCGATTATCTTCATCACATCTTGATCTTGATCTCTTGATCTCATCCGTTCGATTGTGTTCGTGATCATCTTGTTCGAGATCTGTTTGTTGGTATTGTGTTCGTGCCCGAAAATTCGTTCCCGTTATTCTTGCTCTTTGCTTTGTTTTCGTCGTTAATTTCAAGGCAAGTAACGTGTATTAATTTCTATTGCAAATATAAGTACTAAATACAACTTGTAGTGTAGAAGTGTTCTAGAGATAATTCTTGTGCAAAACCTCTGTTATATCTTGTCTCTATGAGTTGATCCGCCGTAGTTGTCTCATTACACACACAACATGGAATATAACTTAGATCTAATCAATTCTTGATGTATGCGTGCATGTTGTTAGCGATTCATGGCTTGTCGTATGGTCTTGTATGCTTGATGTGTTAGTAGTATTACAACCCGTTGTAGATATGTTAAACACCATATACCATATTTCTTGGACATCTAGTATACCATATTTCACATTTGTTATGATTTGAATATGTTACGAATGAACTAGTTGGTTTTATGCATAAAGAAGATTTCAGTTTTTGTTGTTATCCCGTTTTTGTGCAGTATTTTAGACCCTATTAAGGTCAATATATGAAAATTATTTGTGAATATAAATTATAGAGAATTATGTCTACTTTCCAGAATTTTTGAGAGATCTCAGTTTCGATTTGTGAGTTGCACGTTATGACTATTTTACTACAGATGTGTAGAGAAATTTCAGATTCTGTTGTATATAAATTCTGTGTGGTAATTTATTTTTATACTGATGTTAAAGATAATATTTTGATCCAATATTTTGCTGAGTACAACTAAACTTGACTGGAATAACCCTAATTTTTTGTGGATTTAATTGATAACTTTTATAAACTATTCTATACTTGCAAACAACTACTATACTTGCAGAATTTTCGTGTTGTTCTGTAAAGAAACAGAATTTCGACCTGATTCTATTTGCTGTTTATAAAAACTTTTTGAATATGAATTGTAGCCTATTGTATCTATTTTATCACCCTTTTGACGGACATGGATTTCGACTTATATTTTGCAATCTATTGCTGTTTTAGTACTGTTGTGTCTATGATTTCAGATTTACAAAATTGCTGCAACTTGGTATCTTCTGATTTTAATTGACTATATTATCTATGTTGGAAAAATATGAAAATTTATTTTCTGATACTAAATATACTAGGAAATACCTCAGATTTTTCTTGGATTTAATCACTAAGTTTTTATGTTGTTTTCCTGTTTATGAATACAAACTTCTGATTGCTGACTGAACATGTTTTCTGTTTATAATTCTATTTTGAATCTTGTTTTTGTAAAATACCATATGACTTACATATATTTGTTGGATTCGTCCGATAATCTATTTTTCATATTTTCTAACGGATCCAGGTTTGCATATTTGTGGCAACGGAAATCCCAGATTTGGTGCAGTACTGTCTTGCTATCCTGAACTAGAATTTTCGTTGTCCTGATCTTTTATGAGTTGTCTTCCACCTGTACATATTTATCTTTCAATCTGAAGTTGTTACTTGTTCATGTCATGTTATTCTTGCCATGTTTTGCACACGTACATGCCTGTTTGATAGTAATAATAAGTAACACAGCCGGGGTTAAGGGAAAGACCTTAGTAGTGAACAATATAGGTATATGTACTCAGAAGGGGGCCGTGTTCCCGTTACTTGTTGCCATGATTTCATGATTACACGATTCATGCCTGTTATTACTATATGTTGCAATGGTTTCATGATTACATGATTCATGCCTGTTATTACTATATGTCGTCATGTTTCATGATTATATGATTCATGCATGTTATTACTATATGTTGCCATGTTTCGTGACTACATGATTCATGCATATTCCTGTTGCCGCGATTTCACGACTACGTGATTCGTGCCTGTTACCTGTTACATGATGCCTGAGTACACGGCCCTGTAGAAACGCACTACTAGATCTAAACGTAACTTGTTTGAATGTAGCAACCATGTGGTAAAAACCTGAGATGCATGAAGTTCTACCTAGATAGTAATAATACAAGACTTAACATAACATGATACATGTTACATGCTTACCTGTTACATGATACATGTACATGCTACTTGACACCTGTTACATGTTCACCTGCTTGCATGATACCTGTTACCTGTAACTTATTACATACACATGTTATCTCACCACATTACTTGATTCTATTTATGATTCATGCTAGTTATTCTATTTGTTGTCATGTCTATCCCATGCTATGTTTGCTTTCGCTGTTACTCTATATTTGTTTATTCTTTTCCTTTACTTGTGCATGCACTACAAGCGGCCCGTAACTTATATTGACGGGTGCTTTATTTTCTTTTTCCCTCTTCCTACAAATTATTAAATTGCAGATTATGGTGACCAGTTGCCTAATGGAGTAGGTAAACTGAGATTTTAGATGCTGGAATTCTTGCTTTTATTATTACTTCCTATTGCTTATTTTGAATAAATGAATTTGCTACATGAATTTTGTATTGGGCAGTGTGACCCAGAAATTTTTACTTGTTCAGATCTAGTTTATTTAAGATTATTAAGTTTTGTTTCAAATAAATTCTATACTGATTCATTCATGCATACGTGGTTGATTTCTTGTTACTTTCTGTTATTCCTGTGAAATGTTGTAAAGATCCTGACAGCTTATGGATGATAAAAATCATTCGTTGGACTTAGTCACGTATCCGTATTCCGTATCTCCTTTTTAGGAAGCGGGACGTGACAACTAGATCCTCAATATTGAAAGTCTTATGCCAAAACCTTCAGGAAGGTCACCGACATAGGTATTATCATTGATTGTATGTAAAATCTTAAATGGGCATGCAGCACGTATGTTCAAGTTCTTAACGGATCCAGCTGGAAACCTTTCCGGACGAATCTGAACCATCAATTCGTTACCAACATCAAGAGTTTTAAATTTTTTTCTTGTATCTGTTATTAATATGTAGTTAAAATTATTCTCATTAATTTTCTTGGAAATTTCTCTATGCAAATCATGAATGCAAAGTGCAAATGTGGGTGCAAACTCTGTGACTCTGTGATGTTCTAACACAGGGGTAAAATCTATGGGTTGCCAAGTGACTTGGAAAAGGATGGGTGACTCGGGTACACTCAATGGGGTGACTGAACAGACTGAATAGAATTGAGAGACTGATCATCTCCTTTTTCATCAAAGTCATCGCTTACATTAGGTTCATAGGTAAACTCATTGTCGGGCTCATCAACAATGACAGCGGTACCCTCTACTATATTGATCCTACTGGGCTGGGATAGTTGCTGCAACATGGCCGTATCCCTTACATTTATAGCACTTAGTGAGAGGATCAATCTTAGAATAGTCTCTTTCAGTGTTCTTATCCGTGTGGTCATTTCTTCGTGGATATGAATTTGATGTAGGCTTGCTTGGATAAGACTTGTTGGGGTACTGAGGGATCAGGAAGGGTCATTCTAGGGGAATGATCTCTCGAATCGCTGGATCTATAATGGGAACTAGCTTTAAGGAAATCCATATCGAGGACGAGGGCATAAGTTGCCGCTAATGAGTCCACATTTTTATGAATTAGCTCGTTCCTCAGATCGACTCGTAATCCAGCCCTGAACCTAGAGAGAGTTTGTTCTTCGCTTTCTTTACCTAAGGCGTTGCACTGAATAAGGAAGTCATCAAACTTATCAATATATTCTTCAGTGGATTTACTTCCTTGATAGAGTTGATTCCATAAATCTAGCAATCAGGTGTGGAACGATAATGGTACATATCTCTCAGTGAGCTTTTCTTTCATGTCTTCCCAAGTGGCTATGGGTGTCAGGCCTTGGCCTCTACGGGCGTGTTCAAGATTGATCCAATATTGTAGAGCTTTATCTATCAATTTTATAGTGGCACATTTGACCTCTCGGGCTTCGCTCATGTCAAACCACACAAAGTAGTGGTCCATGGCACGGATTCAATCGAGATAAGCTTGGAATTCCATGTGGCCTTCAAAATAGGGAATGTTCGCCTTAATGTTCTTCTTATATTGTTCGTCAGGGTCACGTTCTTGACGTCGATCGTCACGAACATTCCCTTGAGGGATCTGACGATTAGCATGAAGCTCAGGGACAACAGTTTGATTTAATTCCACTTTCTCAAACCTCTGATTGATATTGGCAAGAGTTGCTTGAATGGCAGCTAGGGTAGCGAAAATATCAGAGTTATCCATTTCAAGTTGGGGAGGTCTAGGGTTCCTAATTGGGTGATTTGAGATGGATAAGAAAGGCTCTTCAGGATCTGTGATGGTGCTATGAAAACGCATCCACCAACTATAGATCGTGTGTGCTAAAATTTGGGAAAACGTGTCCTAAATGCACCTAAGTTTTTTTTTATATAATAATATTAAAACTGAAATGATCCAAAAGAAAGAAAGAAAAATAAAAGACTACACGTTCCTAAATGAATGCAAAAATTGATACCTAAATAATGCAAGAACTACGATTTTAAGAACCTTCGTTCTGATACCAAAATGATGTAAAAAGTAATCCTAAATAAAGAATTTTCAAGAATCTTAAAGGATTAATTTTACTCACATGTAGTGTGGATCAAAGTTAAAATTTTAAACAGTTTAATCAGTTTGATGGATTTTCAAGAATTGAATTAAGTTTAACAAGCCCAATTAATAATTCAGTTCTAACAATCAATAATTATATCTCTAAGCGTTCTTAGCAAGTAAAAGATGCAATATTGATTTGTACTTTAATTAGGCAAGTAGAACACTCAATCTCAATATTTTTGGACGACAGATAAATCAAATAATATAACAGAGATGATAAAGCATTATAACATAAATATTTGAAAAGTGGAAAGAGTATACCGGGGTTCGAAGAAAGCTGTAATCGCGGCCCGGATGGCAACAACAGTGAAATCACAAAGGGGAAGATTGTAACACCCCGAATTCCAAATACAACTGAATTCGAGATTTCCACAGGATCTTTACACTTCTTTCGTACAATTTTACAAGGAATTTAAAACTTTTCACTTTACATCAGAGTTACATGGAATCTTTACACTTTACATTTCACAGTGGAAGCAAATTACAACATTATTATATAAAAGTACAACAATATTTGAATAATCTCTAAGCATCAGTTCTCCTTTAATCTTTATCGGACCATTTTTCCTGCATACAAAACTGTGGGTACGTCAGTTTATTCAACCGACGGAAATTATACACGGCCATCCTCTCTATGCCGGAAACAGTATAACGATTCTCATTTCTTAACAAAATCACAAACTTGTTCACAAAATAGAGCTAAAGGGACTATCCTGTTGATGTCGTGTCGTGCTGTGCACTTAGTCCTTAATGCAGTTGTTAGGTTATATGACACTAATGCGCACTTGTTCGGTTTCAATGCATCCCATACTACATAGGTCTGAGGGCAAGCCCTTAATCGTACTTCATCTTATAGGGTTCAATCCCTCGCCATGACTTAAACTACTACGGTAACTACGGTAAGTATCCTAGATGTCTTATGATCTACGAGCCCATGTCCAGGCAGTCTGGAGGGAAATCCCACGCACTGACATGACGCATCAAGCAGGCAGACTATGGACAATTCAGCCTCCGCCATGGAACAATGGCACCATCCGTAGCCACCAAAACACCCCACAAGCGTCGCCACCGGGACGATAATTCCGGAGTAATGCTCACGCTATGTCATGATGCATCAAGCAGGCAGTCTGTGAATCACTCTCACACCGCCAATCCGATGGCCTTCATATTTGTGTTTTTCTCTTACTTTCATCACATCTTCACTATGTATCTAGTCCTTAGTTTATTAGAATCATGAACAAAATCAATTCTTTAAAGTTAGCCTTTCCACTATACCGGTCTTAATTCTTTATTCAACATGACCCAAATCTTGGTCTTTTCATTTCAAATTTCATTTCAATTTATTTCTTTTCCAATGCCGGTATGAGGCTTAGCTACACTCTAGTTCTCAATTTCAATTCACAATTACACAAGAATCAAGTATTTCAAACTCATAAGTTCATTTTTCATGATTACATCAGGATTTCATTGTCATGTTCATAGCATTCATAATCGTAAAACCTTTCATAATTTCAATAGAACAATTCACTTCACTTCATATACAATTTCGTGCAAGGACAAATAAAATTTACTTTTCTAAATTGTCACATCCAATCTTCATTCATCTCTTTCAAATAGTATATACATTTATTTTTATCACAAAGCAAAAATTAGAATCTGAGATGTTGAAAAAGAGTCTGGACATTCGGCTCAAAACATAGCCAGTCGACTGTTCAGCAAAAGAAAAATATTCAAGAAAATGTTCGGAATAGTCGACTGCTACACATGGCCAGTCGGTTGTTCTACAGTGTTTAAACTCTAAAATACAAATTGTGGGGCAGTCGACTGTTACTCAGACCAGTCAGCTGTTTTGCAGGTTTTAAACTCGAAAATACAAATTAGGGAGCAGTCGACTATTGCTCAGACCAGTCGGTTGTTCTACAGGGTTTTAAACTCGAAGAATTTTTATAATCAGGTCAGTCGACTACAACCTATATTCGGTCGACTGATCAGTATTAAAATTTAAGGTATGGAAACGTTTCTTCTTCCCTTCCGATTAGTACACAACATTATAGTTAAACTACAATATGTTCATTTATCAACACGAACATGCAACTTTATTTGACTACCATCACCACAAGCATGGTTTGCTAATTAATGTAGGGATTCTTACGACTAGTGTTTTCCACACAACCACGACTTCAAAGTAAACGTATTTTTCCATAATCATCATTTTTTTTTCTACAGAGATAAACATTTATCCCAATTCAGTATGCTAGATTAAAATAACATAACATTAATCATACCACTTCATTAAGTCCCCCTATTCATTTCATACAATTATACTTGTGTTCCATTTTCATTTTAATCATAATATTAACGAGGAGCAATATAATGGCATTCATTTATTCTTGCATAATTAGCACAAAACCTAGCATGGTCTCTAATTTAGAAGTCATGAGAAACACCCACCTTTTTGAAGAAACAAAGAGAAATTCCTTAGAGCTTCCTAGATTGCGATGCACGCCTCCTCCTCCTTGCTCCTTGCCAAAACCGAAGCTTCAAGTTGGGGTTGAATAGCCGGCCTCCAAGGGAACACTCACACTAGAAGCTACTCAATCTTTTTCTTCCCAAAATTCTCAATCTTTTCTCACTCTAATCTTTTCTCTCTTTAACAAATTTTCTATTGTACTAAGATGAGAAAGAAGCTATGGGGTATTTATACATAATTTTGAAGTAGATTGGAGGGCTAGGATTCAGTGGATGGTTATAGAATGGAGGGTTAGGATGAGAGTAGGAGTTATAGTAACTACCCATACACTAGGTAACCACCCATGTACACCAACCACTCCTATGCACAATCCGGCCCTACTTTGTGTGCAATGCACACTACGTGCTCCGCACGTGCCACCTAGTACCCTTAATTAAAAGTTTGTGCAATTTTAATAAATTAAATTGTTCACATTTTGTCTCTTCATGACAAGTGTGGCCATTTAATTAATTTATTAAATTGGTGGGCTTAGGTTGTGGGCCAAACAACAAAATAGTAATAAATTAAAGTGGGCTAAAACAATTAATTAGTGTTTTAGGCTTTTTTTTTTAGAAAATTAAGCTTTTTAGGAAAATAAAGGAAAGAAAAAAATAATTGTTCATACTATCAAAAGAGATTTTGTATATAAAAATAAATAAATAATATACATATGAAATTTTCACGTGCACAACACGTGAAAGTCAACATTTTATTAAAAAGGAAATTTAGGGTATTACAAAGATGGCGACAGCGACACGGGAGGAAGCCTCAGAGTGGCTTCGACTGAATGAGGGAGCAGTAAGGGCGGCAAATCTGGGTGAGGGAAGGAGATTGACGGGGATGCGCGATGGAGTAGTCGACGGAATCGACGGAGGTGATGACGATGATGGGGGACGTCGATGAAGGTTGCCGACGGGAAGTAGAGGCAGGAGGGTAAGGAGATCAATGAGAGAGGGTAGAAGGATGATGGTGGTGGTGTGGGTTGCAGGCGACGAGGGCGGCGAGGGGGAGTTCAGGAGGGGTCGGGGGTTTCGGGAATCATCAGGGAAATAGGAAGAAGATGAAGAAGGGTTAGGGTTTTATTTGGGGATTTGTTTTTGATTTAATTGATTTGGGGATTTGAGATAGTTTTAGAGTTTATCACAAACCCTGAAATTTTATTAGGATTTATCACAAACCCTAATATGTTGGATCTCAATTGTATCACACAAAGGAGAGATGAAGAGCAAAACTCAACACAATATTTTTTTTATATATCAAGAATAGTATACTTTCTCATTAATCTCAAGGCCTATATATAGAATTAAAACAAATCTTGATACAAATCTCAAAATATTCTAAAATCTCAGAAATATTCTAATGCATAAAAGAAAGATTACATATGGTTATAATTGCCAAAAATAAATATGGTACTGAAATAAAATACTAAACTAAATAGAATGGATGTCCTCATTAGTATTGTTTAGGTTTTTTTAATTTAAATCACACTATCAACTCTCACTTCTTCTTTCTCCTTCCTCTCTCCACTCTCACTCCTAACTACTCCGAACCCCAAAATCCTAGTCTCCCAAATTCGAACTCTCATCTTCTAAATCTCTTCTAAATCTCGACTGTGTGTGTAGAGATTTTTACAGAGACCTTGAAGTCAAAATTTTTTATCAATACTAAACTCGCTATCTGAAACAGCATGTCTCTTTGAACTAAACTCGATATCTCAGTTAGCGAATGTAGTTATGACATTTTCAAGTTCAACCTGCAGCAATAAATTTCCAAGTATACATATATGGTTCATTTCCATATTTCCACCAATATTCATTATGAACAATTCAACATTTGAATGAACATTTATCTAACAATGTAGATTCTACATTCAAAAAAAGTGCAATCAACATTTTTGAAAAAAAAAAAATCAAAGTCAGACCTGCTATCAACTACGCTCGCTGTTTGAGACAGCGAGTCTTACTTAGTGGTGGAGAAACACCTAAGCCTACACTCGCTAACTCAAACATCGAGGGTATTTTCACCAAACTTGCTATTTGAGATAGTGATTTGATCATTTTGAATGTGGGTCCGTTTGGTAAATACTTTCAAAAAGTGGGTCATTTTGGAAAAATCATTTTTATCCTAAAAATGTCCTTCTTTAGGTAATCCAAGAAGGTAATTTTCAATTCTTAACCACTTATATTCTTTTTTTTTCAATTCTTAACCACTTATATTCTTTCTCCTTCAAGCACATAAGCATCGGTGGGCAATCGGTTGGACTCCCGACCTATCCCTCAACCTTGCTTCTTCTTGTACTTGTGCAAGTGTTGGAAGAAGACGTACCAACTCACCCATCCACTTATAAACCTCATGTAAGTGCTGCCCACCTTTAGCTATGCACCTTAACATCAAGGGAGATGACAGGATGATGGATGGCGTTGGGGACTTTTAGTCTTGGGAGAATTGCACAGTGATATATCAGTTAAGAGAATGACTGCATTGATGCTATATATAGCTCATCAGGCTCCCTCACAATGATCAGATAATGCAATCAGGAAGCTCACTTCTAATGTTATCTACACGATGAATGGTATGTAGACGGTGAAGTCTATGTACGGGTTCTACGTCAATGGTCGATTAAGGTCACCTATGCTATAGCAACGTGACATATAGTGTCTCTAAAGTGCAAGAGCTTTATTTGGCTGCTAAGCTCAGACAAGCTAAATTCTAAGGAAGTGCTAAGTAACCAAGTAAGAAATGTTGGATTGTGGATGCAGTATCCACAATCTGTGCATGTGCATCTGAATCCTTCTACCATATCTTTTTTGAGTGTTACACTGCTATTAAAGTGTGGTCTCACTTACTTGATATATATGCTGCACATTAATTCTTTACCTGCATTTAATCAGGAGTGTTCTTCATCCTAGTGTTTTGCCCTTGCCAAACCACATCTTGTGAACGTCTGGTGTTAGGTCACTACTGAATCTATTGGAGCTGGCTTGAAGGAAACTCGAGAGTTTTCGCTAGTGTCACTCATGATTCTACTTTCATAGTTATTAATGTCATCTTTTTGGTTCTCCTTATGGTTCAATGCAGAGCTTCCAATCAAGAAAAAAAGGCAAAAGATGGCGAAGGCCGTAGAGGAGTTTACTATTACAAACTTGATATAGACTCAAGAGAGTGGGGGGACTCTGCCTTCAACGGTTCAACCCCATGATGGTCAGCAGTGGACATTATCAGGATTGGAATTTGGATGAAGGATTCAGCAAATGATAATGGAGCCAGTGCTTGTTCTTATCGTTGCTTTTGTCGCATATTTCTTATTTAGAATTGCTATGGCCGTAGCCATTTTATTGGGCCTTATTTCCAAAATTCAACTTGGCACAATTATTAGGTGGTAAGAGAGGAGGGATTTCAGTCCCCTGGCTCCCCCACCTACCAAAGCAAGTAGCGCAAGTATAAGCTTTACAAACAAGACCATGAGCATCAGAATTAAAGTTCCTTGCAATATGACTAACTTGAATTTACTGGATAGATTCAAGCAGAATTCTTGCCACATTCCAATGCTTTGGTTATGTTGAATGGCGTATCCACTTAACTAATTATTCTCTCTATGCTGTGTTCTCAGACTATGATGCTTAACTCTTCAACTGATAGCCTATTTTGTGCATAGAATGCTAATATGTGGGAGGAGGCTGTATGACTTTCTAGTTACTGTAAGTATGACAAGAGTTTTTTTAATATTAAAACCGTGGTTAAGAAGTCCCAGTATCTCATTAATAAGAAATTAATAAAACATATAATCACAATATAAGATAAAAGCTTACAATTCAAAGCTTAAATCCTACTACAAGAAAGTAAACCCCAAACCAATATATCGATGACATCTTAAAAATTACATGTGATCTATAGCAATACCCAATTATAGTTACCAATAATTGACCCTCAGCCCACCTTAGTTAGAATATTTTTAAAAGGACCCAGTTTTGAAAGTATTTACCAAACCGACCCACTTTCGAAACCAATTACCAAATTGACCTACTCGCTATCTGAGATAACGAGTCTAGTTCAATTGACATCGCTATCTCGGATAACGAGTGTAGGTATATACATTTCAGGTAGAAATTACATGTTCAAAATTTCTCTGAAAAATGAGTACAACTACATTCTCTATCTGAAATTGTAGCGCCCCGAATTTCTAATATAATAATTTAGAAAATACGTGGCACTTTCCCAGCGATCCACTTCAATGTAACAACATACATAGTCCAAAAACACAAATTATTTTATTCCAAACATTAATACAATAATCTTTTCAAATTGCAGCGGAAATACAAACGCTTTAAATTACAACAATTCCTTTTACAATACTCTTCTTTACAGAATCACACAAGGCTCTATTATATCACTCATAATTTCTAAAGCTAACCCAAGCATCCAAGCCTCCAAACTCTAAGCAACCTGCATCATATGAGGCTAGAGTTGAACCCTAACCCCCAAACTACGGGGTCAGCCATAAATGGTGTGAGTGATATAAACATCAAACATAAATAACAAATAAACGTAAATTCTCAAGCAACATATACTGAACAAAAATACATAATTGAACATGTAATATGAAACAAGAAACAATAGGCCAGTACATGCGTGAACCAAGTCGAGAATCAATAACACCGATCAAATATCCATCAATCAATCACTCTCAAAAATGTACAGCTCAACTGTACTGTACAGTCGACTGATCACTCCCAAACACCTGATTATCAAACATTCTCAATATCACATTACATGTCCAACGATCAATCACTAATAATGCCATAGATCGGATATTCGGTGATCAGTCACTAATAGTAACTCCCAACACCGCAGATTCTATCCATCTACAAAGACTAAAGATAACACAGATCGGATATTCGGTGATCAGTCACTAGTAGTAACTCCCAATACCGCAGATTCTATCCATCTACAAAGACTAAAGATAGCATAGATCGGATATTCGGTGATCAGTCACTAATAGTAACTCCCAACACCGCAGATTCTATCCATCTACAAAGACTAAAGATAGCATAGATCGGATATTCGGTGATCAGTCACTAATAGTAACTCCCAACACCGCAGATTCTATCCATCTACAAAGACTAAAGATAACACAGATCGGATATTCGGTGATCAGTCACTAGTAGTAACTCCCAACACCGCAGATTCTATCCATCTACAAAGACTAAAGATAGCATAGATCGGATATTCGGTGATCAGTCACTAATAGTAACTCCCAACACCGCAGATTCTATCCATCTACAAAGACTAAAGATAACATAGATCGGATACTCGGTTATCAGTCACTCACAACACCGCAGATTGGATACTCGGTTATCGATCACTAACAGTGACTTCCAACACCGCAGAGTATACCAACCCCAGAGACCAATGACTCCCAATACCGCAGAATGTACCCATCTACCAAGAACTAAAGACTTGAAAGAACACTCAAGATTATGAAAAAAAACTCATCAGCACCAGTCGACTCATACTGTAATAAGTCGACTGCCCCGAGCACCAATATCCAAGATTACAAACAAGTACGATAAGTTGACTTATAAAAACATAAGTAGACTTACCAACAATATAAGATGACTTATAAAAACATAAGTTGACTTACCAACAATATAAGATGACTTATAAAAATCATAAGTTGACTTACCAGATCATAAGTAGACTTATAGAAAACATAAGTCGACTTAAAGGAGACATAAGTCAACTCATAAGAACATAAGTCGACTTATAAAAACATAAGTCGACTTACCAGAGAGAAATTCCAGAAATCTTTAAGAAAATATTCTAAGTGTCATAAGTCGACTTGCAAAGTCATAAGTCGACTTAAAATACAATATAAGTCGACTTAAAAGGTCATAAGTCGACTTACCAGAGAAAAATCTAAGATAACTTTAAAAATAAATTCTAAGTGTACCAGTCGACTGAAAAGGGTCTAAGTCGACTGTCCAGAACGGATTTTCAAGAAAAATTAAAGATACAGCAGTGGAGTCGTACCAGTCGACTGAATCGTAGACCAGTCGACTGTCGGCCTACAGATTTCATAAATTAGGTCTGAATACGAAAATCAAGACTGGAGTTTTCTAAAGAATCATTTCTTAGGGAATTTACTCGTATTTAGTTAAAAGTGACAATCTCAAGATGATCCACATATTGGATAAAATACTAAATTCTCATGTTCTCAATTCCTAAATCTTCCATTAGGGTTTCTCAATTCTTTCACGAATCATAACCAAGATCTGATTATATACACAAGATCCAGATGTTCATACATCCGATCAAACCATACTTGAATCTTAACATGTTTTCGAGCAATAAAGAATTTGTTAAACAAGATCTACTAAACATTCGTGGATTTCTCATGCATAATACGAATAACGACTATTGCATCGATCACATACAAGATACAAATACATCAAACAAAACAGTATACAATCACACACACAAACAAAACCAAGTTCATATCACTCACCTTTAGAATTGCAAGGATCCAATGGAAAGCCTTCTTCTTGCTAGATCCAAGAACTTCTTCTTCAATCGCCAAGAGAATAAGAGATACAATGAAATCTGAGTTGTGCAGCGAATGATGGCTGCAAACTCCCTTATATAGGCCGGGAATCAAGTATTAGGGTTTCCAAATATATTTGCAAAACAATCCCTTCAGAATACAATTATATATATATATATATATATATATATATATATATATATATATATATATATATATATATATATATATATATATCTACTCTTGGAAATTCATCTAAAATTCATTAAATTTAGGATTTAAAAGAAAATATACTTCTAAATCTTAACCAATACCGTTCAAAACGTCCAGAATGCCAATTTTGCATTTTAGCCCTTAAAATGTCAATTTTACAAAAAGGTCCTTCTTTTATCAAAAATTGCAAATAGTACTAATTAATTTCAGAAAAATCTGGAAAAATACTAAATAAATCCCAAATAATAAATAATGATTTTTCATAAAGGAATCTTAATTTTTCAAACTTCTCAAAAGTCATTTGCACGTGTTTTGTACGTGTACAAAAGATAAATCTTTTAGAAAATATCAATTAAATCCTCAAAATTCATTTAAATTCATTTTCAAATAATTAAAATAATATTTGAAAATACGGGGTTCTACAGAAATAGCGAGGTCAGTTGAACTAAACTCGCTATCTATCTGAGATAGCAAGTGTAGTTATATACATTTCAGGTAGTTTTTCTGAAAAAATGAGTACAACTACACTCGCTATCCGAGATAGCGAGTGTAGCTGTATACATTTCATGTTCAAAATTTCTCTGAAAAATTGAGTACAACTGCACTCCCTATCTGAGATAGCAAGTTCATTTGAACTAGACTCGCTATTTGAGATAGCAAGTTCATTTGTATACATTTCATGTTCAAAATTTATTTGAAAAAAATGAGTACATATAGTGAGTGTAGTCGTACTCATTTATCCAGAGAGTTGGTTTTAGAAAAGAAAAAAACTACATACCAAACTCGTTGTTTCCAACAGTGAGTCTGGTTCAACCAAGCTCGTTGTTAGAAATAGCGAGTCTGTCTTTAAACTTCTGTATCTTCACGAGACTCCTCCAAGCGTTGGAGAAAACCATAGAACTACACTTGCTGTTTGAAACAGCGAGCTTATTTTCCAGGAACTCGTTTGAAACAGCGAGTAGGTCAATTTGGTAAATAGTTGTGAAAGTGGGTTAGTTTAGCAATTAGTTTCAAAAAGTGGGTCATTTTTGCTGGGAAAATCTCTTAGTTATGCCAACACCTTGGTAAATCACAACCCCAAAATTTGAAGAATTAAATGTCCTACTCTTTCAAATTAAATGTCCTACTCAAAGAAAAGCTTAAACGAGGAGGAGGTGAATAGGCCATTCCCTACTCTACCAAAACTCACAAAGCAATCCAACTCCTGCGCTAGCATTATTTGCAGTCTTCATGCCGCTCCTACAAGCTCAAAGAAAATTACTACAACCACCATAAATAAACCGATAATCACCAAAATACCAAATTTCATGCTATAGCACGAACAATCGCCTTAAAAAACCATAGGTCTACTCAAATTATGATCCATGATGACATCCTCAACGCAGAATGAAAAAACATTACACCAGCCATATTCAATATACATCGATTCAACACACATACCAATTGGTTGTGTTGACAACGAGGTACACCGATACACCCTACCTTCGAATAGACTAATGCCCTACCCGAAGAAACACTTGAAGAAGGAGATGAGTGGAACCCTTCCAACTCCATCGAGAACGACTAAGAACGACCGAGAACCCAACACCATCTATTACCATTGCTCGTCATTTCCTCACGACTCCTACAAGCTAAATGTGTAAATTATCTTACTCATCGGCCTTGATTCACCCATCATTTCGAGTTTGAGCTTAAGGTTAGTCACAAAGCTTTCCATTCCAAAGAATGGAAGCACATTCTAGATTTGACCTTATTAGGTCGAGATCGATCTTTTTTCACTCAACACCTTGATTCCCTACCATCACTTTCAACCACAACTACGAGTATGTGGCGGTGACACCAACAACCACCCTCCAAGCCTTTTGACTCAATATCAAACCCAAATTTGGCAGGATCTAGCCAGATATTGACGGTGACTAGATCTGCCCAGGTGTGAGCTCTATCATTGGATATGGCGGAAAATATTTTGGTGCGGGAAGGAGAAAGGAGCAACCAGCGGCCTCCTCCTATCCTCAAATCAGCAATCGGTGAGGGTGTTTGTTAGCTAGAGTTCCCTACTATCTTTTCACTTTCAACTAGGAGCATTCATCCCCTTCTTTTCCTTCCCTTGGCATCACCTACTTTAGGGCTTTGAGACCTTCAGTTGTGATTTATATTTCATAAAGTAAACATAGAAATGGGGAAAAAATTATTGAATTGATTATAACTGAGTACAATGACTCATATATATAGGAGGGAACCAGATACAAAACTGATACATAACAATATGGGATTAAATATATAATACAATATCTAGCACCCCCTATCAAACTCACGGTGGGTCGAACAGTTTGAGTTTGCCAACCAAGTAACAAAATCTCTAAACCGTGTGGGATTTGGTGAAAAAATCAGCTGTCTGCTGTGAACAGATAACAGAATGAAGTGAAATGGTCTCTACTTCAAAGCGCTCACGAATATAATGGTAATCTATCTCTATGTGCGTCGTTCGCTCATGAAAGACAAGGCTGCTTGCAATGTGCAATGCACTCCGGTTATCACAATGAAGAGAAGTAGCTTCCGTAAGAATGACACTCATATATGATAATAGCCAACGAACATAAACAATCTCTCTAGTTGTCATTGCTCTGTACTCAGCTTCGGAGGAAGAACATGCAACAATTGCATGTTTCTTGATTCGCCATGAGAACAACGAATCACCAAGAAATAGATAGAAACCTGTGGTAGACTGTCTGGTGGTAGGATCACCTGCCCATTCTGAATCAGAATACGCATTAAGCTCCAGTTTAGATATAGAATGCATGAATAATGAGCGAGTGTTAGTATCCTAAAGATATCTGAGGATCCGAAGAAGAACCTCGTAGTGAACTGATATAAGGGCGGAAACAAACTAACTAACAATACTGACTGCATGAGCAATATCGGGTCTGGTCATGCATAAGTAGACTAGATGTCCAACAATCTGTCTGTATCTAGTGGGGTCGGAAAGGAGCTCACTATCTGTGGGACGAAGCTTCACATGAAGCTCTAAGGGAGTATCGGCTAAGCGACTGTCAAAGGAATATGCAGCGGAGATAATATCTGATGTGTATTTCTGTTGAGAAATAAGTATCCGCCGAGATCCATGGGAAATCTCCAGACCCAGAAAGTAGTGTAATCTACCAAGATCTTTCATATGGAACTGCTGGTGAAGGTATTTCTGGATAGATGCAATTCATGTGGAATCATCTCCCGTAATAATCATATCATCAACATATAACAATAGAAGGACCCTCCCCAGTGGCAATGACCGCATAAACATAGAGTGGTCCTGTGAACTCTGACTAAAACCAGTTCGGGTGATGACACTACGAAAACACTCAAACCAGACTCGAGAGGCCTGTTCAAACCATATATAGCTCGATGCAAACGACAAACATGATGAGGGGGAGTGGTAAAACCAGGAGGTGGATGCATGTAAACAACCTCAGATAAGGTACCATGAAGAAAACATTCTTCACGTCTAACGACCACTGACAAACGGCAGAATGGCAAGGAGAGTGCGAACTGTAGTCATTTGTGTAACCGGAGCAAAAGTCTCATCATAATCAATGTCATGCTCCTGAGTAAATTCTTGAGCAACTAGACGAGCCTTATGCCACTCAATGTAGCCAACGGTCCGATATTTGACCTTGAATATCCACTTACAACTAACAGACTAAACGCTCACAGGCAGTGGAACAACATCTCAAGTGTCAGTTTGATCAAATGTACTGAACTTTTCTGCAATAGCTTCCCGCCACTCGAGATATTGAATAGCTTCACGTGTGGAGTGTATAGCAGTGAGATACACATGAAACTGTGGTGAGTAGGAGGCTAGGGTGGCAAAACCAAACTGGTCAGAAGGACCAGTGGCATCAGGTGTGTAACGTGCCAGTGGAATGCCCGACTTAAAATGTGTAGACTGATGGACCGGTGGCTGATGGACAGTGTGTAGGGGTGAGAGAGGTGGTGTGTGCGCATGCAGCTGTGGGGATGCATGTGGTAAGGTTGCATAATGCTGTGAGGATGCATGAGGTGTCTCCATACGAGGAATAATAGGTGCAATGTCAGTTTGAGATGGGAAAGGAGCCAAATGAGTGGGATCAAATGGAATGCGAGAAGGTATGACTGAGGAGATAGGCCCAACAACTGGGAGTCAAAAAAATTAGCATCCTCAGGAGAGGTCAAGTAGTAAGGAGAGTCTTCCACAAAGGAAACATGTCGGAGAATACGAATATGACCAGCCACATGATCAAAACAACGATATCCTTTACTCTCTTGACTAAGACCTAGGTGAACGCACTTGGTAGCTCGGGCGGTGAGTTTCGTGCGCTCAGTGAGAGGGAGAAGGACATAACAGGTGCACCCAAAAATACGGAGCATACTGTAGTTCGGTGGAGAGTGATGAAGAGCCTCATAAAGTGATGTGCCAGATAAGGCAGACGAGGGAGTGATGTTAATAAGACTGACAGATGGCATGACAGCTTCAACCTAGAAAGAACGAAGAACAAAGAACGATGAACAGAAGAGGATAGTAGAAGAGCGTGAGCCGTCTCAAGGATGTGATGATGTTTGCGTTCAGCTACACCATTATGCTCAAGCGTGTGAGGGCATGATTACTGAAAAAGTGTATCATGAGATTAAATGATCAATCTTATAGCAGCAGAGGTGTATGCACGAACACCGTCTGAGCAAAAGATTTTGATCCCCACACCAAAATTGAGTGTGAACCATGTTCGTAATGTACTGGTAAATGTTAAGTATCTCAGAACGTTGTCACATAAGAAACACTTATGTATATCTAGTAATGTCATCAATGAAAGTAACATAATAGAGATAACATTTGTGAGAAGATGTGGGAGATGGTCATCATATGTCAGAGTGAAGAAAATTATGAGTGGTTTGAGAAGTATTTTTGTTATTAGAAGGGAGGGCCGAGCTCGGCCTCAACTCTTTTTCGTACTCCTTGAATGGATCTTCCGCTCCATCCTTGTGTGCACTGTCGGATGATCTTCTCACAAGATTGAGCTACTCCTCAACGGCTAGTACATACAACCCTCCATGAATGGGGGGCCTATAATGTGGGTAAAAACACAGGTCAAATCTGAGCCGTCTGATCCCTTAAGGATCCGTAAACTCCTACAGATCAGGTCCAGAGCTTCCATGGGCCTTCTGCTATTCAGCCCACAGAAGAGAGTCACCGGCCCATTAGTGTTAGGGTTTCTCTTCTCTCTCTGCCTATAAATACCATACCCCCTCCCTCCTCCTGGAAGGTAATCAACACTTCTACACCTAAATCCTAGCTTTCCTTTTCTTTCGAGTGACTGACTAGATCGTCGGAGGATCTGTCACCGGGATCTCTCCCGTTGTTTCTAGGCTCTTTGCAGGTGCTCAGAGCGGCCAGCTACTAGCAGCGCCTCCTCTCCAGCTTCATACCCAATACACATCTCAGATTTAGATCTGTGGCTGAGATATGTTTCAGACATGTCTCTTCTACTATAAATAACAAGAAATCATATTTGTTGTTTCCACCTCCAAATCAACAGCATCACTAAGCATTCGCCATTAGAACATCAGAAGTGAATATGACTATATATATGAGTGGTTTATTATTAAGCCATAAATAGAAAAATATTGTCAGTTTAAGACATTTTCAAAATAAACTACAAACTTTCTTTATTATGTGACAGCTATCAAATGTTGAAGTATATGTTACAAAATTCTTTATATAATTTCTTTTACAATAAAAGGTTGAGAGATTGATATCGGAAACATCTTGAGCAATCCCTTGAATCAAGTTTGCTTCTCTGTTCTTGTTCCTATTGGGAAGTCTGCATTCAGTAGACTTGTGACCCATTTTGTCACAATTGAAGCACTTACCTTGAAACTTCGGCTTCTTGGAGATCCCTCCCTTGGGCCCCAACTTGGGACCTTTGTTGTGCTTGTTAGAACGTTGTTTATGTTCCATTACATTTGCCTTAACTGCATGACTGATGAGTCCAACCTTTTCAGATCCTCTATTGTCTTCTTCAATGCGAAGCCTGACAATGAGATCTTCAATGCCCATTTCTTTTTGCTTAGGCTTTAGGTAATTCTTAAAGTCTTTCCAACCTTGTGGTAGTTTTTCAATTATACATGCCACTTGGAAACTTTTACTTAAGTTCATACCTTCAGCATGAATCTCATGCAAGATGAGTTGTAGTTCTTGAACTTGACTGATCACTGTTTTAGAATCTACCATTTTATAGTCTAAGAAGCGGCCCACAATGAATTTCTTGGTGCCAGCATCCTCAGTTTTATACTTATGGTCTAGTGATTCCCAAAGTTCTTTAGCTGTTCTTTTGTCAATGTATACATTATACAAAGAATCGGCTAATCCGTTCATTATGTAATTTCTACACAAGTAATCAGCATTTTTCCAAGCATCCACAGCGGCAATAACTTGGTTATCTTGCTCATCTTTCTTAAGATTTGGAGCATCTTCGTTCAAGAATCTTGCAAGATTCAGTGTGGTCAGATAGAACATCATCTTCTGTTGCCACCTTTTAAAGTTCTCACCGTTGAACTTCTCAGGTTTCTCCCCATGGGAGACTGAGACAGGTACAACGGTGGGCATTGGCACTCGTGCCGCAGCCGCATTCGGTTCTTGCGTCGTATCAGCAACCAGCACGTAGACCATTTCAGACACAGTAGCATTGTCCGATGCAGTAGTCATTTTGTAACAAACTTAAAACAGAGTTCTGTTCTTCAGTTCTGGTTTTTTATTGGTAAGTCGGTGATAGAGTTCAAACGCTGCTACTCAGTTCGGGAGTGCTACGTGGTGTCTACGTGATCGCTTCGGTTGTTGCATCCTGGGAGACAGACGCCTTCGTTCATTCCAGCAACCGGAAGAGGCAAAATCTGTTTTAAGTTTGTTACAAAATGACTACTGCATCGGACAATGCTACTGTGTCTGAAACGGTCTACGTGTCAGTTGCTGATACGATGCAAGAACCGAATGCTGCTGCGGCACGAGTACCAATGCCCACCGTTGTACCTGTCTCAGTCTCCCATGGGGAGAAACCTGAGAAGTTCAACGGGCAGAAAAATAAAAGGTGGCAACAGAAGATGATGTTCTATCTGACCACACTGAATCTTGCAAGATTCTTGAACGAAGATGTCCAAATCTTAAGAAAGATGAGCAAGATAACCAAGTCATTGCCGCTTTGGATGCTTGGAAAAATGCTGATTACTTGTGTAGAAATTACATAATGAACGGATTAGCCGATTCTTTGTATAATGTATACATTAACAAAAGAAAAGCTAAAGAACTTTGGGAATCACTAGACCATAAGTATAAAACTGAGGATGCCGGCGCCAAGAAATTCATTGTAGGCCGCTTCCTAGACTATAAAATGGTAGATTCTAAAACAGTGATCAGTCAAGTTCAAGAACTACAACTCATCTTGCATGAGATTCATGCTGAAGGCATGAACTTAAGTGAAAGTTTCCAAGTGGCATGTATAATTGCATTGGACAAATGTGGGGAAGAGGCTGAATGGTTACGCCACTTCCTTGAGGATATTCCAAGGTGGACGAACCCTGTGCCTCTAATCTGCATAAATTCAGATAGTCAATCTGTAATTTGTAGAGCACAGAGCAATATGTATAATGGTAAATCTAGACATATTCGTCGAAGACATAATACCATTAGACAACTACTCTCTACTGGGGTTATCTCTGTGGACTATGTAAAGTCAAAGGATAACATTGCGGATCCGCTAACCAAAGGGTTAAACAGAGAGTTAGTTGATAAATCATCGAGGGGAATGAGACTAAAGCCCATGAAAGAATAAGTCAATACAATGGACACCCAACCTAGCTGACTGGAAATCCCAAGATCTAGGTTCAAAGGGACAATTAAATTGTAAAGACCAAGTTGGATCACTGTGGGAATTTTTCCATGTCCATTCCCATGATGAAACAGTGATGCCCGTAAGGTAACAGGTTAAGCTAGACTTTTAATGATTCTTATGCGTCGGATATCCGAGCAGAGTAATGCGGGTTACTCTTAAGTAAGAAATCACCTATGTAAGAGGGAAGAAGGGCCGCTTCCAAGGGAATAATATAGGGCAATATTCCTGTTAAACTCTTGCAGAACCAGACGTATGTTCATGGCCAAAATGAACATAACAGTGAGAACTGAAAATGCGTTAGAAAGATTTCTATGTGAGATATGTCATTGTTTACACAAATGACAGAACAGTTCAAAGACATCGCGTCTACTGTTTAGTTAGTAAAGTAAACATATTTTCATAAGGAAAGGTTCAAAGGGTAACACCTACCTATCGTAAGCAGGAATCAATCGTTGAATTCTATCACCAAGTCTATCGTGTCAGTCTGTCATGTCAGTCTGTCCTGTCTGTGGTCGTCAATTTTCATTCATGTGGGGATTGTTAGAAAATGAGTGTTTTATACACCATTTACGAACCGATTTTTGAGTAAGATCCTCAATGAAATATTGAGAGTTCTTGATTGATTTGTGTTCTCCTTCGTGAGTAGATCAAAATCATATATTGGTTTGCTAAAATCGGTTAAGGGGTGATTGAGAAATTGTCTCTCAAAGTGAGTAGTTTTCATTCTTGAAATGGGTTAAGGGAACATAGTCCCACATCGGAAAAATCGAAGAAAATAGAAGATGAAATATAGCAACCTCCTTCTTATCATTGTAAGATAGCTAGAAGAGAGGCTCTCTCTCGCACGCGCAGGGGGGTGCAAATCTCGGACCGGATTACATGCGACTTGTGTACGTCCGCACGACTTGCGGACACGAATGCTGGACCGACTTGACCCCATCCCGTGCAGAGCCACTTTTTGCTACAGTTTTGATTTTTCTTTTTGTAACGGCTGAAATGAATGCAAAAACGGTTCTATCTGCCATTTCAGTGCTGTATTTAACGTTTTGTCTGCCGTTACACTGAAGGCAGTGAATGATGTCTGCCGTTACAGTGTCGGCATTCAATTGGTTGTCTGCCGTTACAATAAAGGCATTAACAGCCTTGTCTGTCGTTACGATTCTAACCCAGCCCCTATAAGTAGAGGCCTCCCCTCTACTTTCTTTCCTGCACAACAGATCTTCTTTCTCTCCTTCTCTAAGTATTGTTCTGTATCTTGAAGCCATTTGTCAGAGGTGAATATGTTAGGTTCAAACCCGAAGGAATGGTGGATTGACACTGGAGCTACTCGACACGTGTGCTCCAATAGAAGTATGTTCTCCACTTTCGAACCATTAGAGAATGGGGAGAAAATGTTCATGGGGAACTCGGCTACTTCAGAAATAAAGAGCCAAGGCAAGGTGATCTTGAAAATGACTTCTGGAAAGGAACTGACTCTGAACAATGTTGCATATGTTCCTAAAATCCGTAAGAACCTGGTATCTGGTTCGTTGCTTAATAACCACGGTTTTCATTTAGTATAATGCTGAAAGTCGGTAATATTCACATTGCCATTTCCTTCACCCGAATTAAGGTCCCAAACAATGACATCTTCAGAATTAATGGAGATCTGACGATAATTCTTCCATTATTAATATTAATTTCGATGCTTTATAATTCTGAAATGTAATGGAAACATCCACTCAACATTTTACTATATTGAAGTAGATCGGGATAACTAAATTTGAAACTAGGAGAAGAACTGTAAGTTCATGGTTCGCTCCATGTACAATCGCATCCATTTTAGGGGATGTATCCCAAAATGGTCAGTCGTCATCTAGAGAACGAAAGCCCCGCTAAAAATCAAAGCTTTCTTATGGTTGGTACTAAATGATGCGATCCTGACTAAAGAAAAAACCTTGCTAAGCGCCAACCAAGTGTGGACTCTCGAGGCGGGTTCTGCCACGCTGCCCTAGAGACTAGAGACCATCTTTTTCTACAGTGTCCTAGGAACAAAGCGGTACTCGTAGAGATACTAAACACCTTAGGGACAACTCAATACCCTAGTACATACGAGGAACTGTGGGTAGGCCCAAAGTTCACGACGGAGAGGGGTTCTATGAGAGAAGCGTGGTATATCGCTATCGCCGCAATGACCTGGGTTCTCTGGCTAGACAGAAATAATCTTTACTTTCGTAGAACTTGCAATAGTATTTCTGGCAATTTGACTCACATTATACATTTTATTTCATTTTGGGCTAATGTGGCAACAGCAGGTCCCAGGGAAAGGATTACGAGTGTATTCCAGGTAGAGGAGTTTGATGATGAGGAGATCGAGATCGGGCCGACGATCGATTGATGGCCAGCATGGTCTACTATGGTCATTGATACCCACCACCCCATGGTTTGTTGGGGGGATATGATGTATTTCTTTGCGACTACTCTATGTTTCTTTTGTCCCACCCTCCATGTTCGGGGTGGAGTTTGTGTATTTTTGTTTTGATTGTAGGATTTTGTAGTAGGCTCAATACTCTGAGTTTGTTTTATTAATCACTTATTAATGAAACAGGGTGGCCAGACTCGACCTTTTCTTCCAAAAAAAAAAACTAAATTTGAAACTGAAATTTACAGAATAGGGATCCCCCCCCCCCGCACGCGCGCGCGAAATATGTCTTTTTGAAAACTATTTTTTAAAATAGATATATTTTGAAACTAATTCCGAAGATAGGTCTGTCCTCATACACCGCAGTACCGAACTGCGGCATCTTTAATTTCGTGGCCACAGTTCACAACTGCGGCTCAAGTATTTATCATTTGGCTAATAGGCTCGTAGACTTTGGGTGGGTGGGGGGGGAGGGGGGGTCAAGTGTAAAATGTGAAAATCATGAGGCCGCAGTTGTGAACTGCTGCGATAATACATAGGCCGCTGTTCACAACTGCGGTCTCAGTTATATGATCGAATGGGTATTACAAGGTTTTAAGAACTGGACATCATCCACCATATAACTGAGGTCGCAGTTGTGAACTGAGACCTATGTATTATCGAGACCGCAGTTTGTGAACTGAGGCATCCTATTTTCACATTTAAACTTGGGCATTTTTTCCCAAGTCTACGACCCAATTAGCCAAATATGTGTAAAACACCCAAGGGGGAAGTGAATAGGGTGTGCGGAAATTAAAAACTTAAATAAAATGTGTAAAGTAAGGAGATAGAGTTAAAGAAAGCAAACAGAGCAAGCACGCAAGACACAACGATATAATGTAGTTCGACCCCTAGATCTACATCCACACCACGTACTTATTGCAATTCTCCGCCACAAGCATTTCACTATACTTTAAACTCTTGTACAGTGATTCTCGGAATTCAAGCCAATAATCTTATTACAACCGAAGGACTTCTACAAACAAGTCCCACAAAACTCACCGAAGTAGAAGAAAAGAAAAATTCTCAACATCTATAACGATCTTTGACTGAAGAAAACAATAAAAGCTCTCACACTCGGATCGTTGATTGAATGATTAGTCAGAAGAATTATAATTGCAAGGGATTGAAGAATACTCAGTGAATTTGCCTCTATTTATAGAGTGAGAAAATGTATCTTTCCAAAACGAAAATATATTTCCGAAATGGTCAAAACTGAATGCGGACGGTCAACCACTTTGCTGAGCAGCCGACCATTCGTCTTTTAACTCAAAAGTCGAGCGATGACCGGTCGACTGACTCATCTTTTTTACTGTGATGAGCGGCCGACTATTGAGACAGTCGACTGACATATTGTACGGTCGACTGTTATCGTACAGATTCAATATTTATTTGGCTAATCAACTTTATAATCTTTCCAAGTACTAATCAATCAATCAACGACTCTTTACATAGTATTTTCTCACAAAAACAGGAATAAATAATTGATTATTGCTAGCTTTCTTGAAGGATTTGAGCACATGTTTCTTGAGTTGAAATCTTTTTTTATTTTTGCAATCTTATTTGATATATTCCTCTTTTGCTTGATTGCAAATCTTCTTGGCTCTTTACTTTGATTTACCTTTTCTGTAAATCATGTAAGTCTCAACTGAAAATGTTAGTTGTAGTGATACGTTTTGTGCACACCAAACTTAGGGTCAACAATCTCCCTCTTTTGGTGTGAACAAAACATAGCTTTGGAATTTAAATTTAAACGAAATCAAATGCTCCCCCTAAATCCAATACTCCTCCTAAATTCATGCACATTAAGAATTTAATAAGTATGCTGTTCATGATGTATCTTATATAAAAAAAATCAAAACTTGCTTGGAAGCATGCATTCCTAAGTTTGAAATAAAAAAAACAGTTGATTTTGGAGATGGAGATCAGCACAATGGATATTTCTAAATATGATGTCATCTCTGGAAATATGTTTGGAGGTAATGATTTTCTTACCTTTGGATTTGTGAGGGGAAGATGGACCATGAGATGCCATGAGAAGCCAAGAGAAGGAGCCCCAAAATTTTGGGAGAAAGAATCAAAATTTTGAGGGGATTTGATGAGTTTTTAGGAAAAAGGAAGTTCGGGTTTTTGTTCGTGGAGGCTGAGAGAAGAGAACGAGGGGAGAAGATGTATAAATACTTTGAGAATGGTCCCCACATGTCATAGAGAGAAAGAGAGGATTTATGATCGGATCAATCGATAGAACCGATCGACCGGTTCATGGGTGATCAACCGCAATGAAATAGAAGAGAGGGGAAGACTATAAGTTAATTTGGCAGGAAGGAGAACGGTTGAACGGTCCACTTTCGACCAAAGAAAACACATATTACAGAAAAATGAGAGTATGTGGGACGGTCGACCGTGCAGTCGACCATACTGCACAAAATAGAGACGATCGACTGTGAAGTCGATCGCAAGTTTTTTCTGGAATGGTTTATGCGCATGAGTTCTGATAATCATGAAATTTTGGGCATAAATTTTTCAATCAAATTCGGACAAAAGGAATGTCACTCAACTGTAAATTAGTTAAAATATAATGAAGAGCAAAGTCTCCTTTTGAAAGTGAAGTTGAATGAAGTAAATTTCTAGCATGATCATGTAATAGCAAATTTCTATGGGTTTTATGCAACTAAAGAGATGTAATAGAAGATTCCTTACATATATTTTTATCAGTAGGACATAGTGTAATAGTTTTATCACATATTACTACTGAGACATTTTATAAATACTAGTATTTTTCACGTGCGATGCATATTCTGATAAGAGTTGGAGGATTGTTACGTGTGATTTATGTGTTAAGAAATAGTTTTGGAGTTGGACGTGTATTGCACGTAATTGGAAAAAATATTTTGAAGAAAAAGCTACAATTTGTACGTGCAATGCACATGTTTATAAGTAGAATTTGAGTTGTACGTGCAACATATGTGCATATTTAGTGTTTAAAAAATATTGTAAAATTGTTTTGCACGTGCGTTGCACCTTTTAAATAGGTGGATTTTTTTTATTTGTTAGTTTTTGTTGTTATTAATGGGAGAGTTGGAGTTGCACATGCAACGTACGGATCTGTATGTTGACAACATTACAACTCCAACTCTCCCATTATAATATTAGAGATTTTTCATATTATTGACATGAAGTAAACAGAAATATCTTTTTTCATGCATTTTATAAAATGATGAATAATATTTTAGATTACTTACGAAAAGTTTTTCATCCACAAAAAATAAATCAAAATTGGTTTACCGCTTATACTTTAACCAATGTTGTACTCATTAGAAGAACCCATGCCCTTCCTTTTCCCTTGACAGAGATGCATATTATCTTGTTGTAACTAGTCGTGAGTTTCGATCATCCACCATCAAGGTATCTACGATCTTTTAGGTTCAAAGCGTTGATGCGCCTACATTAAAGTTAATAGGTGTCCAAGTAGACGTTGTTCCGGCATTCACATTTTTTTACCCAAACAAAATTAGTATTTCTTTTTAATGAGTAATTATAAGATATGTATCCTAATTTACAACAGTAGTGATATGTAAAGCAATTATGCCTTGGATCATGCACATTTGAATAGCTATGCTTAGATTTGTGTTTATTTGAGTAACTATGCACAAGTGTGTGACAAGATTTGTGTTCATTTGAATAGCTATGCACATGTGTATGACACAATTGTTTAGTATTTTGACGTTGTAGTGGCTCATTGTAACCAAGTTCTCGACTATCATGATATGATCTTGAATTCCATGTCATAAGATAATTGGGCCCTTCAATATTTTTCAACAATCTTTTCAAGCTCAATTATTCTACTACAAAGTCTTTTTCTAGTTTTCTTATCATCTTTAGCGTTCCAACAAAAAGTATCTAAAGTACCATCAAGTATCATATTTTGTTCAAGTGTTTTCTTACAACCTTCGACTACCTCGTCAAATGTTCTTTTGCATTCATTTAGATCATAAGTGAGTTTAGCAATATAAGCAAATTTCTCATGAATTTTCTTTAGATTTTCATTGCCAGAGATTTTTGAATCTGTTGTTTTAGACATTCATTTTCTTGTATCAATACATCATGATCCTTCCTAAATGACTCAAATTTTTAACAATCAAAGAATTTGCATCATTTCATTTTTTATTTTTGACAATGCATGGGTCATGTGATTCATTAGACATTTGTTTATATTGTCTCAACTCACGACTTAATTTGTCTACATAATCTCTTAAGCCATTACACATGTCAACTCAATCATCACAGGTGAGTTCATCGATTACCTCTTCTTAGAGTGATGATTGCACCTCACCATCCCCAAAAGCCATGAATCCAAAGTTGTATTCTTGTTCTTCATCGCTGAAGTCTGAATATAGTCATGTTACCTTTAATGTCTTCTTTCCGAATCCTGAGTTAAAGTGATGATAATCTTTGTTCCTATCCTGTGAGAGGACAGTTTGCGTGAATGTGTCCTACCTTCTTGCATTTATAATATATGTCATATTCGTCTTTTTATCTTCCTCCTTGAGACCTGTCATACTTTTTGCGTTTAAGATACTTACATAATTGTTTAGTCAACAGTGCGATATTTTTATCTGATTCTTCATTATCTGACTCTGATTTTGATGGTCGTGAAGTTTCTGCTTTCAAGACAATGGTTTTCTCTTCAGTTTTGTATATAATCTCAATATTCTGTCGGTACATCTTGGTTTCGGCCATCTCCATTTCATACGTCTTCAATTTCCCTTAAAATGTGTAGTAGTCGAAATATTTCTCTTCAAGTGTCTCCCTCGTTGCAGCAGCCTTGATATCCCATTCAGGTGTGAGATAGCTTATGAGTTTTTCGATCTTTCCGTTATCATCTAACCTCTTACCTAAGCTCTCAAGTTCATGCGCTATAATATCAAAGCAGGCAGCATCTGATCTTCGGTCTTTCATGGAAATATATGAAAAATATCAAACTTATACAAATATAAAGTAACTTCGGTCTTTACCTCAGATGCAGTTCATTCATGACATTTTAACATGTTGCTCCAGGCTTCATAGGATGTTTTGCAGTTGCGTCCACATCGCATCAGTTCTTTATTATCTAGATCTGCATAAAGTGTTGTCATGACTTTGGTGTTTGCAGTTTTCAATGATAATTCAGGTGCTGTGAAGGTCACCTTCCATCACTAACAAGGATCTCTAATTTATTGACACAAAGGTTCTATACTTTTTCTCCCAACACCTGCAAAAAAATGAGACATACGAACTTTCCAAACATCGTAGCATTTTTCATCAACTTGTTCCATTGGAGATAAATGGCTCCGATGTGTACAAGTTTCCGGGATGAGGGATTTTGTCCATTGCACCTTTTGCTCAAGTTTTTAAGCTATTAATGAGCACCTCGCTCTAATACCATTGTAAATCACCCTAGGGGGGCGATTAGGGTGATTGCGTGGAAATTAAAAACTTATATAAAATGCGTAAAGTAAGAAGATAAAGTTGGAGAAAGCAAACAGAGCAAGCACACAAGACATAACGATATAATGTGGTTCAACCCCCAGGTCTACGTCCACACCACCTATTTGTAGCAATTCTCAACCACAAGCATTCCACTATACTTTAAACCCTTGTACAGTGATTCTCGGGATTCAGACTGAGAGTCCTATTACACCCGCTGGACTTCTACAAAAAAATCCTGCAACAACTCACAGAAGTGGAAGAAAAGGACAATTCTCAAGATCTATAACGATCTTGACTGAAAAAAATAATAAAAGCTCACACACTCGGTTCGTTGATTGAATGATTAGTTCAGAATAATTATAATTGTAAAGGATTGAAGAATACTCAGTGAATTCGTCTTTATTTATAGAGCGAGGAAATGTATCTTTCCAAAAACAAAAAGATATTTATGAAATAGTCAAAACTGTACTCAGACGGTGACCGCTTTGTTGAGCAGTCGACCATTCATCTTTTTACTCGAAAGTCGAGCGATAACCGGTCAACTGACTCATCTTTTTTACTATGATGAGCGGTCGACTATTGAGACGGTCGACCAACATATTGTACGGTCGACCGCTATTATGCAGATTCAACATTTATCTGGAGAATCCATTTTATATTCTTTCCAAACACTAATCAATCAATTAACGACTCTTTACTTAATAATTTCTCACAAAAACATAAACAAATAATTAATTATTTCTGATTTTCTTGAGGAATTTGAGCACATGTTTCTTGAGTTGAGTTTTTTTTTTTAATTTTTGCAATCTTCTTTGATAAATTTCTCTTTTGCTTGATTGGAAATCTTATTGGCTCTTTATTTTGGTTTACTTTTTCTGTAAATCCTGTAAGTATAAACTGAAAATGTTAGTTGTAGTGGTACGTTCTGTGCTCACCAAACTTAGGGTCAACAATATGTATGATATATACTTAGGCCGCAGTTGTGAATTGCAGCCTATGTATTATCGAGGCTAAACTATTTTTCACATTTTACACTTTGGTATTTTTTTTCCAAGTCTACAAGCCGATTAGCCAAATATGTATGATATATACTTGGGCCGCAGTAGTGAACCACGGCCACAAAATCTAAGAGGCCGCAGTCGGTACTGCTCTGCGGTCTATGAGAACAAACCTATCTTCAGAATTAGTTTCGAACAGACCTATTTTGAAAATTAGTTTAAAAAATAGGCCTATCTCAGGAAAAATATCCAGAATAGGACATCTATGTAGCAACACCTTGTTTGTAACTGTTCTTTGCATTTTCTGTGACAAAATTGTTAGAGTCTGATACAACAAAGGTAGTTCATTTCAATTATGTATATATTATGGAAGTCAATGGAAACTACACCATATTGCATCTTACATAACATGGTCAGTAGCAAATTTTGAGAGCCAATACTTGCAAAGAAATTCACATAATATTTCATGTCAATTAAGAGTGGCTCTTTCAAAGACGAGAGCGTTCACCCTGGGTTAAAGTAACAAGGGAACCAGATGAATTCAGAAACAAATCGGGCATATTATGATTATGAATGCAGTGCCAAGCACTTGCACAGCAAGTGACAAGTTTTCTCAATTTAAAGTGAGAGGTGGTTCGATTTGAGGCTTAATTAGGTTCGATTTGAGGCTTAGACGGAATTAATTAGGAATGTTGAAAAAATCCATCTCTCCCCAATGTAGACGGATACGCCGACTGCTAAAAAAAACAAAAAAACAAAAAACAAAAAGCCAAAAAAAGAAGAAGATTATGAATGCAGAATAAACTTCTTCCTTTTTGTAACAAGAAAACCAAAATGTACTTCAGTTTCAAGTTATCAACAACAATTAATCTTTCAATATTCGACAATTCTAATTCAGTTGATTGCATGAGGAAAGAAGTGAACAACATTGATATAAACTTTGAGGATTCATAATGGCATATTGTTGAAATTCATAACCTCAAATCGTAAAGGAATCTGGAGTAGACAGAGTTGGTGTTTTTTGAAGTTCTTTTGTCTAAAACCCTATGTTTCCAGAGTTGACGGAAAGCAAACATGGACACCGGACTCCAAACAGAACTGCACAACTCATCAACAAGTGGAATTTCTAAATAGTACATAACATAACGATAAGACATGGCTTACATGTCCATCACATTCCTGGAACAGAAATATCGACCCAGTGTAGTAAAAGTATAAATTATTATACACTCTCAGTTTTATAACCAAAAGAAGACCACAATAATATCATGTTGAACACAATGTTCTGATCAATCAATCCCTTTCAACTAAAAATAAAGATAAAAGTATGGTTTTGATGATAGCAGTGTGATAAAAGTTTGGTTTTGATGATAATAACAATGCTATAAAAGATTGTAGATAAGTAACAGAGAGAGAGGAGATGAGAACAGATACATGCATCCGAAAGAAGCAAACTCAAGATATCATAGAATAGATTATTTCTTAATGCAAAAGTGAAGTATGTTAGCAATACCTTACGAGAGAAAAATTGTGTCACAATCGGAGCGATTTCTACCAAAACAATGAAAAATAATGATCTCAGTTGCATTACATATATGAAGAAAAAACGTGTCTAAAACTCGTAGATGAACTAAGTTACTCAACACTAGGAACAAAAAGGAACTTTATCCTGATCAACTATGGTGTTGACAGCACAGATCCCTTTCCTCCAACTCATATGTGAGCTATTAGCAAAAGAATATGGATGCCCTTTAGTTCCATGAATAACACTATCTTGTTTTATTTTATTTTATAATTCATGATTTAAAGAATACAATTCAGCACGCATTAACAAACTGCACGAAATAATCTAATCAAGATGCACCTGGAACAACAATGGACGTGTAACTTAAAGATATAGAACTAATATGATAAAATACATCACAATAACAAGTGAAGAAGAAATTTTTATAGAATTTTTTAGGAAAGCACAAAGTGAAGAATAAGTTCAAGATGGACTAAAGAAAATTTTGGGTAACATCAAATTATTAGTGCCACTGTACTGCGTGATCATCCCAGGTCTCTGAATATCCCCCGTGTTAAACATACAACTGGGGAACAAGATTAATTCTTTCCAATCTCAAAATCAATTATGGGGGGGTCATTCAAATGAAGAAAAATAATAAGAATAACAAAATAAAAACATAATAAACCCAAGAATTACAATATTGCATCACATTCTATCCCATCTTGAACAAAAAAGGAACGAAGCTTTTCTCAAGAAGCAAGAGAAAGATTACCCCCAATTAGGTGAAAATTCAGCAACCCATCACCGCGCAGTTATACACAAAGCTCCCCGAGGGCTTACTGTCAAGCATCGTCCACACTGGCACCGCCCCATCCTGTGGGACCCATGAGTGCAGCTCTATAAATCCCCCACCTGAAACCCGAGGCCCTCCAATCACAATGAGCCTCTCTCCACAAGCTCTAAAAGCCAACCCCCACCCATTCACGGAAGTCGGCCTCTCTGGCAAATTGCCCAAAGTAACCCATGAGTTATTCTCCTTTATATACTTCCTCACTTCTTTCTGCCCGTAATCTGCTGCATATAGCTCATTATTCACGACAGCAACAAGTGGCGGAGCTCCACTTGCTCCATTGAGCCCTAGCGACATGTTAGGGATCAACCGCCAAGTCCCCCTCTCCAAATCAAACTCTTCTCCACATGTCAATAACTGGTTAGGCCCCACCATTCCACCAATAACATAGAATTTCCCGTCCATAAACACACCAGAACACATCTTCCTTGCCTGATTCATTCTCGGAAGAGTGGTCCAAGTCTTAGTCTCGGAGTTATAAAGCTCGGCTGAATCTAAAACTACCCTTTGAGAGTCCCCACCAGCTACAATAGCCTTCTCTCCAAGACTAGCAGAGCCAAACAAGCACCGTGGCAAGTTCATCCCTACCCCATCGGACCAAGAGTTGTCAAGAATGCTATATCTTCTAACCACGTGTGAA
This sequence comes from Hemerocallis citrina, assembly GCA_017893485.1. Classification (NCBI taxonomy): domain Eukaryota; kingdom Viridiplantae; phylum Streptophyta; class Magnoliopsida; order Asparagales; family Asphodelaceae; genus Hemerocallis; species Hemerocallis citrina. The sequence goes on from CM030366.1 coordinate 209,373,549, forward strand.
TTCTCATCCCTCCCAAACACAAGTAAATCGGTGCCCACTGCAAGCGACTCCTTATCTAAAAACATGAAGCACTCGTTATGGGCCATTTTTGGTAAAGTAAGCCACCGACCATGATTAGGGTCATAGGCTTCCCATTCATTAAGGTTACAGGAGAAGTAGACCCAGTGCTCAGTGATTCCATTCATTCTACGAAGTCTATAAAGCTCCCCAGTACGAATTAGTTCCCGAAATCCACGGTTGAGAGAGGCAATCGAGCCATAGTCAGATCGAGAGCAATGAATGAGACAATTAATGGAGTTGTCACGGCCAATTGGGTTGATGAGGTTGTTGGAATCAGAATAGGATTCATTGGCTTCATTATTGCTAGAAGAAGGTGACTTCTTTCTTTTCTTATCCAGATCCTTATTGGATTCAGATTGGAACTCGGACGAGGGTCTTTTAGGTTTCGGGCTTCGCTCAAGGAGGCTATAGGACATGTAGATCAACTTGGATTCGTGCTCGCAGGAAGAAGGCAAAGCCCTTGAGATCAAGCAAGACTGGCTTTCCAACATAATTCCCAAGCCCCAAAAATTAATATACTGATCAATATGCAAGTTTTACAATTATTGCCCACAGCCTGGATTTAAAAAAAAGTGAGATAAAGACAGTCATGAATACTATCAGTGAATCAAAGAACAATGAAATTTTATGAGTTACAAATAGCTTTGTTGCCACAAAAGAGACCATGAAATCAAATACTAGCAAAATTTCCATCCGTATTTATCCTTTATTCCTCATCAAATTCAAGCAAATCCTATTCATTAGTTCCAATTAACAAAGGAAACTATCAAAGAATATATTTGAATTTTTATTTTATTTTTAAAATTCTACTAATCTACAATCTGGGTATACTACAAAAGGGAAATCTTAAAGGCATAAAGAAAATAGTTGACTGGGTTTATTGAGGTCAAATAGATTATCAAACTGGGGGAAGAATAGTACCCATCTCTACAAATTAGATTTCCCTTTCGATACAGTGAGATCTAAAGAACCCTCCTTTCTTTATCAACACAATCAATGGACTTACAGGACTAAAAATTAGAGACCCATCTATCAAAACCGACCAATCATAAATCCGATTGCATCAAAATCAAATCTTTCACTCAAAATCAGCTAGATCTAACAGGGATATGTAAGTGCATAAACAAAATTAAATAAAAACCCAAATATATAGCTCTAAAAAAAGAGCAAAAACCCAAAAATAACCAATCAATAGATTCATCCAAAAAAAATTTTAAAAAAATTTTTTTTTTAAAAAATGGGAAGGAAACTTACAGCAAAGAGGAAGTTTAATTGGGGGAGAGGAAAAACCCTTCTTTGTATCAAAGAAACCTTTTTTCTCTCTCTCTCTCTCTATCTCTCCCTCTCTCTTCTAATTCATCCCTCTCTCTCCACTTCTTGTTCTTCTTCTTATTCTTGTCTATCTACTAGATTTTGTTCGTCAGAAATATGGAGCTCTGGCTTCGGGCTTTGGGCTCTCTCTGCATATGCCTATTTGAGAAGATTTATAACAATTGAGGGAAAAAATTTGAGGGGTGAGGACTGGATACTTACGTCTGTTGGATTGAGGGGTTTGGGTGTAATTTTGAGGATGAACCAAGAGCCAAACCCAAGTGTGCAAGGTGTGGTATGATGATTTAGAGCATCTATAGCCGCTTGAGAAGCAAATTTTGGGTATTTGGTATACAGAAGAAAAAAAAAATTTGAGTTTGCGTTAAATTTGAGTTTGCATTATAGTCCTTGTAATCCAAAAAAAAATTTAATTAAAAATTATGGTCCAGTCCAACTTTTTTTTTTTACTTGTAGAGTTTGCATTATACTACAGATGCTATTAGGGGTAAACTCCTTAGGGCATCCATTGTCGTTGGCTAAACTTATGCTATTTTTAGCAATGAGATTTTAGTTTTTAGCAACGATCGCTGTTATCGTTATTTCAAAAATTTGATAAAGTAATGTATTGGACGGATCTTGTTCATCCGTCTAACGCTTTTTAAATTTTTTTAAAATTAAAAATTGAGTAGACGGAGCGTCATCCTCTGTTTGAGAGAAGAAAAAAAATGCTGAATTGTGTCGGACGGTGCTTGTTCCTCCGTCTCTCTTTAAATTATTTTTTATAAAAATTTCGTTAACAACACACACACCCAAAAAAAAAAAAAAAAAAAAAAAAACAGTGCTAGACGGATGATCTTCATCCGTCTGGCCTGTTGGTTTGAATTTTTTTTCCTTTTTTCTTTCACCTAGGCAAAATTACCAATATACCCTCATTTTCACATTTATTAAATGTAATTTATGAACTTTACCTATTTAATATATATTATTTATTTATAAAGAATGAAATCCACCAAGAGACGGAACATCTTCAACCGTCTTTCAAAAAAAAATATTATTCAAACAGACGTCATATCTTCATCCGTCCCTTTCCTCAAACGGATGAACATCGTCAGTCTCCTATATTTAGCAATTGTCTGAAGGCGCTGCTAAATTTAGCAAGCTACTGTTCGTTTCTATTCTAAATTTTGAGTTTTTAGCAAACGACTGCGATGCATTTTTCTAAATCTATTTTTAATTTTTGAGTTTTTAGCCAACGACAGTGGATGAACTATTCCAACTCTTGTCACTTTTTATTTCTTTTATTTACTTGTAGAGTTTTTAACATTGACAAATATTTGAATCTCATATTTATCACCCATAAATATAACTTTTTTGTTTAACCTTCAATAATTTAGATCATTTTTTATGTTTGTCCTATATGTGTTTGGATGGATACCTAGAAGAAAAAAAAAACGAATATAATGGCCAAGTCAAGTATATACATTTCTACTTAATATAATAGTTTTAATTTCGATTACCGTTAATTTTCAAAGCAACTAAAAGGTTATTAGAACACTATTGGGGAAATAATAAAAATACATTATTCATATATGTGGAGGAAAAATATGAGATTCAAACATATGTTGGTGGCATATATATTAAAATTCTTTATTTATATTTATATAAAATAGCCAAATTCGTTATGATATCTCTAATATTATAATGGGAGAAGGCCTTAGTGTCATTTGTCATTTTGTCATTCTATCAACATGTACAACGCACGTACATAACTAATGTAATGGAGCTTTTCGGTTCAAATCCTCCTTACGTTAGTTTTTTTTTTTTTTTTTGAAATTATTAAAACGTGCATTGCACGTGTAAATTACTAGTTTTATTATAGAGAGAAACCAAAAAACCACAATATTGGGTTCCAACTTCAGTAAATGTTATCTTCATACTAGGACAAACTAATATAATTTCATGCATTTTTAGTAAGAATATACACATGTGTATAAGATTTCAAACCATCAAGGATAAATGAGATGATCCAAATATGTCAAAAAAAATTCCCACAATAAAAATCATGAAATGAGCAAGAACACCTTTTAGTATATTTTATGCACCATCATCTTGTATTGCGAATAAATACATATATATAATAAAAATATAAAGTTATGTTAATAATCGTGACTAAAGTACACAAGCAGACAAAGTACACAACAAAAAGGAGGTCCAAATTTAAAAAGAGCAAACCATCAGTTCTCGGCATAAAAGAGAGTACAAGAGATTAGCAGAAGGAAAAAAGAGGTTAGTACTTAGTACAAGATGGAAACAGCACTAGCTAAAATTGAGGGGGAAATTTTGGCAACTTAAGAAATCTTAATTAATTCATGAATTAAATTAGACTTTATTAAGTAAGAGAATAACAAGGAATTTAGTTAGTTGTCCTTGAAATAAAAGTAGTAAAAGTTAAGTTACATAGAATAAAATTTAACCGGCCATTAATCCTATCTTTAACTTTTTGTATGTCTTGAAACCCAAACCTTTTTGGTTAAATAACAGTAAATAGGCGGCATTTCGATACTAGGATTAGATTAAATAATAAATATTGTGTGTACAAATGCTTGACAAAGGTTATATATTTATTTATTTTCACTTCATTTCTAAAAATCTTAACAATTTCAACTTTTGTTAGTAAATAGTCCAAAGAACAATATAAAGGGAAAACAAATTTCCCAAACAATATCTGAAATTTGAAAATTAAAGAAATCTTGAAAGAATAATGTCATGTATATTAGTAACAAGTACAACTTTGCTATTGTCTGTTTCAAAGCAGGAATCTGGCTACAAATCGGGTAAGGATGAGGGTTGTATTAGGTAGTTGACAGTCAGCATAAAACTTTGTCAAATTCTATGAACATGAATTTTAAAAATATACGTGCAAATACTACGGTATTTTCAGGAAGCGATGTGTTGTGACAACCTCTGGGTGTTTCGAAAAAAGTGCAAGGGGCGTCGCACAGGCGCACTGGTGCTGTGAAAAATAGACAAGGGTTCCTGCACCAATCTGGACATGTGCGAGAAGCTAGTTCAGAAAATATGCTTAGGTTAGCGACTTGGAATATAGGAACATTGACAGAAAAAGTATAGAACTAGTAAATATCATGATTAGAAGAAATATTAATATAGCTTGTTTACAAGAAACAATGTGGGTATGGGAGAAAACTAAACAGATAGATGGTTTTCAATTATATTATACATGTAAAATTAAAAATAGAAATGGAGTAAGAATTTTAGTTGATAAGAAATTCAAAAGAGATGTAGTATGAGTTAATAGAAAATGAGATAGAATAATACAAATTAAGCTTGTATTAGGGGAAAACATAATTAATATCATTAATGTTTATGCACCCCAAGTAGGATTAGATGCACAAGCTAAAAATAAATTTTGAGAAGATATGAATGAGATAATTCAAGAAATACCTTTAGGTGAAAAATTATTTATAGCAGGATAGTTCAATAGACATGTAGAATAAGAAAACATGAGACACGAGAGGGTACATAGAGAACATGGATTTAAAAATAAGAACGTTGGTGGAGATGTTTTATTAGATTTTGCGGCTTCATATGACCTTATACTAATAAATACTTATTTTAGGAAAAGGGATGAATATTTGATAACATTTAAAAGTTGGGAAAAATAGGAGTCATATTGATTTTTTCATTGCTAGAAAGGTTGATCTCCTGACATATAAAAATTGTAAAGTTATACCAGGAGAGTGTTTAACCTCACAACATAGATTAATGGTGTTGGATGTTCAGTTTGGGAAACACATATGTGCGAGAAAGGAGACTATGAACCCAATAATTAGATGGTGGAACTTGAAGTGCGAACTACAGGTTTTTAGAGATAAAATCCTTAAAGGAGCGACATTAAATTAAAAATGGGAGACAAATATGATGTTGACTAAAATGGCTACGTGCATAAGAGAAATCTCAAATGAGGTACTTGGAGAATTTGAAGGTATAAATGTTGCAAACTACAGAAAAATGGTGGTGGCGAGAAGAACTCCAAAATATTGTGAGAGAAAAAAAAATCAAACCTTCAAAATATAGCAAAAGAGTAGAAATGAAGAGGAATTGGAGAAGTATAAGATCAATAGAAAAGAAGTTAAGAAATCAGTAAGAGATGCAAAAAAAAAAAGTTTAGGATAATTTATACACAACATTAGGAACGAAAGAATGAGAAAATAACATATATAAGCTTGCTAAACAAATGGATAGGAAAACAAAAGATTTAGGTATAATTAGGTGTATTACCAGCGATGATAAAAGAGTCTTAGTAAAAGATGAGGAAATTAAGTAAATATGACGACATTACTTGAGAAATTAAATGAAAATGTTGTGGGTAACTTAAGATGATTCGATAGAGTCGATAGCATATTTTTTTTTGTAGAATTAGGATCTGATAGGTTCAAAATGCTCAAAGGGTAGGGAAAGATCTAAACATATTTGGGTTAAATCAGTGAGAAAGATATGATAGCGTGTAGCCTTACAGAAAAAATTGCATTAAACCAAGCAGATGGAAAAATTAGGATTCATGTAGCCGACCCCAACTAGTTGGGATAAAAGTTTTGTTGTTATATTATTATTATTATTATTTTGGGGGGGGGGGGGGGGGGGGGGGGGGGGGGGGGGGGGGGGGGGGGGGGGGGGGGGGGGGGGGGGGGGGGGGGGGGGGGGGGGGGGGGGGGGGGGGGGGGGGGGGGGGGGGGGGGGGGGGGGGGGGGGGGGGGGGGGGGGGGGGGGGGGGGGGGGGGGGGGGGGGGGGGGGGGGGGGGGGGGGGGGGGGGGGGGGGGGGGGGGGGGGGGGGGGGGGGGGGGGGGGGGGGGGGGGGGGGGGGGGGGGGGGGGGGGGGGGGGGGGGGGGGGGGGGGGGGGTGCGCAGCTAACCAATTAAGAGCAATCCACTATCGTCGTGCTATAATATAGGTATTTAGACATTTGACTTTTAGAAATAAATGGGTTGCTGCCACTATCGTTTAGCTAAAATTTGGGTACACGGTGAGATAATGATCCGTTTGACAATATGTTTTTTTTTTTTTTTTTTAGTGAGCCAAGTCGGGGATGAGATCTACCCATCTGGTCGATGCTGCCGAAAAATGAAAAAAAAATATAATAAATTTACTTGACGGATGAAGATCTTCCGTCTGGGTATTTTTTTCATTTTTTAAAAACAAAACAACCCGACGGAAGACTTGTCTTCCTGTCTGGGCATATTTAATTTTTTTATTAAATTTAAAGAAAAGGACGAAATCATAAAGGAAAAAAAAAATTAAATCAAAGAAAGGGACAGAAGATGTTCTTCCCTTTTTTTCATAAATTTTTTTTTAAAAAAAATTTATGAGACACCCGGAGGAACATGTTCCGTCTACTTCTTTTCTTTTCTTTTTTTTTAAATAAAGCCATTTTGAGAGAAGGAAGATCTTCTTCATTCTTTAAATTTTTGACCGTTCAACGCTATAAATGGAAGATCTTCCTTCGTCTATTTGAATTATTTGTTTATTCGAAACAATTTCAAATTTTTAGCAGACGGTGTATAATCTTCCGTCTTCTATATTTTTCAAATGCTATTTCACTCTGCTATATATGGCAGAGTACTGTTCACGAGTCCGCTATAAAATAGATTTATAGCAGACGATAGTGCCGTGTTTTTTCTCATATTTTTCATTTTTTAGCTTTATGGCAGACGATAGTGGATGCTCTAACGAGAGAGATTTAGAACAAAAAATAATTACGTTTAAGGTCAGAACAGATCCTCCTGCCTTTCCTTTAAAGTACAAGAATTATTGTCAATTACGTTGAGGGCTTTTAAAGTCTTTTCAATAGGGGAAAAATGAAAAACAAAATAAAAACCTAATAGCGAACAATAATCTTCATTCGAGGTGAAAGCATCACTAATTAAACTAACAAAGATTTATATTCACCTTTTTAAGTTTCAACAGCAAATACGGCAAGATGTCTTCCTTGTCAACTAGTTTCTCAGATACCATGCATGCTCTTTTAATTTTTTCTTCTTCTTTTTCTTGCTTAGTTAGTGACATCCAAAATAAAAGTGAAAACGTAAATTAAGATATTCACCAAATTAATATACCTAATGGTTTATGATCATCTCGTCTTTTGCAGCCGACTCCTTTTGATAGGATAAGCCACTGCTAGCTGATGAGGATTGAGGACAACGGTGATAGTTAAGTCATTACACTGTTAAGCTCGTCATTTCAATTTGTGTAAATCAATATCTTTAATCTCTAATCTCTAATATTATAATGGGAGAAGGCTTAGTGTCACTAGTAATTTACTCGTGCGATGCACGTCTTAATAAATATAGTTTTTTAAAATAAAAATTTAGATATAATCTAGATTTGAACTTAGAACCTCCTTTATAATAGTTATGCACGTGTATTGCACGGGTTGGTAGATTGACAAAATATTTACAAATGACATTAAGGCCTTCTCCCATTATAATATTAGAGATAGTAGTATTTCTTAGTTTTTAAAAATAGTGGGGGTATATGCTAATTTTCACATTTTAAATGGTGACATTTGCTAAAATATCCATTTTTTAGAGGCTGCACGTGCATCACACGGGTATATTTGATGGATTTAGTTTGGCCATATATTGTACGGGTTTGCTCAGTTGCAAAATTAGGGTTTGTTTGTTTACAACCCCAACTCTCCCATTAAAATAGTAGAGATTTGTCAATCTATCAACACGTGCATCACACTTGCATAACTAATATGAAGGAAGTCTCAGGTTCGAAGCCTCATTATCTCAAATTTTTTACTTTAATTTTTTTTATATTAAACATGCATCACATGTGTAAATTACTATCCATCTATCTATCTATAATATAATATATTTACTTACTATTTAATGGAAGAGTTTGTCACAAATAAATCATTTTAAATATTTTTTTGTCACAAAAGAAAGACGACTTTTGTCACCAAACAAATATGTGTATCGCAAGTGCAACTCCAAATCCATTTGTAACACGTGCATTGCACGTACACGTCAAAGTTTTTCCTTCTTAATTTTAAAAAAATACGTGTATCGCCCATTCAGTTCCATTTTTAAAAATTAAGGCATTCATCGCACGTGCTAATTACTGTTAACTTACTTGTATCGGATGTTTAACTCCAACTCGTTACACGTGAAATTACTAGTATAATTAATTTAAATATACGAATAAACAATAAAACTAGGTAAGGTTTAAAACTTGAAATAACAAGAGGACAATGATGAGAGCAATCAAAAAAAAAGTTAATCATACAAAATAGTTGGTAAATCCAAGTAGCATAGTGTAGGTCGGCCGTAAATTAAATTTAACCTCTTTGGTTTGTCTTGCACATTATACCCTGTCATTGTAATTATAACCATGACCATTAAGTATTAACCATACATTCATTGAATGAGATGCCAAAAGACTTGTTAAATTAGCAAGATTATAATTATTTTTATTTTACTAAAATAGCAAGATGTGCAGTGGGATGCAATTAAAAAATAAATTGTGTTTAACTATCTAAGTCTAAGGAATATAAATCCAAGTAAAATATGGTAAGAGTTTACTTGGACAAAATTGGAAAACGTTTGCAACATATTAGCCCCTCAAACTTTTATATTTATATATTACTCTTCCGCAATAACAATATATATATATAATTCATATTTACAAATAATTATTAATAACTGCTCTTTTGCTCTCTTCAACCTATATATAAGTCATTCATACTATCCTTCTTTCTTTTTCTCGCCATGGTCATCAATTAACGAAGAGAACAGTGACTGAAATGTGCAATAAAATTATATGTAAATTTGTATAAACACCGCAACTTTAGAAATTAATATAAACCCTGCAATTTACATGAGATTATTATGTACATAGAGAAATTGTCAAGTAGTCTAATCTAAACCACTAATATAAAAAACTATAAAACTCCTCATTGATTGTATTACATACTAAACCCTTTAGTTAAGGAAAGCTAATAAGTAGCATTGGGACACTAACTAAGATTGAATGAATAAAATAAGGGGAGCTTGAGGTGTCAAGAAAGTGCTAATAATGTTTAAACAAGATATCCCACCCATTAAGCTTACATGTAAACCATATAAACTGTCACATTAGCAATTAATTAATCAAAGTGCTACAATTAGGTGATGAGACAATTGGACGGCCGTGATTGATGGGCCCTCTCCAACCTGCTTTTTGTTTGGTTTCGTGGACTTTTAGCTTGGTAGGGGCCCACTACTCGTTTTTTTTTAAAAATAATAATTTGTGTGTACATTTTTTGGTGCTAAGATATGATTTATTTAGAAGAAAATTGGATTTTTCCACGCAAGTGAGCAACAAATATTGAAGTTTCGTATACGTGGTCCACATATCGCCATTTCCAAATTAATTCCTCGATCACCTCTAAAATTGATCAGTTTGAGCCTTAACTAGACCATCATAAAAATTCTGATTCATTAAACCAAATTTCGTTAAAATTTTAAGTTTTTTTTTGTTTTGTTTTTTTTGTTTTTGGTAAAGATGGTAACAACTAACAACCATCAGAATCTATATAATAAAACACAAAGAAAGCTTTCAAGTGGCTCTCATTCAATCCTCCCGAAAATCAGAGGTTCAGATCTAATCTCACAAAACACATTTTCCTCCCAAAAGTTTTCCCACAAAATACATTTCCCTTCCAGAAGTTTTCCCTCAAAACTCAAAAATTCAAATCCCCTCAAACAACTAATCTCTCTCTCTCTCTCTCTCTCTCTCTCTCTCCCTATATATATATATAATGAGCAAGTTGTTCATATCCCTTTTACCCATATATATATACAATTATGGAAACATGAACTTTTATTTACAACTAATTATTGTCATATTATTTAAATTTGAGCTACATAATTGTTGATTTACTGCTTACAAAGCTTTTCATATGTTATATCGTTCTGAAGACGTGCCGTAGGCACGTGCCCACGGACAAATCTAGTTCATTCATAAAAAATAATCAACCATCTCCTTCATCGGATGTGCAAGCGGCGCACCAAATCAAGTCAAGTGTTGGTAAAATATAAAAGATTAAAATGTTACAAGCCCATAAAACTACGATAAGCTAAGCAAAAAGTATCAGTGTACAATCAGCTAAACGCAGACACCATACGTGCAAAAACATACACACAACCAAAACCCAAGTTAGAAACTCAGCAACCAGCACCCAACAAGAAAGACAATTCTCCGAGGGAAAAAACACTTTTGTAAATAATTATGTTGTAAAAAAAATTGAACTTTGAGGGTATTATGATAATTAACAACAGTTGAGTAAATAAATAGTTAATATAACTTCACTTAAAAATGGATGGTTGAAATTAGATAATTAAATGAATGTCTATAAATTACATATTGGCTACTAATGACAACCTCAATTCTTTCATTATAATATTATTACAAGCAAAGGACCTAGATTAGTTTTAGACATCATGCAGTGTTTTAATTGGTTAATGGTAGAGATCACCATAAGGTTGACATGCAACTATTAAGCTCATATCGATGTATATGTTAGAACTACACCACGAGGGTCTCACAGGTACTCATATGCAAAAGTTAAGCTAATCTGTAAATAATAAGATATAATCTGGCTTGGAATCTGAGACCTTCCTTTACTTATACAAATTTTTTTCAAATTATCTATAGTATAGTAGCACAAACTTTTATTTTATATGAGAGATACGTTTGTAAATAATTATGCCATAAATAAATTTGAACTTTGATGATATTATTATAGGCTAAATTTAAAAAAACCACACTAAGTTTTGGGTCAGTTTAAAAAAACCGCACTAAGTCTCTTTTTTTAAAAAAAGGACATGAAATTTCAAAAAACTCCACTAGATTAGTTAAGGTTAGGGTTAGCGTAGGGTTCAAAAAAATTCACTTTCATCTTTCATTTGTGGTTAAAAAAACCACATTCATCTTTCATATGTGTTTAAAAAAACATCACTTAACTAAACAGATGTATAAATAAACCCCCTCCCCCCCGAACTAACGCTAACCTTAACTAACTTAGTGGAGTTTTTTAAAATGTTGTGTCCTTTTTAAAATTTTAAAATAAACTTAGTGCGGTTTTTTAAAACTGACCCAAAACTTAGTGTGGTTTTTTAAATTTAGCCATTACTGTAATTAATAATAGTTGAGTAAATAAATGAATGGTTGATATAACTTCCAATTAAAAATGAATTGTTAAAATTAGATTGTTGAATGTCTGCAAATTACAGGTTGTCTATAAATGTCAACCCCAACTCTCCCATTATAATATTAGAAATTAGAGATAATATTCACAAGCATTCACAAATTTGATTAGCAAAATAAAAATTAGCTAAGAATGATTTGCATACATTTAGAATTTTCCTAGTCAATGCAGCATTAACCATTTTCTTAATAAAATGTTTTTTTTTTTCCTTTTACATTTCATATTCTGCTTTTCTTAAAAGAAAATGCAAGCTTATTTAATTTGAGAACCAAATTAGCTTGTGAATTCGCTCGCATGTTTAAACAAAATACCTAAGCTTATGCGGCTGAAAAGTGACATGAAGACCCAAGCTTCTCTGGACTTATCAACATCAATAATTGAAGGTCTCAATGTCCCTCCTAGAGATGTTTGAAGTTTTAATATTTTACTTTATTCATATCTTTTCTTTCTTAGTACTATTGTCCAGTCATATCTATATAATAAATTACAAAGAAAGCTATCAAGCGGCTCTCATTCAATCTAAGACCTTTCTTTACTCATGATATACTATTTACAAATTATCTCTAGTGGTACAAACTTTTATTTTATATCAGTGACACTTTTGTAAATAATTATGTTGTAAAAAAAATCGAACTTTGAGGATATTATGATAATTAACAACAGTTGAGTAAATGAATGGTTAATATAACTTCACTTAAAAATGAATGGTTGAAATTAGATGTTTAAATGAATGTCTACAAATTACATGTTGGCTACTAATGACAACCTCAATTCTTTCATTATAATATTATTACAAGCAAAGGACCTAGCTAGATTAGTTTTAGACAGCATGCAGTGTTTTAATTGGTTAATGGTAGAGATCACCCTAAGGTTGACATGCAACTATTTGTTACAAATATTGTTTACAAAATTCCTTTTACAAAGAAAGATAGAGAGGCACGGAAAAACCGAGAAGGGAACAGAAGAGGGTAAGCCGAAAGAAAAGAAAAAGGAAAATAAAATAAACAACTTACAATAAGTAATTTCAGATTACAATTTTGAGAAGCCGAGGCCTGTGTATCACATAGTGTCCTTAAAACAGATTTCGCCTCTTTCCGGTTGCTGGAATGAATGGAGGCGTCTGTCTCCCAGGATGCAACGACTTGGAGCGATCCCGTAGGCACCACGTACCACTCCCGAACTGAGTATAAGCGTTTGAACCTATCACCGACTTACCAACAAAAGTATTACCGACGAACAGTACAGAAGAAGACTCAGTGAAGGAGAGAAGAAGATCTGTTTTTGTGCAGGGAAGAAAGTAGAGGGGAGGCCTCTATTTATAGAGCCTGGGTTAAATCAGTAACGGCAGACAAGGCTGTTAATGCCTTCACTGTAACGGCAGACAATGAATTGAATGCCTTCACTGTAACGGCAGACAATGAATTGAATGCCGACACTGTAACGGCAGACATCATTTACTGCCTTCAGTGTAACGGCAGACAGTGAGTTGAATGCCTTCAGTGTAACGGCATACATCATTTACTGCCTTCAGTGTAACGGCAGACAAAATGTTAAATACAGCACTGAAACGGCAGACAGAACCGTTTCTGCATTCATTTCAGCCGTTACAAAAAGAAAACTGTAGCAAAAGGTGGCTCTGCACGGGGTGGGGTCTTTCGATCCGGCATTCGTGTCCGCAGGTCGTGCGGGCGCACACAAGTCGCATGTAATCCGGTCCGTGATTTGCACCCCCCCTGTGTGCGCGAGAGAGAGACTCTCTTCTAGCCATCTTACAATGCTTAGAAGGAGATTACTATATATCCTCTTCTATTTCCTTTGATTTTTCCGATATGGGACTATGTTCCCTTAACCCATTTCAAGAATGAAAACGTCTCACTTTGAGAGACAATTTCTCATTCACCCCTTAACCGATTTTGGCAAACCAATATATGATTTTGATCTACTCACGAAGGAGAACACAAATCAATCAAGATCTCTCAATAATTCATTGAGGATCTTACTCAAAAAATTGCTCAAAAATCGGTTCATAAATGGTGTCTAAAACACTCATTTTCTAACACTATTAAACTTATATCGAGGTATATGTTAGAACTACACCACGAGGGTCTCACAGGTACTCATATGCAAAAGTTAAGCTAATCTGTAAATAATAAGATATAATCTGGCTTCGAACCTGAGACATTTCTTTACTTATACAATTTTTTTTTCAAATTATCCATATTAGCACAAACTTTTATTTTATATGAGAGATACTTTTGTAAATAATTATGCCATAAATAAATTTGAACTTTGAGCATATTATTATAGGCTAAATTTAAAAAAACCACACTAAGTTTTGGGTCAGTTTAAAAAAACCGCACCAAGTCTCTTTTTTTAAAAAAAGGGCAAGAAATTTCAAAAAACTCCACTAGATTAGTTAAGGTTAGGGTTAGGGTAGGGTTCAAAAAAATCCACTTTCATCTTTCATTTGTGTTTAAAAAAATCACATTCATCTTTCATATGTGTTTAAAAAAACATCACTTAACTAAACAGATATAACTCCCAATTAAAAATGAATTGTTAAAATTAGATTGTTGAATGTCTACAAATTACAGGTTGTCTACAAATGTCAACCCCAACTCTTCCATTATAATATTAGAAATTAGAGATAATATTCACAAGCATTCACAAATTTGATTAGCAAAATAAAAATTAGCTAAGAATGATTTGCATACATTTAGAATTTTCCTAGTCAATGCAGCATTAACCATTTTCTTAATAAAATGTTTTTTTTTTTCCTTTTACATTTCATATTCTGCTTTTCTTTAAAGAAAATGCAAGCTTATTTAATTTGAGAACCAAATTAGCTTGTGAATTCGCTCACATGTTTAAACAAAATACCTAAGCTTATGCGGCTGAAAAGTGATATGAAGACCCAAGCTTCTCTGGACTTATCAACATCAATAATTGAAGGTCTCAATGTCCCTCCTAGAGATGTTTGAAGTTTTAATATTTTACTTTATTCATATCTTTTCTTTCTTAGTACAATTGTCCAGTCATATCTATATAATAAATTACAAAGAAAGCTATTATATAATAAATTACAAAGAAAGCTATTAAGTGGCTCTCATTCAATCTCCTCTAAAATTAATGGGCTAAATTGATTCTTACAAAATATATTTTTCCGTCCAAAATTTCAAACCTCAAAATTAAATTTTTCCTCTCAAAACTAAAAAACTCATTACTTTATTACTATCTCTCTCTTCTCACGTCACTTTTTCATATTTCTCTCTTTCTCTCTCTCCCTCTCTCTCTCTCCCATTCTTTCTTAATTAAGATTTCAGGTTTGTAAAATTTTTAGAATTTTTATGTTTTTATTGCACATATTATATTGAAAATAGCAAATATCTTTTCAACAGTTAAATTTCATCATTTTCCACCCTTAAAGTTCTAAGAAGTTAGATTTTACACTCTCATTTATAATTATTTTTCAACATATACTAATAGAAACATGGACTTTTATTTACAACTAATTATTGTCATACTATTCAAACCTGAACTACATAATTGTTGTTTTACTGTTTACATGAATTTTCGTATGTTGTATCGTTCCGAAGATGTGCCGTAGGCACGTGTCCACGGGCAAATCTAGTAAATTTATATTTCGTTACCATTTTATTACCGAAACAGACTAGCTATTTTCTCTCCAAAAATAAATAAATAAATAAATAATCGGTGATTCAAAAATTTGGGGTTCCTGATTAGAAACTTACAATCAGTGAATCTCATGTATAGAGAACTTTATTGTGCATGAAACTTAATTATGTTTTCCTTATCTAGATTACGGTGCAATTACTACTATATTCAAGGCCGGCCCCACCCTTGAGGCGGTGAGGCGGCCGCCTCAGGCCCCGGCATTTTACGATTTTAAGAGCTCCCAAATTTGTAATTCCCTTATAAATATAAGCACATTATTTGCGCGTAAAAGAAAAATACAGTTATTAGGGGCCCCAAAAAATAATTATTTGAGCCTTTAAAATATTTTTAAAAATTATTTGGGTTTAGGATTGAAGACTTGAATTGAATTTGAGACTTTAAATTTGAGTGATTTAAAATAAATTTATATATTTTGTATATTCTGTTTTCAACAATGTGCAAATTTTTTGTATACTTGTTTTTTTTTAGTGTTTGGGGGGCTCCATTTCGGAAGTTCGCCTCGGGCCCCCGGGAACTCAGGGCCAGCCCTGACTATATTTTCACGTGTAATACACGTTTTGATAAGAGTTTGAGGATTTTCACATTGTAATATACATGTTAAGAAATAGTTTTGGACTTGGACTTGGGGAAAATATTTTGAAGAAAAAGCTATGATTTATACATGGAATGCACATGTTCATAAGTAGAATTGGAATTGTACGTGCAACATATGTGTTTATTTGGTGTTAAAAAAATATTGAAATTTTGTTTTGTACGTGTGATGCACATTTAAATAGGTGAAGTTTTATTTGTTTGTTTGTTTTTGTTGTAATTAATGAGAGAGTTGGAGTTGCACGTGCAACACACAAGTTTGTATGTTAACAAATTACAACTCCGACTCTCCCATTACCAGTACTAGTAAGTTTCACATGCGATGCACGTTTTAATAGAGACTTGGAGTTAAACGTGCGATATATGTAAGTCGGTAATAATTAGCACATGCGATGAATGTCTTAATTTTAAAAAAAAGTTGGAGTTGAACGGGCGATACTATTAAGTTATAAAGGATGTTGAAGAAAGAACTTTTATTTGCACGTGCGATGCACATGTTAATAAAAATAGCTAGAGTTGTACGTGTAGTGTCTGGGTTTGTTTGATGAGAAAGTGTTTTTTTATTTGAAAAAGTTGGAGTGAGACGAGTGATACACGTAATTCCAAAAAAAAATAAATAAAAACTTTGAAAACTTTGATTTGCACGTGCAATGTACATGTTAATAAATAGAGATAAATGGAGATGGAGGTACGCGTGCGATACACGAGTTTTATTGGTGAAAAAAATATTCAAAAAATGTTTGTTTGTTTGAAAACTTTGAAAAGTTTGATTTGCAGCATGATACATGTGTTAATAAATGGTGATTGAGGTGTGCGTGTGACGCATGGGTTTGTTTGGTGACAAAATAATAATAAAAAATTGTTTATTTGTTTGAACCCCAACTCTCCCATTAATATAGTACAGATAATGCACGAGTGATATGCACATCTACAAAAAAAATATAGTCATTAAATTAAATAAATTGTCCATAAGAAAAGATATAGTAAATTGTTTAATCGCCTATATCAAAAATTTGTTCTGAAAATCAAGGAGAACAATTAGCAATTAAGGTACAACAGTCAAGCTGGGATCAAATCATTCACCATCAATATCAAATTCCAACAAATGTTTCCCATAACAGTTAGTAATATGCATGTGTGATGCCGGCCCTAATATTTTTTTATTTAATTTTAAAGCATAGATAACGATTATTATTATATAAAAAATTGAGAAAGTACATGTATGTAATGAACTAAAAACACTTAAGATGATTATAAATATTTATTAAGCATTTAATTAAATAAAAAAAAAACCCCAACTAAAACTAATTAACCAAATTAGAACACTAAATCAAGAAACCACTCACATTGTAGATATTGTCAACACCACCATGTATTGCAGCTGCATGTGTTTGGCCGAAATGGATTGTACTCCACCTTCATCCCATCCTCATTCTACACCAAAGCAAAACTAAAAAAACCTACTCAACCACAACCTGCAAAAACCCCCCAAATAAAAACTTTACAAAATCAAACCAATATTTACCGGAGCAGCAACCCTCTTCTCTCTAAAATCAAATAAAATACTTATTAGAACCTCAGAGCTATAGAAGAAATCAAATCCAGTATTATTACCATCTAAGGCCCTTAATGAACATTATATATATCATTTCTATTAAGTATAAGGACATGCAATCGAAAATAATCTCAAACAACTACATTAAAAATTGATAATTAAGTAAATCCGCTTTTATCTATCCAAAAGTTCGGTATAGATTTAGTTTTTATTTACAAAACTATAATGGTAAGGAAAAATAAAATATTAGGCGGACTTTTAATTGTTACCTTGATTTTCTCTTGAAGATACGTTAATTTGCACTCGGATGGACTCTTCATTGTGGTGGGTATGCAAGTCTATTAATCAAATACCTCATCGTTCCTTTCCCTAATAAACATATAAGGTGAGATTGTAGTTTTCTACGTGCAACCAATTCAACTAAAGGTTCTTTTAATATAAAAAAAGGCGAGAAAGAGAGAGAGAGAATAACAACATGAGATGAGCAAGATTTTACAATCTGAGAACTCCTAAAACTCCTAAGAAGTTCTAAAACACCGAAGAAGTCTTGAAGCACCCAATTCCTAAAACCTAACCAAAAGAGAATTCATAATTTACTAGTACTTTTCACGTGCGATGCATGTTTTAGCACGTGCGATTTACGTGTAAAAAATAGTTTTGGAGTTGGACGTGCGTTGCACGTAATTGGTAAAAATATTTTGATGAAAAAGCTACAATTTTTATACGTGTTTATAAGTAGAATTTGAGTTGTATATGCAACATATGTACATGTATGTTCAGTGTTAAAAAAATATTAAAATTTTTTTTTGAACGTGCGTTGCACGTTTTAAATAGGTGGATTTTTTCTTCAATTTGTTTGTTTTTTTTGTAATTAATGGGAGAGTTGGCGTTGCACGTACAACACACGGGTTTGTATGTTGACAACATTACAACTCCAACTCTCCCATTATAATATTAGAGATTTGGTGATAATTAATCATTTCGAAGTTAAAATCAGTAGAGAAATGGGAAAATGACACCAAGATTTTAGTAGAAAAAAATGGATCTTACATACCAAAAATGGATCAGTACTCAACTAAAGAAAATTTAATAAAGAATTTACATGTGAAATTTTTTAAACTAAGTTAGAAAAAAATTCCACCCTTAAATTCATCTTTGCTCAATTGATCTTGCCATCTCTCACTTGAGAATGAAATCTCTCACTTATCATCTCTTACATGAGAAAAATCCTAAGTCATTCAAAGTCGAAGTCGCAGACCTTATAATCATCCAATCAAAAATAGTGTTGTTAACTTGAGAATATTAACTCGGTGGCATAACAGTCAATTGCCCTCCTTGATTTTCTGAATCATTGCTTGGGTTCCAATGTATTTGCTTCTGTTAGAGATTTTGAGAGATTATAATAATAGAAATTAGGGTTAATATCCTAGACTAAGGTGATTGAGATATTTACCCTAGGTATCAAGATTGGAATACCTAGACTACTATCACAAGCCAGTATTTATTGGATAAATACTGGTTTGGGTACTGGGTTCTCAGCCCACTCAACTCGCGTTCTGATATCCATACAATTAGTACGTGTAACACGTGTTACCCATAGAATAATATTACATATAATATTATTCATATAGTGAGAATATACCTATATATCCAACAATCTCCTCCTATATTTTCAATATATAAACGTACTGGATTATCTCATCAGTTCAACATGAAGCTGACTGGCTAATAGTAGTCTTTAAATAGAAGAAATGCATCACTCTATGTACAGTTCATAAGGACTAAACAATTATAAATTCGAATAGTTCAAAAAGACTAAACCAAAATAATTAAATAGTTCCCAAACCATATCACAACAGAATAGTTCATAATGACTAAACCAACTGGAGAAAACTATCATAGTTTCAAAATCAAACAAAGCAAATAAACTTGAGGAACAAAAAAATTGTTTTAAGCTCAATGAACACAAGAGTCTTAAGCTCAACAAAAGTTTTACCAAGCAAGTGACTAATTTATTCAGGAAAGAAATAAACTGAAACTCTGTCCTTGCACACTGCTTTATGTTTACTCCTCTATTTTGAGCAAACAATTATTCTGAAATCTATGTTGACAGATTCAACTCCTCCATCTTTGCTAGCTTATTGAAAACAAGAATTGTAATACCCCAGTTTGGCAGCGAACAGTCGACTGGTCGATCGTACAGTCGACTGGTACTGCATATTTGAGACGGATTTGAGAAGGATTTGAGAAATTTAGTCCCACATGGGAAGTTTGATATGATAATTTGAGTATAAATATAATTAGCCAATGATCAAGAGTCACCTAATTGGTTAACCACCTTTTGAGAGGCAGCCTGTGGTGGGCAGTTGTACTACATAGTATCTAATTTGTGTTATAAAATATTAAATTTGTCTGTGTATTGGGGCGGGGCGTTACAAGAATACCAGGAGATACATCTCTAAGAATTCTAGCGAATTTCATAAAGTATCTAGTTCCACTAAAGAACTTAGTACAATTCAACGATAGCTTAGCAAAATGTAGCGCAAGCATCACAATTAAGTTTCTTTAACAAAATAAAGAACAAGAACTATTATAGTTTCTACACAAGAACTATACTATGTATCATTTTGGAATGATAGAACATTCAAATTAATTATGGTTATTCTGAATCATCAAAATTGGAATGAAACAAGAATCCATAAAAGAGATATATCATCAAAATTGGAATGATATAACGACATTCTAAACATCGGAAACACATCGACAAGTTTTCACACTTTCTTTTGGAATAATAATATGATTCTAAGTAAATTATGAAAATATATAGCATCATCAAAATTGGAATGAAATTATATATTGATAAAATTTACATTGAACTTTTCAAATTATCTAAAGCATACCAACTGCCTAAAATTGATGCTTCAGTTTGAACTTCTCTATGACTCCAATTGGATTCTATATCTCAAAAAAACTTGGATGTTAAAGCTTTTGACTCAATAGCTTTTAACTCCATTTTCCCCACAATTTTGATAATTAGATCACTTTCAAGTCTCTTAGCAAGAGCATTAGCCATATTTTGACTCAATTGCACTTTATTCATGAGAAAGTTCAACTATGCTTTTTTCAGCCTTAATATATTCCTCTAACTGTTATAGAGTGAGTTATGAGCTACAGTGCATTATAGCTTGATAGTCGCATAACAGAATTAGAGAATTTACATTAAACTTCTCAATGGATGATTAGCAATAAGTTATTCAATCCATTCAGCCTTTTTTCCTGCAGAGGATTACACAGAGGTTTAATTTCTTGGATGAGAATGCAATGCTTGTTTGCCTTTTAATCTCCATAATTTTATGCTCTTCCTAGTGTGAACACATATTCACTAGTTGTTGACTTTCACTAAACCATGCGTAGCACAAAACAAACTCTTAAGTACCACTCAGGTATTTTATTAGCCTCTTAAGGACACTCAAATGTGTATGAGATTATTAGTGAATCTAAAGATCATACCTTCCTCAAAGGCTATATTTATTCTAATACAGATCTTTGTATACATGAGACTTTCAATTGTTTTAGAATGATCTACTTGTCTCATTGTTGTACCATCATTAGGTGTCAACCTTTTATCATAATCATAAGGTGTTTCAAAACACACTTTTAATCATTATATCCCCACTTTTGAACACATTATTGATTTGATGATTTTGACTAAGAACTCCTTGCCAATCGAAACTCACTCTTATACCTATGGTGTCGACAATACATAAGTTTTTCATGTTGAATTCTTTGGATAGCACAATTTTAACTTCATGTGTAATAGAGAGGTCACTTCCAAGAATAAGCATGTTAACAGAACAAGTAAATAATAGTCACTATGTTTGACACACCGCAAAGTTAAAGACACTGATCTGAATTGAAAGCACACTACAGTAGATCCAGTCTTCTTCCTAAATATGGAATACAAAACAATGCCCAATGGATTGTCTCTACTGGTTCGATCTAGATCTGATTTCTTTTGGCTGGATCTGGATCTGATCCAACAGTCAAAACACCAAACAGCGAATCTCCAACCAATAGAGCAGCTGTTGGACTGGATCTGAATCTAGATCTGCTCCAACATTCCAAACACTAAACAACAATCTCTAACCAATAGAGCAACTGTTGGACTAGATCTGAATCTGGATTTGCTCTAACCACCCGAACACCAAACACCAAAATCGTTCAATAAAATAATTGGATCTGAGTTGTCTCCTTCTTCTCCTTCTATCTCAAATGAAAATCAATGGAGAAGAAGGTGGAGGTTGAGGCAGCATCGACCATCGGCTGAGTTCGGTGACGGCAGCGGCTCGGACGACCCCGGCGTCAGGGCGGCGGCGGCTCCCAACGACGGTGGCTGCGGCTCCTCCCCCACCTCGATCTCCGATGGCATGGCGGGATCTCGTCGTTTTCTTCTTGCCTCCGCAGCCATCGAAGTAGATTTTAACTTCAAGAAGGAGGTCGAAATAGGGGTGGCTGGCAACGCCGCCAGCAACGACTACGCCACCTTCAGCGAGACTGCGGCGCCGCCAGTGACGGTGGGTGTCGACGTCGGCAACAACGACGGCTACGATCAAGTCCCGACGAATGGTGATTTCATTGATCTCTCTTAATCTCAAAAATTAATTCTAAATATCTCAAGATTGTTAGAGATTATGAGAGATTATAGCAATAGAAATTAGGGTTAATATCCTAGACTAAGATGCTTGAGATATTTACCCGAGGTATTAAGATTGGAATACCTATACTACTATCACAAGCCAGTATTTATAAGATAAATACTGGTTTGGGTACTGGGTTCTCAACCCACTCAACCCGCATTCCGATATCCATACAATTAGTAGTGTAACATACGTGTTACCAATAGAATAATATTACACATAATATTATTCATATAGTGAGAATATACCTATATATCCAACAGCTTTTTCATATTTGTCAATTTTGATTTTCTCCAATAGCTCAATATTGATTACATTTGATGTTAAACTAAAGAATAAAATTTTCGAACAGTTTATAAGACGAAAGAAATTATGATACAATTTTTGTGTTAAACTATTTCGATAATAGAACATAAAAGCATTATCCAAATATATTAGAAGATAAAATTATCATGGATTTTGGGAGATTAGTTATCAACACATGCAATCAAAACTTATTTTATTTTATAATGTTATCATTGACAACCTAATTTATCTCTCCCAAATATATTTATGCTCACCAAACAAAAACAAAAGGGTTCCACGATATAATTTAGTAATTCACTCTGCAGCAGCGAGCCATTGTAAGCCAAATCTTCCCACCTCAAGCTTCAAAGTACAAAAAATTCAGGTCGATTTTTCACTTGTCCATAATTTTCTCAGCTGAATTTGGCAAAAAATCAAGTGTTCAGCAGCAAGACCTGGTCTTTTCATAGAGGAGGGCACTCCACAACCAATTCCACCCTAATCGAATAGAACTTTGATAATTCTCTTCTTATGAAACTCGTTTCTCTACCTACAATAAAGTTACTATATTATTTCGTAATCTCATAGTGCTCGTAGAAATACAACTCAAAAGTAACCGCAAAATAACAACCATTACTGTAGCCCCCTTGTATTCTGAATCAAATGTCTACGCTTTAAAGTTCGTGCAAAAGTGCAAACTCACCCAACTCCCCCTAACAATAACAAAAAACTCTAATTTGTGTTTTGAAATTCATGCAAGGGCAGGGTCTTCAAACCGGTTCCTACACTGAAGTTGCTATAGTAATAAAGTTCTCATTTTTTTCTTTGAGATTTGTGCGAGAGAGAGAGAGAGAGAGAGAGTTACCTAATCACCAACCTTGAAGCGGGAGACGGAGGGGCCGACAGCGGCGATGGTGCTGGAGCACTCGAGGCCAGGGAAGGGGTTGGCGCCCCTCGGTGAAGGGTAGGCGCCTTTCCTCTGAGCACAGTTGGTGCGGTTGGGGGCGGCGACGACGATGATGAGCACCTCGCAGTCGCAGTCGGGGGGGTCGCCAACCTCCTGGAGCTGGAGTATGTCGTGGCCGCGAGCGGTATTTATCACCACTGCCTTCATTTCAATCGAGATCGAGAGGTTAGCAATGAAACTAAAGAGAGTCATAGGCGATTAGATATTGACTATTGATGACGAAGTGGGCTATAAGGCGGGACGAGGCGGCGGCAGAGGTGATGCAGAAGAGGTGAGGAAGAAGTTGGAGAGGCATGATGCTCATAGGAACATGAGACCAAAGATTAGGGATTTTTTAAATGTGATTTATCTTCAAATACGTCCAATGTACTAGTTTGTTTAGTTATAAGGTTAGGATTTATTTTGTTATATATTTCAACTCTTCTATTAAATTAGTAGAGATAGATAGGGAGACTTTTGGTGCACAAATTCTAGTATTCTCAAAAGAAAGTATATATAATATAGTTTCTATCATAATGAAAAACATTTGGGATAATCAAAGTGAGCTTTAATTAGGTGCATTGAATCTAGACCCTAATCTCTACTACTATAATGGAAAAAGGCCTTAGTGTAATTTGTCCTTCTACCAACCTGTGCACCACGCGTGCCTGAATTTTTACTTTTAAAAATAAATATATGTATTTATTAAGCCGTGCAACGCACGTGTAAATTACTAGTTAGATGAAATTAGCAGCCCTATTACTTATTCCTTACACAACTTAATTACTGTTTGATCGGACACTTGAGGACACTTAGGGGCCCATAATCAGAATACAAATGAGTGTTAGGTTTATTTGTCTATGAATCATATTCTTGCATCTAATTATGAGGTTGTTAGTGCTTGCTCCTCTCAACCGATTCTCATGGCATCAAATGCTCTTGGTGCAATTTATTCTTAAACCCTTTATTAGTTTGTAATTTATCTTTAGGCTCTTTATTTTAGTTCATTTTTTAATTGCACTTTATTTTTAGTATATGTTTCCAGTGGTGGTATTTTTGTCCAAAAAGCTTCTTTTGAACATTTTATATACAATATATATATATATATATATATATATATATATATTCTTTTCAATAAACTTGAATATATATATATTACCAGGGTAAGAGCATCTGCAGTCGTTCAATCTCAAAATTTGGATATTTGACATATAGGAATAGAAATTTTGAATTTTAGCTATAGTCATTTGAACCCAAAATTTGTGTATTGATTTTAAGATTGTCGATGGACGATAGATGATGTTTCGTTCCAGAATTTTTTGTAAAATAAAAATGTGTTGGACAATGAATAATTTCTCGTTTCATCATTTTTTTTTAAATATAAAATTTTTTCTCACGGACGGGGAATCATTTCCTGGCAGAGAGTTCTTTTAGTTAATTTAATCTTACTTAATAATTAATTTAATCATAATTAAATCTTAATTAAATCAGAATCTGTATGCATAATAATTCTATAGACATATTTCTATAGATTTTTCTTTCTAAATGTTGACAGCAAATCTCTTGGACGGGAAATCATTTTCGGTCGAATATATTTTCTAAATCGATCGGATGATTTCCCGTCTGATCGATTTTTTTTTAAAAAAAGATGGGAAATGATTCCCCATCTGATATTTAAAATAATAATAATAAACGACGAAAGATGATCTTTCGCCTGATTCAACGGACGGAAGGTCATGTTTTGTCGGCTATTTTTTTTTTCCAAATTCTTATATCTTTTTCAAATATAACAGAGTATTGTTCCCCTAAACTCAAAATTTGGTTATACAGCCAACGACTATAACACATTTTTTTCTATTTTTTGGTATTTTAGCCAACGACTACAGATGATCTAACTAAATTGAATTGTGAGAAGTTTAAACTGTAATAATTATGGAAAATCGCATCTAAATAAGGGAGTTTGAAACAAAATTCCGTTTGTTTTAATTTGTTAATAAAAGTTTTGGACAGAAAAAATCCATAGTAAGCTAAACCCACATGTAGTGTTTGTGGAATAATTTAGTGCTTGTCCATCACAAGAATTTTCCTACAATTCACATAATTTAGAATGTTGTTAGATACCCAAATCCAAGCTACCAATTCTAGAAGGAGTGATTGATTGATGGTATATTTTGTAGAATTGAGATGTGTTTAACTACGTTAATTACCATAGCATGGTAATTTACTTAAGTGAACTATAAGCATGCAGAGTCTTCTCTCATCAACTAATTATTGTGAATTTTATAAATTCATCTTTTTAAAATTATACAACAATTACCATTGCTCGAAATCTACTAAACACAGCAATGGTTTTGCAATTGAAGGATACAACCAAAATATTGAAAGATCATTGTATTTTTTTTTTTTTTTTTTAACACATTCTTTTCTATGACATCGTGAAGCTTATTATAATCGGTCATTTGTAACAACACAGAAAAATCACTACTCTAAAATATTGCCAGCCTAAGAGCATCCACTCTTGTTTACTAAAAAAATATGCATATTTAGCAATACAATAAAAAAGAATGAGGAGGCGCTGATATCATCGTTGTCAAATTTAGCAATTGCCAAAGAAGAAAAGAATAAGATGGACGATCATCATCCATCCTTCCTTTACTGGCATTTTCGTACTTAAAGAATGATATTTTAGTAATATTTGGGTAGTCCAAAATGCAAAGAAGTTGTCAGACTGATGAAGATCATCCGTTATAGATTTTTGGGTTTTTTTAAATGACATTCTCATAATATTTCAATGACAATTTTGCAAATTTTAGGAAAAAAATTTCTGAAAAAATTGGTGGACGGATGAAGATCATTCATGCTTCCTAATATATTTTTTTAATAAAAAATTACAGACTAAACATGATCATTTGTCTCCTATATTTAGCAATTGCTAAAACCAATTGCTAAATTTAGCGGTCCGTTGTTTGTTTTTATTCTTATAAAAGCATATTTAGCAAATGATAGTGGGTGTTTCTTTACCAAATATGAATATTATGTATTTTTAGAAAACGATAGTGGATGCTCTATTGGCCATGCATTTGCTATTTCCTCCTAATATTCTTAATTTCTTTTTTTTATATACCATTTTTGTCATAATCCCACATTATAAATCTTTTATAGATTTTTAATCTGATAAATGGAATTTGAACTACAAGTATAAATATCTTATTTACTTCTATACAGAGCATTATTATGCTACGAAAGCACTTGTACCAAGCAATAATCCAAACTTTTACTCCATGCTTTGGTGTGAACTCTAATAGATAATACTAGTAGAAAATCTCAGCAAATTTCCAGCTAGATCTCATAGGATCCGATCTGAATCCAACTTTTTTCTTGTTTAGAGAGAAAAACTCGATTGAAAATATTTTTAATTCCATCGCACGTGCGACAGAGATTTCGAACTTGCATGGTCGTTACGGAAGGCTGTGTAAAGCATTTAAACGTCATAACGCCGTTAAAATTCCATTACTGACTAAGACCGCGTGCATCAAGGTTAACGGGTAACACTAAAACCTGACGGCGTCTTGGAAACCACGCGGTTGCACGTGCCTTAGGAGCCGACTGCATCGGCTCAGATCACTGCCCTTGTGTCGTCACACGTGGGGTGCAGAATAATCCATTTCCGTTCTTTGCCTTTTCGTTTTTAATACTGATTATTTGCCAAATATTTTTTATGTAAAAGATAATTTTCCTCATTTGTGGAATGATTTTTTTAATATTATACTTGTTGAGTTTTAATTGTGGAATAACTCATCAAAGAGATGCAAAACAGTTGAAAAGCTAAGAGAAAAAGAGCAATCAAAAGCCAAGAACACACAAGATTTTTTCGTGGTTCACACATTGCAATAATTACTTTCCCGCGCCGAGACACTCATGTGATTTCCATTAGAAATATGAAGAAGCAGATTTACAATTTTCCAAGAACTCACCCCCCAGGTATCACATGCATGTATCACATGCATGCCACATAATCACTTGCTCATTTACTAAATGAGCAAGTTGCTCATATCCCTTTTACCCATATATATATATATTACAACTCATTTATTTATTTAATTATTTTTTTCTCTCTTTCTCATTTATCTCTATTTACTCAGAAATTTAGATTTTTATATTTCGGGTTTGTAAATTTTCAGATTTTTTTTATTGTTTATGTTACATTGAAAATAGCAAATATCTCTTCAATAGTTAAATTTCATCATTTTCCAACCTCAAAGTTATAGAGAATTGGATTTTATACCCTCATTTATAATTATTTTTCAACATATACTAATGGAAACATGGACTTTTATTACCACTAATTATTGTCATGCTATTCAAACTTGAGTTACATAATAATTGTTTTACTGTTTACCAGGCATTTCATATACTGTATCGTTCTGAAGACGTGCCATAGGCACGTGCCCACGGGCAAATCTAGTCTATATAATAAAACACAAAAAAAGCTATCAAGTGGCTCTTCTTCAATCCCCAAAAATCAAAGGTCCAGATCTAACCTCAAAAAATATATTTTCCCCCAAAAAAATTTTCCCCCAAAATTCAAATTCAAATCCCCCACCTGAAACAACTCTTATATTTATTTATTTTTTTTTTCTCCCTCCCTCTCTCCCTCCCTCTTCTATTGAAAAAATTAAGAAATTTTTTTTTAAAAAAATTTCAAAAAATTCAAAAATTAAAAACTAAAAAAAATAAAAAATTTAAAACTTTAAAAATAATTCAAAAAAAATCATATAATATGTATTTTGGTCTATGTTTGCTACTTCAATTAATTTGCTGCACCTCTAAATCCGAAGACGTGTCGTAGGCACGTGTTAATGGACAATCCTAGTATATATATATATATATATATATATATAGAGAGAGAGAGAGAGAGAGAGAGAGAGAGAGAGAGAGAGAGAGATCTTCGGTTGCACACTACTTTGGTGAGCACTCCGTGAGCACTCACGAACTAGAGACCCTATGAAAAATCCGAACCGCTCATATTGTTCTATATGCCTTAGATAGCATAACAATAAAAAATCAAGTAATTTGAAGTTCATTTGCCCATCCATCATACTGTTAGAATTTTCAGCCATACAATTTTGTGATGATGTAAATCATGGGTAAATGAACTTCAAATTACTTGATTTTTTATTGTTAGGCTATCTAAGGCATATAGAACAATATGAGCGGTTCGGATTTTTCATAGGGTCTCTAGTTCGGGAGTGCTCACGGAGTGCTCACCAAAAGTAGTGTGCAACCGAAGGGGACTCTCTCTCTATATATATATTATCTGACAGTTGTGAAAAATGTAAATAAAATAAAATATGTAGACACGGCAAATCTAGTGATAACGGATCCGTTTCATTTTTACATATAGCTAGTAAAATTTGAAAAATACCCTAACGAACTCTCAATTCATTTACATGCAAAAAACAAATAAAGACAATAGTTCGTGTTAAAATTCAATAGCGTCATTGAGAAAATGGACAACTTAGTGATCAATTGTTTGAAGTCATGTAACTACAAGAAACAGGCTAATACAGTGTCAGCTTTGGTGGTATTTAGATTTTTCTCCCCCATCTGGATCTACCATAAATGAGAGTATATCAGACAAAATCACTTATAATTATTTTATTCAATTCAATTATTTTTGTGAGTTTATTCTGCAGTTGTTGTTGATTTTCATCGTGATCGAACACTATAGATGGACGCGTTTTTCAATTTGATGACCGAGAAAAAATGATTAACCAAATATACAAATGTTAAATATAGGTGCAATCTGTTGTTTCAATATTTTGAAGATAAATGTCACCGCTTCATTAATAAAAAAGTTAATAAAACAAAAGATAGAGTAATTTACAACACAAGTTCAAAGATTGACCACCGATTCTAAATATCAACAACCACAGCTAAATAAACTACTCAAAAGGCAAAAACAATACGCTCAATCAATAGCAAGCTTCAGTCAATGAGCTACTCCTTCATATGCAACATCTTTTTCGTATCCGCCTGAACTGCCTAAGTAATAATGAAGTCAAAAGTTTTATGCATCAGGACATAAAATCTATTATTAATATGACGTGAATGTGAATCATTTTGATTTAGCCATGGACCTCAAATAGTAGCAGCTACCGAGATATTTCAAGATATTCTATTTAATTTTATTGGGACTATTCTTACACACCACTTGACACCAAACCTCTAATGTTGAATTCTATAAAATCTGTTGTTGCAGTGTTGTTCAATTGTAAACGAATATTTGTTGCTAAGGATTTTGCAGGTGAAAATGTTAACCTGGACTGTATCTGCTTAGTACCATAATGATCTCACAGATGTTAGGCTGTTAGCGTTGAAATTTATAGTATATCACAACCAACTTATCTCTAATTCTCAAATATTATTATAGGAGAAGGTTTTCATATCAATATTGAATCGCACGTGCAACTTTAACTCTTCCATTATCTACATTAAATTATCAATTTACGTGCATCATATATACAATTTCAATATTTTTATTATACTCTTTATATTATTTTAAAAATATATATATTTATTAACACGTACTATATTATATTACGGTAAAAACTATATTTTTATTAAAACGTGTATTGCACGTGCTAAATACTAGTTACAGTGTGAATTTGAAAATCATTTTCAGAGTGGGTACTTATCACTTTCATTGACAGCCTTTAAAAAAATTGTAAATCACTTTAAAATTAATTGATTAATTAATGAAGAAGAACATGACGACACTGTAATCCGTGCACAACATGGATAATTTGCCAGGAGTACAAATCAAGCTAAACGAAGCTCGCTTTTCAAAGCAGAGAGTACAGTACCTGAGGAATAAAATAGACTGAGAAGTACCGAAAAGCGGTACTTGATTAATGACACGTGTACAGCTGTCATATGTAAAGAAGTGCAGTCATGTGGTTAGTTATTGGACGGTGGAAAAGTTTTCTGAGATATTTGCTCTCGAGAACAACAAGAACAAGATTACGTATGGGGGAGCTCAAATTTTTTCTCTACTTCAAAGAGGGGAAGTTCATATTAAAATGGAGGATATACTTTATGAGATTCTGCAATCTAATGCATATAAGCTTAGATCTCCATTTTGATAGTATTTTTTTTTGAAGAAATCCACTTTGATAGTTATTAGTTGCAGACATGGAGATGGGTAGCTTTTATAGGGATGGCAACTGGGCCGGATCAACCGGCGACCCACCTACGATCCAGCCCACAAACCCGGCCCGGTTAAGAACTTCGCGGGTTCGGATCGAACCCGATGAACAGTACCGGGTCGACCCGGGTCGCAATTTACGCGAATCGAATTCGCGAAATCCGGCCCACGAACCCGTTCAAACCCGCGAATTGGACCCGTTAACCCGCGGGTTTCGACCCGTTCGACCCATACGGGTCGACCGTTCGACCCGCGGGTCGAACGGGTCGAAACCCAGGCCTGCTGCTGCTGCTCTGTTTTGAGCCGTTGCAAACGGCTATTAGAGCCGTTTGTGTTGGGTTTTTTTTTTTTTTTTTTTTGTTTTTTCCCACTAATAAGCCTATAAATATCCCCTAAAAATCTCAAAAAAAAATTACACCTCACTCTCTTACTCTCTCTACTATTATACATCATTTTAAAGAATTTTTGAACAATTGTAGTATTCATCAAATAATTGTACAATGAGGCATATACACGATCAAATTTCGGTCGTATCGGAAACAAAATTCAACGTCTTCAATGTCTTCAACTCTCTTCAATCCTCGTCAAATTTACTTCAACCTCTTCTCAACTCTTCAATTGCGGAATCGGCAAAGCGCTCCTCCATCTTTTCTATTATATTCTTATTTTCACGGTTTTTTTTACATACGCGTATTCTACGGTGAACGGTATCAAAATTTCTCTACCTCTCTTGTTAAATTTTTTTTTGCGTTGTAGTTAAAATTACTGTTTGTTTTTTGAACTTCTCTATCTCAACCCTCTTATTTTTTAGATTTTTTTGGTATAATTCACCGCTCCTATATTGTAGATTTTTTTATACATATTTTAGCACATTACCACATTATGTCTAGATCACGCGGTAGCGGTCGTAGCGGACAAGATTCCTCCTCCTCTTCACGTAGGCCACCAATTGTCCCAATTAGTGAGCCCGCCCAAGATTACATTGATCTTACTATGGAACAATGGGGTACACACGACATGGATGTTGTAGGTGACATTCAATTAGAAGAAGAAGAACAACAACAACAACCCGAAACCACACAACCCCGTAGTAGTAGGAAAAGCAGAGGAGAAACTAGCGATTGGCACAAGTTTTATGAGTATATCCCGGACGAACATACTCCTGGTGTAGGTTTGAAAGTGTGTAAAACATGTAGTAAAACATACAAATTCAAGAGGGGTGACGGCACCGGTACAATTAGTAGGCACATACAACATAATCATACAGAACTTCTTGATCAAATACAAGGCCAACAAAAAATCAACCCTAGGACCGGTCAAGTAGATAGCCACCCTTATGATCCCGAACTTGTTCATCGGGAAATGACCCGATTAGTCATTAAGGAAGAGTTGCCATTTTCCTATCCCGAGAGTAGGAACCTGAAAAATTTTAATCGAACGACCTTAAACCCTCATTTTAAAAGAATTCCGAGAAATACTTGTGTTGTTGGAATCTAGCTACCTAAATAAATAGACTAACTAGACACAAATTATAAAACCTCGCAAGTGCACGAATCGAATCGTAGTAATAGCAAGGGTCGATCCCACAGAGATTGTAGACTTCAACTTACTAATCAATAAAACTAATAATAAAAATGAATAAAAGTTGTCATAATATTCTAAAAGAACTAAAAGATTAAAACTAAGATGAGAGGTGTTGAATCACAAATATCTCTTGAATAGTTGGGTTGTTGATCTCCACCAATAGTTAGTAATGCTAAGTCACCTTCTGAATTTACTTCCAATTACTCATGTTGTTCATTTCAAGGGCATGGTGTCTACTCCTTAAAGTATTGTTTCCCTAAGCCAAGAATTAGGCATGGTATCTACTCTAATTCGTTTCTTTCATCAAGTAGTCAGCCTAGTATTTACTAAGTTGTTCTTAAAGAAAACATAAGATCAGTGGAAACGAACAAACACTTAAAGTTCTAGAAATTGGTATCAGATCTAGATCCTCTAAGTTGATTGAACCAAGAACCCCTAAAGATTCCTTTGTTACAAATTATGGGCACGAGATTCGGTCGTCTCAATATGCTTCATATAACAGATTTAGATAAATGATAACATAAACTTGATATTCTCACGTGCTGTATGTCAGTCGACTGTCTCTCACCTCAGTCGACTGCTCTCAGACTTCAAGATCCAAGTTTGATGATCATTAATCTATGTCAATTCAACCAGATTCAATCAATAAGTAATTAGAAGATCTCAGAAGAACATAGCACTACATAACTACGGTTTCGATCTACCCAACTATGAAATTAGTTCCACATAATAATACTTTTATTGCTTAACAAGTTCAAATACATGATCAACATAAAAGAATAAAGAGAGAAGAAGAAATAAACTAATGGATTCCGGCAATATGGTCGACTGTCTGTCACACAGTCGACTGCCTTCTGGTTGCTGGATCTTCTTTCTCCTTCTTCGATGTTGATGGAGTGATGCTTGGGTTGATGACTTGTTCAGGAACTTGGTGATTGAGTCGCTTCCCAGAGATATATCTGATCGTTGATGGAGTCGTGGATTCGAGAGAGGAGCCCTTTCAAGAGATGGTATTCTGATATTTATAGAACACGGCTGAGAATTAGGGTTTCCACTTTTTCAGGGAAATTCTTCTTTATTTTATTTGATGATTAATATCTTTCTCTTTTCTCCTTTCTTTCCTTATCTATTCACCACGTCCACTTGGAAAATACCCTGTCTTTAGATTTGATTCGCTGTATAAAATCTTGATCCAAGTAGATTTGAATTTAGATGCAGGTGTATCTTTGAAGATCTTATCTGTTTACTCCGCCGCAGACCAGTCGACTTGTCTTCGAATCAGTCGACTGAGTCGAGACTTCTGAAGATTTCATCTTTGATCATACCAGTCGACTGTCTTTGGGAATAAGTCGACTGTGACGATAGTTGTGGAAAATCAGCTTCTCCTGTCCAGTCGCCTGGTTGAGGAACCAGTCGACTTATTCTCTGCAGTTCTCTGTGTATTGTCCTTGAAGTCCTGAATCTGCTTCGTTTTGCTGTTACAAGCTGTTTCCTATGGAAAAGAGAGAATAAGAGTTAAATACCATATATAGAGCTTTTAAATATCCAATTATATTAAGATTGTTGCTCTAAAAAGTGAATAATAATGTGTTCATCAACTTGCAAATCGGATTGTTTTAAAATGTATGTTGAAATGAAGGACGCGTTGATTGCAATTTTATGGAGTTTAACTTGTAGGGTTAGTTTAACTTCGGATTGTTGGACGGGTGTCAACAATATTCCAACGATGGGAATAACCTGTCATTGGATCGACAATGATTGGATTCTTTATAAAAGAATCATATCACTTGCGTCGTTGCCGTATCCCCATAGTGGCGCAGAAATAGCAAACCGTATTATAGAAATATGTGATGTTTTTCATATTCGCGATAAAATTATGGCTATTAGTTTTGATAATGCATCTAACAACAATGTAGCAATTACTACTTTAAAATCTGTATTAAACCCTCCATCTGACAATATTTTTCATGTTAGATGTGCATGTCATATTATAAATTTACGTGTTCAAGATGCATTAAAAATAGCTGATCCATATATACATAAAATTAGAAATTGTGTACATTTCATTGCATTAAGTCCAAGCATTTTACAAGAATGGAAAGCTTGGTGTAGGATTAGAAATGTTCCTTTTAGAAAATTTCCAAAGGATGTTAGACACCGATGGAATTCTACTTTTGATTTACTGAATGTTGTCACCGATTATAAAGCAGTTGTAAATGATTTTTGTATCGCAAAAAATATGCACAATTTTGAAATGACTCCCAACGATTGGTTTTTTGCCGAATCTTTGTTGAAATTTTTAGAACCTTTTAAAACCGCAACTTTAAAGTTTTCAAAAACATATGAATCTACTTCTAGTAGCAATTTTATTGAATTAGTTAGCATGATGCAAATATTTAACGAAATGTTAAATGATCCCTATATTAGTGACATTGTAATACCTGCATTTCAAAAATTTTTGAAATATTATTTTCCTCCTCCTATGTTGATTTGTGTTGCTACTGTTATGGATCCTCGTATCAAATTAGAAGGTACGAAGAATTTGATAGAAATGTTTTTTGGAAATTTAGAGAACAATGTAGAATTAACAACTGATTGCGCTACTTTTTTAGTTCAGTTTGAATCTACGTTAAATAACTTGTATGATTATTATGATAGATGTTTTGCTTCTAGTAGTACAACTTCTGTAGTTAGTTCTTCTTCTGGTAGTTTTAAAGGTAAGGGTAAAAGTAGAATTGGTGATAGAACATTTAGTCTACTTGAACAAATTCAATCTAAAAAACCTAGGACTAATCAACCAAATGAATTAAATTGGTATAACCAACAGGATACTGAGCCTACTCTTTCCCCACTAGATATTTTACAATGGTGGAAAGAACATGAACACACTTTTAGTATTCTGTCTATTATGGCTAAAGATTTGCTAACTCCTCCTGTCTCTACAGTTGCTTCTGAGAGTGCATTTTCTACAAGTGGCAGGGTTCTATCTGATTAGAGAAATCGGTTGAAGCCCGAGGCGTTGGAGATGCTCGTTTGCACAGAAGACTGGCTGAAGGCTGAAGATAGGACGCAAAGGAAAGCACTATCAAGTTCCACAAGTGGGAGCAACTCGCCCGAAGAACAACAACAACAACAACAACAACAACAATAGCTTTTCTTCTTATGTTAAATTAGAAAAATTGTAGTCAATTAAAATTGTACATAAGAAATATGTTATTGTATAAAACTTATTTGTGAATTGAATTCTTCATTTCGTTATAAATTGTTCAAATTGTATAACTTAAATTCATATGAATAAAATTTCAAAATTTGTTGTCAATTTCATTCTTTCAATCTTATTATTATTACGATTTTTTTTGTTTATTAGGATTATTACTTACTTAGTATTATAATTAAACATCATTTGGGGATATTTGATTCAATTTGAAGAATTGTAGTATTATTACTTATTAGTATTATTACTGAATTACATACTTAGTATTATAATTAAACATCATTTGGGGATATTTGAAGAATTGTAGTATTATTACTTATTAGTATTATTACTTAGTATTATAATTTTTTAAGAAATGTAGTATTCATCAAACAAAAATATGGTTGTTTGTATACATCATTTGTAAAATTATTATTATTATTAGTTCAATTTAAGCTACCAAAAAAAAATAAAAAATTATATATATATATTATTAAACGGGCCAACCCGCGGGTCGACCTGGCCCAACCCGGGTTGAGCCCTAAAGGGTTCACGGATTGGGCGGGCCACCCAAATGAAGAATTAGCCCGGCCCGGCCCGGCCCATATAAGAGGCCAACCCGGCCCGGCCACTCAACCGTGCCAACCCGTACGGGTTGGGCCCGGACCGGCCGAACGACCCGTTCGCCACCCCTAAGCTTTTACAGGTTACTTTTATGTATTTTGACAAGTGTTTATATCTACGCGATCGACTGATAATTTTTAGCATTGTTAAATTTTTACATGTAATGTACTGTAGTTTTTGGCATTGTTTATATCTACGCGATCGGGGGGAACTATGGGAGGAGCCGAGAGAAATTAGAGTACGTGGGTCGGGTCCATGGGTAGTGGGATGAGACTTCAATATCACTAGATTTCTTCACAAGCACAGGGGTAGAGGAGCTAGTAGTAACGACAGAAACATTTTCAATACTACAATACACGATCTAGAACTAATGGAACTTAATCCTACCGATAGAAGATTCATATGGACGAATATGCAACAAAATTCTATACTAGCTAGACAAGATAAGGTCTTTGTATCAACGGAGTGGGAGGAGGCTTTCCCGCTGGCATCGGTCAAGTCCATCACGAGATATACGTCGGATCACACGCCTTTAGCGTTGCATTGCGACACTGTGTTACGAAACACTCTGCATAAGTTTCGATTCATGAAGGCTTGGACTGGGCACGACAACATCCACAAGATTATCAATGAGTCATGGAACGTGGAAACTACTCCAGATAACACCATTGAAAAATGGATCACGAAGACGAGACGTTTGTGCAATGCCTGAAGGAATGGGCTAGGAAAGAGTTTGGACACATCAAAAGAAGAGTGGAGGAGCTGGGGGGAAAAGTTAGGAATTTAGAAGGGGCAGAGGAGGGGAGGAACCTAAGCAGAGCAGAGGTAAAAGAATTGGCAAATAGTAGAGTACAAATGCACCAGTTGGCTAAAATGGAGGAGCAATACTAGAGGCAACGATCAAGAATTCAATGGCTCAAGCAGGGAGATGCAAATACAAAGTTCTTCCACACAGTGGCAAACGGGAGAAGAAGGCAAAATCACATTGGGGGACTACAAGTTGGGTCAAGGTGGACTGAGGATTAGGGAGAGATCAGAAGGCATCTAGACGAAGAATTCAACAACTTTGTTGGGTACAACAATCCCCACAGACTTTGCCTTAAGGAGGATTTCTGGGAGGGGGCGAGAGTGGACGAAAGAGAAGGACTAGAAGGACCGTTTACCAAGGAAGAGGTATTTCAAGCAATCAAAGGCTTAGGTCAAGACAAGACTCCGGGCCCAGACAGATTCCTAATCTTCTTCTATAAGATATATTGGAAAATCATCAAGAATGACCTCATGGACATTTTCAATGAATTTCATTGTGCAAAGGCGGACATTGATAGGCTCATCTATGCTAACGTAATTCTTATCTCCAAAAAGAACGAGGTGATGAGGAGCGGAGATTTTTGACCTATTATCCTCCTTAACGGGTCCTTTAAGATTATCACGAAGGCCTTAGCCTGAAGACTGTCACCGCATCTTAACGATGTGGTGAGAGAGTCTCAGAGTGGTTTCATTAAAGAAAGAGACATTATGGACAGCGTCGCCTCTGCACATGAGGTTGTCTATAGAGGAAACAAAGAAAACATCGATGGTTTTTTGCATAAGCTAGATTTTGAAAAGGCTTACGATTCGGTGGAGTGGGATAGTGTTGATGAGGTCCTAAAACTCAAATGTTTTGGAGACAAGTGGAGAGTGTGGATCATGAAATGTGTCAGGGGAGGTAAACAATTTGTCCATTTTAACAGAAAACCGAGGAGGGAGATTAGATGCCGAAGAGGCTTGCGCCAGGGAGACCCTTTGTCTCCACTTTTGTTTACGCTAGTGACGGATGGCATAGCAGAAATGATAAGGATGGGCAGGGACGAACAAATAATGACAGGTGTTCGGGTGAGAGAGATCCCTGAATCTATCTCGATTTTACAATATGCGGACGACATATTAATCTTCGGGAAAGCTAAGGGGAGGAGATTTTAGCAATTAACATGGTTCTGATTTGTGCCCGAGCATGAGCAGGGCTTAAAGTGAACCTTAACAAGAGTTGTGTTATTCCCATAATCTTTCAACATCAATTTATACTATCAAGACTTTGTTGGGATGCGAAGTGAATAATTATTCGCTCACATATTTGGGGACACCCATCCGACCGAGAAGGATGAGGAACGTGGATTGACAACCGTTAATAGACAATGTGGAAAAGAAGCTGGCAGGTTGGAAGGGACGATTCCTAAGACTGGGGGGTGGGGGGTGGGGGGGTGGGGGGGGGGGGGTAGGATCACTTTGATTAATTCGGTGCTCAATAGCCTACCGCTGTACTTGATGTCGATTTACGAGCTCCTTAAGTGGGTTATCAAAAGAATTAATAAATGTAGAAGAAGGTTCCTTTGGAAGGGAGCTGACGAAGCAAGTAAAGGTGTCCACCTGGTTAATTGGGGGAGAGTATGCAAAAGGAAAGAATTTGAGGGTCTCAAAATACTAGATCTAAGGGACATGAATTGGGCTTTGATAAGCAAGTGGTGGTGGAAGATGAACAGGAGGCGAAATAACTTGTGATTCAAATCATTTGGAGCCTATCGGAGAAGGAAAAAATTCAGATTTGGGGGAGGAAGTGCACATAGGAGAACTTTTTATCTTTGGAAGGGAGTTGCTAGAGTAGGAGAGACTTTTCACACAAATACCACCAGCACCATTGGGAATGGGAAAAATATAAGATTCTGGAAGAATAAATGGTGTGCCAATAATACCCTTCTTAGTATGTTCCCGGAGGCTTCTAGGGCAACGTTAAATGTTGATTCACTAGTTGCGGACGTATGACAAAATCAAAGACTTAAGCTGCGGGTGGAGGAAGAGTTGTCAGATGAGAGTACTATACAACTTTAGGAGCTAAATAATTTCATTCGCATCGAATGAAAGTACTCTGACAGCAACGAAGATGTAAGAATTTGGAGCTTGCAGTCTAATAACAATTTCACAGTATCATCATTTTATTACAGACTTAATGATGGAGGAATCAGAAGCACACATAGCAAGATTATATGGAGCACACAAACATCGTTAAAGGTTAGAGCATTCCTCTGCCTGGTGGAGAAATATGCTATCTTATCAAAGAAAAATTTGCAGAAGCGAGAAATGCAGATTGACGTTACATGCTCTAGATGTAGCAACGAAGAGAAGGACTTAACACATTTTTTTCAATTGCACTAGGGGCTAGCATGGGAAGTCATTTGTGGTGGGTTTGGTTGCTTAGAAACTCCAACATCGATTATAGGGGCGTGGAACCTCGGGGGGGGGGGGGGGGGGGGGGGGGGGGGGTAGCATTAAGAGAGAGGACAAAGAGGTGTGGGACTTGTCGGTGGCTGCGACTATTTGGGGCCATGTGGCTAGAGCGGAATAACTTTTACTTTCGTACTTGCAATAGTAGATTTCCAGTATTTATGCATAACATCTTCATTACAGTTCATGCCTGGACAGGTCAGGCGGGGACGAGAAAAAGGATGCGGTTGTAGGAGGAGCAGGTGGCCAGAGAGAGGAGGACTTAGGAGTTGGATCATAAGCTTGCTGTAGATCTTTCTGTATTTTCCTTTTTTTAGTAGATGTTTCAGTTGGATGTGATGTTTCTCTAGATAATTTGTATGTTATTATGGACCTGGTACTACTATGTTTCGTTAAAATTTCATTAATGAAGCAATGACCGAGTCATCTTTATTGTCAAAAAAAATGTATTGTATTTTTATGTTGCATTAGTTCTAAGAATATCTTAATAACTGTTATTATGTAAATAAGTAGTATTTTCATGATTACGTGCTTTAGATCGACTGTCCATTATGTAGTCTAAGAAATAATTCCCATTAGCTTGCGGGGGTCTGGAGAATTCAATAATCACCGATTATTGAAGATTATTGAATTTGAGACAGACTTATTACTTATAATGAAACCCATTAGCTAAAACTTTTGAGAAATTTATCCAGATGTCTTCTTCTTCTCTCATTTTTTCTTTCTTTCTTGTTTACCTTAAGAAATAAATGATGAGTCTTAGCGAAAAATTAAGTGATCAATAAAAAAAGTTAGTTCACTAATATAGCATTAAACAATTAACCAAAAAAAAGGTTATTAGTTTCTTCTATTTGAGAGTTGCAGAAAAAAGTAATCACCTGCTATATTTAATTATCAATACGGCTACATAAGCATTTGGTCCTGGACTTGTTGGTTGAGGTATACCATTCTTACCCTTAATTTGCATGCTGATAGAGATCAATTGTCATCCTAGAACGATAAATTTGAATACTGATATTCAACAAAGACAAATATAAGCTATACATATAGTTTCAGAAGTGAAAATGGCACATATCATTCTTGTATTTTTTTCTCTAACGCTAAGGAATGAAATCAATCTTGTATTTTCTCTAGCAATGCTGAGAAATGAAAATGACATTAGTAAGGACAAAGAAATAGAATAGGAAACTGATAAAATGATGGAAGTGAGAATCTTGTAAGCACATGACATTCACATGCCTTTCAACACGACAAGAGAGGTAGGCCCCTTCCACCCACCAGGCCACCACCCCACCCCATCTCTCAATTAGGTTGGAGGAGTACGAATTTGGTTTTATATTTTGCATACGATTGAGTTCCATGAGAAGAAAAAAAATGATGAAGAGAAAAGAGATCGCAACATCGATTGAGAGAAAAAGCTACAAGAGCATGAGCAAGAGCAAGGCAACCACAATGTTAGTTGGGTGACAGTCGACTGCTGCTGCTGACAGCATGCTCTCTGATTTAGAGATGACCAAATGTGATTGACTACCACATTGGGCAGTTGATCAACAACGACGACCTCACAACTTTGGGCCAGGTCTGGACTGATTTATTCGGGTATTTCTTTCTCTCAAAGTTAGATCGTACGACTTCTATCATATATCTCTTTATTCATGATATATTAGACAACTAATGTATCAAGACTACAAACTAGAGTATCTCTAAATCTCTCTCTCTATATTTTTTTTTAAAGAAAAAGTGGAGTATGGTCACCCTGTTTCATTAATAAGGAATTAACAAAACAAACTCAGAGTACAGAGCCAAATACAAGATCCTACAAACGTAATAACAGTACATAGACTCCACCCCAAATATGGGGGTGGGACAAAAAAAGACCAGAATGACCGCAACATACATGCAACTAAACAAAATACATCATATCCCCCCAACAAACCCTGGGGCGGTGGGTATCTATCAGTAGCAACGTCCAAGCTGGCTGTCAGTCAATCGTCGTACCGATATCGACTTCCCCATCATCAAAATACTCAACCTGGAGTACGCTCGCTATCCTCCCACTGGAACCTGCTGCGGCGACATTAGCCCAAAATGAAATAAAATATATATTGTGAGTCAAATTACCAGAAATATTATTACAAGTTCTGCGAAAATAAAAGTTATTCATGTATAGCCAAAGAACCCAGGTCGTTGCGGTGATAGCGATGTACCACGCTTCTCTCATAGCTCTTCTTTCAGTGGCAAATTTTGGCCCTACCAACAGGTCCTCGTACTCACTAGGGTACTGATTCGTCCCCAAAGCGCTGAGTACCTCAACGAGTACCGCTTTTCTCCTGGGACACTGTAGGAATAGGTGGTCTCTAGTTTCTGGGGTAGCGTTGCAAAACCTACAATGGGGGTCCACATTCGGCTGGCGTTTAGTGAGATTTTCTCTAGTCAAAATCGCATCGTTCAGCACTAGCCATAAGAAAACTTTGATTTTCAGCGGTGCTTTCATCCTCCAAACGACGCATGCCCACTTTGGGGTACATCCCTTAAAGTGAATGCGGTTATACAAGGAGCGAACGGTGAACGTGCCGTTCGCTTCCAATCCCCAGGATTTCTTATCTGGACCCTGAGAGCAACTAATTCCGACGTTGGTGATGTATGTCTGAAGTTTTATGAGTCTAATCTGAGAGTCCCAGATCGAGCGATTGTTTGAATGGTGGCTTCCAGGCACCTTTTTTCCAGGCTACGGCCACCGTGCAGTGTGGTTGCGACGCATGATCATATAGATCGGGGAACAAGGCTCTAAGTGTGTGATCACCACACCACTTATCCCACCAGAGTCTGGTGAGTCTGCCATTACCGATAACTGATGAAACACAGCTAATGAATGGTTCATAGGTCTTAGCAATGCCTTTCCAGAACCAGGATACACGTGGGCCTATCTTGAAGCCCAAATTTCTCGTTCCATTCTTATGTAGATATCCCTAAACAAAATCTTGTCACCCTTCCCCATTATGGTGGAAAACCTTTCACCACCATTTACCTAGTAAAGCAAGATTCATATCTCGAAGATTAATAATACCTAGTCCTCCATGTATCTTTTTCATGCATGCCTTCTCCCATCGGATAAGGTGATAGTCGCCTCGATCCGGGTCTGCCCCTTTTCAAAAAAATAGTTTTCGAGTCCGGTCAATTCTCTGAATTACCCATCGTGGTAAAGAAGGATAGATAATAGGTTGGAAGATTTGATAAGACTGCATTAATGAGCGTAACTCTGCCTCCCAGTGATAGGGCTTTACCTTTCCAACCTAGTAGACGGTTCTTAACCCGGACAATAATGGATAGCCAATCAGCCTTTTTGAGTTTTCCTGGTCTTAGAGGCAATCCCAGGTACTGAATAGGAAAACTCTCTGTGGAGCAGTTGAGAATTGTGGCATGTTCTAGTGCCTCCTCTGTTGTCAGGGCAATGGAGATGAGAGCACTTTTGTTGAAGTTAACCCTGAGGCCAGACCACGCTTCAAAACTATATAATATACCTTTAAAGGCTGTAGTTTCCCCAAGGTTTCCATTCCCAAATAGGAGAGTATCATTTGCATATTGGAAGATTGAGCAACCTTGTCGATTGACTCCGTTGACCACCGGAACAATCCAACATGTTCTACTGCAGTTAGCCATCATGGATCGAAGAATGTCTGCCACAATGGTGAAGAGAAGGGGTGAGTGCAGATCTCCTTATCTGAGGCCCCGTTTGCACAAAAATGGGTGGCCCGACACTCCATTTACAAGAATTGTAGTTCTACTGGTGATAAGGCAAGTGTGGATCCATCTGATCCATCTATCCCCAAAGCTCTCTTCCAGCCAGTGCTTCCAGGAGACAGTCCCATTCG
Organism: Hemerocallis citrina; assembly: GCA_017893485.1. Lineage (NCBI taxonomy): Eukaryota > Viridiplantae > Streptophyta > Magnoliopsida > Asparagales > Asphodelaceae > Hemerocallis > Hemerocallis citrina. The sequence continues at coordinate 209,416,697 of CM030366.1, forward strand.
ACCGAATCATAAGCTTTCTCAAAATTGAGCTTCTGGAGGTAGCTCTTAGCATACGATGTGTGGCGTTGAGGGATAGTTTCTTCCGCCGTAGCTATACTGTCCTGAATACAACGCCCTTTAATGAATCCCATCTGATCGTGGCTAATGAGACCATCCATGACCTAACCTAGTCTATTAGCGAGAGTCTTGGTAATGATCTTGACAGAGCAGTTAAGGAGACTAATTGGGCGGAAGTCTCCCACTCGTCGGGAATATTCTTTCTTAGGAATCAGTACAATCTCCGCAAAATTAATTTTCTCTAATTTGAGCTTATGATCGTAAAATCAGCGAACACCTTCAGCAAATTGCCTTTGATTTCTTCCCAGAATGTCTGCTAGAAGATCATCGGGAAACCTTCTGGACCTGGGGCTTTGTCTTTGTCAAAGTTATTGGACTGCCTCCCATACTTCCTTCTCAGCGAAAGGTGCTTCTAGGGATTGCATCATAGAGTCGGAGTTGCCCACCGAGTCCTGCCAGAAATCGTGGTAGAGAGGGACTCTCAAGTCCGCATTGAGTCCAGAGAGTAGTTTGAAATGGGACTGGAATGCCATACTGATATCCCTGTCGCCTTGAATCATTCCAGCATCTAAGTGGATCGAGTGAATGAGGTTAGATCTATACCGGGCACTGGCTACTCGATGGAAGAATGCTATGTTCGAGTCTTCCTCTTTGAGCCACGAAATTTTGGACCTGCTGTTGCCAGTTGATTTCCTCAAGCCTGTAGAGTTGGTCAATTTCCTGTCTATATTAGAGCAATCTATTCCGCTCTTCCTGTAGCAGATCTCTAGTTTCTTCAGTCTTCTCAAGTTCCTCAATACCTTCAAGAAGGGAGTCTTTTGCACTCCAAATCAGCGCAAATCTGGTCTGGTTCCATTTCTTGAGCTTGCCCCTAAGTCTTCTGATTTTTTCACACCATTCTGCGGTCGCTTCAGTCCCTATAGTGGGGCAATACCAACTCTCATAGACCATGTGGTGGAGGCCTTGAATTTCTAATCATGCCTTCTCGAATCTAAACTTTGGTGATTTCCTGGGTTGACCTTCCCCAGAAGATAAGAAAATAGGTACATGGTCCGAGGTGGGTTTAGGGAGTGATCTAGCCAAAGACAATGGGAATTTGCTCTCTCAGTCAGTGGAGACCAAAATCCTATATAGTTTAGCTAGAATGGGCGAAGATTGTATGTTTGACCAAGTGAAAAGCCTATTAGAAATGGGAATGTCCAGCAGCTCCAGATTCATGATAACCTCATTAAATACTTTCCTATCAGAGTCGCTGGCTCCTCTGCCCCTGTGTTCGGATGCCAATCTAGTGATGTTGAAATCGCTCCCCCACCACCCAGGGGTGTGGCCAGCGTGCTCGAATCGCTCTTAGTTCTGTCCAAAAAGCCATCCTAGAGACAGAGGTGTGCGGACTATAGACCACCGTAATTGATTGAGTCCACAGGTCGACTTTATATTAGAGCAAGACCGACAATGAAAATTGCTCTGGAGCTCGTCGAGACAAGAAAATGTATCTGGGTTAAAACCAAAAGCGATACCCCCAGATGCCCCAACAGATGGGGACATTCTCCATTCAGAGATTCGATTCCCCCCCCCCCCCATACTCAGTCTAGATAAATGTGTAAGTTTGGTTTCTTGAAGACCAACAATGTTTGCTTTTGGTTTGGCGATGACCTCCTTAACCATTTCCCTCTTGCCCCGCCTGCCCGGACCTCTAACGTTCCAGAATAGAGCCTCCATTAACTATGACTAGATAAGGGATCGTGACTCGATATGGACATCAAGTTCGAAATAAGGTTAACCCTATCGTTCTCCCACCCCCTAATCTTATTAAGGAGAAATACATTCCGATCGGTATTGCCTACCGCAAGACCATAGGTTTTGGCTAGACTAAAAATCTCATTATCAAACATGAAATTAAAAATAGATGTTAGGAAGGAGCGCGTACCTCCATTGCTAGTCTTAACTGATTTGGCCGCCGCAGAAATCTTAAGATAATCATCCAGGGACTCCTCTGTAGTCCTCTTATCCACTTTCTATATTCTAAAACCTTTGTCGCCGCGAGCAGGGATAGGGCCAGTGGGTTGTGTGGGAGGGAAAGTGGAGGAAACAAAATCAGGAGACAGATCCAGTGTGTCGTCCTCAAACTCCTCTGCATCTACAGACTCCTCTTCAGAGTAGACAACATCATCTTCGAGGTTTAACCTCGCCTTTGTATCATCATCCTCATTGTGGTTTTCCAGTGCAGAGTACGACACAAACTTGGTATTTTGCAATTCAACCCCAATGGGCCTCACTTTAGGCCCAGAGTTATACAAACCCTCACACAAGGTAACTTGCTTCATGGGCCCCTCTTTGGGCCCGTACTCGTTACGCTTAACAACCAGATAGTCGGCGGACCAGTTTAAGCCGAAAGCTCCCTCGCACTGCACCAGATCCCCCGCTCCGTCTTCTGCGCCCATTAGTGGGGCACGTGGCACGCCTTTAGAGGCTGGCTCTACTGCTGAAGTGGTCGTTGAGATCGAGGCGCTCTCTTCATCCCTCTGTCTTCTTCCTTCAGCCAAAACAAACCTTCCCCAAATCGCAATTTCCGAAAATTTCCTCTTTTGGGGATGGCTCTTACCTCGTTCTTCGTCCTCATCCCCGAAGAGGCCCCTTCCATCGTAAGCTCAGGTCCCCAAGATTGCAGCTCTTCCCAAGAACTCCCACTTTCATCATTTGGAACCTGTAAAGCCCACCCCTTTCCATTCTCATCGCCCCGAAGCATCACCTTTTTGGGTGTTTTGCTAACCCTGTCGAATAAAAAGTGGGTCTTTCCACTTTCAGCTCCCTTCCTCCCCTATCTGTAGGCTTTGATTTCCCAAAACTTGCATCTTTTTCCCTATTGAAGATCTACCTCTTTCAGCTAAGCATCTTTCTGCCCCCTCCCCCTGCTCCTTTCACAGTGACTCTTCGCCTTGAGCTGTGGGTTGCCTTCTATTTTGGTCTATCTTTTTGGTCCACTTTCCGAGCGAGGCAAATGGGTCAGACACCCTTGCCGAAAATGGGTCTGGAGCCAGATCCACTCTTTGACTTCCATCCTAACCGTTGGTAGTTTTTATTTGATCAAGATCTAGACTGTCAGTGGTTGGTGGGGGTTTCCATAGTTCCGCAGTCGCTGTCGGTGGCTCTCGGCGCTCATTCGTCCCCTTTGCCGCCCTGATGAGGTCTCAGTGCGCACGCTCAATTTCGTGAGCCCCATCAATAGTGAGATCCCATTTCGATGAGACTACTTGCATGTAAGAGCGGCCGTCTCTGAGCCCAGGGGAGGGAGGTGAGCCACTCAGTAGCGCCACCATCGGTACCTCTTTCTTGTCCAGAACGAAGCGAATGAGGTGCGATTCTTCGTAAGAGAAAACTTTTGCAAATCGGGGCATACGTGTGATGTCAGGGCTTCCGATCAAGATCCTAGCACTCACAAGCTCTGATCGACAGATCATCTTTTCATCGATCTCTTTCGACGGTACCAAAGTTAGACGTGATCTCTTGTAACGCCTCTCTTCTCCAGAAGTGAGGGGGAACATTATGTATCCAAATCTAGTACCTCTCACCCCGAGGTAGTTCTGCTCCGAACCTAGGGGACCAAGGAGAGAATTCAACTTTGAAGTGCCCAAGATCCACTGAGTTCAGGTCGGCAGGCCTCCACCATTTTCTCCGAAGATGGGAAAGACACCAAGAACTATAAGTGACACATCTTCTTTACAACCCAATCCCTATGAGCCCTCATTAGCCACTTAGCGATTATATATTATTGTGTTGGCCTTATCTGAGAGACAAAACAGAGTACTTCATTGTAAAGAGCAGTTGAGAGAAGTTCTCCATTATTATCTTAAAGTGACGCTTGAGAGAGATATGTTCATAGTGCGAGTATAATAATATTTTCCTTATTTTTTTCTCTGATTAGGCGTAGTCAAAATGGGATAAATCTTTGTGTGCTTTGTGTGTATGGTTTGATCTACTTATTTGATAGTTCATCATTGAATTTATTACCGCTAAACACAGTAACGAATCCTAATAATTGGTCCGAAAGGATCAATTGTTCTCGATAGTATCAACTTAATGTACATCACATTGCTCCATAGCCACCAAAATTAGATGAAAGATGAGTTATCAAACTATCAAAATCAGGTTTCCCTTATTATTTTGTATTATGAAAATGCAATTTATATGCTATATTTCAATAAGAATAAGATTATTTACACCCCTATTTATGGCAATTATGGCAACTAGTTTATTGGATTTCCCCCCTCGAAACTTCTATACAATATATCATGCTAAGATCACTTCTGGTTTAAGGAATTTTTTCATTTAAAACAAAAAAAGAAAGAAGGAGAGCAAATGTAGGAGGCAACCCTCACTTTTTTTCCATCCAAAATTTGAACTCAAATCCTATCCCTTGATCAAACTAAAAAATCATAAAATATTATATAGATGTTATTAGACGAATTTTTCAAAAATAGTTTTGTTACTCTCTCATTTAAAAAATTATTACAATATTGCACATGGTTATACTAGTATATGTTATGCACATTATGTTTGGATCACTTGATTTGTAATGCAATGCACGAAATGGAGAAAGAAGGAATAAGCTTCTCCTAGGTAGGGGTGGCATTCGGGCCACCCTGGGTCGGGCTAAAAAACTGGCCGGTTTGGCACGGTCCCGGGCCTAGGTAAGCCGGGTTGGTGGATTTCGCGGGCTGGGCTGGAGTGGGGAAGGAGAGGCTCAGATCCGAACCTAGGCCCCTAGGTTGCGGGGCTGGGCTGGGTTTTTCTTTAATATTTTTTTTTAAATTTTTTTTAATGTTTTTGTTGTTGTTGTGAATAGTATATAATAAATGCATAAATTTTGGGTGATTGAATGCAAAAAAAATTGTAAAAACATACAAAATAAAGGAAAAGGTTCATATATTAATTTTCTTTCATGAATTACAAAATTTAAAATATAATCAAATAGATAAGTAACATTTCATTCAAAGTGATTGAATTTAAAATTACAAGTTGAGGGGAAGTATAGACTTTAGAGTTCGAGATGGCCTATATTTAGATTAAAGAGAAGACATTGGACTACTTTCGTGCACTTCTGCTTAACCTAAATATAGAATCTTATTGCCCTAAATTATCCAATTATTTGAAATACATGTTCCATAGTGCATCTTCAGTCTTCATTCATCACTACTTGATCCGTTTTGTGCCGATTGAAGTACATCTTAGGTCATTTATTTCTCTTTCATCCAATCTTCCGAGCAAACTAGCATCTCTAAATTCTTCGAAAGCAAGCGATTCATGTTCGGGCTCATAATCCTGCCGCCAAGAGAAAAATTACTTTCCGATGCAACAGTTGATACCGGGGGAGTTAGCAAATCATTAGCCATACGAGAAAGAATAGGAAAAGTAGTTTCATTGTTTTTCCAAAATGCTAATACATCAACTATATCATCAACGAGAGGTTGTGCATTATACCAATTCAATTCATTAGGTGCATTTGTTTTTGGTTTTTTTGATTTTATTAGATTTAAAACACCACTTATTGAAAATGCAATACCATTTTCCTTTGATATGAAAGAAGAAGAAGAACTAACATGTTGTGATGTGTAGTATTAGATGCATAAAGTCTATCGTAACTATCATACAAATTATTTAAAATATGTTTAAATTGTGTACTTAAAAAATATGAATATAGCTTTTTATTTTTTCGTGTGGATCATATGAATAAAAAATGTCATTTAAATTATTTGCACCCTCTAACTTTAGAACGAGATTCATTACATTAGTCACACAATATAACATAGGAAGTTGATAAAAATATTTCATAAATTTAAGATAAGCAACATATACCATTGTTCCAATAAAATGGTCGTTTATCAATTCTGTAATAGTGGTCATCATAGTAACAATTGTAAGTAAAATACCATTAGAAGTAGATGGATATATTTTCTAAAATTGCAAATTTGCATCATTAAAATGTTCTAAAATTTTTAACAAACTATCGGCAAAAATCCAAAAATGATCATATATTCTAAAATTTTCCATACCCATTGCAGCACAATTTTTTTTTAAACCTTATAATTAGTAACTACACTTAAGAGTTCAGATGTCGAATTCCAACGGTGTCAAAGATCTTTAGGAAAATGTTTAAATGTAATGTCCCTAAGTTGACACCAATCATGAAAAACTTGATATGTAGGACCACTCAAAGTAATAAAATTAACACAATCTCTCATTGCACTAATCTTATCATGTCCGTATTTTAGTGCGTCTTGTACATAAAGATTTACAATATGAAAAACACATCTTACAAGAAAAATATCGAGTTCTACATGGTTTAAAGTAATTTTTAATTAGAAATTGCCTTAGTATTTATTAGAGGATTTAAAGTAATTCCATAGGAGTGAGAAGAGGCTTGTTTGGTGTCTTGTGAATCTATGTCTTCTACTATTAAATCATTATTTTATGTGGGGGGAATGTCATTAAAATATGGACTACTATCAAATTTTTTAAATATTTCTTTACTATCTATTTGTGGAATGAAAGGAATATGACGAGATGAGGTGGACTTTTGGCTATGGCTGCTACCGTGTGATCGGTTTGATGTCATCTAATTATGAACTAGTGTATGTATGTTTAAAAAAAAGAATCAAAAAATAAGAAGAAAGAGTTCTACCAATTACGAACTAGTGTATGTTATAGAAATTTTTTTACAAAAAAAGTAGAGAGAGTTCAAATAAAGCAAACAACAAATTGTGAACTAATGTATGTTAATAAACAAAATCTGAAAAAGAAGAAGAGTGAGTTCAATAAAAACAACAATAATATATTGATGAGCTTGTGTATGTTAACAAAAAAAATCTAAAAAGAAGAAGAAGGAGTTCAACAAAACACAAATAATAAATTATGTACTAATAAATTATTAATTACTAATATCTAAAAAGAGAAAGAGAGGAGAACAATCATACTTTAAAAAGTAAATAAATAAATACAGTGTTACCAAATGAGTGTAGATTGAAGAATGAGAGTAAAGAACGTTGAGCGCTTATTCTTGCAAGATGGAGAGCACTGGAGTCTAGAGAGAGTTGAAAGAGTTGTTGATGTTAATCACCTGATTCGTTGAGAGAGTTGAGAGAGAGAGTTAAGTGAATTTGTGAGCAGAAATGAATGAAATGAGGTTGTATATATAGATTATGTATATTTTCGGATTTCCAAAATACCCCCCAAAATTAGCTAGTGAATATCCGTTGGGGGGTATTTTAGTGATTCCTTCAATCAAATTTTTTATTAAAAATAATTTAAAACAAAACCCAAATAACGACCCGACCAGTTTGGCCCAGAACGAATTGGGCCGGGCCGCAACCGAACCTGGGTCGACGTGGTTTTTCAAAGGGGCAAGGAAGAACCGGCCTGGACCTGGTCTAGATGGGATCAGGTCCGGGTTGACCCGGTTTAGTGGCAGGCCGGGCCTGTCCCTGGGGGGCGTTTGGTAGAGGGATTATTTTTGTTTCCTGGGAATCTTAACTTGAGAATCTAGTTTCTCATGTTTGGTATGTTAATTTTTAAATTCAAATTTCCAGAAAACTAAGATTCCTATGAATTTTTTTGACCACAATCCCCAAAAAAAATTTCCCATTGGGGGGGGGGGGGGGGGGGGGGGGGTGAGATTCTTAGATTTCCAAGTGGTTGGAAAAATGTTACTTCTTTGAAAATACAATTATGCCCCCCCCCCCAAAAAAGCCCTCTCTCCTCTCTCTTCCTATCTCTTCCCCTCTTTCTCCCCAAAAAACCCATCCCCTACCCCAAAATCGAGCACCCAATCCCAGATCCAAACCCGAGCACCCCGTAGCCGTCGATCCCCTCGGTCGCGCCTTTGATCCCCTCTCGCGTCCGCGTCGTCGATCCCATCAGTCTCGTTGTGGATCCCCGAGCACCTCGACCCTCTCTCGCGCCATCGATCCCCCAGTTTCTACAAAAGTGGTATTTTGCAGAAACCCTGATCAGGTTCACATATTAAAATTAATTAGAATCAGTGAAGAGGCCATAAGATTTTTACTAGGAAAATTAAGGTGAGATAATTGTATTTTGATACAAGAATTTCGATAAAATTTTGATAATAATTATTGAACAGTGAAGAGGCGATAATAATTTTGATACAAAAATCTGTGATGAGGCCGTAAAATTTCGATACAAGAAAAACTCTAAATTATTGAACATAGGTCATAATAATTAGTTCATTGCAGAAACCCTAATCAAGTTCACAGAATAGTGAGATATATATCAGAGGCTTTTAGGATGATAGTTTGACCATAGAGTCAATGGATGATATTATGATAATATTGAACTTTCATAATCAACAGTTGCTTAACCTTTAGCCAAATTCATGTGCTTGAGTGGTGTGAAGTTTAATTTTAACCTGTAGATAGTTGGCATAAATACAATAGTTGGTATCAGATTGACATAATCTCAACCTGTAGATAGTTGCCTTAACAAATACAATAGATGATACAATGATTATAATGTAAATATTTTACGTTTCAAAATAATACACTACACTATTCTTATTTTTGTTATTTTTTTCATGTTAGATTATGACACGGTTGCCGTCTACAAGGAAGAAAAGACTCATTGGCATACTTATGATTTATATGGAGTTGTTAAATAATTTTGCTATTTCCTTATGAATCTGTGGCTTGTGTTATTAGTTGATCATCAAAGAAAGAAAATGGTAACTTGAAATTATTATAGCAGGGCTACGGTGAGAGATGTCAATTTTCAAAGGATAATTTATATTAATGATATAGCACGTATTGAAAATACTATGATGGATAGAATGTCCTTTCATAAGTTGTGTGCGTTAGTGAAAACTATTGGGATGCTTGTACCAACTAAGCACATGAGTGCAGAAGAGCAAGTTGCAATATTTTTGCACATTTTATTTCATGATGTCAAAAATAGAGTAATTAGAAGGCAATTTATGAGGTCTGATGAGACAATAAGTAGGCAATTCAATAAGGTGTTGCATGCTGTATTGAGATGTCACACAATCTTACTCAAAAAACCTGTGCCTGTGCCTGAAAATTCCATCGACGAACGTTGGAAATAGTTCAAGGTAATGTTACAAAGATAACAATTTAGGTACTGTAATTTTATTATTTAAGGAATAAAAGGTAATACCACACATTTTTTCTTTTGCAATCAATAGAATTGTCTAGGAGCTTTAGATGGGACATACATAAAGTTAAATGTCTTACAAGCTGATAAGGCTAGATATCTTTCTAGGAAGGGTGAGATAGCAACAAATGTGCTTGGAGTATGTTCTCAAGATTATTTATCTATGTCTTGGCTGGATGGGAGGGATCAGCTGTAGATTCTAGGGCCCTTAGAGATGCAATCTATCGTAGAAATAGATTCAAAGTGCCAAAAGGTACTTTAATTTATTTGGGAATTGCAATTTTTTCTTGGGATTGGTTTTTTTTTTTGGTTTAACAAGTTTCCTAAGTGAAGTTTATTAATTTTTTTAAGTTATTATTATTTATGTGATGCTGGCTATATGAATTGGGAAGGGTTCCTTGCACCTTATAGAGGGCAAAGATATCATCTTAGTGAGTGGAGGCAATGAGCACAACCTGCAACACCAAAAGAGTTTTTCAACATGAAACATTCTTCTGCTAGGAATGTCATAAAAAGATGTATTGGCTTGTTAAAAGGACGTTGGCGGTATTTTAAGAGCCAAATCATTTTATCCTGTTAAAACACAATGCAGGATTATTAATGCATGTTGTTTGCTTCACAATTACATTAGAAGGGAAATGACAGTAGATCCCTTAGAACTCCACTTGATGGACATGGAAGAGAATGAGGATATTTTGCAAGGTGAAATGATAACTCATGTAGAGACATCGGATGGTTGGTCCATTTGAAGAGATCAGCTTGTGGAGGAAATTAATGTTCAATATATGGAGGCAACTTTGAAATCGATTGAGCTATGCCTTTTTTTTGTAGTAACATTGAAATGTTAATTGTAGTATTGAATGTTTGTAGTAACATCTTTCATTACATATGTTATTAATTATTATAACAGTATCTACTTTTTTGTTGCAATGCTTATTTGCTACCTATTTGTTTATGACATTGCCTTTTATACATATTTTTTTTAACTAGATGGAAGATTACAAGGTTAAACGTAATAACCATGTATAGACCTCCGAAGAAGATACAATCTTGGTTGAATGTCTAGTTGAAGATGGGATAGCTTGGAAAGGGGACAATGATTTCAAACCTGGATTTAATAAGCATTTGGAGAAAAAGATGCTTGAAAGGATACCTGGTTGTACTTTGAAAGCTTCACCTCATACTGAGTCAAGGGTTAAGCACCTCAAGACACACTATAATGCAATATGTGAAATGATGGGACCAAGGGGTGTAGTGGCTTTGGATGGAATGACAAAGATAAAATGATTGTGGTTGATAAAGAAATATATAAAGAATGGTAAAGATAATTTATAATATATTTTTTTGTTCGAAAACACAAGTTTTCTTTTATGCAATGTTATTTTTCAATTATTCTATATTTGCTAGTATTTTTTTTTTTTTTTGCAGACACATCCTAAAGCTAAAAGGCTTTACAACAAGACATTTCCTTACTTTGATATACTCGGTCCAATTTTTGGTAATGATGCAGCCAATGGAGGAGGTGCGGAGGACCTTGTTGCGTCTGTGGAAGGAATGGACAAAGAAGCTTATATTGATGTTGATGATGATGTGGAAGGAATGGACAAAGAAGCTTATATTGGAGAGGAAGTTGATCCAACAGTTGATAATGTTACTCAAACCCAACCTACAACTAATGTTGGACAGAGTAGTGAGTCAAGTCGTGGTAAGAAAGGTAAAAAAAGAGATAGGTCTGAATGTTCGTTAGTTGAAATGGTGGCTGGAAGCATTGAAAAATTTAGTGCTATATACGAAATAAGTACTACTACTATAGATAATTTGGCTGCTTTGTTCAAACATGAATCTGATAGTGATGATAAAATAAGTTTAGTTGGTGCAGGGTTGATAAAGATAGAAGGGTTAACTGAACTACAAATGATGCAAGTTGGTCGTATGATATGCCAAGATAATTTTTCAGTTGGCTATTTCATGAGATTAGATCATGATCATAAGAAGAAGCTGGTGGATGACATATTAGCTAGAAATCAGTATTGAGCGGGCGGAACAAGAACATCATGTTGTTGGAACTTCTGTGTTTTTTACTACTTGTTGGAAGATTTGGAATTTTTGTGTTTCTAAGTATTTGTTGCAGCTTCTAAGTATAATTTTGTGATTCTAAGTAAAATTTTTAGTTAGTAGATTATATGGAACAATTAATCTTGGTGTTGGAATGACAAGCAAAAGTTTTGATATCCTGCAAATATTGTGTCCTGTTTCAATTTTAAGTCATGTTACCACTTAAAATTGTTTGTATTTTGTGGCCCACATTTGCATCAGTTATTTTTCATATCAGTTATTTTACTCAGGTATTTCATCAAATAGTTTGTTTTGTTATTTGAGGATGAGAGAAATATTTTGGATAATTAGATTAACATTCTTAGAAAATATGTAGCTCAACTAAATATAGGAAATTAAGTTTTCAACTAACAATTCCAGAGATATTTAAGACATACCAAATATATTCTATGACTCCTAAGAATCATAAATCCTAGGAAACATAAATTTCAGGATTTATGATTTTTGGGAACAAAAAAAATCCGTGTACATAAATTAAAAAGCCAAATCAAAAGGTAAGTTGAAAATTTACCGCAACAACCCTTCTTTTGAGCTCTACATATTGATTGGGTCTTCTCTCTGAAAATATGAAATACTTTTCATTTTGATCAAGCATTGGTTTCCATCTGGGAGAAGTGGATGAATGATATAATAGCTGTAACTTGATTACGACAGAATCACGCTAGTTACCTCCTAAGCGCATCCACTATCGTTTGCTATTTATTCAAAAAATACATTTTTTGGTCAAAAAAGTTTCACTATCGTTTGCTAAGAGCATCCACTATCGTTAGTGCTAAAAATTTCATATATAGCATTTAATATTTAGCAATGAGCGATGAGTGTTGCAGTCGTTGATGCTAAATTTTAAATAATAATAATAATAAATAAATAAATTAGACGAAAGATGAAGATCCGACTTTTTTTTTAATTTTAAAATGGAATTTTCGTAAATAATGAATGGTATTTTAGTAAAATGTGGAAGAAAAATAAAGGAATAAGTTGTCGGGCGGAGCTTGATCTTCCGTTCGATATTTTTCGATTTTTTTTTATAAATAATGGAAATTCTGTAATTATTTGAGTGACATTTTCGTTATTTTAGGAATAAAAGTTTCTGAAAAAGATTGCGGATCTTCTGTCCGACTATATTTAAAAAAAAAAATTTAAACGAGCGGAGCTTGATCCTCCGTCTTTTGTATTTTTAGCATTCGTCTAACGTAGCTGCTATCTTTAACAATCGACTGTTCACTCATATTCTAAATTTTGGATTTTTAGCCTACGATAGTGGGGTGTTTTTCCATATCAAATGCTAATATTTGGTCCAAACGATAGTGGATGCTCTAAATATGCATATTTAGCAAACAAAGTGAACAGTGGACATCTAAATATAACAATCTGCATAGCAATCGCTAAATATAGAGGACGTAGGATGATCCTCTGCCTATTTTTTTTATTTTTTTAAAGAGGGACGAACAGAAGAAGATCTTCCATCTGACAACTTTCTTCAGAATTTTTTTTCCAAATTTATAAAAATGCCATGGAATATTTACGAAAATGCCATTACAGATATTTTTTTTTAATCTCGGACCTTCTTCCGTCCGATAACTATCTTCCGAAATTTTTCTTTCCAAATTTACAAAAAATGTCATTGATTATTTACGAAAATGCCTTTTTTCAATTTTTTTAAAAAAATAGACGGAAGATCATTTCCTATCTCTTTTAAATTTGGCTTTAATGACAGCAGCGCTCTCCTTCAAATGATATTTTCTAAATGCTATATATGCAAATTTTAGAGCATTGTAATCGTTGGCTATATACTCAAAATTTTCAAAAAATACAAAAGAATGAGCTGTAGTCGTTGGCTATATACAAAAAATTTGGGTTTTAGGTGAATAGTACTCTACTATGTTTGGAAGCTGATATGGGTATTGGAAAAAAAATAGCCGACGGAAGATCATCTTTCCTCGCTGCTTTCTTTTATAAAAAAATCGACGGACATTCCATTTTTTTTAATAAAAATTTTGACAGATGGAAAATGATTTCTCGCCCGTTCGAATTTTAAAGAAATAATAATCGATCACGGATGAAAAATGATTCCCCATCTCAGCCTATTTCTTTTGGGAATTGGTGGGGAAAATCCTATAAACTACAACCTATGAATATTTCTATGTGTATAGATTAGGTTTTCATTGAAAGTAATTAAGAATTAAGATTTATTTAAGATTTAATAAGATTTAATTCGGATTAATTTAATAGTAAATTAGGAATTAATTAGGAGTTAATTTTTTAAAAAATTCTCAAAAGGGAAATGATGCACCGTCCGTTGGTTTTTTATTTAAAAAATAAATTAAAATTAATGGGTGGGAAATCAATCATCGTTTGTCGATTTTTTTAAATTAAAACCCAAAATTTGGGTTCAAACGACTACAGTTGAAACCCAAATTTCCTATTTCTATATGCCAAATATCCAAAATTTGAGCGGAATGACTACAGATGCTCTTAGCATCAACGATAGTGGATGCTCTAATCATCGATAACTTTAGTAACATGTTTAGGCCCTGCTCATACTTTTATCCTAATTTTAGTAACATGTTTAGGCGCTGCTCGTACTTTTATCGTTACTATAGAGTTAACTTGCATTGACTGTAGTTTCTTTTCTTTTCTTTTTCTTTCTTTCTTTCTTTTCTTTTTTTTTTTTTGAAGAAAAAGGTGAAATAAAGCCACCATGTATCATTAACTAGTAATTAACAAAACAAACCTAGAGTACTGGGCCAAAGTACAAACTACGAACAAGAAATAATACATGAAGCAACATGACCCGTACAGACAACAAGAGATATCTCCAGCAAACCTTGGATGGTGGGCCAAAAAACCGATAGTCTTCACCTAGTATTGAAGAGGTCCCATCGATGCATCTCCTCTAAAACTGTAATGGACCCCATTTTGGGCCTAGTCACAATGCTCGGCCAATCATAATTGTTTGTACGTTAGTTGAGCTTCGTGCCCTTCTTCCACAGCTGACTCACACCCACCTAAAGCGAGTCAGACGGGATTTTGACAATCGCCGCACCCAGCCTTCTCTTCCTCTTCTCCCACAATCGCGCAAACATCACACTCACTCCAACCAAAACTACATTAAAAAAGAGAGTCGTGAAGAGGATACATTCACCTCTCTCACGCTCTTGCTCTCTCCAGTGATTTCTCACGAACACAGACATACACCAATATAGTGTAGTGAGGAGCAACATCTTCACTTCCTCACTCTCTCAAGCAAAAATCCAAACACAAATCACAACTAAATTAAGTATCGCCTTCCCCTCTTGCCACAACGGGCGGTGGCATTGTGGGTGTCAGATTCAATAATGAAGGCAGAGTGGCGGTGCTGCCTCGTAGACAGTGGAGCATGGGCTTGACTGCGCTCCTCCGGCGACATAGTCACCGCCGTCTCGAACTCCATGCCAATTGAGGTTTTCAGCACCTCCGCGTTTCATCATTGTGTCGATCTGAGCTCTCAGTTCCTTCACCAAGGCGCTGTCGGAGTCAATGGGACCTCCACCAGCGCAGTGGAGCACTTAACTCCTCCACCGAGGCTCTTAGCACTTCCACCGATGCACGGCCATGGAGTCGATCGGATTGGGTTCATCGACTCGTTTGATGGTGGGGAACTAGGGGATGGCGGCGATGGGGGCGTTGCTGATTTGGGGACGCCGTCAGCGGGGGGAGCGACGGCGACGGGAAGGCTGCATCGAGGAACTAGAGCCGCCGCCATCATAGATCAGATCTGGGGTCGACGGGGTGTGATGAAAGAGCGCGACGAAGAAGCGCTCCTCGACAATGGATCGTGATGGGGAGGTGAACGAGGGGAAGGAGGGATGGCATGACAGGGCGGCAGCGACGAGCCCAAGCTGCCGCCTCCTCCAGACTCTGATTTAGGGTTGCTTTTTGAGAGTTTTGGGGATTAATTTCTCTCTCTAGATTTTTCTAGACGGCGAAACTTTGGGGAATTTTTTTTTTTTCCATTTTGCATTGACTGTAGTTAATATACACTTGTTAATACGTAACTAGCTACAAACCCAACTATAACTACAATTGTAACAATATGTGCATCCAGGGTTTGCCCTAAGGTAGATGGCAGAGAGGCGTCCGCCTCGGGTTCCCAATTTTTACGCATTTTTATGAGCCTCCAATTTTTTTCTTCATCTTTATAGCTATTTATACGTATGTTGCAAGTGAAGCCAAATTACAATTTGTACATTATTTTAGAAATCCTCAAATTTAATTTTTGTGCAAGTTCGCTTCAGCCCCGTAAGCTTAGAACCGGCCCTGTGTACATCAAAGGATCCACACAAAATCAATTTTAACTACTTAGTAGGTTAACCATCCATTATTTCGTGCCAACCCTCCCAAAAACAAAGTGCTTCTAATTTTTAAATATTTTGAAATTTTTTAAAAATTGTGTATCTATAATTTTCCCATGGGCCCACTTATGTCGAACAGTTGGGCCAATATTAGGTGAGATGATTGGTTGGTGGTGATTAATGGACCCATTCACCCTCTTTTGTTTGGTTTATTAAGAGTCTTGTGCCAATAGAGCGCATTTGTCAGATATTAGAACGTGATAATTGATGGGATTGGGTGAGGGGTCAAAATCCTAAAGAAATGGCCAAGTACTTATCTTTAATTTAATTTCTCCACACAAAAAGAAAAACACTAATAATTTGACAGAAGCATCTTTTCAGTAATATTAAGTTCTTATGCTTTTCTACATTTTCTATTTTAATTTCTTAGGCCAATATTAGGTTTAATCTTTGTGAGTTTCTTTTGAAATTTAGTAATTGAGGGTGGAAAGTTAAAAGACTTTCAACTTTAAAATTGGTGTTTATTTTGTTAAGTTACCTCCCAAAAGAATTCTTAAATCTCTAATCTCTAATATTACATTGGAAGAAGACCTTTGTGTTATTTGTAAATTTGTAAATCTATCAACACGTATATTGCACGTGCATAATTAATATAACGGAGATCTCAGATTCGAGTTCTCACTACGTCAAATTTTTTACCTTAATTTTTTTAATGTATTAAATGTGCATCACACGTATAAATTACTATCTATTTATCGATTTTATCTATCTATAATATAATATATAATAACTATTATAATGGAAGAATTAAAGGTATAAATCTACCTACTTAAGTACAACACATGTGCAACTCCAACACTCTCATTATAGTTTGCACATTTACTTTTAAAAATATATAATCCTATTTATTAAAACATGAATTGCACGTATAAATCAGAGTTCTTACTTTAATATTTTTAAAAATAATAATACGTGCATCGTGTATATTACTAGTTGATATAAAACCAAGAGCTACTTATTACTTTCGTTACAGTTTCCTATATCTTCATGCAATTTTTACGAAGATTGTATAAGGATGTTTATACTTTCCAATCCAACCAGAGGGATTCAATCAGCATAGATAAAGTTTTCCTAAACTTGAATGACAAATGTCATTATGTTTTATTAATGAGTGACAACAAAATCAAACCCTGAGTTCAAGTCCAAGCAAAGTACAAATATAAGACGGCCCAGCCAAGTAATACCGGACATAGAAGCCAAAAAGAAAACTTAAGAAATAACAATCAACTACAAAAATATGATCATGCGTCACAACCACACTGTACGGTGGCTGCAGTCTGGAAAAGAGACGCCAAGAAATCACCCTTTAAACAATCGCTCGATCTGGGATGTCAGATAAGACTTATGGAACTTCAGATCTACATCACCAACGCTGGAATTAGTTGCTCTCAGGGTTCAGATAAAAAATCCTGGAGATTGAAAAAGAACGGTACGTTCACCGTTCACTCCTTGTATAACCGCATTCACTTTAGGGGATATACCCCAAAGTGGGCATGTGTCATTTGGAGGACGAAAGCCCCGCTGAAAATCAAAGTTTTCCTATGGCTGATGCTGAACGATGCGATTTTTGACTAGAGAAGATCTCACTAAACGCCAACCGAATGTGGACTATCGTTGTGGGTTCTCCCACGCTATCCAAGAAACTAGTGACCACCTCTTCCTACAGTGTCCTAGGAGCAAAGTGGTACTTGTTGAGCTACTCAGCTACCTGGGGACAAACCAGTACCCTAGTGTGTATGAGGACATGTGGGTAGGTTCAAAATTTGCTACTGAGAGAAGAACTATGAAAGAAACGTGGTATATCGTTATCGCCGCAACGACCTGGGTTCTTTTGCTAGACAGGAATAATTTTTATTTTCACAGAACTTGTAATAATATTTCTAGTAATTTGACTCACATTATACATTTTATTTTATTTTGGGCTAATGTGGTCGCAGCAGGTCCCAGGGGGAGGATAGCGAGCGTATTCCAGGTTGAGGATTTTGATGATGATGAAGTCGAGAACGGTTCGACGATCGACTGGCAGCCAGCTTGGCCTTTACTGTTGATAGATACCCACCGTTCCAAGGTTTGTTGGGGGATATGATGTATTTTGTTTAGTCGCATGTATGTTGCGGCCATTCTGGTCTTCTTTTATCCGACCCCCCATGTTTGGGGTGAGTTAATGTACTTTTGTTATGATTGTTAGACCTTGTATTTGGCTCAGTACTCTGAGTTTGTTTTATTAATCCCTTATTAATGAAACAGGGCGGCTATGCTCCACATTTTCTTCAAAAAAAAAAAACATTCAACTACAAAAATAGTAATCTTTCCGATTCTACTTCTTCTTAAATTTCTCTAATATTATAATGGGAGAGTTGAGGTTTTCATTTGTAGACAGCCTGTAATTTGTAGACATTTATTCAAACATCTAATCCCAACAATTCATTTTTAAGTAGGCGTTAGATTAACCATTCATTTACTCAACTGTTGTTAGTTACCATAATACCCTCGAAGTTCAAATTTATTTACGACATAATTATTTACAAAAATGTCACTCATATAAAATAAAAGTTTGTAACAGTAGGTGTAATTTGTAAAAAGTATCGAATGAGTGAAGAAATGTCTTATTATTTACTATATAAAAAATCTCTAATATTATAGTAGGAGAGTTGGGGTGTAGACAACTTGTAATTTGGAGACATTCATTCAACCATCTAATCTCAACCATTCATTTTTAAGTGGGAGTTATATTAACCATTCATTTACTCAACTGTTGTTAGTTACCATAATATCCTCATAGTTCAAATTTATTTATAATATAATTATTTACAAAAATGTCACTCATATAAAATAAAAATTTGTAATACTAGGATTAATTTGTAAAAAGTATCGAATGAGTAAAGAAATGTCTTATTATTTACTACTAGTAATTTACACGAGCGATGCACGTCTTAATAAATATAGTTTTTTTAAAGTAAAAATTCAGACGACTTAATAAATATAGCTTTTTCAAAGTAAAAATTCAGACGTATTCTAGATTTGAACCTAATACCTCCTTAATAATAGTTATGTGCGTTGTATGCATTGATAGATTTACAAATGACAATAAGACATTCACCCATTGTAATATTAGAGATTTATACATGAGATGCATGACTTAATTAATATAGTTTTTTTTAAAGTAAAAATTCAGAAATAGTCTGGATTTATAATAGTTACGCAAGTACGTTGCACACGTTAATAGATTGACAAATAACACTAAGGTGTTCTCCCATTATAATATTAGATATTAGAGATTATAGATATAAAAAATATTAATTAAAGCGTGCATTGCAAGTGCAGTTACTAGTCAATCTTAATGCTCTGGCTTAAAAAATAGTTTACAAGGTCAAAGTGTATATATATGCAAATACCATTACAACTAGCATCCTCCCGTGTATAATTTTTTTAAAAAATAAATTACAAAAATTACAACATCTTAAGAATCAAGGTGGCGCTGACATGGTATCAACAATATATATATGGGTAGGGGTGGACAACTATTATCCGAACTGACCAATCCGAATCAATCCAATCCGAACCGACCGGTTTTTAACCGAACCAATTGGGGGTTTGGATTGGCCCGGTTCTTGATCTTCAATAACCAACTGGACCGGTTCGGTTGTTGGATGGGGCTTTCAAATAACCGATGAAACCGAACCGACCGTACCTCTATGCATAAGTCCATAAAAAATATAGTTATCCTTTAATTTCTTGAATATACAAATAGTAATTTCTCATTTTCTTTGATATACAAACAGTATTTTTCTTTAATACAAACCGTGCAGTTGTTCTACTTATGTTTTAATTCTCCATAATTCTGTGTTATGTTGTTGAAAAATGCTTGATTTACAGTGTGAACCAGCTTAATAGAATCATGAAGTTGATGTAACATTTACTAGTTACTTTAATCAAGTCAAGCAGAAATAATTTTCTAAATCCTTGTTTATTGTACCTGAAATTCAATTAGCTATGGTTATTGATGTTTCGTTTATGAAAATAAACTAAGATTACAAAAGTATGCAAGTGAAAAAAATAGTTTATCTCATCAATTTAAACGTCACCATCTCAAACAATTAGTGCAAAATTCATTAACTTGTAGTTTTATGAATCTTCATTTTCAATTCATTTCTGATAACAAATAGAGGTTGAATCTTAAATTTGATTGAAGTTGATCTTTTAAATTTCAACAAAATTATGAATGATATTGAAGGTGAAAAGTAGCACGCCAAACCGACTATCCAATCCAATCTAAACCGAGCTTAATCGGCTTGGATGGAAACCAATCCAATTAAGGTTCGGATTGATTGCGGATGAGAAAATCAAAAAACCGATCTTCTTTAGATCGGTGGTGGATGGTCCATAATAGGCCGGATACCGACCGATGCCCACCCCTATATATGGGTATGAAGTAGCCTGTTATGGTCTACATTATTTACTTTAAAAAAAATACTATATGATATAAAAAACTATTCCAAGTGTCAAAAAATAAAATCCTTTTTAGTTGGCAAAAAATATTTAGAGAATCGTCTTGAGATGGAATAAATCGAGAAGCTATATAAATTGAAGAAATTTTGCTACAACACCCGTATCCTAAATTCGGAATATTTTGGAAAAAGATATCAATTGTTTTAAAGAGTATTATTCCAAAACTGGAAATTATATAGCTTTGTACTTGTGGAATAAACTTGAATGATTTCCAACAGTTTGTGGTCACGTTTGAGAAGCTGACATGTAAAAACTCTACACATGTATATATTAGTTATTCGAGTGATGGGAAGGGTTCGTTGTGAATGTTGCAGATAAAAAGAGATAATATAAAATAATACTAGTGTTATCCTGTGCAAATTGCACAGATTAAAATACTTTTAACAGACTCATAAAATTATATAGAACTTAAACAACATAATGATGATATGCACTGTGTCTTTTTTTTTCTCCAGTTTATCTTATTTAATAATATGTGCTAACCTTGTCTGAAAAACCCAAATAATGATATTTTTATCTATTTCGGTCATATTCTTTGAAACTACTAAGGGAGATTTCATTAGTCCATATTCTTTTATTATCATGTACATGCACAATAACTTTAGTTCTTAAACAAAAACATAAAAGTCATTAAAGGACGGAGGTGACCCTATTCAATACCGAAAAAGCACTACGACATAGTTAAACCCTAGATTCCTAAATTTAGAGATGCCCCTTAACTATTTCAATCACAATATAATTAAAAGATGACAAATCTACAATTTAACAAATTCACATTTTCAAATAAACGAACATTATTCTATATTTCTAAAGCAAAGTAAAAAAGTCGAATAATTACCGAAGTTGAGCTTACAATGCAGTAATAGGTGGGGATGTGGCTCTTCTTGGACTCCTCTTTAATGTACTCTGCTATCTCCTTCTCCACAGTGTGCTTCTCAACTGCCTTCCCTTTCAAATCAAGGCTTCCATCTTAAATCATTCCCTCTCATATGAAACATAATCAACATTAGAAGGTGAGTGGTTGTGTTTATTTTTATTTTATTTTATTTTATTCTGTAAATTGACTGCACGTATTAGTACATGCTCGTTTCTTCTTCTTTTTTTTCTCATGTGTGAGCACATGCTAGTTTTCTACTTTTCCTCTCCTTGCTCTATTTTAATAGATGAATGACTCTCTCCCTAATAGTATAATATATATAATAGTATGCATAATTTTTTTAAAAATTAATTTTAACAATATTTGATCAGACGATTATATATATCTTCATAGTTTATCAAGTAAGAATCTAATACAGTAATTATACCATAGATCAATGTTGAGTAGAAAATTACTGAGATTGCAGCAAAAGAAAACAACTTTAATCAAAATTGAAGTAAAATAGTAAAACAACTTTAATCAAGATAGAGGTTTCCTTTTCGGAAAGACCCTAATTAAACTTTGATAAGATGCTAATGCTAGTCAGAAAAAGTATAAACATATGTATTGCTTTGAGCTTAAGAGACTTACATCTATCATTTTAATACAATACGCATGATGAAACACCCCCTTTCTGCACGCCTACATAATGGAAACAGATGCTCGCCATAAATTTGGAGTATGGATCAAAAGATATAGTATAGGACAAAGTTCATCAGCATTGAAAAACCACTACAGAGGAAACCATCAAACACGAAAAACATAATTGCTATGTAGTAGACTTTTACCTTCTATATCCACATTCGTCAGCTATCCAAAATCCGTCTTGCCGTCGGCAAGACAACACCTGAAAGAATGTAATTTGAATGACTAAATTGAATCAAAATAATGCCAAATAATTATAAAGGTCTTTTGAGTATTTTCACAAACACCTCATGTGCACCACAAATGAGAAAATAATTGTAATCAAGATAATTCCGAATGCAAATTTAAACATTCCCACATCTATAAGCATCTTATTGAACCCTATATTTCGAAGATTGGTGTATAAATCCCTAATCAAATTCAAAATTAAAACACATCCACTTGATTTCCATATGCCCCCACCACACAGCAGGCTCCTACAACTAACATATTTCAGTTCATTCATACATTTTATCAAACAGGATGAGTTCATATAGTTAATATAGATAAGATTGAAGAGTTTAACATGGGAAGACGAAGCTGCACATAATAAACTAAAGGTTCTTTAGACATTACTCTTAAATTCATCAAATATTTTCATCTCTTCAACAAATAATTATACTATATATACAATCCAAAATAAGAGAGAATGTTACAACTTGATCAATACCTTAATCTCATTTCTCAATATTCTAAAAAACAATAAATATATAATCCAAAATAAGAGAGGATTTTACAACTTCCTGAATACCTTAATTTTGGCGAGGATTTGGGGTATGGCGTACGGTCGCTGCTTGGATTTGGGCATACTGGCGAATGGCGAATGATTACGGTTGAGTTTTGAGCTAGGGACGACGGCGAGGATAAGTGAACGGGTACGATTTGTATTTGGCTGGACTGGTGGACGGTGGACGGCGACAGTTTGGATTGGGGCGGATTTGCGAACGGCGAACGATGATCGGTGGGTTTTGGGGGAGGATGAGTTGGGGAAATTGGGGAGAGGAAGAGTTTTTTTTATTTTGGATATTTTTTAATTTTGTGTTATTAAGTTAAAGGTGTGGTATGCACGTGGTGAGATAAGTTTGAAATCCTACTTTTGCTCTCATTCCTCTATTTCAAAATAGAGAAATGAGAAGGGGTAGTCCTGTTAGCTTAAGATATAATAATACTAATTGGTAACCTATTATATATACATACTAGATTTGCCCGTCGACACGTGTCTACGGCTTGTCTTCGGAACGATAAATCATACGAAAAATCTTGTAAACAGTAAAACAATAATTATGTAGCTTAAGTTTGAATAGTATGATAATAATTAGTTGTAAATAAAAGTTCATGTTTCCATTAGTATATGTTGAAAAATATTTATAAATGGGGGTGTAAAATCTAACTTATTAAATCTTTGAGGTGGATAATGATGAAATTTAACTGTTGAGTAGATATTTGTTATTTTCAATGTAACATGAGCAATAAAAAAAGTATAAAAATCCGAAAATTTACAAATCTAAAATCTGAAAATCTAAATTTCTACATAAATAGAGAGACAGAGAAATAGAGAAATATGAAAAAGTGAAGAGAGAGAAGCTATGTTTTGGGTGAAGTTATGTGAAGAGATAGTAATAAAGTAATGAGGTTTTTTTTTTTTTTTTTTTTTTTTTTTTGGGTTGGCGGGGGGGAGGGGAATTTGGTTTTGGAGGGAAAAACTTTTTGGAGGGAAAATATGTTTTGGGTGGGAGAACCTAAGTCGTTGATTTGGTTTCAATTGAAGGGGAGCCACTTGATAGCTTTCTTTGTGTTTTATTTTATAGATATATAGAGAGTAATGTTTCGTTGTGCACTAGGCTTCCGTATGCACTCGTGTGTACTCGGCCTTCTCGCATTCGTATCGACGATCTGAACCGTTCACATTGATCTACACATCTAAATTAGTCTAAATATGTAAAATCAAATTATTTGAAATTCATTTGCCCATCCATCATGTGACTATAAAAAAACGACGATTTTCAGCCATACAATTTTGTAATACTTCAATGGATGGGCAAATGAATTTCAAATGATTTGATTTTACATATTTAGACTAATTTAAATGTGTAGATCAATGTGAACAATTCGGATCGTCACTATGAAGCCAAAAAATTCGAGTGCACACTAAGACCTAGTGCACAACGGAACATTTCTCTCTCTATATATACTAGTATTTTTCACGTGCGTTTTGATAAATTATTTTTCACGTGCGTTTGTTTGG
This sequence comes from Hemerocallis citrina, assembly GCA_017893485.1. Lineage (NCBI taxonomy): Eukaryota > Viridiplantae > Streptophyta > Magnoliopsida > Asparagales > Asphodelaceae > Hemerocallis > Hemerocallis citrina. Next base: position 209,440,794 of record CM030366.1, read on the forward strand.
TGTTAAAAAAATATTGAAAAAATTATTTTGCACTTACGTTGACGTTCCAATAGGTTGATTTTTTTTGGTTTGTTTGTTTTTATTGTAATTAATGGGATAGTTGGAGTTGCACGTGCAACGCACGTGTTTATATGTTTACAAATTACAACTTCAACTCTCGCATTATATATACTAGTAATTTACACGTGCGGTGCACATCTTTGTAAAAATATATATTTAAAAAAAATTCCGACGTTGTCTAGCATCGAACCTAAGACCTCCTTTATATTAGTTATACATGTGTGCTGCACGTGTTTGTTTGATTACAAATAAAGTTTGTTTGGTGACAAACTCTCCCATTAAAATACTAGATCTATATCTATATAATAAAACACAAAGAAAGCTATCCAGTGGCTATCCTTCAATCCTCCCAAAATCAAAGGCCCATATCTAATCTCATAAAACACATTTCCCCCCAAAAACTCAAATTCAAATCCCCCCAAAACAACTTCTTTATTTATTTAATTTTCTCTCTCTCTCTCTCTCTCTCTCTCTCTCTCTCTCTCTCTCTCTCTCTCTATATATATATATATATATATATATATATATAATATTATAATGGGAGAAGGCCTTAGTGTCATTTGTAAATTTGTAAATCTATCAACGCGTGCATTGTACGTACATAACTAATATAAAGGAGGTCTCAAGTTCGATTCCTCACTACGTCAGATTTTTTACTTTACTTTTTTAAAATATATTAAATGTGCATCACACATGTAAATTACTATATGTCTATCTATCTATAATATAAAATATAATCTCTACTATTTTAATGGAAGAGTTGGAGTTGTAAATCTATATATACACGTGCAACTTCAACTCTCCTATTATAGTCTTTACATTTATTTTTAAAAATATATAATCATATTTATTAAGATATGCATCGCGTGTGTAAATCAGAGTTTTTACTTAATTTTTTTAATAAAAAAATTAATATGTGCATCACACGTGTATATTACTAGTATATATATATATATATATATATATATATATATATATATATATATATATATATATGAGTCACCCTCGGTTGCACACTACTTTTGGTGAGCACTCCGTGAGCACTCATGAAATAGAGCACCTATGACAAATCCGAACCGCTCATATTGTTCTATATACCTTAGATAGCCTAACAATAAAAAATCAAGTAATTTGAAGTTCATTTGCACATCCATCATGCTGTTCGAATTTTCAGCCATACAATTTTGTAATGATGTAAATCATGGGCAAATGAACTTCAAATTACTTGATTTTTTATTGTTAGGCTATCTAAGGTATATAGAACAATATGAGCGGTTCAGATTTGTCATAGGTGCTATATTTCGTGAGTGCTCACGGAGTGCTCACCAAAGTAGTGTGCAACCGAATATTTCTCTCTCTCTCTCTCTCTCTCTCTCTCTCTCTCTCTCTCTCTCTCTCTCTCTCTGTATATATATATATATATATATATATATATATATATATATATATATATATATATATATATGGAAACATGGACTTTTATACCCCAATTTATAATTATTGTCAACATATACTAATGAAAATATGGACTTTTATTTACAGCTAATTATTGTCATACTATTCAAACTTGAGTTATATAACTGCTGATTTACTAATCACAAGGCTTTTCATATGCTGTATCGTTTTGAAGACGTGCCGTAAGTACGTTTCCACGGGCAAATCTAGTATATATATATTCTAATAAAAAGATGGTAGAATAGTAAGAAATTGGTGTACGCGTGAACTCCAATCCCCGAACTTTCGCGCAATAGCGAAAAGTAAACTGCTAGGGAGGGCATTGTTCAAACTTTGAGGCCAACGAATACACAACTATTTTTTCTCTAAAATTTTTCACACATTTAGATGAGTTTGAATCGTTTGATTGTAGAGTTAGGCCTTAGGGTATTCTATGAAATATGTAACCCCACCATCACATCAACCAATAAAAATCCGCATCAGCAATCAGTAAAGCTCAATTAGAGTCAATCGAACTGACATTTAGCATGATCATGACATGTCCCATTTGATAAGTAAAGCCACATGCATTTCCATTATCAAGTCGTAAAACCATCCCTCACTCTCAAGTCTCAAATCATGTATGACAGCAACTTGAATGTGAAACCAGCTAAACGTGTGAAGATTTGGGGGGGCAGGGATTGAAAGGAATTTGCAAGTTTTATTAACCTACACATCTCTAATCATGTAAGGGCAACATCAATTCCAATTTGAGATAAAGGATTCTTGGTTGATTACATTAATTATCCGATCGAAATTTATCAACTAAATTTATAAGAAAATGACATGCAGTGATAAACACATTTACATTAAGTAACAAATTAATACATGTTGCCCTAGATGTACCGAGGGAGAGGAGGATACCCAGCACTTTTTTCTTCGTTGCCCGATGGGAAGTTTTGATTTTAAGTTTTTGGACCTTAGCGCTGCAAAACGTTATAGGGAATCTATGGGGGCATTGGAGAATGAATAACATTAGGAAAGATTATCTTGTTATAGGAAAGATTATCGCGTCATGTGGGATTTATCGGTAGCAGCTGTTTTGTGAAGTTTGTGGCTAGGTAGGAATGAAGCATGCTTTCGTAATAACAATTGTTCATTTCCGTCACATTGCATAAAACATTTTTCCTTATTATAGCCTGAGCAGGTCAAACGGAGGCTAGAAAGAGGATGCGCCTCGAGGATGCGGAGTAATTGACATAGGGTGGCAACGAGGGACACGCTAGTCGAGAGGAGGATAGGGACTTGGGGATGCTATTCCACTCGAGGATGGTCGCTTTGGGTTTCTCGTGTAGGGTGGGATCTTCGTATTGTAACACTTTTGTAATTGGATGTTTTGGAAATCAAGATAGGTGAATCTAGATGGAACTTATGTTGGTTGTAATTTTAGTTTCTCTAAAACCTTTTTAATAAACATGTGACCGAGTTCGGTCATTTTATCTCAAAAACAAAAAACAAATTAATACGTGTTACATTTTTCAAATAAAAAATAGATTGAGTCCTAAAATTAAATGAAAAAAGAAATTAATATTAAGTGTCACCGAATAAGAAGAATCTGTCACAATATACAATCTAAACAAAAATGAAAAATTATAGAACAAGAGAGGATGCCATGTGTTTTGATTGATTACGGTAACTATTCGAAATTCACCACCAATCGAATCCAGTATAATTCCTCCTTGAATAAATTGTGAAATCGATCTATTTACAAAACAATACAACATTCTTTTTCTTCATTATTAATTATGTTGAACATCCATGATTTTGCGAGACAGGTAGCGTTCACAAACCATGGACGGACTACATCATGATGAAAGGGATGCATCAAACCCTACCAATGAGCCAGACTATTCGTTAGAATGGATAAGTTGTCGAAGAAAATGTTATCCACCGATCGATAGGCTCAGACGTTTCTTTGTGATCGAGTAGTGCACGTTACTCATCGAGATCCCAATCAGCACATCGGAACCAAAATTGACCTTTAAAGACTTAAAAGGCATTGACTCTTTTAACTAGTACTAGTATTATACACGTGCTTTGCACGTGGGAAATTTTTTTTTGGTGGGGGAATGAAAAGGGCAAAAAAAAGATTACCAACACGTGCGTTGCACGGGTTGGGTTAAGGACTAAGGCCTTCTTCCATTATAGTAGTAGAGATTTGTCTTTGAATACTTGTTAATATCTTATTAATATCTTATTAGTATGATAATTTTTTTAAAAAAGATCGGTATACAGTGCATGTACTATTTATTCGATTAATAAAATAGAAGACAAATTCATGTCATAACAATTTCCCTGAACAGGAAAGGAAAAGGAAACCCCTTTGCCATCTTAAAGGTCTTTCTTGCTGAGATTGAGTAAGTGGCACATGCATGGTGAGATAGACACTTCAACCAAATTGATGGTGCCAAAAGAACTACCATTAGATGGGGACTTAACATCGAGGGGATGAATCACAGTTAATGCACCAAGGAAGGTAGAGGATGAGATAAGAATACTATTTACACCAAATAATCGATGATAATGTAGGGACGGACCCCTTTGCTTTTTATGTAGTTCTCAACTCTCATGGAAGCAATCAAGTCATTAAAAAAAAAAAAAAAAAAAAGGCTAAAATTGAAAAAACCCCCTAAACTATCCCATATATGCAGAAAACCTCACTCACCTTTTTTTTATGTAGAAAACCACACTCAACTATGGTGCGAAAAAGCACATCATGACTCCGTTAGGGTTCCGTTATACGGGTGGTTTTTTGCACCCATAGTTGAGTGCGGTTTTCTGCATAAAAAAAAGGTGAGTGAGGTTTCTGCATTAAAAAAAAAGGTGAGTGAGGTTTTCTGCATATATGAGATAGTTTAAGGGGTTTTTTTTCAATTTTAGCCTAACGGAACCCTAACGGAGTCATGATGTGGTTTTTCGCACCATAGTTGAGTGTGGTTTTCTGCATAAAAAAAAGGTGAGTGAAGTTTTCTGCATATATGGAATAGTTTAGGTTTTTTTTTTTTTTTCAATTTTAGCCTAAAAAAAATATAAAAATAAAGCATAACGACCATGTTTTATAAATAAAGAGTTAATAAAACAAATTCAAAGTACTAATCACAGTTGCAAAATAACTACAGAGCATAAAATAAGACATAGTACCTCCAAAGAACACATGTGGATGAGACAAATATAAACCAAAAACAAAACATAGAAGAGCATCTAACGAGTAGAACAAGATTCCAGAGGTTCCTCCAAGAACGCTCTGGAGGATGGACAACTAGATCATGAAGCGCCGAATTAGTCCAGAGTGTAACTAATCTCCATCTCATCAGTCCAGAGTGGGAGCAATCAAGTTGTGTGTGTTAATGTGATCATTAAGGACAAAGTGTGACCACTAAACCAATATCTTTTAGGCCATCAAAAAAAAAAAAAAAAAGGGGAAAAAAAGTTTAAACTAGAGTTCACTCGGGTGCCTATCGACCGTGTTACTATCACATATCGTTTACCTGAACCAACAACATCTCTGTCATTGGTACGCATTGGTTTTATGTTTTCATCATCGATATAACTCTTAATCAACACTAGAACTTCTACCACACTTCACCGGCAAAATTCTTTACAAATAATAATTTTCTTAATAGCATATACAAAAATTTAAATGATGTTGAAACGTACTGTGTTGGCTATCAAATGACATTCGTGGGTATAACTTATTGGCAGGTTGAGCTGTATCAGGTCCTCCATTACCTAGATCCGGCCCCGGACCCGATACCTCACCGGTCCAAAAATTGGACCTGGACTTGGACTTGCGAGAACTGGATCTGGGTTCGGGTACTAGTTAAAAAAATATACCCGTCGGGTACAGTAGCGGAGAATAAATATTGTACTCAAGTATTTTTGCACCCGATACGCTATGATTCCAAATTTTTTTGCACTTAAGTACATGAATAAATATTATATCTACACATCTATCTTCAACAATTACTATTTACATGTATATCCCTATAACCCTATTATTTAAATTCCATAATTTGGGGGTATTTTTTAACAGGTCCGGGTCTGTGTCAGTTCTATTTTGAGCGGACCTGAACCCGGACCCAGACTCGGGAGTGCTTCGGGTCTTATTTTAGGACCTGGACCCGGACCTGTAAGGATCGGGTTGATTTCGGTCCAATGTCGGGTCCGGGTCAGGTCTGGGTATCGGGTAAATGTGACAATGCTATTGGCAGGGCTATCCCCCCATGGAGGTCGGAGAGGCGGCTGCCTCAGGCCCCAGAATTTTGCGCATTTTTAGGGGCCCCATAATTTTTTTCTTCCTTGTATTTTTATATATACGTGTTTTTCACGTAATATTTTTATGGGGCATCCAAATTTATTTTTTTGCCTTTATTATTTAAATTAGTACTTGGACAAACTTATTTTAGTTGAGCTTGTGTTTGTATGGAGATTTTTTTTTGTCAAATCTCTAATTCTCCATCTATTTCTTCATAAATATCGATTTAATCGTAGTGAAAAAAATTTCAAAAAAGTTTGCTTACCAAATTAAAAAAAAAAAAATTATATGTGGAGGCTCCTTTTCGGAAGTTCGCATCGGAATTACAGGGAGGCCCTGCTTATTGGTTATGCTTGAAAACTTAAAAGTTATACTAGGGATGTAGATTACATTCAAGTCAAAATTTTAATTGAAACTAAAAGGACATTTATACTATTAGCAATAATCTTTAATTTTCTGAAATTTTGTATTTTTCAAACAACTCTTTGAATTAATTTATACTAGTAATTTACACGTTCGATGCATGTCTGAATAAATATATATTTTTTAAAGTAAAAATTTTGATATAGTCTGACATCAAACCTGAGACATCTTTTATATTAGTTATGCACGGACAATATATGTCTTAATAAATTATTATTATTTTTAATAATAAAAACTCTGACGTAGTGATGACTCGAACCTGAAACCTCCTTCATATTGGTTATGTACGTGCGTCACACGCGTTGATAGATTTACAAATGACACTGAGGCCTTCTCCCATTATAATCTTACTAGTATTATACACGTGTTGTGCACGTGGGGAAAAATTGGAAGGAATGAAAAGAGGAAAAAAAATTACCTACACGTGCGTTGCACAGGTTGGGTTAAGGACAAAGGTCTTCTCTCATTATAGTAGTAGATATATATTATTATTATTATTATTATTATTATTATTATTATTATTATTATTATTATTACTAGTAATTTGCAGTACGATGCACGTACGATGCAGTTCTAATTAATTTTTTAAAATTTATAAAATAAAAAGACGTAATGTGGCCTCAAACCTCAGACCCCCCTTTACTCATACATACTCTTTACAAATTACCCCTAGTGACACAAAATTTTATTTTATATGAGTGACACTTTTGTAAATAAATTTGAACTTTGATGGTAATATGGTAACTAACAACAGTTGAGTAAATGAATGATTAATATAACTTACACTTAAAAATGATTGAGTGGGATTAAATGGTTGAATGTCTACAAATTACAGATTGTCTACAAATGACAACTCCAACTCTCCCATTACAGTTTAGAGATCAGAGATTATTATTAAAGAGAAAAGAGTAAAGCTACACCCACTACCAATTCTACTACCATTCTCTGCATTATCTTAGGTGTCACAGTTCTATTGGAGAGTTTTTCCATCTACTCTCTCTTTTTCCATCTATTGAAGTGTGTCAACTAAGATAGCGAAAAAAAATATAGTAAAATTGGCTGTGGATGTAGCATTACTCGAGATAAAAATAATTGTTAAGTGCTTTCTAAACCCCCCTTAATTTGAGGCGCATATCCATGATGGGCCAAAAGCCCAATCCAGCAACTTAAAAGAATAACACAACAATATACAAACTCTTGAATTTTTTTTTTTCAATTGCCCAACATAAAGGGGATTAAAGGAAACTTTTATACATAACAAGGTCCTGTTCGTAAATTTTCTCTGGTAGTATTAAACTGAGATCGAAGGAGAAGACTCGGGAGAGACGAGTGGAGAGAGAGCAAAAAGGCGCGGGAACTTGGAATACGATCTCGATCTCCAATTTCAGCTTCAGGTTCTCTATTTTTCTCTAATTTCTTTACTCATTTTCAGTGCATTCTTAATTCATTTCAGTAATATTGTGGTATTGGTGTAATTTGCTGATTTTAATGATCTCATTCGAAACCCTAGGATTTGGGGTTTTTTTAATGGGGGAAATTGTTACCTTAGCAAGAAATCTTGGTTGAGGAAAAATTTAGAAGGAAGAAGATGGTGGAATTGGGGATAATTTTATCGAAAGATGATTATTTTGTATGTAAATCCAGGGGTGAGTTGAATTAGTTCTATCAAGTAAGGTTGTTATGTGGACTAGATAAGATGTTACAAAAAGGCTACCTCTGCAGGTACTTTATGCATAAAATTCGGTCTTTTACAATTTCTATTTATGCATAGAATATGGCAGCAGAAGAGTGTTACTGACCCAAACTGAGGTCGCCCTGCAGATGGAGGAGGCGGCGGCGGATCATGTCTCGATCACGTATCCACCATTACTAACTACGATTAATGGCAACAAAATCTAGCAAGAGACTAGAAAGAGCTAGAAGAACAAAGAAAATCAATTCATTTCCTATCATAATCCCTAAAGTTACAACTGCGAAATATAAAGGAGGAAGAAGAAGGCACGTGTGAGGCGAACCAATCGCACACTGACATGTAGTGTGCGCTACGCACGTACTGCAACAGTGAAAACGAATGCCTTCTGCTGCCAACTAACTTTCCATTGTAGTGGGTCCCTCCACTAAAACATCCTCCACTCATATGCAACCACGTAGCCCGTGCTTCGCCCGTAAGAGAGGGACCTTATTACAAAACACCATACACTTTGCAAATTTTCTCATAAAATAAAGAAAATGTTTCAGGGACTAATACATGATACTTGAGGACCGATACACAAACCCCGCAACTCTTTTATACTTCCAGATCGATACACTTCTCATTGAACTGTATCATTCCTCCCTTCTTGAAAAAGGAGCTTCCATGATTCGTTGAAAATCATGGAAGCAATTGTATGTTGAATTCTAACTGCGGAATAAACTCTACAACGACGACGAGATGCAAGAACTATAGAATCAAAACAAGAGAACAAAGAACAATCAAAAGCAACACACAAGAACATACAAGATTTTTATCGAGGTTCACCCAAACAATGGCTACTTTCCCGCGCAGAGGCACTCCTGCGATTTCCACTGGAAATATGAAGATTAGGTTTACAAATCTCTCAAGAACTCACCACCAAGGTGTAGGGTTTCTCTCTATCTCCCTCTCTTAATGACGGCTGGTAGATCTTTTTTTTCATAACCCTAAAATCGTACACAATACAATATATATAGGATTCCACAACTTTCCATCTCAGCCGCTCATCAATCAGCGTCGGACGGTCATCCGCAACATCATGTCTGTCGACCAGTCTTCCCTTTCAACTACACGAGTTCCAACATAGAGCAGGTCGGTCGATTGCGCGGTCGACCAGTCATTCCTTCAAGATACAGAATTGAGTCAGAGAGCGGGACCGTCGACTGCGCGGTCGACCGGCCGTCTTGCCTAGGTGCGGTCGGGGGGGTGCGGTCGACCGCAACTCTGCTGTAGCCTCCAACTACTCTTGATCTCTTGCTCCCACTTTGACTCTCTTTCCTGCCTATCTTTTTCAACCCATTATCGTGTATTGGATCCACAAACCCCAACAATCTCCTACTTGGAGACATATACACGAAGTCTCTAACCTGTTCTTGATTCTTCCATTGGCCTAGTCTAGGCCTGTGCCTCTGTGAGTCTCCTCAATAATTAACCTGGAGACAATCCGATAGCGGTATAGCAAAATTGATGTTTCTTGCTATCCACCACCTTAGTGAGCATGTCCGCTAGATTCTTAGTGCCAAGAATCTTAGTTAGCTTCAACCATTTCTTCTCAACCGCCATTCTGGTAAAATGATACATCTTTGAATGTGCCGAGTCCTAGAGTGATATGCCGTGTTTTTTGCCAAGAAAACTGTACTTTGACTGTCACCCCATAGTTTACCTATGGATTGCTTCCTGCTCAATTGTTTCATAAGCTCCAAAATCCACAACATGTCTTTCGTCGCTTCTGTAAGTGTCATATTCTCTGACTCCGTGGTTGACTGCGGTACAAACTTTTGTAACTGCGAAGCCCAACTAATAGCTGTTCCACCAACTGTAAATACATACCCTGTAGTACTTCTGCAACCATCACGATCGCCCAAAAAATCCGCATCCACATAACCATGTATATGCAAAGAATTTTCCCCAAAATAAAAAGAGTGATCTGAAGTACCTGCTAGATATCTAAGAATCCACCGTACTCCATCCCAATGCTGTTTACTTGGATTCTTCATATAACGGCTGACAACTCCCACTGCTTGTGCGATGTCTGGTCTTGTAGACACCATCGCTACATCAAACTCCCAACGGCTGAGGCATAAGGAATAGCAGCCATTTTCTCCATCCGCCTTCGTTTTAGGACACAAGTCCATCGATAACTTGAAGTGAGCAGCCAAGAAACAAGTGACTGGCCTCGCGCCATCCATATTGAATCTCTTCAACACCTTCTTCACATAGTCCACTTGTGACAACCAAAGCTTCTTGCTTCTCCTGTCTCTACTGATCTTCATGTCGAGGATTTGCTTTGCTTCACCCAAGTCCTTCATTGAAAACTCCGAAGCTAGCTCCTTTTTCACTTCCTTGATCTTCTCCATACATGAATCTGCTAACAACATGTCGTCTACATACAACGCCAAGGTAACTATATCATTGTCCTCATATCTACGAACATACACACAATGATCCGTTTCGCATCTATCGAAACCTTTTCCTCTCATGAAGCAATCAAAGTTCAAGTACCATTGCCGCGGTACTTGTTTGAGCCCATAAAGACTCTTCCCCAATCGACACACCATGTCTTTCCTTCCTTTAGCTTCAAAACCTGTGGGTTGTTTCATGTACAGTTCTTCTTCGACATCACCATGGAAAAATGCTGTCTTCACATCCAACTGTTCTTAGTGCAAGTCTTCAACTGCCACAATACTGAGCAGAACCCTAATAGAAGCCATCTTCACAACTGGTGCAAAGATCTCACTATAATCGACACCTTCCCTTTGAGAGAATCCCTTCACAACAAGTATGGCCTTATACCTCTTACTACCATCTGCCTCATCTTTGACTCTAAAAATCCATTTGTTCATAAGAGCGTGCTTCCCTGCGGGTAACTTGGTCAACTCCCAAGTTTGGTTCTGTTCTAAGGAGCTCATCTCGTCCTTCATAGCTAATTCCCACTGAATTCGAGCATCATCCCTTAAAGCCTCCTAATGAGTCTCTGGCTCTCCCGAATTCGTGTACAGAACATGCTCGTGAACAACACTAGCTGATGGATCAAATATCCTGGTTGGCCTCCTCTCTCGTGTCGATCTCCTCAATGTGGGTAGGGGTGGCGAACGGGTCGAACGGGCCGGTCCGGGCCCAACCCGTGCGGGTTGGCACGCTCGAGTAGGCGGGCCGGGCCGGGTTGGCATCTTATGCGGGCCGGGCCGGGCTGGGCCGGGTCAATATCTTATTTGGGTGGCCCGCCCAACCCGTGAACCCTTTAGGGCTCAACCCGGGTTGGGCCGGGTCGACCTGCGGGTTGGCCCGCTTAATAAAATATATATATAATTTTTTTTATTTTTTTTGGTAGCTTAAATTGAACTAATAATAATAATAATTTTACAAATGATGTATACAATTATACAAACAACCATATTTTTGTTTGATGAATATTACATTTCTTAAAAAATTATAATACTAAGTAAGTAATACTACTAATAAGTAATAATACTACAATTCTTCAAATATTCCCAAATGATGTTTAATTATAATACTAAGTATGTAATTCAGTAATAATACTAATAAGTAATAATACTACAATTCTTCGAATTGAATCAAATATCGCCAAATGATGTTTAATTATAATACTAAGTAAGTAATAATACTAATAAACAAAAAAAATCGTAATAATAATAATAAGATTGAAAGAGTGAAATTGACAACAAATTTTGAAATTTTATTCATATGAATTTAAGTGATACAATGTGAACAATTTATAACGAAATGAAGAATTCAATTCACAAATAAGTTTTATACAATAACATATTTCTTATGTACAATTTTAATTAACTACAATTTTTCTAATTTAACATAAGAAGAAAAGCTATTGTTGTTGTTGTTGTTGTTGTTGTTGTTCTTCGAGCGAGTTGCTCCCACTTGTAGAACTTGATAGTGCTTTCCCTTGCGTCCTATCTTCAGCCTTCAGCCAGTCTTCTGTGCAAACGAGCATCTCCAACGCCTCGGACTTCAACCGATTTCTGTAATCAGATAGAACCCTGCCACTTGTAGAAAATGCACTCTCAGAAGCAACTGTAGAGACAGGAGGAGTTAGCAAATCTTTAGCCATAATAGACAGAATACTAAAAGTGTGTTCATGTTCTTTCCACCATTGTAAAATATCTAGTGGGGAAAGAGTAGGCTCAGTATCCTGTTGGTTATACCAATTTAATTCATTTGGTTGATTAGTCCTAGGTTTTTTAGATTGAATTTGTTCAAGTAGACTAAATGTTCTATCACCAATTCTACTTTTACCCTTACCTTTAGAACTACCAGAAGAAGAACTAACTACAGAAGTTGTACTACTAGAAGCAAAACGTCTATCATAATAATCATACAAGTTATTTAATGTAGATTCGAACTGAACTAAAAAAGTAGCGCAATCAATTGTTAATTCTACATTGTTCTCTAAATATCCAAAAAATATTTCTATCAAATTCTTCGTACCTTCTAATTTGATACGAAGATCCATAACAGTAGCAACACAAATCAACATAGGAGGAGGAAAATAATATTTCAAAATTTTTTGAAATGCAGGTATTACAATGTCACTAATATAGGGATCATTTAACATTTCGTTAAATATTTGCATCATGCTAACTAATTCAATAAAAATGCTACTAGAAGTAGATTCATATGTTTTTGAAAACTTTAAAGTTGCGGTTTTAAAAGGTTCTAAAAATTTCAACAAAGCTTCGGCAAAATACCAATCGTTGGGAGTCATTTCAAAATTGTGCATATTTTTTGCGATACAAAAATCATTTACAACTGCTTGATAATCGGTGACAACATTCAGTAAATCAAAAGTAGAATTCCATCGGTATCTAACATCCTTTGGAAATTTTCTAAAAGGAAGATTTCTAACCCTACACCAAGCTTTCCATTCTTGTAAAATGCTTGGACTTAATGCAATGAAATGTACACAATTTCTAATTTTATGTATATATGGATCAGCTATTTTTAATGCATCTTGAACACATAAATTTATAATATGACATGCACATCTAACATGAAAAATATTGTCAGATGAAGGGTTTAATACAGATTTTAAAGTAGTAATTGCTACATTGTTGTTAGATGCATTATCAAAACTAATAGCCATAATTTTATCGTGAATATGAAAAACATCACATATTTCTATAATACGATTTGCTATTTCTGTGCCACTATGGGGATACGGCAACGACGCAAGTGATATGATTCTTTTATGAAGAATCCAATCATTGTCGATCCAATGACAGGTTATTCCCATCGTTGGAATATTGTTGACACCCGTCCAACAATCCGAAGTTAAACTAACCTACAAGTTAAACTCCATAAAATTGCAATCAAAGCGTCCTTCATTTCCATGTACACTTTAAAACAATCCGATTTGCAAGTATTTCTCGGAATTCTTTTAAAATGAGGGTTTAAGACTGCTTGATTAAAATTTTCCAAGTTACTACTCTCGGGATAGGAAAATGGCAACTCTTCCTTAATGACTAATCGGGCCATTTCCTGACGAACAAGTTCGGGATTATAAGGGTGGCTATCTACTTGACCGGTCCTAGGGTTAATTTTTTGTTGGCCTTGTATTTGGTCAAGAAGTTCTTTATGATTATGTTGTATGTGTCTACTAATTGTACCGGTGCCGTCACCCCTCTTGAATTTGTATGTTTTACTACATGTTTTACACACTTTCAAACCTACACCCGGAATATGTTCGTCCGGGATATACTCATAAAACTTGTGCCAATCGCTAGTTTATCTACTTTTCCAACTACTACGGGGTTGTGTGGTTTCGGGTTGTTGTTGTTGTTGTTCTTCTAATTGAATGTCACCTACAACATCCATGTCGTGTGTACCCCATTGTTCCATAGTAGGATCAATGTAATCTTGGGTGGGCTCACTAATTGGGACAATTGGTGGCCTACATGAAGAGGAGGAATCTTGTCTGCTACGACCGCTACCGCGTGATCTAGACATAATGTGGTAATGTGCTCAAATATGTAAAAAAAAAAACTACAATGTAGGAGCGGACCGAGCGGTGAATTATACAAAAAAATCTAAAAAACAAGAGGGTTGAGATAGAGAAGTTCAAAAAATAAACAATAATTTTAACTACAACGCAAAAAAAAATTTAACAAGAGAGGTAGAGAAATTTTGATACCGTTCACCGTAGAATACGCGTATGTAAAAAAAACCGGAAAAATAAGAATATAATAGAAAAGATGGAGGAGCGCTTTGCCGATTCTGCAATTGAAGAGTTGAGAAGAGGTTGAAGAGAGTTGAAGACGTTGAATTTTGTTTCCGATACGATCGAAATTTGATCGTGTGTATGCCTTCTTGTACAATTATTTGATGAATACTACAATTGTTCAAATATTTCTTTAAAATGATGTATAATAGTAGAGAGAGTAAGAGAGTGAGGTGTAATTTTTTTTTTGAGATTTTTAGGGGATATTTATAGGCTTAGAAGTGGGAAAAAACAAAAAAAAATATATAAAAAATAGCCGTTTGCTGCACAGCAACGGCTCTAAGAGCCGTTTGCTGCCAACGCCAGCGTCAGCCCGGGTTCGAACTGCGGGTTTCGACCCGTTCGACCCGCGGGACCCGCGGGTCGAACGGTCGGCCCGTACGGGTCGAACGTTCGGCCCGTACGGGTCGAACGGGTCGAAACCCGCGGGTCGAACCGTGGGTTAACGGGTTCAATTCGCGAATTAAACGAGTTCGTGGGCCGGGTTTCGCGAATTCGATTCGCGTAAATTGCTACCCGGGTCGACCCGGTACTGTTCACCGGGTTCGACCCGAACCCGTGAAGCTCTTAAGCGGGCCGGGTTCGTGGGCCGGGTCGCGGGTGGGTCACCGGTTGACCCGGCCCAGTTGCCACCCCTAAATGTGGGTACCGGTTCACCGACCGGTTCAGGTTTCCCGAACTGTTCTGGCTGTACCTGTTCGTCTTGGATAACTTGCTCATTCCCAATAGGCTCACCATGAGCCTCCTGTGTTGCCTATGGTACTTGTACCTGCTGCTGCACTGTAGGGCCCCCACCACTAGGGCCGCCTTCAGAATCAGAATCTGAGTCTGAGTCTGAACTACAATCTGACTCTGAACTGGTTGTACTGTCTTGACCTGTGTGTCTGTCCTTGTATGGGATCACTTCATTGAACACTACATTCCTACTGCGAATGACTTTGTTATCCGCAAAATTCCAAAGCCTGTAACCATACTTATCGCCACCGTAGCCAATGAACACACATCTCCTGGACTTAGAGTCCAACTTCTTTCTTTCTTCCTTGTCAATTAGTGCATATGCCATACAATCATTAACTTTTAAATGCGAATAATTAACAGTTTTACTCGACCATAGTTCTTCTGGAATGGTCCCATCAGGGACACTAGACGGGCAACGGTTAATCAAGTACACTGTTGTATCAACTATAGCGGCCTAAAGATGGACCAGAAGAGTCGCATGAAGTTTCATGCATCTCGCTCTTTCGAGTATCGTGCGGTTCATTCTTTCTACTACACAATTCTCTTGTGGAGTCTTAGGAACTGTCTTGATTCCTCTGATACCTTTCTTTGCCAGATAGTTAAAAAACTCTTTGCTTGTGTACTCACCTCCGTTGTCTGACTTTATTACTTTCACCTTGCAACCCGTCTCATTCTCAACCCTGGCCTTCCAAGCTCTGAATGTCTCAAATACTTCTGATTTCTCGCGAATTGCATAAACCCAAACCTTTCTTGTAGTATTATTTATGAATGTGACGAAGTATCTTTTACCACCATATGAGAATTCCTAAGCTGGACCCCACACATTTGTATGTACCAACTCTAGCTTCCCAAGGTTCTTCTCACGCCCACCCAACTGAAAGCCAACTGTCTTCTGTTTGCCCATCACGCAATTCTCACAAAAATCCATCTCAACCTTCTTCAGCCCCGGCAGAAGATCCCTAGAACAAAGCTGCTTGACACCCTTTTCACCAAGGTGCCCCAACCTGACATGCCATAGAATTGAAGAGAAACTACTTACTGATGCTGTAGCAATGATATCACCTGAATCACCTTTCTTGAGTAAGTACAGCGTGTCACCACGCTTTCATTTTGCTACTAACCTAGCAACTGTAGTCACCTTCCATTCTCCATACCCAAAAGTTGTCGTGAATCCTTCTTTGTCTAGTTTGCTAATCGAGATGAAGTTTTTCTTCAAGTTCGGAATATGTCTTGTTTCATACAAGACCAATTGCCCACCATTGCGAGCCTTCACTCTTACAGTGCCTTTACCTACAACTGGACATATCTGCCCATTACCAACTGAAACTGTACCAAAATCACCTGTCCTGTAATCCTCAAAAACATCCCTCATGAGGGTACAATGATAAGAAGCACATGAGTCTATGCACCAATCATCTTGTAAAATATTAAATTCAGCAGATAAACACAATTCATCTAGACGGAGTTCAATACTTACCACATTGGCTACCTGAGACCCTGCTTGTTCTTATACTCCTCGCATTGGTCTCTCCTGTGTCCTGGCTTCGTGCAGTACCAACACTTGCTTTTGCGTTGTTCGGTTCTTGACTTGGACCTGTGATTCCTGCTCTGTGACCTCCCTCTGTTACTTCTACTACGGTTATCAACTGACAGCGCGGTATTGCTAGGATATGACACTGAAGTCTCTCCATGTCTTTTCCTCCTTGCATCCTCATTCATAATGCTGCTTATAACATCTTTTAGGGTTGTCATATCAGTCATGGTGCTAGTAATAGTCTGCTCTACTGTGCCGTAGCTGTCGGGAAGACTGGATAGCAACAACAACGATTGTGCCCTCTCCTTAAACTTTAAACCCGACGATTCCATTTGATTGCAAACCATACAGAAATTGTTGATCTGCTCAGCAACCGAACCCCTTTCTGACAACTTCAAATTAACCAACTTTTTTAGATGTAAGATCTGGTTCGCTGCATTCGGCTTCTCAAACATGTCTATCAATATCTCCATTGTCTCCTCTGTGGTTCTTGCCTTCTCAATATGAAATTGCGCCGTCCTGCTCAGCAACAACTGAATCTGCTCAAGCGCTTTCTGATCCAATCTATTCCAGGCCGCCAACGCAACCGGATCGGTCTCCGTCCCTTTTGGCCTCAAACCAAACAATGGATCATCTAGATCCTTCTGTCAGAGATACACAATCATTTGGATCTTCTACAATGTGAAATCCGTTCCATCGAACTCCTTGACTCTACTTTTGTCCTCCATCTCAATCAATACTACCAACCTGTAGCTCTGATACCACTTTGTTGAATTCTAACTGCGGAATAAACTCAACAACGACGACGAGATGAAAAAACTATAGAATCAAAACAAGAGAATGAAGAACAACCAAAAGCAACACACAAGAACACAAGATTTTTATTCACCCAAACAATGGCTGCTTCCCCGCATAGAGGCACTCCTGCGATTTCCACTAGAAATATGAAGATTAGGTTTACAAATCTCTCAAGAACTCACCACCAAGGTGTAGGGTTTCTCTCTATCCCTCTCTCTTAATGATAGCTGGTAGATATCTCTTTTCTTTTTTTCATAACCCTAAAATCATACACAATACAATATATATAGGATTCCACAACTTTTCATCTCAGCCGCTCATCAATCAGCATCAGGACGGTCGACCGCAACATCATGTCGGTCGATCGGTCTTCCCTTTCGACTGCACGAGTTCCAACAGAGAGCAGGTCGGTCGACCGGTCATTCCTTCAAGATACAGAATTGAGTCAGAGAGCGGGACGGTCGACCGGTCGTCTTGCCTAGGTGCGGTCGACCGCAACTCTGCTGTAGCCTCCAACTACTCTTGACCTCTTGCTCCCGCTTCGACTCTCTTTCCCGCCTATCTTTTTCAACCCATTATCGTGTATTGGATCCACAAACCCCAACATTGTGTACATCCCAAAACTCTTCCCAGGTCACGTCATCCTCTCCTCCCTTTTTCCATTGGATTAACACCTTGATTACAGCTACACCCGTCTTGCTTACCATCCTGCGACTCAGTATTTTCTCGGGTTCAATCAAATCCTCGTGGAAATAGATCGGGGAAGTTGGCTGCAGCTTACTAGGATCTCCAATGTGTTTCTTCAACTGCGAGATGTGAAATACATCATAAATTTTAGCAGATTGTGGAGGTTGCAGTATGTATGCTACTGAACCCACCCTTTATGGTGATGGCATTGGGACCATAGTGCAAGTGTGAGAGCTTGTGCACCCTCTTACCACCGATAGAGATCTGACGATATGGCTGAAGCTTCAATTATACATACTCACCCACCTCAATCTCTGTGTCCAACCTGTGTCTGTCAGCTGTATTCTTCATCCTCTCTCTGGCCTTGGTCAAGTTATCTTTGAGGATTTGCAATGTAATATCCCTCTCCACCAAATACTCTTCCACCTCTTGGGACCTTGCAGTATTGGGGACATATGTCAGTAGTGTAGGAGGCATCTTACCATAGGGCACTTGGTAGGGAGAAAGCTTAGTTAACCTGTGGATATTTGTGTTATGCTAGTACTCTGCCCAAGGTAACAAACTCATCCAACTATTGGGTTTGTATGCACAAAAACATCGGAGGTAGGTCTTAAGCACCCTGTTGGTGACCTCAGTCTAGCCATCGGTCTGCAGGTGGAAGGAGGTGCTCATGCACAGTTGAGTGCCTTGGAATTTGAAAACCCCTATCTAAAATACACTAGTGAAGATTGCATCTCTATCACTAACTATAGATTTTGGCATTCCATATAGCTTGATCACTTGGCTCACGAATACTTTAGTCACAAGCTTAGCTGTATAGGTTGTTGGAGGCTAATGAAATGGTTGTATTTGGAGAGCCTATCAACCATCACCAAGATAGTGGTCTTACCTGAGCTCTTGGGAAACCCTTCCACAAAATCCATACTCACATCCTCCTAAACTGCAACGGGTATGAGCAAGGGTTGTAATAGCCCCGAAGGGGATTGACTCATGTACTTACTGAGTTACTGTGTTGGCAGATATCACATTCTCATATATATTGCTTGATCATCTTTTTCATCCCTTGCCAATATGCTATTTGCCTCAATTTGAGCCAAGTCTTATCATACCCAGAGTGCCATCCTTGCTGTGTGTCATGGTAATGAGATAATAACTCTCTTGTAGTTGGTGAAGCTGGATTGAGTAGTGCCTTTTCTTTGTAATACACAAGACCATGTTGTATAATGTACTTGGTAGCAGGTAGCTCTCCATTAGCTATCTTGTTGGATATGTCTAGATAGAATGGGTCTTGTTTCACCTCTTGCTTGAGCTCCTGTAACCATTTTGGGTGCACTATAGTTACTGTTTGCAGAATTGAATCTTCAAACATTCTTGATAAGCTATTGGCACCTATATTCCTTTTCTTGTTCTCATCTCTATACTGGTAGCCATAAAGTTTCTACAACCATGTGTGTTGCGCCTCCATATCCAATCTTTGCTCAAACAAATGCTTAAGGGGTTTATGATCAGTTTTAATCACATATACCCTCCCCAATAGATAATGTCGCCATTTCTTCACTGTCGAGAGAATAGCTAGAATCTCTTTTTCATATGTTGACAAGTATATGTTCTTCCTATTGAGTTCAAGGCTCGAATAAGCTATCAGGTGCTTTTGCATTAAAATAGCTTCAATTCCAGTGCCCGCTGCATCATACCTTAGAACAAACTGCAGATTGAAGTTGGGTAGCTGTAGTACTGGGGAGGTAGTGAGGACCTTCAACCGTTCAAATGCATCTTGAGTTGCATCCAACCACTTGAAAGCTCCCTTTTTGGTGAGCGCAACCAAAGGGGCAGCAATTGAAGCATACTTGTTGATAAATTTGCGGTAGTACCCTATTAAACCCAAAAATCCTCTTAAGGCCTTGAGACTCTTTGGGGTTGGCAAAGCTTGCACAACTCAGCAACTCCCTTATCAAATACAATGTGCTCAAGATACGCAACTTCCCTAACTCCAAACACGCACTTGCTCATCTTTGTAGACAGAGAGTTCTCTTCCAAAAGTTGCAGCACAAGCTTCAGATGCTGACAATGCTCAGCTAAGGATTTGCTATAAACAAGGATATCATCGAAGAATACAGGCACAAATCTTCTCTAGTAGGGCTTGAATATCTCATTCATTAGAGACTAGAATGGAGGAGCGTTCGTCAAGCCAAAAAGCATGACCAGGTACTCATAATGCCCTTCGTGGTTTTTGAATGCAATTTGTGTTTGTCAGCCTCCTCCATTCTAATCTGATGATACCCGCTCCTCAAATCTAATTACTGAACACCAATGCTCCATGTAGCTTGTCTAATAGTTCATCAATGACTGGTATGGGGAACTTGTCCTTAATGGTCATCTTGTTGAGCGCCCGATAGTCGGCGCACATCCTCCAAGTACCATCGTGCTTTTTAACCGTTACAATTGGCGAGGGATATGAACTGATGCTAGGTCTAACGACTCCGGATTGAAGCATTTCTCTGATCAACTTCTCAATCTCGTTCTTTTGATGTCAGGGTGCTTGTAGGGTCTTAGACTCACAGGTTGTGCTTTGCTTTGAAGAATGATTCTATGATCATGCCTCCTCGACGTAGGAAGTGTTGCTCTCTTCCTGAAAACTTTTGGATACTCCTCTGACAACTGAGAGAGCTGAGTGGAAGTGGTGGGACCAATTTGATAATCTGAGGACACTGCAGTGATCTTCAATAGCAGTCCCTTTTTAACATACTTCAATGTCTTGAGCAGGGATTTTGCAGCTGATACATCCACACCCTTGCTATTAATTCCCCTCATGACTTTGATCTCATCTTCTTGCTCAGAATGAAGAAAATAATCCTTAAAACATAACCACATTCCCTCCAAGGTTTTTATCCTTAGATCAACTAACTAGTGCCCAAAGGGAGCACATGAAAATCTGCCACAATTCTAATCCCTTGGCATAGAAACTCCACCCCTCTGCAGAGATCTTCATACTTAAGTTTCTCCCATCCAGCAGCTGTTACTTCAAAAGCAACTCCTCTCTCCATAGGCAGCCTAACTCTCTTAGCCAATTGAAAATCAACAAAGTTGTGTGTCGATCCAGTATCAAACAATGCGTACACCTCCTTCTTGGCAATAGTGCCCTTGAATTTGAGAGTTTGAGGAGCATCTGATCCATTTATAACATGTAAGGAAATAGTAGGGCTTAAATTGATGCGTGTATCAGCTTGTACCTAATTGAGATTTGCTTCATTGTAGCTGTCTTCCACTTGTGTATCTTCGACTGCCTCATCCTCTGCTTCATTTTCTTCTAACTCCCCGTTTATCTGCATAAGTGTCCTCCCTTTAAACCTGTGATCCTTCACCAATTTTTCATCACATCTAAAGCACGATCTCTTGGCCTTTCTATCTGCAAAAAATCGCTCAAACTGAGTTTCCTCGAAATTATAACTCCCCTTGGCCTCAACTGTTGGTGCCTTAGTGCTCTCAGCTGTGTTTTTCACCATAGGCATGTACCCTGATTTCCCCGCCACTCCTTGATACCTAGCTGTCTTTCGTTGACTCATCAAAATTGTTTCCCATGCCTGAGCCTCCTTGTTTGCTGTAGCTATAGTCAGAGGATGCTTGAGTAGCACCTCTTGTTGGATCTCCTCCCTAAGCCCTGACACGAAGCAATCAACTAATACAGATATAGCTAATGACTTGCTCAAGTGACTATACTTAATGAACTCCTTGTGTACTCATGAACACTACTAGTCTGCTGTAGTTTCAATAGAGTTGCAGTAGGGTTATGAAGCTCCGTAGCTCCGAATTGCAATAACATCTCCCTTTTGAGAGTTTCCCAACAAACCTCCATACCGTACTGCTTCTTGAACAATCTCCACCACATCAATGCCTCCTCTCTCAGAAAATACACACTGAAATCAACCTGATGTCTAGCATCGATGCTTTAAGTCTCAAAATGATGCTCCAATTGGGAAAACCAATTGGATATGTCCCCAGTTCCATCAAAAGCAAGGATCTCTAATTTAGTGTGCTTGGTATAAACGAAGTTATACCTTTCATACACTTCATCATCTCTCCTACCCCATTGCCGATCATCAAAGCGTCCCCATCGCCGATTTGGGTTTTGCTCTGGAGATGGAACAAGTGGTGGTGGATGAACTCCGGTAGGATTCAAAGTTGGGTTCACCAAGTTCACACCCCCGCGCTCTACTCCGGGTACTATTTTCTATTTCTCTCCACTAAACTCTAGATCTGCTCGATCTGAGTTTGCATCCTGGTACCCATCGCCTTGATGTCATATGCGAAGTTTTTCATCGACTGCTCGATACTTCCATCCTGTTTTCGAGACCGGTCAGCTTTTGAGGATCAACACTGCCAGGGTGGATACTCGTCCTGACTGGCTTAGGATCCGAGTCCGGAGTTAGATTCAGACTCAAGGATCGGTGAGCGCTCGATCGGTTCTTGTGGTTGCACAGAACCCAGGCTCTGATACCATTATTACCGACCCAAACTGAGGTCGCCTTGCAGATGGAGGAGGCGGCGGTGGATCACGTCTCGATCGCGTATCTACCATTACTAACTACGATTAATGGCAAGAAAATCTAGCAAGAGAATAGAAAGAACCAGAAGAACAAAGAAAATCAATTCATTTCATATCATAATCCCAAAAGTTATAACTGCGAAATATAAAGGAGGAAGAAGAAGGCATGTGCGAGGCGAATCAATCGCACACCGACATATAGTGTGCGCTACGCACATACTGCGACAGTGAAAATGAACGCTTTCCGCTGCCAACTAACTTTCCAATGTAGTGGGTCCTGCCACTAAAACATCCTCCACTCATAAGCGACCACGTAGCCCGTGCTTCGCTCGTGAGAATCCTTTAGAGGGACCTTATTACAAAACACCATACACTTTGCAAATAAATCTAGAAATAGAAAAAACAATCTTCAGGACTGATACATGATACTTGAGGACTAATACGCCAACCCCGCAGTTCTTTTATTCTTCCAGATCGATGCAATTCTCATTGAACTGTATCAAAGAGAATTAGATAAAATGTAATCATCTAAAGCAATAGCTAAGACGAACACATCAGAAATATTACACTACTTGAGTGTAAAGAAAATTTCATGTAAGTGCATTCCAAAAGTTGGAGATGAACAACGGACCCTAAGACAACTCAACCCATGGACAAATATAAATATAAAATAAACAAAAAACATGAATGCGTTATTATAATTTTCATAAAACCAGAAATACACTGTCTGACTTAAATAATATCCATTCAGTTTTGGTATTAAGGGCTTATAAATTCTAACAACCTCATCATCCTAACTTTCTCTAAGGTTGGTGAGTAAACCCCTCGTCCTCCATTTGCATGGAGAATGTTCTTTTAACTGAAACCTACGCCTTCACAGATGTGACCTCCTTATCAAATGTCGAGCCCCTTGATTATGTATACCTTTTTTGCCAATCAAGCACCTCATGTTGGACTAATTGATTGTATCAAGGTCAGATCTCGCTTGTTAATGTCTTCAAGTGGGTCTTCAAAAGGGCTTGCGTTTCAGATCTTTGCCAATCTAATGGGTTGAAAAGTTTATGAATAATGAATTAGGTAGTTTTAGATGATCTTTTGGATTGTTAGAGAATCTTTAGTCGTTGTCCAATTTTCCAAAAAGTGCAAAAATTGGCAAAAATTGGGCTACAGTCGTTGGCAAATTTTCCATATTTTGAGTTCGAGGTGAATAGTTCTCGGCCAAATTTGGGAGACGATATAGCTTTTTCCAAAATTTGGAAATCGGAACATGATATACCATGCGATGGAGGCTTTGTACGAAAAAATGGTTGCGACGATGAATGATATTTCGTCAGATTTTTTTTTTAATTGAAGGTGTTAGACGGGATATCATATCCCGTCCGATGCTAAGATTCTCTCACAAATCAACCAACGATACATGATTTACTGTTTGAATCCTATTTTTTTAAAAAAAATCCTTCGGACGGGATATGGTAGCCCGCCCGTTACTTTTTTTAATTTGTTTTTAAAAAAAACCTCCAAACGCCCGTTTGTTACTAAAAAAAATAGAAAACAAGAAGATGAATCATCTTCCGTCCCTCTCTCTTTTTTAACTGAAATGCCAATTTTTGAGTCCGAACGACTACAACTTATTTCCAAATTTTCTATTCCTATATGCCAAATACCCAAATTTTAACTATTAATGACTACACATGCTCTTAGCACATGTAATTGGTAAATGAAAGACTAAATAGAGTGAGAAAAAAAAGGTTGCAGTTTATTGGGCCTTTTGGGTGGTCTTGCAAATGCCGTTTATATCTTTTGGTTCTCTTCTTGCGCACACCAAATAATCTCACTTTAGATTTACCTTTCTATAGTGCTTTATCCTTGATTTGACATTAGAAAATGTCTTAATTTCTTTTTAAGGGTTTCACACAGGCCCCCCACAAATATCAATACTCCACATTAGGCCCCCAGACATCACTGTCTCCGTATTAGTGACTTAACAGTATGGGGAACACTCTAAAATAGTCCATCTAGTTATCTGACTTTAAATTGAGGAAAATAATCCATCAATTCTAACAGATGTGGGCTAAATGTCCAAAATATAATCATTTTCTACCTACCCTAATTCTAACCTTCTAACCCTAATTCTAAGTTCAATATTAACTATTTTAAAATTGAGAAGGGGAGGAGGAGGTGGCTGGGCAGGAGGAGTAGGAGGTGGCTATAGGCAGGAAAAGCAGGAGGAACTAATGGAACGTGGGGATGGAGTGCGGGGCCACCTGGCAGTGGTGGGTAGTCTGGTGATGAGGGCCGGCGTTAGGGTTGAAGTAGAGAGATGGAGTAGATAAGAGCCCAAAATAGTAAATTTTCAATATTAGTTAAGGTTTAATGCTAAAAAAATAATACGACTATTTCTGAGTGTCGCTTACATTGTCATTGACTAATATGGAAATACTGATTTGTGGAGGACCAATGTAGAATAACGATATTTGTGGAGGACCTGTATGGAAAAAACCTTCTTTTTGTATTTATATTTAGATTTTTCAATATCAATTTATCAGTATTGTTTTAGTTATGTTGTTTTTCCTTGTCCTAAATTCTTCTTTTCTTAGTATTATTTCATATAAAAATATGTTGCTGTGATTTGTACAATTGTACCCACGACCTCTCAATTACTAAGAAACACACTAGCCACTAGATCATGCTAGCACTTGTGAAACGTTTATGTAAGGGCCAACCATTAACAATTTTAAAGATTTAGAAATCCCTTGTACTTAATACAGGATTTTTGAAAACTCTGTTGGGGTCGGTTTATGGTGATAGTGAAAGTTGGTTTTGGGGCTAATGGTAACAGTCAAGGTGGAAGTGATGTAAGGGCGATATAGTGATGGAAACAGTGGAAGTGATGTAGTAATGGTGGTTCGAGGTGGTGATAATCACTAAAGGAGTTGGTGAATGTTGCAATGATGTGTTAGCGATAGTGGTGATGGGAATGTTTGATGGTAGTGGTGGAGGGGATGTGGTGATTGTAGAAGTGGAGGTGATGTGGTTGATGCTGCACTAACACTTCAAATAGATGCTGTGTCTGACACGCCAAATCCACATCTGTGTCATTCCGAAGTGACATGTTTGATCTGTCTTTTAGTTTGTCACATTGTTGTTGG
This sequence comes from Hemerocallis citrina, assembly GCA_017893485.1. Classification (NCBI taxonomy): domain Eukaryota; kingdom Viridiplantae; phylum Streptophyta; class Magnoliopsida; order Asparagales; family Asphodelaceae; genus Hemerocallis; species Hemerocallis citrina. The sequence continues at coordinate 209,466,460 of CM030366.1, forward strand.
GAGTGAGAGAAATGAGAATGAAGAGTCAGAGAGGCGTGAAAAGAATGACTCAGGAAGGTGGTTGAGAATAAGGTGTAACCTAGGATTAAGGTTGTTTATTCAAGGTTAGGGATCACTATTCCCCAACTTGCATTGCTGCGTATCAATTATAATATATATTGTGTAATAACTTATTTGATCAAGCTATTAGAAACTAAATGCAATTTCAGTGGTCCAAACTTATTATCTATATAGTTAATAGCCTACATGATAATTTACAAATACTAATATCTGAACTGCCTGAACATCATATATAAAGCTGCAAAACAGTATTCTATAACCTGGGAATCTTCATGTTCCTCTATTTCTATCCTGTCATGAATGTGTGTGTCAATGTGTCATCATGGGGAGCGATAATTGGTGATGGTGTTAATGGCGGTGGAGGTGATATGGTGATGGTAGCAGTGGAAGCAGAGTGGTGATAGCAGTGCTGGAAGTTATGATGGAGATGATGTGGCGATGGTGGTGGTGAGGTGATGTGGTGAGGGCGTTCGGGCCATGCTACAAATTACAGATAGTGAAACCTGTGGCGTTGGCGGTGGAGGTGGAGAAGGAATGACATAGAAAGACATTATTAGTTTAAAAGATAAAAATGCCTTCAAATATCATCAGGGTCAAAGTTTTCTAGATTGATCAAAATCACATGCGTCTCTCGTGAAAATATTCTGCTTGATTATCAGATGGAGACTAAGGAAATTATTTCCTACTAAACTAGAAAAATTAGGTACTGCTACTTGGAGTATCTTTATTAAGGAATACATATTAAGTATGAAGTGTGTGGAACTTAGAGTTTTTTTTTTCCGTTCTATTTTTCATTATATTAGCCTTACCTAAATAACATCAGTTGTATGATGACCAATAAGGCTTCAACAATTATCTTCTCATTCAAATTATTCTTTGTTACCCAGTTTGGATACAAGGTAGATGGATTTAATTTCTACCTCTACATACCTTTGTAGCCAACCAGGGCCTCAAACTACTATCTTCGTGTAAATTTGCACCCCTAAACCAAATTCCTTTAACTAATTGCATGTTAGCACAGAGATGTTCAGTTTCTAAGATCGATGTTGTAGCTGATAAACAATGTAATCAATATTAATTTAGTATATTACTCCAAAAGGATACATAATCAAATGACCTGGTTTAGTTTCACGTTATTCATTCTTCTCTCTCCAAGAAGAGAACACCAATAATAGTAAATATTTAAAGGACTATTTTCATGTGATTATGATAATCAAGTTTATATTCTTTAAGTATCAATTAATGAAGGCACGTGCAGCCTCGCTGTCCGTTCAACTGGGCTCATGTGGCCTGTCTTGTAAAAAGATGGACCCGACCTTTTCATTATCATAATTAAGTTGACTTAAAATTGGAAATAGATCTGCTAATTGTACTTATGGCAGTTAATTACTTGGGCTGATTAAGACGGTCTTTAGACTAATTAGCAGGTTGTATCTAAACTACTTGAATGGATTTTTTAATCAGTAGATCTTAATCAATGCATCTTGGATTCCCATTGCTAGTCCATTTACATTCATTTAGTGACAATTGTTAGATAATGATGCTCTTAATTCACTGGTAATCTGGTATAACCTCTGAACAGTCATATTCGGAAATATGCCAAAAAATTTGAAATATGTTAAAAAAAATTATATTGAGTACATATACCTGCCTGACCCTTAATTAGATCTTAATATTAGTCTGTAGTTTTTTTGGGCATTAACACTATACATAATGTTTATTTTGGATGGAAATGTATGTTCTTTTCCATGCCTGTTCTTGTTCCACTTTTAGTTCTCGACCTTTACCTTAACAGAGGTCTATATGCAGAGCTAGTATGTTTGTATTTGCTTACTTCTAGTGGATACATATATGAAAATAATGTTTGCTCGGATGTTAAACTTGATATCTATGTTTCATAAAAATGAATCAATTTCAGACCCAATCTTGATATTTCAGGATATTAATGGAATAACCAATTAGTTGAATTGAAAAAAATGAATCTAACCTGGTATGTTTTTTGATTATTATGGACTATTCAGATATTTGAGATGGGTTGGACACTATCTTATATTCGCATCGATTTATAATCAGATAGAAAATATATACAATAAATGACAGTTAAATTCAAATTAGATTGTTTGTAACTTTGTATCCTTTTAATCCCTCATATTATGATACTAAAATACCATGAAATGAACATATGGAGCTTAGTTTAGAAAATAACCTCTTCAAAGAGTTTAAAAGTCCATGTTGAACCATTTTCTTTCCTAATGCATGCAAGTACCTCTAAATAATCTTTCCCAGCTAGTTGAGATTTTTATTGTACACATTATTTATATGGTGTTAACCTGGCACTGCATGCATGTTGTTAACTGACACACTCTGATTTTCATGGCTCTCAATGTTTCTCTTCCACAAAACTTTCTTTAAATATTTCTCTCGCTCTAGAAAGAGGACACTGTGGACTAGTATCCCAAGATTTGATTCACTTTGTTCCTGATCTCTCTCTTCTATTCACAAACCCTATTTAATTACAGCCCTACTCGCATCTTTCTTTCTTCCATGCACTTGTCTTCCTCCTTATCAGCAATATTTTTGTCTTCCTTCTTTGCTGGCTCTCAACCTTTGTTACCTCCAAAACTTCTCTAAAACAAACCACCTACTTGTTAGTTCTCTCACTTGAACTTAATACTAAAGCCATTAATTATGTCTAGCCGAAGGTCAAGGTTGGGGCAGTCCTCATCTTCGAGGATAACGGAAGATCAGATCATCGATCTAGTCTCCAAGCTGCAAGCTTTGCTCCCTGAAGCTCGAATGCAGATGAACAATAGGGTATATGCTAGAGTGACCTACCTTTTTTTTTTGCATTTTTTTAGTATTTACTATTTAGTGTTTATATCTAAAGCTGGGATCAAATTATAAAGAAATTTTTCGTTGGGCTGAGAATTTTCAAGATCAAGGGCTTGGTGTTTTTTATAGTTTTAAAATGTGTTCTATAAATTCACACGATCTGGGTTCATTTGATGGGAAGTTTATATCTCCAAATGCGAGGAGTTGTAAATAGTCAGCTAAAGCTTAGTTTTAGCTCTTCCCTTACCCCGTTGCTTGGTTCACAATGAATAGTCCTTCTCTTTGATAGTTATATTTTAAACCTCTAGTATTGACTTTGTTAATTGCTTCACTATTTGTTCACTTAGATTCTTCTTTTTCTTTTTTCTTTTTTCTTTTTTTTTTATTATGTAGTTTAAATTTTGGAATAATTTTGGTGCTTTTTGTAACCTTGTTCGTAAATGCCCATTAAAAACCTAAGTGTATCCTTCCTGCCTTTTGCTCTTTACTATCGAGCAACATTTGGTGATAGCAAGAAAGTTGAATTGTGTTTATTCTTAACTTGGTGTATAAGATGTACTTACAAATTCATGGCTCATAGATGAGAGCGAGAAGGCACAAGTGTATACAGTAGTAAAGTGTCTTACAAGATGTTACAAGGTTATAATTGCTTAGGTTATTACCTGTAAACTGATGAGTTCTTTAGATATTTTTGCCAATGAAATGAAGCATTTCTAAATAAAAGCTGATAAAATTACACTATTTTCTCATTTAAGGAGGAAAACTAGGGCCCTCATTTTATGATAAGAAACTAACTGATCATACACGTCAAATATACATGTAAGCGACAAATTTTCTAAAGCTGCACAAAATAAGAGATCAAGTAAACCGGAAATTTAGTTTTTGAAAAAAAAAATAAACAAACCTCTATTACTATCTTTTAGCTAATCTTTGTAGGTTGTTTGATGTTGCTGTAGGGGTCAGCGTCTAGGGTTTTACAAGATACATGCAACTACATTAGGAGTTTACATCAAGAAGTGGATGACTTGAGCGAGAGGCTATCAGAGCTACTAGCCACTACAGACAGTGCACAAGCTGCAATAATTCGGAGTTTGCTTACGCGATGATTGTTTCCTTTTTGAGAATAGTTTTGCAATTAAAAGTTGTTGTCTACTTCTTTATCAATAATAGATTGGCTATTTCCTCTTTTGTTTGTAGATCATGATATGTCAAAGGTTTGTATTAGTTATCTTGTACTTCTCAATTTTGATATCTTCTTCTAATGCAGTGCTTGCTTTTCGTACGAGAAGTTTCAGTTGGTTTTTATCATGAAATATTGGCACCAACATTTAAAGCTAGTGTTTTTTATGTTTCATGGTGAAACAAATTATAGGAGTGGATTGATGAGCATTGCGATGTAAAGTCATATTATGTTTTTTTAGCTAATCGTCATAAATCATATTATATGGTACCGGATGGATGCGATAAGTGAGTTTTCGTTCATTATCTTCTCTTTGTTGCATGCAATTTATATAAGCTACTAGGATTAACACTGAGCGATCACTTATGCAATATTGAGTTTGTTTTTTGTCATTTTTCAGAAGTGGTATGATATCTTGATATAAAGTCTTATTTCTATGTATTTTGATCTATTTAGTGCTTGTATAATAACTAAAAAAATGATGGCATGAATTGCATCAATTTGCATATTTACCACTAGTTTTTCAAGATTATCTGAATCTGTATATCTATATATATATAAAGAATTTGTTACCATTCTGATTTTCACAACTCACAAATCTTTAATCAAGCCTGATTCATTGGAAATGAGTTTTAAGTCACTAACATGTAACATGGGCTTTGGAAATTATGGAGCTTAAAGGATTCATGAACTGAAAATTTAGTTTTTGCAGTTTTAGATTTCATGAATTTTCGTTAGGCTATTGGAATTCTGCTTATATCTCCACATAACCTGACACTATTTCTTGTGGAGAATATATATGTTGATTTTTCTCCTTGTGATTGACAAAAGCACAGAAAATCAGTTCTAGGTGTTGCTAACATTGAGTGTCAGAAGTCTAAAACTTTGCCATTTGGTTGCTATAAAGGCATAGGGAATGCGAGGAGGTTTGCGAAGTGTAGGCACCTTACCAGAATATCCTGCATGCAAACAGAGTGTTCTGATTGACTCAACAACCGATCCATTCAACGCAAAGGTGTCACAAAAGAGGGGCTTACTTCTGACCATATTCCGCTCGTTCTGGAGTATGATCACAAAAGAGGGGCTTCGCACAGATAATTTAGATTTGAGAAAACATGGACTTTAAACGGTAACCTTAAGAAGACCATTGCCGACTCGTTGGAGATTCCCATCTGCAATGGTGATACAGTATCCAGATGGAACATCAAATTACGACGACTGTGGAAGTGCCTGAACAGTTGGGCGCGAGCTAGGTGCAGGAGGAGTATGGGGCTACAAAAAGGTATACAGAATCTTTGGGAGTAAGAGTACATGAACTAGAATCCATAGAGGAAGATAGAGACCTTCTTGACACGGAACTAGAGGAACTAATGAAAAGTCGAGTTGAACTACACAAACTCGGTAACATGGAAGAGTGCTATTGGAGACAAAGATTGAGAATTCAATGGCTCGAGGAAGGAGACTCTAATACAGCGTTCTTCCATAGGGTGGCCAATGGGAGATGCCGTCACAATCAAATCGGGGGATTATTTGTGGCTGGGGCTTGGACAGAGGATGAGGAAGAAATTAGAGAGCAAGTAGAAAGGTCCTTTAGAGAGTTGCTCGAAAAGAAAAGAGAACACAGGTGTAGATTAAGTCCAGAAATGTGGAGCAAAGCTAGACTAGAGGGGAGCGAGGATCTAGAAGATGAGTTTACAGAAGATGAGTTCCGAAAGGCTATCAAACTTATGGGCCAAGATAAGACCCCGGGGCAGATGGATTTCCGATTTTTTTTCTGTACAATATATTGGGATATTATCAGAGTATATTTCTTGGATATCTTTCGGGAATTGTTCACCGGCGTGGCACAGATTGAAAGGCTGAACTATGCTAATATTATTCTCATACCAAAGAAGGCTGACATTCATAGGGTTATTGACCTCAAGCCTAAGTCTACTAAACGGGTCATTCAAAATCATCACAAAGGTACTCGCTAATTGATTGGCCTCTCACTTGAATGATTTAGTAGACGAAGCTCAAAGCGGATTCGTCAAAGGCAAAGATATACTGGATAGCAGAGCGTCAGCACATGAAATGGTATTCAGAGGGAACAAGGATAAAGTTGATGGTTTCCTCCTAAAACTGGATTTCGAAAAAGCCTATAATACAGTAGAGTGGGATTGTGTAGATGAGGCATTACAACTTAAAGGGTTCGGCTCAAAATGGAGGATATGGATGAAGATGTGAGTAAGAAATGGGAAGTCATTTGTCAACCTTAATGGGAAGATGGGTAAGGAGATTAGATGTCAACTAGGATTGAGGCAAGGTAACCCTCTTTCGCCTTTGATGTTCACTATTGTCACTGATGGCTTAACAGAACTGAATAGGAAAGGCGTACATGCGAGTCTCATCAAAGACGTAAAGGTTAAAGGAATCAATTCGGCACTGTCTATCCTCCAATATGCCGACGACACTCTATTATTTGGGGAGGCCAAGGCAGAAGAAATCATCGCAATCAGGTTGATACTGAGATGTTATGAATACTGGTCGGGTTTGGCGGTTAATCTGCAAAAAAGCTGTGTGAGCGCACTCAGTTCGAATATCTCGCTCCCTATTAAGGGGATTGCCTCTTTGCTAGATTGCGAGTTAGGAGTGTACCCGCTCATTTACTTAGGCACACCGATCAGGCCTGGTAAACTTCGCAAAGAAGATTGGGTGCCCGTGGCTGAGAAGATCGAGAAAAAAACTGACGGGGTGGAAAGCCAAGTTCTTATCTTTCGGTGGAAGAATCACGCTCATTAACTCGGTTCTCAGCAGCCACTTTACTTATCTGATGTCTACCTATGAATTACCCAGTTGGGTGATAGACAGGATGGACATATGCAGGAGGAGATTCATCTGGAAGGGGTCTAGGGAGGATAATAAGGGGTTACATCTTATACGGTGGGGGCAAGGTGTGCATAAGGAAAGAGTTTGGTGGTCTGGAAATTGTCAATCTGTGGGAGATGAATAAGGCTCTACTATCGAAATGGTGGTGGAAAATGCACAAACGGCATAGGGCGTGGTGGGGTAACTCGTTTATGCTGTACAGAAGAATAAAAAATTTCAGATTTGGAGGAAGGAGCAAGCAAGGAAAAGTTTCGTACCTGTGGAAAGGTATTGCCAAGGTGGGAGATATATTTCATTCCAATACCAGATGCACCCTGGGTAATGGGAAAGCGATAAATGGTGTGGAGATAACACACTTCACTCTTTATTCCCAAGACTGGCAAGGATCCCCACAAAGGAAGATGTGTTAGTGGCGGATGTGTGGAAGCAAGGGTGTTTATAGTGGAGTTCCATGGGAACCTAAGCCACAACGAGGAAGAGGATCTACAGCTACTCATTAAGCTTCTGAGAGAGAGTGCGCAACAGGCGAGGGGGTTGACTGACGACAGAGAGTGGAGGCTACACAGTAGTGGTTCGTTCTCAGCTAGTTCCATGTACAGGTTCCTCAACGACGGTGGAGTCAGAAGCTCGCTGGCGAATATCATTTGGAAGACGGTGGCCCGGGTTAAAGTGAAAGCTTTCCTGTGGTTGGTGTTGAAAATGCGGTCCTCAGTAAAAGTAACCTGATGAAGCATAATTTCTCATTAGATGTGACCTGCCAATGGTGTAGTTTAGAGGAGGACACTAACCACATTTTTTTTTTGTGCTCGAGGGCTAGGCTGACATAGGAAGTCATGGGATTGGGATTTAATACGGTTCTGACCCCCAATTAGATCGATGATCTGTGGTACATGGAGAAATTCTAATATTAGGAAGGAACTTAGGGAATCATGGGATACTACTGTGGCGGCTATCCTCTGGATCCCGTGGCTTGATAGAAATAATTTTTGCTTTCGTAATATTCATTGTAGATTTCAATTTATGCTTTATAAAATCTTGGTGCTAATAGACTCATGAACAGATAATACGGGAGCAAAGAAGAGACTCTGGTTGGAGGAGGTCGAGTAGTTGTTGATGGTTCATATTTTGGCATTCGGGGGGGGGGGACTTGGCTTCAGCCGTTTTTTATATGAGGAGTTGTAGCCATTATGACATATGTTGTATCTCTATTTTGTGGTTGGGTTAGATTGCTGTATTTTGATTTTAGTTCGGTTTGTAATTGTTTGGACTATTTGTTTTGTTAACATATCATTAATGAAACTGGCTTTTAAGTTATAAAAAAAAAAAAGCAAAGGTGTCAAAATGCACCACTCACATGCAGAATGTACAATGAAATGTTCACTCTCAAGTCTCAGTTAGAGTAATTTGCTATTTTCTCTTAGAGACAAGGAATCAATATTTAAGACCTGCAAGCAAAGACAGTGCAGTGTGAATGACTCATTTCCAACATAAACATGTAAGACATTTTTGTGACAGATTGGGCACAGGTTTTGTTCAGTGCCAGCTATTAGATCCTTTCTGCGTTCAGCAAGTACAAGAAAATTAATTAAGTTATCGGTCCTTCTTTCCTTGAATCTTCATGGTGACAGTCCAGATCCAAATCGAGCAGAAACAGAGCTTATGTAGAATAGAAGTAAAATGCAATCGAAGACCCCCCCCCCCCCCCCCCCGCATTTCATTAATTAAAAAAATTTAACAAAACATGCAACCAAAAATAAAACTTATGAAGTTCAGATCCTAGTTACAATTACCGGTCAGAGTTCAAACCTCCGTAAATTGAAGGATTCTCATATTTTCTTCAAACAAGTGAGACAACAGATTCCCTGTAAACAATGAGACCAAGTCAGCTTAATAGGCCCCCATGCTTATCTAGTGGATGGTTATTGAGGGGCTATCAAGGTAGAAGAATGCTGATTCCGTTAAGTATGTTTGATAAAGATTTGGTAGAAGGTCGACGTCTTCGCACATTCAATATTCATGATCCACCTAACATAATGATTATATATGCATATGTATATATATATATATATGAAAGAAAAGACGAGGATTTTATAGATAAAAAAAAGTTAGGGCGTACTATCTCAATAGAGACACTGTTGCATTAAATTTATGAGCACATACAATACAGGTGAACGAGCTCGATATGTAACCAGCACATATTTTGTAGTGATAATTGTAAAATTGTAGTCCACAGTAGAGCTAAAATCAACCAAAAGTAGTAGAGGCTAAAAAAGTACTACTGTCTCTAAACTCCACAGGCAGTAGAATGTGTAGGTATGTTAACCCTATAAATAATGTTGTTAACCTTTACATGAACGAGTACTAAAATACCCTTGCCTCTCGATTGCCCATCTCTTTGGTTTTGCCATCGTCCTACATATTTCATTAATCAATCGCCATTGTTGCTGCTATTGCCTTTGAACTCTGTTAACCTCTCTGTGAGAAGATGGCAATAGAGAATATGAGATAATATGGAGTTACTTTAGGTCATTTTAATATGAGATTACCTTTTTCTCAGATGATTTGAGAGAAGAATACTTATTCATAGGCCCAATTTGAAACTAAAATTAGGTGCAAAATGAAATATACAATTTGATTGAGACTAATATGTTTAAAAACCCTTTGTTCTGGAGTAATGCTTTAGCCACTACCAATTTCGATACCATTTTCTTCACTACCCTTTGTTCTGTGGATTTTTTTCGAAATAGGCCATTTTGAAACTAATTCTCAAAATAGGCTACTTTCGAAACTAATTTTCAAAATAAATCACTGAGGCCGTAGTTTCCAATTGCGGCATCTTAAAAATGTGTTGTTTCAAGGCCGCAGTTCCCATTTGCGGCCGTAGTTCATTTCATTATTTGGCTAGACAGACTTGAAGACTTGGACAATTTTTTATAAGTAAAAAATTGCTGAATATAGGCCACAGTTGGTAACTGCTGCATAATTATAACAGAGGTCGCAGTTGGGAACTGCGACCTCGAGAGAACACATTTTTTTAGAGGCCGCAGTTCCAACTGTGGCCTCACAATCGAACAGGCCGCAATTCGTAACTGCGAGTTGTATGTTTTGAAAATTAGTTTTGAAAGTGGCATATTTTGAAAATTAGTTTCAAAAATTGGCCCATTTCGGGAAAAAAATATTGTTCTGTGTGTATGAACACTGAGGTAGTTTCTGGGGTGCCTTCTTTCACATATAGCAACAAAAAACACCAACTCTGTGTGCACCTATCTATCTATCTGATCTCTTCTCGGAAAGCGGTTTGCAAAGGCTAGCTACTTCACTTTCCTAAATTTCAAGAAAAAAAAATCATTTCAGGAGATTAAGAAAGCTCTTCATTCTTCATATCATTTGGGTAAAGATTCTACAATTGTTAATCTCCTCTTCATTCTTTGATTGAATTCTCTTGTTTGAATTATGCATTAATTGTTGTTCAATTCACACTATAGTTGATTGAGAAAAGAAACAGACAAGCAAAATTCATAATTATTTGTATCTGTTTTTCATTGTTATTTTAGACTGATATAGATACAGGAAGGGGAGAGAATGGAAGGTTTAATTACAACTAAAGAGACCCAATTTGGCTTTTAAATTTTGCGTTAATTTGTGATGAATATTTATGGGTTAATTGTTTCCTTGCCCCCTCCTTTGTTTAGTCTGATATGGGTGATTTTTTTTAATTTTTAATTTAATTTAATTTAATTTAATTTTGTGTGTGTGGATAATAATAGGATAGAGTCAAAAGACTGCAGCCGATAAAATTATATATACAGTAACAAAAGGACACAGATACAAGCACCATAGATTGTAGCAAGGTTTAATATCTCTGACATTTTGAAAGCAGAAAAATCCTAAATTCTTTGTGTTTTGAATGTAGCAAGTTTTTAGTCATAATAAATGATATACATGTGAGTGTGAAGTTACAGACTCAAAAATACATCCAGATCCCAACAATCGTCAAGTTTTCTTAAGTGAATGCCGAACTGTTAAACTGTGTTCCTTACGGGTTAGTGTTCCAATAACATTCATTTATACTCTTTAAGCTAAAATGGTCCTTTTTCTATTCCATTTTGATATTGCATAGAGGCAGTAAAGTACTTAATTTCTGTTTGATATATTGCAGGATCATGAGTTGTAGCGGTTATACAGTAGAGGTTGCTAACCTTTCACCTTGTGCAACCGAAGGAGATCTTTATGAGTTCTTTTCCTTTTCTGGGGCCATTGAACACATTGAGATTATCAGGTTGTTGTCATGTTCTCTTAACTAGTAGCCGACCATATACAATTGCACACTAAATGTGTATAACTGAATATATAATACACAAGAGTACGAATGTTTATAAATATAAAAGCAAAATGATAAAAAACATCTTGATATAAAATATATTGTAATATTACTTGTTGAGATATGGGAGAAAATTATGGAGAAAAGATCCCTCAGAGAGAAAAATGTAGGACAATAAATCAACTAATTTATGCTAATTTTATTATTTCTTTTATCGCAAATTTGACAGTTCGGAATATTTCAGAAGTTGTACACTACCTAGAGTTTAGATAATTTGTTCTTTTAAATTTATGTGTTTCACAGAAAGCTGGGGCAGGGTGACAATTTAATCTATTTTGTTTTGTTTCTCAAAAATATTGCAATTTTGAAACAGATGTGGAGATTATGCATCTACTGCTTATGTAACATTTAAGGAACCTCACTCCGTGGAAACCGCGGTTTTGCTCAGTGTAAGTTCCTGTCCAAATACTTGTAGTGTACCAAAAAGTCTGGTTGTGAAAGCTAATCTTATTCTTCAAGTGCGTTAAGAAACTATTTATTTAATACAAGGTTTGGACTGTTGTTTTTGTTTAGTATACTCTTAGATTTTTATTTTATAACATAAGCCTTCGTACAAGTAATTATCTAACATGGTAATTACTAGGTTTCGTGGTCTTGGGTTTTTTTTTTTGATTACTAGGGATAGAGCCATAAGGGTTCAAGTCCAAACCTCATCATTGACAATTTTAAGTATATATCAGGCGAGTCTTTAAACTATGGTACATAGGACTGAAAATTCAATTTTATGACCAGAAATAACCAACTAACCATTATCTAAGGAGTGATGTTTAATTTGATTTTGAAGATTATCATACTTACAAAATGCTATGAAGAACCCTTAAACTCTTTTAACTAAGCGATCATATATGTAATTTGTCATTCAAAAAGAATTGAAATGTTAACCGGGTGATAAAACGAAACCAAATAAACTTGGTGCATTGCATCCTTCTTGAAAACTATGTTGTTTATGAGATTTGAATGAAACTGTTGTGTGCCAATGATATATAGAAGGAAAATAAAGCCAAACTAGCGTAAGTACTTACAGAATTCCTAGCGCATCTATTCTATTCATTTAAACAGCACCTTTTCGTTTTTGTTTTTCATCACACACTTAAAAACAGCTTGAAGATTCATAATCTTATCTCACCAAATATAACAAGCAGTCGTTTGTAGTTGGGATCCTTATAACTAAATAAAAATAATCATACATTTCAAGATGGAAACTCTTATAACTGTAAGCTGTAACTCTTATATTTATTTATTAGAGTATGAGATGATATTTATTAAGATTTAGGAAGATCATCTGAATTCATTATTATTTTCAGGGAGCGACTATTGTAGACCAACATGTTTGCATCATTCGCTGGGGACAGTGCAATGAAGGTTCAAACTTTTGGGACAATCCTTCATCTGGCTATGCTAATGAACACATGGTATACATTTTTATTTCACATTTCTTATTATATATTTATTAGCAAGCCCGCTTCCTTCATAATCCAAGCCCTTATTAGCCCATATATCCCTCAGTACAAATAAGCAACGTACATTTTCATTGTCGGTTAAAATAAGTTGAATGCAAATGAAATATGTGCAACGCATGTGCTAGAAACCACAGTCATGTGGCTACATGTCCAAGATGCACTCCATGTATCTAGTTATAATTCTTGTTAATTGAAGATTGAATGGTTGAATTCTTTTCTTTCTCATGGATCAATATTGGCCTGTTAAGTTTCTCATAGTGAGAAACTCTGATGTCTTTGCATGTAGGGGTCGGATCCGGCCGATCATGAGCGGGACTCCTATGGGTCCAATTGGCCTGTTACTGTCCTAAAAATTGGGCCGGTGCCAGAATCCTGGTTAGACACGAAAATGAATTCAACCTTTTAGTACACTTATCTACAATGCTTTCTGAATTTTATGCACCTTTGAGATTTTCTCAAAAAAAAAAATGAGGCATCTTGAGATCAGCAACCCCTTCTTCCTAGGGCTTTTAACCTGATTTAGTAAGGAATCTTGTAAACCCGCATTCACAGGGTTTCCCCCCCTGTTTTTTGTTCTGTCACGTTAAATTCTTTATAACAGACAGTATGGATTTTTTTGCAGTCGGAGGCATATGCATACAAGTTCAGCACGACCCCAGGCGAGGTTGTGACAGTTGCGCAGGATGTAGTGAAGACAATGTTGGCAAAAGGTTATGTACTCAGCAAGGATGCGCTCGCCAAGGCCAAGGCCTTGGACGAGTCCTACAACGTGTCAGCCACAGCAGCTGCAAAGGTTGCTGAGCTGAGCAGGAGGGTGGGGCTCACCGACAAGATCCATGCCAGTGCGGACGCCCTACGGTCTGCGGACCAGCAGTACCATGTATCGGATATTGTGGACGGTGTGAAATCGGTTGTGGGGGCCACCGGAAAGACAGTTGTTGCTACCGGGAGGACGGCTGCTGCGGTTGCTACAACAGTGGTCAACAGCAGCTACTTCGCAGCTGGAGCCAAGTTGGTTTCGGATGCTCTGAGTAAGGCTGCTAAGGCTACAGCTGAGTTTGGAAGCCATGGTAGTAGCAATTGAGATAAGGGAAGGATGTAATAATAAAGAGAACTATCTTTGTGGAGAAGAGGGTGTAATAATGTATACAAATTGAATTGTTTTTCTTAATGCTGCACTGGGAGTAAAGACTCAACAGTAAGCTTATGTGTATAGCAAGAGCAGAATTATATTATCTATTTGATAATTTATCTTAATGGTCATGGTTTTGCTAATATATTGAAACGAATGGAAAAGCTCCAGCATTCTGTTTAACACATGCATTGCACATACTAATAATAATCTTGCCCATATACCTTTGTGTGATATTGTCTACATCAGTGAGTTTTGACTGGACAGAAATTTAGATGGCTATATTGATTGATGGCCCTCTCTATCAAATTTGGTATTTGATTCGAATTATTTTGATTTCAATCTTTTTTGCTTCTTTTGTTTGTAGCTACCTGGGGCTCACTCCATGTCCTGTTTCAAGAGCTGATGTTGGAACTTACAGACAATTGGGCAAAAATTAGTGCAGCCTAACTAAAACAGAGTGAAAGCTTACATGGAAAGCAAAGATATATAGCCAAAGACTACATGATTTAAATAAATCTTACTCATGATTGAGGACAAATGTTCAATTTCATTAAGATCAGATATATTAACCAGGGATTGCTAGGCTCCTTGATGCATGGGTTGAGAATTATTAGGCTCCATGGAAGATCTTACAATTTTATGTTTCAACATTGTTTACGTATGTTATGAATGGACAGGGCTACTCAAATCCAGGAAGAAGATGCGGCTCGGAGAGGAGGAGTAGTTCTTGTTGGATATATTGGTATATTCTCTCTATATAAATATAACACGTGCATATGTGTAACACGTGTAATGAACGTACAATTGATTGGATATTGGAACGCAGGTTTGTGGGCTTATAACCCGATAACCAAACCAGTATTTAGGAATAAATACTGGCTTGTGACAGCAGTTAGATATTCCAATTTTGATACCTAGGGTGAATATCTCAAGCAACTTAGATCTAGAGATAAACCCTAATTTCCAATTGTTAATTTCTCACGAAACCTAACAATCTTGAGATATTTTTAATCAATTTGTGAGATTAATTAAGAGGGAAAACAGAGCTTTTATTGGATCTCGTCGGGGATCCTGTTGAAGTCGTCGGGATCTCGTCGAAACCCTCGGAGTCGCTCGCCGCCCGTCGCCTCCTCTGTCGACGTGAGTTGACCGTTCGTCGAACTCCATTACCGGAGTCGATACCCATCGCCGTCGCTGCTGTCACCGGGGTCTTCGCTGGCCACCGGTCCACCCCACTGCAACCGCTGCACGTCGCCGCGTGTGGGCCCGGCCGATGCTGTCGCCGCACAAGGGCCCGGTCGATGCAGTCAACGTTGCCTCTTCATCTCTTTCAGATCTAAGAACAAAATAGGATAAGAAGTTCTTGCGGGGCAGTGGATCTATCGTGATCCAGCATGTCTCATTCCAGATCTGAGAAGAGAATGGGATAAGGACTTCATGAGGGGCAACGTAACTATCGTGATCCAGCAGGAATTTTTGAAGAATATCCTGATCCAAATCAACCTTTCATTTTCTTATTGGATGGGTTTTTTGGTGTTCTGTGTTTGGGCACAGGAGGAGATCTTGGCTGCTACACTTTCAACCCAGATCCAATTTTTGATTGGACATTTTAGGTGTTTGATGTTTGATGCTGGGTCTCTTTGGTGCAGAATGGTTTGTTGTTTGGATTTGTTCCCAACAGACATGAGTCTAATCAATTAATGAGGAAGAGACAGTGAAAGATAAGTTCTTTACTTTTCTCGTATTAAATTCCTGTTAAATATTTTGCTATGTGCTGGAAGTTCAAAACACTCGTTCTAAAATTTTGTTTTGAATTATAGAATTACTATGATGCTAAGTGGTTAAGTTCAAAACTGTATTAATCACTTGTTTAATTAAATACAAGTTGAACAGTTATTTTGGCTATGTGCTAAAACACAATATCTATTTTGATAAGTTAAACTGTATGTTGACTATAAAAATCGGATCTCCAATTAAATTATTGCTAGAATTAGATTGTGCTAATAATTTGTTTAATTGGCTAATTTTTAACAATTTGATGAATGTAGGAACTCTAATGTTACCTACAAATTGTGTATGTTGGAGATGATGGATATGCATCACGGTTGAATAAGTCTGCACCACGCAGGCTTCTCCATCGAATTTGGAAAACACTTCTAACTTGAAGTGTCGGTATGATCTATCTAATTTTGTGTTAGAAGAATCTAGACTTGCAAAGTTCTTTGATGATATGTTCATCAAAGATAAATGTATGAAATAATCTACTCCTACAGACATGTTCAATGATTCACAGTTGGAATAAAAAACTAGCCTTACTGACACTTGAAAACCTGAATGACAAATGAGCTTAGAAGAGTCTTTAGTAGACAATGAGATGATTCTGTGTCATACAATAATACTTTAATTTAGTTGATCTGCCGAAAGGGGCTAAAACTATAGTAAGTAAGTGGGGTTTTGTAGAAGAAACTTAATTTTGATTGTTCAATAGCAATTTTAATGCTTTTTAGTAGCTAACAGATTGACTGAGAAAAATGGGGTAGATTTATTTGATATCTACTCACATATTTGTCATAGTGCTACAATAAGTATTCTTCTTACCCTTACATCTATTGAAATTTTTGTCATTCATAAAGGATAATTAAAAGGCTTTGTACTTGATGTCTTGTACTGAACAGTTTTGTACTGGAAAATTTTGAACTAATATGTTTAGTGAACAAGATTTACAATTTAGTAAAATTATTGTATATTCTTAAAACATGTATAGCCAACGAATAAATAATTTGACAAATTTTTGAAAGAGCCTAGTATATGAATCAAGTAATTCAGATCAGTGCCTTCAATTTTGTGGTGTGTCAAATATAGTGGCTATTATTTGCTTGTTCTGTTGACATGCAAGTTCTTGGAAGTGACCTCTCTATTATAAATGAAGTTAAAATTATGCTATCCAAAGAATTCAACACGAAAACCTAGGTACTGTGGACACCATAGGTATAAGGGTGAGTTTTCAGTTGGCAAGGGATAACTCTTAGCCAAACTCATCAAATCAAAATGTGTTTCAAAAGTGGGGATATAGTGATTGAAAGTGTGTTTTGAAACACCTTATTATTATGATAAAATGTTGACACCTAATGATGGTGCAACTATGAGACAGGTAGATCATTCTAAAGGAATTGACAGTCTCATGTATACAAAGATCTGCACTAGAATAGACATAGCCTTTGAGGTAGGTATGATCTGCAGATTCACTAATAATCCCATACACATTTGAGTGCTCTTAAGAGGCAAATGAGATACCTGAGTGGTATTCAAGAGTTTGCTTTGTGCTACTCTAGTCATTCTTCGAATGAATGACCGACCTGATGCATTATGATGCTCAGAATATAGTGAAAGTCGATAACTAGTAGATATGTGTTTACACTAGGAAAAACAGAAATGTTATGGAAACAAAAGCAAACAGGCACTGTGCAATCATCCATGAAATTAGACCTCTATGTGTAATCCTCTGCAGGGGGAAAGGCTGAGTGGATTGAAGAAATTGTTGCTAGTTATCCATTAAGAAGTTTAAGTAACTTTCTAATTCTGTTATGCGACTATCAAGCTACAATGCACTGTAGCTCATAACTCACTCTATAATAGTAAGAGGAGTATATTAAGGCTGAAAGAAGCCTAGTTGAACTTTCTCATAGATAAAGTGCAATTGCGACAAGTATGGCTAATGCTCTTGCTAAGAGACTTGAAAGTGATCTAATTATCAAAACTGTGGGGGAAAGTGGAGTTAAAAGCTATTGAGTAAAAAGCTTTAACATCCAAGTTGTTTTGAAATTTAGAATCCAATTGGAGCCATAGAGAAGTTCAAACTTAAGCATCAATTTTAGGCAGTTGACATGTTTTAGATAATTTTGATGATTCGACATAAATTCCACAAATATATAATGTCATTCCAATTTTGATGGTATTATATATCTAGGAATTTACTTAGAATAATCATATTATTCCAATACGAAACATGAAAACTTGTCGATGTGTTTCCGATGATTAAATTGTCCTAAATATCATTTCAATTTTGATGATATGTCTTTTATGGTTACATGTTTCATTCCAATTTTGATGATTCAATGTTAAACCATGATTGAAACGGCAGTCTTTTCATTCCAATATGAAACATGGTATGGTTCTTGTGTAGAAACTATAAAGTTCATGTACTTTACTTATTAAAGATACTTGATTGTGATGCTTGCATTACATTTTTGCTAAGCTAATTATGAATTGTACTAAGTTCTTTTGTGGAACTAGATACTTTGTGAAATTGTTGGAATTCTTAGAGATGTGTCTCTTGATATCCTTGTTTTCAATAAGCTAGCAAAGATGGAGGAGTTGAATCTGTCAACATAGATTTCAAAAATAATGATTTGCTCAAAATGGAGGAGTAAACATAAAGCAGTGTGCAAGGATAGAATTTCAATTTATTTCTTTTGAGAATAAATTAGTCACTTGCTTGGTAAAACTTCTGTTGAGTTTAAGACTCTTGTGTTCATGAGCTTAAAACTCATATTTTGTTCCTGAAGTTTATTTGCTTTGTTTGATTTTGAAACTATGACAGATTATTCCAGTTGGTTTAGTCTTTGTGAACTATTCTGAATTGGATATGGTTTGGAACTAGTTAATTATATTGGTTTAGTCTTGATTGAACTATTCAGTTTTATAATTCTATTGGTTCTTATGAAACTATACCTTTATGATGCTTTTCCTTTTATGGACTGCTATCAGCCAGTCAGTTGTACACTGATCTGATGAGATAATCCTGTACTTTATATATTGAGAATATAGGAGGAGATTGTTGGATATATTGGTATATTCTCTCTATATAAATATAGCACGTGCATATGTGTAACACGTGTAATGAACGTACAATTGATTGGATATTGGAACGCGGGTTTGTGGGCTTATAACCCGATACCCAAACCAGTATTTAGGAATAAATACTGGCTTGTGATAGCAGTCTAGGTATTCCAATTTTGATACCTAGGGTGAATATCTCAAGCAACTTAGATCTAAAGATAAACCCTAATTTCCAATTGTTAATTTCTCACAAAACCTAACAGTTCTCAGGTGGTGGAGCAGTTTCAGGTCATTGGCTTAGACGGCACAGATTTGGGAGTTGTAGTTGTACTACTATTTTGATGTTTTGAGGGCTTTGGGTCATCATGTATTTTGTTCCTTGGTCTTTCTGTTGTTGTCTTGTTAGATGATCTCTTTTGGTGTTTGCCTTCGGGCGCTTTATGTATTTGTATTTCTGTTTCGTTAATTTCTCTTTAATGAAGCGATGACGTAGTCATCTTTTAATCAAAAAAAAAACATTGTTTATGTACTATTCTCTTGCCTTTTATATCAAAAAAAAAATAAAAAACATTGTTTAAGTACTTCTATCAATTTGCAATCTCCAACAAAAAAAAAGGCAATAGTTCATTTAGTGATGGTATCTCATAGGTCATCAATCAAGGCAAGGGATATTCATTTGTTATGCATGATTGTTAAAATTTGGTGAAAGGTCCACATCTTGCTTTCATACACATTGCATGGTCACCAACTACAAAACTATCTATGAATGGAAAGACAATGAGTTTTATTGGGGAAAAAAAGTAAGGATACACCTCAGCCTATTTGCTTAAATTTATGAACACACATACTCTGTTTATTCTTTTAGCATACATGAACTCATACTGTATATATGCAAAAAGATTACATGTATAACCAACATTAAAGCAATAATAATGTATGTTTCTTTTGCAAAGACAGTTGCTAATTATATATTGCTATTTAATTGCAAGTTGCAGTTACGTCTGTTTTTACTCAACCAAACTAATGAGAGTTCAAAGAATATTACAGGAAATTCCAACATCTTAGTGTTGTTGATTGACACGTGCATATTGATTTAATCATTCATTAAATATGTAATACAAAAATGTGGAATGATTGGTGAAATTTAAGTTCAAATAAATGACATAAATATCAAGATTTGCAGGATCCAAATTATCAATCAGCAAATGGCAAGTTCTAAAGAATGAAGAAAGTATCAAAGACTCAACTAAGACTCGACTCACAATATTTGTACTACTTGTATCGTTAATTTTTGATTAATGAAGCGGTGACGAGGTCATCTTTTTTATATAAAAAAAAAAGACAATATCTGAGAATAGAGACAATTTCAAATATCAATTGTAAAGAATAAAGAAAGTATCAAGTAGTGATATCAAATTGTTTCATGCAAGATTTTCTGTGAGAAAATAATGTAAAATATCTTCAAGATGACGGATTTAGATGATACAATTTTGATTCCCCTAAATATTTAAAAATCTCAATTTTGCTAATAGTAATTATTGAGATTCTTTATAAAAGGAGGTAAATTAAAGTTGTATTTGGCTAACTCTCCTAAAGCATCCACAGTCGTTTGCTATTCTCATTTCTAAAATTAGCATTTAGCAATAGCAATCGGAGTAGTTCGCTGCAGTGGTCAAAATCCTAAAATTAGAGTAGACGGATGAACATCATCCGTTTTTAGTTTTTTTTTTTTTTTAACTAATTATAATACTTAACGGTGATTTAAAAAAAAAAAAAGTCAACAAAAAAAGTCAAACCATTCCAAACGGACTGTTTGGGCTTTTTTTTTGAATTTTTTTTTGGGTTTTATATTATAAAAAAATCAAAAAGAACTAAAAAAAAAAAAAAAAAAAATCAGAAATTGAGCCACACGGATGAACATCATCCGTTTGCTCAGTTCGGATTTTTTTTTTTTTTTTTTAAATCAAAGAAAATAAAGAACGGATGATCATCATCCGTCCAAGGCCATAAACGGAGCATCATCATCCGTCTTCTATATTTAGCAATCTTCTATCCAGGCTTCTAACTTTAGCAATTTACTGTACATTCCTATTCTAACTTTTGAGTTTTTAGCAAACCACTGCACGTAGGTTTTCTAAATGAATTTTTAAATTTTGAGTATTTAGCAAACCACTGTGGATGCTCTAAAACATCTATTTTGATTTTTGACATATCTTCTGAGCCATTACTGACTAAGATCAAGAGAGAATATCGCTTTCATTGTTTTCTTTGGACTACAGTCTTGCTTCTACTCTTTCTTTCGCTTCGGATCGAAGTGGTGTACGGAGCTTATTTATAAAAGTTCTATGGATGTAATAAGTACTTGGCGTGAATTTGTGACTCACTGTGAAAGGTTTGAGTATAGTAGAAGTAATGTGGCGAAGAACTACTGCAGGAAGGGGTAGTGAATTTAGGGTAGTGAATTTAGTCCGAGGCACAACCATTATAAATTGTTGTATTTCGCGTGCTCACTGCGTTTGCTTTCTTTGATATCTTTACTTTATGCATTTACTTTAATTTCTGTACAATCACCTTACACACCCTTCTTACGGGACTGTTAATTTCAAGAGAATAAAATTACAGAAATCCAGAAAATAGGTTTCAGACACGTTTTAGATTTTAAATTCTGTTGTTTGTTTGACTAGAAAATAAGTAGGAAAACCTAAAAAATCAAAATTTTTTGGATATCATTTTAAAAAATTAAGAAATAATTGTCCATAATTGTTTTTTTGCTTGTTTGATGGAGGAGGATAGGAGGGTAATCACAACCATTTTATCTTTCAAACACAAAGAGGTATAGCTCAATCTTTTCAAAGATTTTATTTATCAATTTTCTACCGCTTTCCTTTTTAAAATAAAAGCAATTTTTCTTTAAATCTGACATGGCACGATGTTTTCTTGTCAAGTTCTCTAAGCTCCACCATATTTCTAATGAAACAAACAGCTCCTCAGATCCTTATGCTGGTACTCCAACCTTTCTCCTTGGAAAAGACACAACCACAATTGACCCTATAATTTATAATTTTTTAAGTTAACCCCGCAAACTATAATCAGTATTATTCAATAGTTACTTTTTTTAATTATAATTCAAACAAAAAAATTGATGTTGAAAATAGGACATGGCAAAGAGACTAGAATCTTAAAAACCACAAAGAATGAAATTAGTTTACTATTTTTTTTGGTGAATAAATTAGTTTACTATTTGAAATTATCATTCTTAACCCAAAAAAGAAAAAGGAAAAGGAAAAACAAACACTCATTCTTGTCCGCAATTTTACTAGAAGTGGGGACTAATATGCTAAAACTCATCTCCGTCTGCTAGACTGCTAATCTGCGATTTTTTTGCGTTCCTGGGCTACTTTTCGAAACTTTTTGCGATTTTAGGCCAGTTGACAAACAATTAGCACTTTTGGCTAGCAAGTGGCACGTCAGCAGCGGCCGCTATTGGGAATAGCGGCCTCTTCATAGCGACCAACATATCGGACTCCCACACTTGGCAGATTTGTATAATTGCAAACCACTTGGAGTAACGGAGGTCGCTATTGTCAATAGCGGCCTTGTATAACTAAGGTCGCTATTCCCAATAGCGACCTCAGTTGTGCCTAAAAGCGATTGGGTCAACCTGTGGTCGCTATTGGGAATAGCGACCTTAGTTATACAAGGTCGCTATCGACAATAGCGATCTACATTACTCCAAGTAGTTTGCAATTATACAAATCTGTCAAGTGTGAGGTTCCAATGTGTTGGTGACGTGGCACTTGCTAGCCAAAAGTCCCCATAGTTTGGAATGTGGCCTAAAATTGCAAAAAGTTTCAAAAAGTAGCCTTGTACTGCAAAAAATTCGCTAATCTGCTCCCCATCTGAAAAGCGGTTCGCAGAGGGTGTTTTCGTACTTTCGCAAATCAAAGTACAATAAAAGAAGAGAATTAACTCTCTTCTCATACCGCCCATAGAATCAAACACTGCAAATCATTTGGGTAAGATTTACAATCTTCAATCTCATCTTCATTTCTTGTACGAGTCTCTTCGTTTGAATTAAGTCCTAACCCATTTGTTATATTGTTGATCTTAATTTCAATTTGTGATATATGTATTATGGGTTTCCTCAGTTGTTTACTATTTGTAGCAGTTTGAATTGATATAGAAATTAACTTTTCTTGTTCTTGTGTTAGATATTGATTCATATAGAAACCAAATTTGGGTTTTGGGTTTTCTTTGATTTGTTATATAGATCTACCATTTATGGGTTATTGTTCCTTGTCTATGGTTTCCTGTTCATTGATTTTTCATGGAAATATGTAATAAAAAAAGGGAGAAATAATAAAATGGGGTATTAGAAAGGTTTTATTACAGCAAGAGAAAAACCCATTTCGGCTTTTGATCATGCTCTTATTTTTGATTGATATTTAGGGGTTATTGTTTTTTTTAGACTGATATAGGTTCTTTGTTCATTTGATTGAATATTCATGGAAATAAATACATTATTGAGACAATTTCATTAGATCAAATAATCTCTTATAACTGTGAAAGCTAAAACATCCTTAATTCTTTCCGGATCGGACGGAGCAAACCATTTTAGCAAATGCTATAGATTAGAACAGAAGTTTCTCTGTCCTCTTGCCGTTACAGTTATATAGTCATTTTACTAATGGTGTGGAAAAAGCTGAATTATGTCCATATACCAAACAATAATGAAATTTCCTAAGTTAATTTTTGATAGTGTGAACTGTATTGCTAAAAGTAGGAGGTTAATTTTCCAATAAGATTTATGAATACTTTGTTAACATAATTGGGAAAGAAGTAGCTCGCTAAATACTTTTGGAGCAGCGTATTTCATTCTCGTAGATTGAGCTCATACTCTACGTTTTCTTTGGTTTATTCTAAAGCCACGGCAAACTTTAAAGAGTTTTGACATTGTTTTGAATACTAAATCCACCTTTATTGTGCTAATGGCCTATCCTAAGACAGTAGCATGAACATATTCTGGTGCAGTCACTAACATATGGAAATTTTATAACACTACATGGACATATGTAATTTGTGTCTGATACGAGTATTCGACATAACAAGACTTCCAAATATTAAGTGCTTATGCTTCAGAGGCCTTTAAAGTAAAGACTATGTTTATGCCCATCACTTTTTTTTTGCTTACCACCATGTGTAATCTCATTTTATTGATCTTTTGCTATAGTATACGAGGTAGTAAAGTTTTAAGTATTTTGTGTTTGATATATTGCAGGATTATGAGTCATAATAATTATACAGTAGAAGTTTCTAACCTATCACCTCATGCAACTGAAAGAGATCTTTATGACTTCTTTTCCTTTTCCGGGGCCATTGACCACATTGAGATTTTCAGGTGAATAACATTCGTCTTCTGAATTGTTGCATAACCAATAAGTCACAGATGCAAGTGTTGCATAACTAATAACTCAAACATGCAACTGCATGTTAAAACAAAGTTTTAAGTGTGTATGTAACTAATTATGTAATATAATATTATAACAAGAAAGTTAAAGTGCATGAAAAAAAAAGAAAAAAAAAGTAGTTATATCTATGGGTTAAATACATAGTGTATCTTTCCTGATAGATATACGAGGGAAATTAAAGAGGAAAGTCTCTCAGAGAGAATAACTTAGGATATTTTGGTTATTAACTAAGCTAATTTTAATTTACTTAAATGTTTGCGCTTCCTTTCTTATGTTTTTACGGGTTTCAAACTTTCAATAAAATTTTCTCTTTACCAACTAAAGGCTAATATGATAAACAAAAAACTTCTTGGAACGTTCTAAAACTTGTAGATTATATAGTAGTATAGAGTATAGACAATGAGTAAAGGGAACCTCATACTTATATGAGGTGATTTCCTCATATAGGGTTGTTGTACACATGAATACATGATGAGACCCATTATCAACGATCGACACCGTTCACTTTGAATTCCATGTCATAATATCTCTGTGTATGAAAAATCAAGTTTGTTTGGATGCTCCTGGATCATGTTTCAAGTGGTCACGAAATGAACGTTTTTTTCAATAATATAACAATTGGCCTCATGAAATTCATGGGTAAGAAGTCTTCAAACGCGTTCATTTTGTGTACACATGTGTCTTACGGCATAAGAAATATGATGAATGGTGACGATTGTCTATAATGAGTCATCGTTTGTGTTACAGCCACTCTATATGAGGAAATTTTCCTCCTAGAAGTATGAGGTCCTTTCCCTCATAGACAGTATCCTTTTCCTCAGAGACAATATGTTGCTCTTGATTATTTGTGTTTCAGTGAGTTGGGACTAGGCCACTATATTAAAATTCCTTTTCCACTATTTATGCATTTTTAAACAGATGTGGCGACCATGGATCTACTGCGTATGTAACATTTAAGGAACCTCACTCCCTGGAAACGGCTGTTTTGCTCAGTGTAAGTTCCTGTACTTGGTAAGAAGAATTGTTGAGTACATTGAATTGCACGAAAGTTCAACTGTAAAAAATAAAAAGTGAATGCTTTTAGAAACTAATTATTCAATCCAAGGTCCCAAAACGTGTTTTGGTTTCTGATTACTCCTAAAGTTTCGGTTTAAACTTTAAAGCTAACCATTAGCCAAGTACTGATGTTAAATCTTTTTTTTGAAGATAGTCATATTTATAAAAGGTTATTAAAAGGCCTAACTCATTCAGCTAATTGTTCAATCTTTTATTTGTCATTAAGTAGAAGAAAACGGTAGGCATGTTAGTAAAAACTATGAAGTGGGGCAACATCTCTTTGGAGACATTGTCATGTCAAAGTCTGGCTCGTATCCAGACACATTTCCAACCCTTATGTCAGACACCTTTTTATATGTAGTATTTCAGAATTTTTTTGTCTGTGTATCATGTCTGACATGCCTCAATCAGTGATTCCTAGGATAAAATGCAATGAATAGATGAGTTGTGTTGCATCTAACATTTTTCTTATGAGTTATGGCTTATGATTACGTTGTTTATAAAGATTGAATTGTATTATGAAGCGTGGATGATATACTGATGGAAACCAAAGCCAGCCAATATGATACTTCGCAAATCTGTAATGTAGCTATTTATTCATTCAAACAGTCATTCTAATTGTCAGCTATTTACTTAATCAAACAGTTTGAAAAATCTACACTTAATTGAGTGAGCTTGGTTCCTTTTTGACTTAATTTAAGATGAGCATGCAGTCTCATTATCGTCTACCTCACCAAATACTACAAGCAGTTATTTATAGCTGAAGCTCTTGTAGCTTATAAGCTCATGGAGCAATCTTTCGTTTGATTAGTCTATTAGTTGACATTTAAAAGATATATGGGCGTCCTAATAATTTATTTTTTTCAGGGAGCTACTATTGTAGACCAACATGTCTGCATTGCTCGCTGGGGTCAAAATGAAGAAGCTACAAGTTTTTGGGACAATCCTTCATGGACGGCCCACAATGATAATGAATACATGGTATGCCTTTTTTTCACATTCTTTAACTGATTTACTACACATACAATGCATGTGTTTTTTTTTCTTTGATAATGCTAGCCATTAAAAGCCTTATCTACTCCCTCAATGTATAATAGTCATCTTATGACCTTTCAATAGCTCAAAATTGGCAAGTTAAAATAAACTACACCTCGTTTACACATGCGGCCAAATATTCACACATACACTCTTTGTTTCTCTAGTTAATTTTCTTTCTTTTATTTTGAAAGAGGGGGAGTCATCATGCTGTCCTATTAGTTGTATTTCTTATTATTTGAAGATCGAACGAAGTAAATTTAATTTTGTTTAAATGTTCAATATTGGGTTTTTCTCTTCTCATAATTAGAAATTGAGTGCAATATCCTTGCATGTAAGGGTGGCAACGGGCTCGCGCTAGCCCATGTTAAGTGGATAGCTGATATAGATTGGTTTTTAAAAAAAATTCCAGATTTTATAACTTGATAGTTGTACACATACACACAAAACCAACTCAATCTCTACTTGTATAGCAGCTGTTTGGCATGTGCATTGCATTTTAGAGGATTTATTTTTCTTTTTTATTTTCAGTTTTTAAATTCAAGATTACGGTAGATTTAGTTTGCAATTTTAAAAGCGTGGTGTTGATTAACTCTTCTGTAGCTTTTTTATACAGTTATTTTTTGTGTTAACCATACAGTTTAAATAGCTTTATATTGATCACGACTCTCTATATTATACGTTTTTTTGTGAGAAATTCTCTATATTATACTTGGAAAATGCTAAAGTTCTACTTTTTTTTAACCTTGGTAGAAAGTACTAGACTAAAGAAGATGGATCCCATATCGAGGAATTCACTTGCATCTAAATTATAATAGCAACAAATTAAATTATGTTAATGACTGTCACATATGCTCGTAAAGAAGAAATCATTTTCTTTTTAAAATTTGCCTATACAATTAGATTTATCAAAAAAGAAAATAACCTGCATATAACCAATTGCCATAAATTTCTAAGCAACTAAATCACCATAGTTGTATCTGTTGTGATTATTTATAAGAGTCGGATGGCACTTCTCATGCCATCTTTTATTTCAAAAAAAAAAAAAAACTAAATCACCATAGCGATAAGATTTATAAAACTTAGAAATCAATCGAAGGTCACATTCCAAATATAAATTCGACAAAATTATAAATTCACTACGAACTAATTAATGGACAGTCCAAAACTACCACCAACATCTGAGGTACAACAGCAAAAGTACTCGAGTCACTAATAATAGAAGTTTATCACAAAAAAATCGCAATGCAAGAAACTAAAAATCAGTCTTCCAATTTTATACTTTCATATCCATCCTCGTTATTGTATTCCATGTCTGCATATCCATACCCATTTTCTTCCTTTTCATTGTCGTATTCTCATCATTCAGACCATCTTCATTGTCTTCATAGTCGTTTTCCACAGCTTTCTCGTCTACTTTGTTATTACCCTTGTCAATAGTGTCATCAGCTCCGACTTCTTCATTGACACCCGATCCCTCTTCATTGTATCTTTTTTCTCTTCAAAACCTTGGAGGATAACTGGAAAAGTTTGAAGAAGCGATGCCTTGTTGTTGGAACATATAGCGTGTCCAAGCTATGACTATCCTAACGGAAGTGGCAAAGGATTTACCAAACCAAAAAAGTTTACCTTTCTATGCACCAACCACATGTATCATCCTATATGGTGAGATCCAGGTCAAGCTCGTGCAGCTGGGAAGTTGGTCCTTTAGTCGTTGCAGCAATTTCATTAACGTTGTTCTTAAGTCGTTTCTTATAAGCTTATTGATATAAGGGAAACACATAACTATTAATATCAAATCAAGTTCTTTTCGCTAATTAACCCCTAAAATAAATTAAAATGAACATTAGCAACAAATTGATTGAATATTCTGAATTAATCACTGTTTTCACGAAGAAGGTTCTACTATCATAGCATAAAAATACCAACTTGTTATTTAAATTAATGATTAAAGACCATAAAAAACTCCCAAGTTGTTGGGCATAAGGTGTCGTCCATTTATTCTCTTTCATAGTGTGACTCTTTTGGGAGACTTCCCAAGTGTCAGGTCACAATCTAACGAATTAGCCTGCACACAATAAAAATATTTGTCCTAATATTTGAAAGATAGAAATGACATCTACTTTATAATTCTTACCATATTTAGTTTCATCTTGGCGAAGCTAAATGGTCCACTAGAGAAATTCACTTCTTTATCAATGTTATCTCAATTTTTTTTGCTTGTTCTGAGATCTCTAGCCACTCCTCTTTGGCCCATTCTTGAGAAAGTTCTCCCCAATTTTAATCTAAAATCCATGAATTCCATGACTCATGAGTCATAGGGTTGGAAACAAACAAATAATTATGATCTTTCTTGGCTGCTTTCCACGTGCATGATACATCCATGATCTCCAATTCTCTTTTAAGTATTCATGCCATATCTTTCTAATATATTTCCGTTTAATGAAAATCATGAAATTTATAATGCTGCTAAAACCGTATCACAATTTAAGAATTGTACCCATAGTAATAACATATTCTTGCAAATATGAATATAAAAATAATTGAAGTTTGAACTTTACTTTCACAACTCATCCCACCCTTATTTTATCTAAAATTGTGAGTAAACTTCAAATTTCTATAATTATTTTTATATTAATACTTGCAAATAATAATATGTTATTACTGTGGCTACAATCTTAAATTGTTATATGGTTTTAGGAGCATTATAATTTTCATGATTTTGATGAAGAGAAATATGTTAGGGAGATACGACAGGAATACCGAAGAGAGAATTGTAGATCAGAGATTATCGTGCACATGGAAGAGCAGCTAACAAATATTCTAATTACTTCTTTGCGGTCAACCCTAAGCCTTCTGAGCCAAATATTTCAGATAAAAATTTGGGAGAGCTTTGTCAAGAATGGGCCAAAGACGAATGGTGAGAGATCTCAGAGCAGACACATAAAAATAGAGATAACATTGGTAAACGAGTGAATTTCTCTAGTGGACCAATTAGTTTTGTTGAGATGAAAGAAACTATGGTAGTAATTAAAAATTAGATGTTATTTCTAACTTTTTAGTAGATAACTTACAATATTTTTATTGTGCATGCTAATGAGTTATTGTAACCTGACGTTTGGGGAGTCACCTTATGCCCAACAGCTAGGAGTAAATAGATAGTCTTTAATTATCAATTTAAATAACATATTATTTTTATGATATTATAAACTTTTTTAGTTGAACTATTGATTAATTCAAATTTTTCTCTTAATTTGTTGCTAATGTTCATCTTAATTTACTTCAATAATCAATCAAGATCTTGATTTTATATTAATAGTTATCTTATTTGCATTTTTTCTTTATATAAGGAAGCATGTAAAAAGTTACTTGAGGAAAATGCTAATGAAGTTGTTGCAGCAACTCAAGGACCAACTCCCAACCACACGAGCTCAACCGGGGTCTCACCATATGGGCGGTGGTGGTGAAAGAAAACTTCTTGGAATTGGAAAATCCTCTGCCACTTTTATTGGAGTAATGAAGAGGAAGAAACTTTTGCAAAAATAATTGGAAAAATGGAAGAATGGGGTGACTGAACAACAAAACACTAGTGAAAAGTTTTAAGAAGGATGCACTGATAGTCACGGCTTGGATGAAATATATGTTCCAGCAACAAGGCATGGCTCCTCCTCTAGTTATCCCCCAAGCCTTGAAGAGGAAAAAAAGATATCAATGAAGAGGGATCTGGTGTCAAGAAGTCGAGGTTGGTGATGGTATTGACTAAGGGTAATAATCAAGTGGATGACGGAGCTGACAATAAATAGGATGGGGTTGATCATGGAGAATTCGATGTTGAAGAAGAAGATAATGGGTATGGATATGGCGACATGGCATAATGTAGTGTCCCGAGTTCTGTATACCAAGAACTCGAGACACAACCAGGATCTTTCCTTCAAATGAGTACACAACATAGAAATATCACAGAAAATTAAAGCCTTTTATGCACTAATTACAATAAATTACGGCATGATTTCAATGATGAATTACCTCACTACTTACATCAATAATAGTCGCTGATCAATAATCTCTTCTTGATCACTCCACGCCGCTCTAGTCTCCTGCTCCACGAATGACGCTCCCACGATCAGGCAGTCCTGCACACTAGCCAACTGTGGGCACGCTAGTTAAATATAACTGACGCAATACGGATGAAACCCGCAATCTCCAATCTAAGCAAACAATATTTAATGCAAGAAGGAAAAACATGAAGTCAAACCACAAGTGTCATTGTATGTCATGTCCTAGAGTCTAATGCACAACTTCA
Source organism: Hemerocallis citrina (assembly GCA_017893485.1). NCBI lineage: Eukaryota > Viridiplantae > Streptophyta > Magnoliopsida > Asparagales > Asphodelaceae > Hemerocallis > Hemerocallis citrina. Next base: position 209,497,077 of record CM030366.1, read on the forward strand.
AATGCACACCATGCACTTATTCTAATGCAATTCATTTGGAAACGTATGCATCCCATACTACATACTTCCACAAAAGCAACTTTATTGAAAACGTATGCATCCCATACTACATACTTCATAATGAGTTAGTGTTCTTTAGATATTAAGGTTCGATCCCCCGCCATGCATCATACTCTTGACTCTGGCTCTGTTTCTGACAATTATCTAGTGTCTGATGAGGTTGCAGTTGTTTGGTCCACTCCGCTACTGCAGTTGGTAGTGCCATGCCGGGATCCTGTGGTCTCTCTCCGCTCCTGTACACCCACAATGGTGCCAACCCTCCACTCCCTGGTCTTAGCCCTCCACTCCCCGGTCTTACATGCATCATTTCGCCCGGACCTTGTGGTCTCTTTCCACTTCCGGACAACCTCGTGGAACGTTCACTTGAGGCACTGGACCCTGTGGTCTTTCTCTATTCCCGGACCTCATCAAAAGTTGTTATGACATCAAGGTAACCCAACAGGCTCCCCATTCGCATTAAACAACCCAGACTATCCTTAGGCGGAGGCAATAGGGGTCCATCCTCTATCTCCGACCATAGCTTGGTCTTACACTAGATCCCAGAAATTAACAGACGAGACTACGCCGCACATGTCCCTTTGACAGGTGAGCACAACACCAACTAGTGTCTGTCCTTACCAACCCATACTAGCCCAACCTATAACTATCCAGCTTCCTACGGAGCATTATAATGATTAATTCCCGAATTCCTCATCTTCTAGTTCTATCAATGTTCTACGATATCTTCCATCTTCGTTCTGGTTGCATCATCCATTCATATACAACTGATTTGCCCATGGTTATCAACTTAACAAGTCGTAGTTCGACTGAACTGGATTCCAACATCTAATTCGTACCCATCCAAATCATACCCAAAGTTCACCCAACTCGATCCCTGTCTGGGCCAATAATAACAACAATGAGTTGACAATGTGGAACGGTGATACCATCCCACTTAGCTAAAAATACTATTATCAATTCTTAAACTCGTTTCAAGTGTTATTCGAACTCAAACAAGTACTAAGTAGTACACCATGATCCATCACCTTTAGGCATGAATTGGAAGTGGTATCGATATTGACCATTGCCTACACCACAAGCAACTCACTCGTCACCACCATACATCTCCACATGTCATTCTTCAACTTGTAACATTCATCTATATCCCAATATAGGCAACTCCTAACAATTTGGACTACTACTAAGTTACTTCCAACCTCCGATCTATTACTTTCCATTTACGAAGTCATGTACAGCTTCATTACTAACAAGGTATATTAATAACTTTCATGTATTAATATTTTCTTCTATTCACAAGTGTCTTCAATCAACTACTCACCAATTATCTTCACATTTACGTCATATTTGTACTTATGGTTAAGCTACTAATAATCAACCACTAGCATATGTAATCAATCTATAATCTTTCAACACTTAATGCTATTAACAAGAGGAATTACTCAACTCAAGCCACTAATCATAACTTCTATTTATTTCAACCATAACTTCCATTCTACTGGAATGCAAACTATCAATAAGTGGTACTTCACAATTTAATCTATTACTCCACTTGCTACTTTAACATAATTTCTCAATGCCTTTATCTCTTAACAAGTTTATTAAGATACACCCTACCACCAATTTTTACTACAAACCAGCTTGCACTTCTACTAAGAATTAAGTTATTACTACTTCAACATGATCCCCAACAATACTAAAATTTATACCTCCATCTCTTAGCAAGTAATTTCTCAAGCATTCATCTCAAATAAATAAGCTACTAATAATGGTAACAATTGAAGCTATTAACAATACTACTTTTTATATCTGGTAGTAACCATACTACATAACCTACATCCATAAGTGATGTAAAACCAACCCTAAAATAGAGAGTTTCCAAGAATTTTAATGGGTTAATTTTACCAACATGAAAGTGCGGATCTAAGTTGGAAATTTGTAACAATTAACAGGTTCGATGGATTTTCAAGAATTGAATAAGTGTAACAGTTCCAATTAATAATTCAACCTTACAATCAATTAAATCCCTACGTGTTTTAGCAAGTAAGAAGTTCAATATTGATTCGTACGATATTCAGGCATGTAGAACACTCAATCTCAATATTTTGTGGTCGACAGGCAAATTAGATAATATGCTAGATAATAGGGTAGTAAAACACAAATATTACTAGTGGAAAGAGTATACCGAATGCGAAGAAACCGCGTAGATCGAGTAGGGCAGCGACTGAGATCACAGCAACACAGCAATGGCACACAGTAACTCCACAAGCAAATTCACGATGGCCGGCGGCGTCACTGGTCGACGTCGACGACGGCAAGGGGCGGCGCTGGCGACGGCGGCGAAGGCAACGGTGGTGGTAGGGAGAGTTGGGAGCGTTGTCGAGGTTGTTGAGGATCTGTGGAGATTAGGGTTTGGGTAGATGGGTTGCGGACGGATCGGGTGAGGATTGTGGTCGGGAGAAGACGGAGAAGATGGGGGGGGCTGACGGAGTTGTGGTGAGGGTGTGGTCGCGGTGAGGTGGTGACGGTAGGGCGTCGAAGGCGGAGGTATGGGATTTGGGGACGACGAGCGGGATGGGTTTGTGGAGGTTGAAGGAGATTCGGGAGTAGTTGGGAGTTGGGTTCTTTGTGGAGATCGGTTTGGAGTTTTGGTGGGTTTCGGGAAAAGAAGAAGGAAGGGAAAAGAAGAAGGAGGCGGCGGCTGTAGTGTAGGGAATTGGTGATTAGGGTTGTAGTAAGGAATTAGGGAAATTGTATTGGGAATTTTTAATTGGGGATAAATTTTAGAATTAATCACTAATTCTAAAATTAGATTATGATTTATCACAAACCCTAATTTGGATCTCAATTGTATCACACAAAGGAGAGAAAGGAAGAGCAAAACTCAACACAGTTTTTTTAATCAATAATGGCATATCTTCTCATTCATCTCAAGGCCTTTAAATAGGCTCAAAATACATCTTGATACACATCTTCCAAAATATTCTCAAAATCTAAAAAATACAAAAAGATTACATATGGCTATAATTGCCAGAAACAAAAATGGTAATGAAATAAACTAAACAGGAAAGATGTCCTCATCAATAAGCCAATTTAATTCTTAATTAACTTAGCATACAACCTATATTAACATACAACCCTTTACTATTCGATTCCACTTACATTTCCATTTACACTTCAGTTCTAATTATACTTCCTGAAACCAACATGAACTTTAGCAAGTATGCTTGAAGATATATATAAACAATTTAAGCATGATTACTAAGAACTCCAAATCTTAACATTCATTCATTCATTCAATCTCTTAACGATGCTACTACATGAACTTCATCAAGGAACCCATTTAAGCTACTACAAACATCAAACTTAATTTCCAACACAGTTCCCCTAGCAAAATAATCTACTAACAATTAACTTCTAAGTAGAAAGTAAACAAGTTACACTAGACTAAGCATACTACCACTAACATAAACTTAAACAAATCATAAGCATATTTTCTAGCACATAAATATGGTTTTAAGGTCTATTCTTCAACTCTTCCATTAACTATAACCATACATGAACTACTTGAAGCATGATACCTAAAATTAATAACATTCCATATAACCATAACCAATCTTTTCATAAGTAATCAATTCAAAACTTAGTCAAAATAAAAATAATCACATAAGATTGAAGAACACCCACCTTTGCTTAAATGAAAACCTAGCTCCTTCTTCTCCCTTATGCTCCTTTTGATTCCTAAGCTCCAATAGCTCTAGGAAATGAATAACCACTACTATTATCATTACATGTACGATACTCAATCTAGTTGGAATAATCACATTAATAGTTGTGTTGATAGTTATCTTCGTTTTGAAGTCAGTATTCTTTGATTTTACTCATATAACTATCTAGTTTAACTCATCGATCTTAATCATTGATGAATAAAAAATATAAATATTCATTCAATATATTCAACCCCTTTACTTTGAATTTCTATTTATTTTAGAAGTTCTAATTATACTTCCTGAAACCAACATGAACTTTAGCAAGTATGCTTGAAGATATATATAAACAATTTAAGCATGATTACTAAGAACTCCAAATCTTAACATTCATTCATTCATTCAATCAATCTCTTAACGATGCTACTACATGAACTTCATCAAGGAACCCATTTAAGCTACTACAAACATCAAACTTAATTTCCAACACAGTTCCCCTAGCAAAATAATCTACTAACAATTAACTTCTAAGTAGAAAGTAAACAAGTTACACTAGACTAAGCATACTACCACTAACATAAACTTAAACAAATCATAAGCATATTTTCTAGCACATAAATATGGTTTTAAGGTCTATTCTTCAACTCTTCCATTAACTATAACCATACATGAACTACTTGAAGCATGATACCAAAATTAATAACATTCCATATAACCATAACCAATCTTTTCATAAGTAATCAATTCAAAACTTAGTCAAAATAAAAATAATCACATAAGATTGAAGAACGCCCACCTTTGCTTAAATGAAAACCTAGCTCCTTCTTCTCCTTTATGCTCCTTTTGATTCCTAAGCTCCAATAGCTCTAGGAAATGAATAAGAATGAAATTAGAATTTGAAAATATGATAAAGAGATTGAATTAGAATTGAACTAAACTTCACCTTTTCCTTCCTTCACCCTAGGCCGAAATACAAAAGCTCCACCATGGCCCAAATTCAAGTGCTATGGTTCCCTTTTTGCTTTGTTTTTGGAAATAAAAAAAATGAAAATTGAAGTAGGAAATTAAGTTGAAGTAGAAAGGAAACTAGGGTTCTATTTTAGAACAAATGAAAGATAAGGAGATGGAAATGAAGCTTGGGGAGTTTGGGAGGGGCTTTGGTCGGCCAAAAATGAAAGGGAGAGAAGGAGGTGTAGGAGCTTTGTAGTATTAGGCTTAGTTGGTAGGAAAATGAAATAGCTAGGATGAGATGAATGAAGACGGGGTTGGCTTGCCGAAACCAAACCAAGAGAGGGAGAGAGGATTGGATGGTTGTAAAAGTGGTGACATGGCTAATTTGGGGCCAAGAGAAATGAATGAATGAAAATGTAGTGATGTGGCACTATATGCATCACAACTCATGCTTCAATCCTAACCTTTCATGCCCTAGGGTTGCTAACCCTAGCCAATCCTCAAGCACAAACGAGCACAAAATATTTTATGAATAAAATATAATATAGACAAGTTATACGAACAATACAACTATACAACAATAAAATTAATTATAATACGACTGTTTAATTCATATGAATAAATGGGTACAACTATAGAATTAACATAACCAAACAAGTATAATATTTGCTAACGCTCAAATGTTGTTGGCAAATACAATTTATATCCCATGTAAAAAAAATAATGATTTTTTAAAATACAAAAGTATACAACATAATATTATAAATAAAATAATTTTCTACAAAATAATTATTAATTATTTTGGGCATCTTACATCACTCCCTTCTTAGTATCGTTCTGTCCTCAGAACGACACTGAGTGGGGAGAAATTACATGAGTTGCTTAACAACTCAAGAAATCTCTGCCTCTACGGATTGGTTCCTCCAAGATGCTCGGTGGCCACTCCCTCCTTAGAAAAAGAACAAAACCTAGTAATGTAGCTCCGGTCGTTCAGACTCGCTCCTGGACAGCGCCTAATGAATTCCTTCAGTAGCAGTTCTCCAGTCTGCACAACTTGCCACCTTGACATCAGGTTGCAGATTGCCTCCTCGACATTCGGTTGCAGGTTTGCCTTCTGGACATTCGGTTGCAGATTTTGTTTTTCCGAAATCCAGTTGCAGGTTTACCTCCATTGACGTTCGGTTGTAGATTTTCTTCCTTGACATCCGGTTGCGCCACAATTGTAAGCAAAGGAAGGGACAATACACAGCGGTTAGTTCAGACATAGGAAACTTCATAATCACAAGTTGAAAAGTTTAACAATATGATTTATGACTATCCTATTATTCGAACTAAACCCGCACTAAGCATCCAAGTCTAATTTTCTGCTGTATTAGTACTACAATTTGAAGTGAGCTCTGATACCATTCTGTAGCGCCCCGAGTATCGTATACCAAGACTCGAGACACAACCAGGATCTTTCCTTCAAATGAGTATACAACACAGAAATATCACAGGAAATTAAAGCCTTTTATGCACTAATTACATTAAATTACGACACGATTTCAATGATGAATTACCTCAATACTTACATCAATAATCTACGTAGCCGTTGATCAACAATCTCTTCTTGATCACACTAAGCATCCAAGTCTAATTTTCTGCTGTATTAGTACTACAATTTGAAGTGAGCTCTGATACCATTCTGTAGCGCCCCGAGTATCGTATACCAAGACTCGAGACACAACCAGGATCTTTCCTTCAAATGAGTATACAACACAGAAATATCACAGGAAATTAAAGCCTTTTATGCACTAATTACATTAAATTACGACACGATTTCAATGATGAATTACCTCAATACTTACATCAATAATCTACGTAGCCGTTGATCAACAATCTCTTCTTGATCACTCCACGCCGCTCTAATCTTCTGCTCCACGAATGACGCTCCCACGATCAGGTAGTCCTGCACACTAGCCAACTGTGGGCACGTCGGTTAAATATAACTGACGCAATACAGATGAAACCCGTGATCTCCAATCTAAGCAAACAATATTTAATGCAAGAAGGAAAAACGTGAAGTCAAACCACAAGTGTCAGTGTATGTCATGCCCTAGAGTCTAATGCACAACTTCAAATGCACACCATGCACTTATTCTAATGCAATTCATTTGGTAACGTATGCATCCCATACTACATACTTCCACAAAAGCAACTTCATTGGAAACGTATGCATCCCATACTATATACTTCCTAATGAGTTCGTGTTCTTCAGATATTAGGGTTCGATTCCCCGCCATGCATCATACTCTTGTACTCTAGCCCTCTTTCTGACATTTATCTAGTGTCTGATGAGGTTGCAGTTGTTTGGTCTACTCCGCTGCTGCAGTTGGTAGTGCCATGCCGGGACCCTGTGGTCTCTCTCCGCTCCAAATTGAAGAACACCCACGAGAGCTAGGTTTTGGAGCTCTCCTAGAAACGTATGCATTCCTAGAGCTATTAAAGCTTAGGAATCAAAAGGAGTATAAGGGAGAAGGAGCTAGGTTTTCATTTAAGCAAAGGTGGGTGTTCTTCAAGCTTATGTGATTGTTTTTCTAACATCCCGTACTTAAGAGTATATATATATATATATATATATATATATATATTATATTGGGAGAATATATATATAGAGTAATGTTCCGTTGTGCACTAGGCCTCCGTGTGCACTTGTGTGCACTCGGCCTTTCACCTTCGTATCGACGATCCGAACTGTTCACATTGATCTATACATCTAATTAGTCTAAATATATAAAATCAAATCATTTGAAATTTATTTGCCCATCCATTGAAGTGTTACAAAATTGTATGACTGAAAATTGTTGTTTTTTAGTCACGTGATGGATGGGCAAATGAATTTCAAATGATTTGATTTTACATATTTAAACTAATTTAGATATGTAGATCAATGTGAACGGTTCGGATCGTCGATGCGAAGGCGGGAAAGGCCGAGTGCACACGGAGACCTAGTGCACAATGGAACATTTCTCTCTCTTTCTTTCTCTCTCTCTCTCTCTCTCTATATATATATATATATAGTGGAGTGGTAGTTGGGCCTATAGGGAGTTCTATAGGCTTGGTTCCATGGGATTTAGCCATTAAGATGAGAAGAGAGAAGTGGAGTTGGCTGCTTTGGTGTGGGGCCCGAGCTTCCTTGCTGCACGTGAGGGGCATGGGGGGAGTTGGGTGTGTGCACGTGCATGGAAGTGTGGTTGGGTGGTGAGTTCTTTATCCCACATCGGCAAGGAGAACAGGAGAGTTGTGTATTTATAGAAATTGCCAATGAACATGGGGTACCGAAAGCTATAACACCTTTTGTGAGGCACACCTGTGGTGGGCAGTTGTTAGGGCTTGTTTTGTACGTGTGCGCGCACGTGTAGTTGCGCGCGCAGCTGAGTGGGGCTCGGGCCGTTACATACAATAACAACGATGGATATGAAAGTATGGAACTCGAAAACTGATTTTCTAATTTTTTGCATCGATAATCTTATTTCTGATATACTTTTATTATTAGTGACTTAAGTACTTTTTTTTTGTTGAACCTGAGCATCTTGATGGTAGTTTTGGATTTTTCAAATTAGCTGGTACTGAATTAATAATTTTGTTGAATTAGGTTGTTTATTGTTGAAATTGTTAGTGTTTTTCTAGAATTATCTTTATTTTTTGTAAATAATTAGTTGGCAATTTGCACAAACCCCTACCCTTATTAAAACCCTTGAAACCATACATTCCTATTACTCATGCACCATTGGAAACTGCACATTCCTATAATCCATATGCATTCCTATTACTTATTTGCATGCACCGTCGAAACCATACATTCTTATTACCCATGCACCTTTGGAACCACACATTCCTATTACCTATATGCATGCACCCTTGGAAACATACACTTCCTATTTCCTATGCAACCACCTGCATTGCATCACATTGCCTATATATATCCACTCATCTCTTCCCATATAATATGTACAAAAACAAACCAAAGTACCAATAATAAACCGCAACCCCCACCAATGCCACAAATAATCCTTTCCATATTCATCCTTGTGCAAGTTTGAACTGTTAGCGTCTCTTTTAAATTATGTCCAAGTTTATGTAATCATTTTGCAATATTAATAGAAGTGTTGTCTTCTCATTCTTATATCTTTTGGTTGTGAGCCTTGGGCTAGTGTAAGTGTGTAACTTGTTTGTTTACACTATTTGATAAGCGATTCAACTGGAATATTGGAAGATCGTCTTTCTCTACACTTATTTAGTATGTGAACTTCAATTAATGTAAAGTTTTATGAATCTGATTGCTTTGTTGATTTGGTTGCAGATGATTGTAGATGTTAATTCTTTGTTGATATGCCTAATTGTATAGATAAATTTAAGAAGGAACATGATTTCTTCTTTACGAGCATCTGTAACATATTCTAATTTGCTTCTATTATAATTAAGATCTAAGTGAATGCATTTATATGTGATCCACCTTCTTTAGTCTAGTATTTGTACCAACAACAACAACAAAGCCTTTTTCCCAATTAGTTTGGAGACTAGTACTTTGTACCAACGTAAAAAAAAATATAACGTTTAACATTTATGAGTTTTAATAATAACTATAGTCATGATCGATATAAAATTATTTAAATTGTAGAGTTAACACAAAATAGATCTATAATAAAGAAAAGAACTAAGAGTTAACTAACACCACACTTAAAATTGAACAATATATCAACCGTCTACTTAGATTTAAAAATTGAAAAAAAAAAGAAAAAGGAAAAGAAAACCCCCTCAGATGCAATGCAAGTGCCAAACAACTATTGTACAACTAGTCAGTTGGTTTGTGTGTAGATATACAACTATCGAGTTATAAAGTCTGGAACAAAAATTTAAAAACCTAATATATATCAGCCATCTACGTAATACTGGCCATATCCTGCCCAACCTAGCCTGTATTTATAAGGCCTAAATTGTTAGAAAGGAAATGACCATTAATCTGGATTAGAGTGAAAGATGGATTTAAACTATCTGGTTCACTTTCTTTTAAACAATAACCCAAAATATGAAATAGTGGTTAAGTGATAGCATTGAGTTAAGAGATCTACTGAGAAATTTATTTATATGCATTTAAACGTTATAAACTTATAGCACATTATTTCTCTACATAGAAACTATGAAATTATTTCTGATGTACACATTTGTATGTGAGTCTGTATTGTAGTCCTGTCGGTCTTAATACTTGAGTCAAAGCTCGGTTTGTATCAGAGTAAAAAATAAACTCCAAGAATAACCTAGTTTAATAAATGTTTGGTCCATTACCTACATGTATTCTTCAACAGCTCTAGTATCTATTTGGATGAGAAAAAAAAGTACTTTTATGGAATAAATTCAGAAGACTTTGTTTCCTGCTCTCTACTTACATGTGCGAGTCGAATTACATTCCCTATAGCAAGTATACCATCTCTCTCCTTCTGGACCATTTTTGTTAGTCTTGGAGAATTTGGAGGATGCCGAGTGATCTTTCTAGAACTATGCTAAACCCTCTTTTATCATAGTTTTGGACTTTCGGCATCAAGTAATTAGAGAGGGTTGACAAGGTTGACAGCCGATCATTAACTTCGTCAAATCTTCATTCCTTAGCTGACCCCATTTTAATGGGATAAAGCTAGATGATGATGATAATGATTCCAAAAGACAAGAAAAAATAAAAGTTGAATAGATTCAATAGACAGGCTAAAGCACGCTTATAATCTTCCTTTGTCTCAAGTTTGCCTCTGAACATAAACCATGAGGAGGAAATAGCTTTTGATGGGATCATGAGTCATGACCTCTGCATATGAGTAAATCTTCATATTTGTTGGTAAATAAAATGTAAAAGAATCCCCCCCCCCCCCCCCCCCCCCCCCCCCCCCCCCCCCCCCCCCCCCCCCCCCCCCCCGGGTGCGAACTAAGGGGTCAACTAAACCCCCTCATCTATTGGTCAACGCAAAAAACTCCATAAACTATGAATTACAATCAACTTTCTTAAAACCCCTAAAATTTGATGCAAAATACCCGAAATACCCTCATTTAAATACACCTTATAACTCTTCTCACTCACATTTTTGTTGAACCTAATCTCCCGAAAATCTAACCAAGTGGGGGTGGGTGGAGAGAATGTGGAGGTGGAGGTGAGGTGGAGACGGGGATGCGGAGGGGAAGGGAGTGGGGGTCAAGTTTGGGGTTAGGGTTTTGGTCGGCAAGGATGAGGAGGTGACATGGATGAGGAGGGGAGGAGAGGGATGAGGAGGTGGAGGTGGAGGTGAGGTGAGGTTGATTTGGGGCTAGAAGCTTCAAATTCCTTCAAATTTCCGTACCAATTTCACTTACGACTTGATTTGAGACAAAATCCAATTCTTTCAGAGTCCCATCTCTTTCCAAGCCGATCAGAATGTCGATCTCACAGGAACTCGAATCTCGAGACTCGGTGAAAGAACGGCTTCATCGGAGGCCAAAACTTTTCGTCAAAGAGTGGATTTGTTGCGGAGAGTGCGGCAGTGGAGGAGGTGGCAGACGATGAGAGGGTTCTTGATTTTCCGGCGTGGTTTGGCAGACGGAGAGGGGCTCGGGTGTGTGAGGTTTGGATTTATTTTTTTAATTTTTTTAAAAAAATACTTAGTGAAGTGTATTTTGGATATTTCACATCATATTTTTGTGTTTTTTTTAAAAGAAAGTTGAGTACAATTCATAGTTTATGGGGTTTTTTGTGTTGACCATTAGATGAGGGGGTTTCATGCATTGACCCCATAGTTAACGGTTTTTTTCTTCCTCTATTTACCCTATAAATAATAATTGTTTAACCAATTAAGTATATCTCATGCACTATGAGCCTCTTCAGGGTTAATTGAAACTCACATATGCATTAGTAGTAATTATTCTTAAATTTATGAGTATTGAACACTCTTGATCATATGGTGTCAGCCCTTCACCTCTGTGCTGGCTGATGTCAATACTCATATTCATACATGATCTTTCTTCAATTTTCACCCGTGGCCTCTAGATGCAATTTATAGGCAATCCTATAAGTATAAAGTCATGTGTCTCTTTTCTTCACCCTATGTTTCCCTTTTTTTCATATTATGTTTTGTTGAACTCTTATTAATAAAACACGGGAGCTATTTTACTATGATAGGATTCACCGCCATACCAGTTCCGAACAACTCCTGGAGAGGCTGTAACTGTGGCACAAGAAGTGGTCAAGACAATGTTGTCAAAGGGCTATGTACTCGGCAAGGATGCTCTTGCCAAGGCCAAATCCTTTGACGAGTCGTACCAAGTGTCAGCCACGGCTGCCACCAAGGTGGCTGAACTGAGCAGAAGGGTGGGGCTTGCCAACAAGATAGCTGCCAGTGTGGACGCCGTCCGGTCTGTTGACCAGCAATACCACGTGTCAGATATGACTAAGACTGCTGTGGGTGCCACCGGAAGGACGGCCGCTGCGGCTGCTACCTCGGTGGTCAACAGCAGCTACTTTGCTGCTGGGGCAATGTGGGTGTCAAATGCTCTCAATAGGGCTTCCAAGGCTGCAGCTGAGCTTGGAAGCCATGGTGGTAACTAAGAATTGAGACGAGAAAGAAATGCAGTAACTAATTATGAAGAAAAATATGCTTCAGAAGAAGAGTTGTAAGCGACGTGTATAAATGGGGTTTATATGTATAGCCAAGGAGCAAATATATTTACTATATGATAATGATGAGAGGCTTGTTGGAGTTATTTTCATGTTGTTTTCGCTTAACCATATTCAAGTTTCTTCTGCATCTTTAAATCTGCACCGCTATACATAGTCGGAGGAGAAAGTCTTTGAGTTTGGTTTCTCCCTTCGTTCAAATGACTCATTTCTTTGTTCGTAGCACTTTCAATAATTACGTGAGATGAACATCTTGATCTTTTATTGGACATATACATTGCTTGTGCTGATTGATCGAAAAGTATATGTATTGGCTACATCTTTTTGCCACTGCAATGTTGGGATATCAGTCTTTTATCTTAAGATGGATTGAAAGATAAAGAGAGTTTTAATTCTGATAGTTATTGATAGCTCTCTTTGATCCAAATACGGTATTAGATTCTAATAGTTAAGTGTTGAATCTCTTTCCCTTCTTGTTTGTTGCTAGTTAGGGTTATCTTTCTCTGTCCTGTTACAAGAATTGATGCAAACCATTTGGACAAACTCTTCCTCTAATTTGAGGGTGACCTCAATGACAATAAATTGCGATTGTTTATGGGTCACTATGATCCTTTAATGCGTTAGGTGAGGGTTTTTAGGCCCCATCGAGGATCTTGATATGGCTAAAAATAGGATTAAATCGGAACTGTTCAAATCGGGCACAAATCTTAAAGCTTTCAGGGGTGAACGATAATTTCATTTACAAATGGGTCCGAAATGGAAACTAGGTCTTTCTTTAAAGCCCAATAACTCAAAAATGGATCTGTCCTATTGGGTACGGGTAACGACCCGCTGCAAATCAATTTAGATATTTAAAGAGTAATTTAAATTCGTGATTATCTCTAAGAGGCGGTTTTAACCAACCCTCTTATCAATGGAACGAGTTTAAACTTTATATCTTATCCAAAAACACCTGGACATATGAACAAATCATTATCTCTAAACTGTCTCTAAAAGCAACTATAAATACCCCTCTCCTCTCACCATAATAAGGTAATCAATCTTTTTCCACATAAAGCTCTTTCATAATCTTCCTGATTACTAACAAGAGCATCGGAGGGTTCGTTGCTGGGATCCATCCCGGTGTATCGAACTTTTTGCAGGTTCACGACAGCGGCGAGAAACCAGTCAAATGCTGGTGAAAGTCAATAGGTTTGCTTACTTGTTTTCTCGAAGAATCCACAAATTTATCTGTTTGCTCCCACACCAAAATCAGCAGCAACAGATTGGCGCTGTCTGTGGGAACGGAAAAGCGATCTGATCCTATTTCATCAGCGAAAGTAGTTTCAAGCTATGCCTCCAAAGAAGGGGAAGGCGACGGGCTCCAACCGCAGAACCATTCCTGCTCCTTCTCCTCCTCAACTTCAGGAGGTCCTCCCTTAACCCGTCCAGCAAGTCCAGCAACCGCAGCCTGGTCAGCCCCTTCTTCAGCAACCTCAGGCCCAGCAAGCTCCTCAAGGACCTCAAGGGCCTACCGCGGGACCCTCCCGCCGAAGTTGCCAAAGGCAACCTCTTCATCATGACCATGTCTCGATACATAACCCCTCATCCGATTCCATGACCTCTCACAGTTCTCCAACGTCAAAGTATCTCCGACACGTTATTATCAACCGACAACATGGGATAGATCTTCGGACTCGCCTAGATGAGAGGCGGACCCATGAAGGGATTCCCCACCGTGAACATCAAAGGGGTCCAGCGATTCGGTCCCCTAGAGCCCGATCCCCCCGTAGACCAGACCGCAGAAGGTCTAACTCTCCCAGGAGGCGGAGGGATTCACCCCCGCATCGTCAGAAGAGGAGCCGCACCCCGATAGGTCGGTCCGCTCCAAGGGACCACCGAGATCGGGAGGTACCTGTCACAAGGGCAGAGTTCGAGCCGTTTCAAGAAGTAGTTCTGCGGGCCCTCATTGTTTCTCCTCACCACATTCAACAGGCGTCTAGTCCTCAACCTGCCCCAAGCCATCACCATCGCACTCCCAGTCCTATTCCCCATGAGGATGAGTCCCGAGGATCAACAAGGTATGACCGGAGGGAAGACTTAGTCTATCGCCGTCTCCACGAGATGGAGAGGCGCCTTGGCAGACTTGACAGAGAAGAAGAACAACGGGCGAGGAATTTCTGCCCAAGTAGGCATCCGTTCTCCCGAACTATCACGGAAGTACCAATGCCAGAGAACTTCAAACCTCCTCACTTTGAGTCATACAACGGGGAGTCGGACCCCGCTGACCACATCAAGAGTTTTAAAACTCTCATGATGATCCACCAGGCTTCGGATGCACTCCTTTGCAAACCTTCCCAGCCACGCTGAAGGGGCCCACGAGAGAATGGTACTCATGACTTGCCCCGGCCTCCATCTTCTCCTTCGATCAGTTCGAAGGGCTCTTCCTTACTCATTTCGTGAGTAGCCGTCGCGCTGAAAAGACGAGCACCTCTTTGCTGTTACTCAATCAAAGAAAGAGCGAGCGGCTTAGGGACTATGTTAAGCATTTCACCGCCGAGGCCCAGTCCATCGTCTCCCTAGACCAGTCGGTAGCCTCGGCTGCCTTCTAATCCAACGTCACTAACGTCGACCTCAGGGCGTCTATCACTTAGAAGCCCCCTCGAGACTTCTCGGAACTTCTGTTGAGGACGAGAAATATATTAAGGCCGAGGAGGCTCTCCACCCACCTGAGCAAAAATAACCCATGTCCGGGAACAAACGGAGGGGCGCTGAAGAAGGAGCTAAGAAGCTCCAGAAAGTCAATGGTGGCCAGCGTCGCACTCCTCCCTGCTTTGAGAAGTTAACTCCTCTTAATGCCAGTGTTTCAGCCATCTTGATGGAGGTCGGGAAAGAAGGGCTCCTCCCCACACCGCTGAAGATGAATACACCGGGCAAGAAGAGGAACAAAGACAAATGGTGCCGCTTCCATAGGGATCATGGCCACGACACGGATGATTGTCGGGCCCTCAAAGACGAGATTGAAGCTCTCATTCAGAGGGGGCAACTTTCTAGGTTCGTGAGGAAGGACTGAGTAGATCCTCCTCCGCCCCCCACGGGGGCTAATAAGCGAACTGAGCGACACGCCGAGACCCCAGATTCTGAAGCTGAAGCCATCCTACACCTTATACACGGAGGCCCAATGGGGGGAGATTCGAACTCCCCCCGAAAAGCCTTCGTCCGATAGGTGAACTCCGTGCAGAACCATCCTCCCTCCAAGGGCCTTGGAGTCCCTATTACCTTCTCAGAAAAGGATTTGGAAGGCGTCCGAATGCCCCATTGTGATGCCCTTGTAATCAACCTTCATATGGCCAACTTCGATGTAGCCGAGTCTTGGTGGACAACGACAGTTTGGTCAACATCCTTTTTCTAGAAGCCTTCTAGGGTCTTAAGCTATCCAAAGATCGACTCAAGCCTGCTGGCTATACTCTCCACGGGTTTTCTGGGGGTGCCAGTGACGATCGAAGGTGTGATAACTCTCGACGTAACCATTGGTAAAACCCCGACCACCCGAACCGAGCCGATGGATTTCATGGTGGTGGATGTGAAGGTGGCTTACAATGTCATTCTGGGCCAACCCGACCTAGTTGCTCTCCAGGCTATACCCTCAGCCTACCACCTGAAGATGAAGTTCCCCACCACAGCAGGAGTGGGAGAAGTGAGGCGGAGCCAGGAGACAGCTTGCAAATGTTATATGACTTCGGTTGGAGGGCCGGTCCTCTCCAATGAAGCCCTTGAACTCCCCCAAGGGAGTAGCCAACCTATATTAGAGCCGGTCGACGAGCTGGAAGAAGTGGCCTTCTTAGAAGGAGATCCGACCAGAACATTCCAGATTAGTAAAGTCCTTTCCCCCTCCCGTCAGAACCGACATTATCCGATGTATAAGGGGAAATCGCGACCTGTTCGCTTGGACCGCAACCGATATGCCTGGAATCTCCAAAGAACTTCTCATGCATCATCTTAGTGTTGCTTCTGGGGCCAAACCTGTCCAACAAAAGCGACGCAAATTCGCTCCAGAACGCCAGCAGGCAATCAAAGAAGAAGTGGAGAAGCTTTTGAATGCCCGGTTCATACAGGAGGTCAACTATCCCGGATGGTTGTCCAACGTTGTGATGGTCAAAAAAGCCAACGAGAGATGGAGAATTTGCATTGATTTCACGGATCTGAACAAAGCTTGCCCGAAGGATCCGTTCTTGCTCCCGAGCATTAATATCCTGATTGATGCAACCTCAGGCCACAAACTCTTAAGTTTCATGGATGCATTTTTCGGGTACAACCAGATCAGGATGTTCCCTCCAGATATTCTGAAGACCTCTTTCGTAACTGACCATGGCCTATATTGCTACTAGATCATGCCCTTCGAGCTCAAGAATGCCGGTGCCACCTATCAACGCCTAGTTAACAAGGTCTTCAAAGAACAGATCGGTCGAAACATGGAAGTCTACGTAGACGACATGTTGGTAAAGAGCGTCAGCAAATCGGATCATGTTTCCGATCTTCAAAAGGCCTTTGATGTGTTGAGGAGACACAACATGAGACTGAACCCGAACAAGTGTACCTTCGGCGTCTCATCCGGCAAATTCCTTGGGTTCATGGTCAGCCAAAGAGACATAAAGGCCAACCCGGAAAAGATTCAAGCCATTCTGAATATGGCTCATCCTTCAAGTTTCATAGACGTATAGAGGCTCATAGGACGCCTAGCGGCCAAAGGGCGTTTTCTCTCCAAGTCAGGATAAAAATGTCTCTCATTCTTCAAGGGCCTTAGAGGGGCAAAAGGCTTCGAATGGGGGCAACAGTGGCAGGAGTCCTTTGATCAGCTCAAGGCTTATTTGGTCAACCCCCCCGCTCTTAAGCAAGCTGAAGCCCGGGGAAGTCCTGTATATATACCTCGCCACTTCAAAACAGACTCTCAGCACTGTTCTGGTAAGGGAAGAAGATAAGATGCAAAAGCCAATCTACTATATGAGTAAGGTCCTCAGTGACGCTGAACTCCGTTATCCAAAGATTGAAAAGATGGCCTATGCGTTAGTCATGGCAGCACGAAAGCTTCGCCCTTACTTTCAGTCTCACTCGGTGGTCGTTCTTACTGACCAGCCACTCAAGCAAGTCCTCTACAAACCCGAAACCTCAGGGTGCCTCATGAAGTGGTCTATAGAGTTGAGTTAACATGATATCAATTACCAACCCCGAACTGCTATCAAAGCACAAGTCCTGGCAGAGTTCATAGTAGAAAGCACTATCCCCGACCCCAGCACGACAATAGAGGAACCCCCGATCTGGATCGTGTATGTTGATGGGTTCTCATGCATAGACGGGAGCGGGGCTGGGGTCATCTTAACTGACCCCGATGACTTCATTCTACAGTACACACTTCGCATAAATTTTCGGGCGTCAAACAACGAGGCTGAATATGAGGCTCTCATAGACGGTTTGTGTATGACAAGCAAGGCCGGGGACCGGTGAGTTAAAATATTCAGCGACTCACAGCTGGTAGTGAACCAAGTATCGGAGGAGTACGAGGCAAGAGATGGTCGTATGACCAAATATTTGGCCAAAGTCAAAGAGCTGTTGGCCTCTTTCGAAGATGCACAACTCCAGCGAATTCCCCGAGAAGAGAATGCGCAAGCAGATGCCCTCTCAAAGCTGGCCTCCTTTTTCCTCCAGGGCCTGGAACAAACCATCTTGACAGAGCTTGAGCTGAATAGCTCGATTCGTTTGCAGCCCTACTTCTGGTCCACACTCCTCAGCGACGCCGAACAGCACGTTCGCCAATGCGCCCCCTACCAAAAGTTCTCAACAATCTGCCGCTTATCACAAGCCCTGCTCTCCTCCTTATCCAGTCCAACCCCTTTAGCATTGTGAGGAATGGACTTGCTCGGGCCTTTCCCTCCAGCGTCGGGCTAGCTGAAGTTCCTTGTCGTTGCAATCGACTACTTCTCTAAATGGATCAAATTCGAGCCTCTAGCGACGATCATAGAGAACAGAGTCCAGCGTTTCTTTTGGAAGAACATTGTCTACCGATTCGGTGTACCTCGAATCTTGGTAACGGACAATGGGACCCAATTTACGGGGGCAGCCTTTCGCAATTTTTGTACAGACCTTGGTATCCAGCAACAATTCTCTTTGATATCCCACCCACAATCCAACGGTTAAGCAGAGAATGCCAATCGGCAAATTCTCTTCGACCTGGAAAAAATACTGGACAAGTTTGCTAAGGGTTTTTGGGTCGAATAGCTCCCCAATGTGCTCTGGAGCTATCGCACTACTAAGAGGACCCCCACAGGAGAATCTCCCTTCAACCTTACTTACGGCTCCGAAGCCGTCATCCCGCTGAAAGTTGGCCTACCTTCACCCCGCTTGATTGCCTACAATGAGGAGAAAAATTCTTATTTGCTTCGGGGTAACTTGGACATCATCGACAAGATACGAGAAAGATCCTCCATATGTCAAGAGGTTTATCGACATAGGATTGAGCAGTCCTACAACAAGAGAGTCTGCCCTACTAATCTCAAAGAAGGGGATTTGGTGCTTCGAAAGCTATCAATTTCTTTTCCAAGCAAGAAAGGCAAGCTATCACCTAATTGGGAAGGGCCGTACAGGATTTCCAAAGTTGTCCGTCCTGATGCTTATCAACTTGAAGACCCGGGAAGCAAGAGAGTGCCAAGAACATGGAATGCAGAACACTTGATGAAGTACCAAGAGGGTGTTTGAACACCGCTCCTAGCAACTTCTAATCCTAAAGCATTCCTGAGTTTGTTTTTTATCTAGTTGATTTTTCTAATGTGATAATGGCTTGCAACTCAGAAGCAACCACTAAGTCGTTTTTAATAAAAGCAATTTTCTTTTTGATTATTCTAATGTAATAATAGCTTGCAACTCAGAAGTAGCCACTTAGTCGTTTTTAATAAAAGCAATTTTCTTTCTCAGAAAATCCATTGTCTTGATGTTCTGGTTGTCTTACCCCGAAACGTACACTAAGTATAAAAACTCTCTTAACAACAAGTTCGGAGTCCAACACTTGGTTCGATGCTACTTTAGCTACTTGCGAGCAAGCTTGTACAAAGTAGCTCATCATTCGAAATTTCTCCTACAACTGTTGAAACTATCTTAACGACAAGTTCGCAGTCCAACACTTGGTTCGACGCTACTTTAGCTACTTGCGAACATACATGTACAAAGTAGCTCACCATTCACAATTGCTCCCACAACTGTTGAAACTATCTTAATGACAAGTTCGGAGTCCAACACTTGGTTCGACTCTACTTTAAGTACTTGCGAGCAAGCATGTACAAAGTATCTCACCATTCAGAATTGCTGCCACAACTGTTGAAACTATCTTAACGACAAGTTCGGAGTCCAACACTTGGTTCGACGCTACTTTAGCTACTTGCGAACAAGCATGTATAAAGTAACTCACCATTCAAAATTGCTCCCATAACTGTTGAAACTATCTTAACGACAAGTTCGGAGTCCAACACTTGGTTCGACGCTACTTTAACTACTTGCGAACAAGCATGTACAAAGTAGCTCACCATTCAGAATTGCTCCCACAGCTGTTGAAACTATCTTAACGACAAGTTCGGAGTCCAACACTTGGTTCCACACCACTTTAACTACTTGCAAACAAGCATGTACAAAGTAGCTTACCATTCGAAATTGCTCCCACAACTATTGAAACTATCTTAACGACAAGTTTGGAGTCCAACACTTGGTTCGACGCTACTTTAACTACTTGCGAACAAGCATGTACAAAGTATCTCATCATTTGGATTTGCTCCCACAACTGTTGAAACTATCTTAACGACAAGTTCGGAGTCCAACACTTAGTTCGATGCTACTTTAGCTACTTGCGAACAAGCGAGTACGAAGTAGCTCACAATTCCAAATTGCTCCCACAACTGTTAAAATTCTCTTGCAAAAGTTAGCAAAGCACTTACTGTTAAAAGAAGTTCGAAAGATGTGATATATTATTTCATCAAAATTGGGGATACAAGTCTTATTCAAGACCAAAAACTCATACAAGACAAACTACAAAATTACAAATTGCACCCTAACTCCTCCTAGGAAGGGGGATGCTCCGATTAAGCGATACGCGGGGGCGGCGAGCACCGTGTGGTTCTCTTCTCGTCTCCACAGAAGTCTCTAGGCCAGCGAATCGAGTTGAGCCATCGGCACCTAAGGGCCTGATTGTCGCTCCGACAGATCCCCGCTCGACGAGCCCGCCATGCCGCTTTGCACATCCCCAGGATTTCGTGGGGAAGGTGACGAATGGAGTGCTAAATCATGGAACGATCTTCCCAGTGCATACCCCCCCCGTGGCAAGAGGTGCTCCTCACGTTGCTCCCTTCAGAGAGTCGCTTCAAGCGAAGATTCTCCTCCTCTAATTCAACAAGTCACTCCTTAAGAGAGTCGTCGGTGGTTCTGAGATTCAAGCGTGGTACCTTGCTCGTACTCCTCCCCTGAGATGGCTCTAAGATGTTCCTTCACAGATGAGCCGCTTCAAAACTCTTCTCGAGCACCACATTCTTCAGCACGTTCCTCTCCGACCTCACTTTGAACAACGAGTTCCTCAGCTCGTCCCTCTCCGCCCTTACTCTGGACAACGAGATCTTCAGCTCATCCCTCTCAGTCCTCGTCGCGTGTAGAGAGTGTCGAAGGAACTTTAGTCTAGATGCCTTGCCAGTAGCTATTGAAGGGCCAACCTCTCCTCCCTCGGGGGGTACTTCTTGAAGACTCTCCTCAAGATGCCTTACCTCAATATTTCGACGATCCAGAGCCAATCTCACTTGGCAGAGCTCCAGCCCGACCTATCTTTATCGCTCGCCGCCTGAAGCTCCTTCTCTTGTTCGGTGAACTGCTCCATCATATGACTGAAGTGGCAGGTGATCTACATGGACAAAAACGAGAGTTTTTAAGCAAGAAAATCACCCAAGAAGGGACAAGGGGGGAGCAAGACTAAACTCACCGACATGGTTGCCTTGGCGATCTCGAGGGCATCATCGCCGACTGTCCCTGCTTTTAGCGCAGCGCGATCCTTCGGGGTCGGAAAATGCTGAACTGCCTCCATACAGCTGACGGCATTCCCAAGGAAACCGTCGTGCCTCATTACACGCCAGTCGGGGACAAAAAGCTTCTTGTGCTCCTCGGTAAGGATTGTCTCCGTTGCCGCTGTTAGAGGGGGGGCTTTGAGCGCCAATACCTGCTCGATGGAAGTCCCTTCGGTGGTGAGAGCAGGGGGGTAGGCGGGGCAGGTGTCTCGGATTCCAAGTTAACCACCGGTGCCACCAACACCAGGGCCTTCACAACCTTGGCAAATGGTAGCCCTAAGGTCGTCCTCTTCCTCCCATCGGGAGCCTTGTTGGCTACCCCCGTTTGGTCAGACAACATTGCCCTGAAATCCATACTCGGGGTCTCTGCAAAAAGAAAAGACGAGGAGATGGGCATGTGAAGGAGTTAAACTAAAACTAAAAACGGAGAAAAAATGCGACGCATACTAGGGTCGATCGGACTGAGACCCCTACCGAAGAGAACCTCCTCAGTTAACTCCTTCCAACCCAAGGGTTCCTGAGCAAGGAGTTTGCTTACAATCTCATCCTCCTCCGGAGTCAGCGCCGGCTCGGCCTTTGCCCACTTCGACACCTCCTCCCTCCACCTCGTGGGAATATTCCACGGATCGGCACCTCGGATTAGGAAATACTTCTCATTCCGTAACTTGATAGAGTCAGGATTGTCTATCAGCTTCACACCCCGACGCGGCGATAAGTAATACCGGTACTCCGTCCTACTCTTCCGATGGATGTGGTAGAGCCTTCGGAGGATGGCGAGTTGAGGCACGACCCCTATCGCTTGACACTGAAGGACAAACCCGTTGAGATGCCGCCACATGTTCGGCATATACTGGATCGGGCTCAAGCCGTACCATTGCAATACCTTGGCCACGGATAGGGGAATAGGAAAGCGGAGACCGGCGAAGAATGCGTCGAACGGGAAGACGCACGAGTCGGGGGAAGTCGGCGTACAAGCTTGGACACCCACACCCGGAAGAAGGAGAGTGAGTTCCTTCGGAATCTTGAAACTCTCTGGGATCCGAACTAGGTCCTTCACCATCAACATAGAGGGAATATCGTCGACTTCGGAGTGCTCCCTCAGCCTGCTCTCCTCATACGAGGCCGACCTCCCGTGCACCATCTTGGCTAGAAGGTCAGCAGAGTATTCTCGAACTCTGCTAAGATTCGACAAAGGACCCGGGAGCCTACCCAACGCCCCTGTTTGCCTCTCCTTCTCCACAATCGTTACTGATGTTACCGACCCCCTACTACCCCCTTCCCCTTGTCCAAGGCCGGAGCCACTACTAGAGACTGATCCTCTTCGTGGTCCGAAGTGGAGGTCTCACTCCCCAAAGAAACCCTAGACATCTCGCAAAATATATAAAAGATAATATATATTTACCTCGATGTGATAGCTACAGTTGGAATACTTCGTCAGAAAGACAAGTGCTTGGCCGCAACCGCTAGTTGAGCCACCCGAGAGTAAAAACAAATTCTCAAAGAGTGAAAATGAAGAATGAGAAAATCGGGTGGGGGTTAGGACTTATAGTAATTGGGGGGCGTCACTTGGGCTTTTGAGGCATTTGGGCCCCCAAGAATGGTGAAAAGCCCAAGAAGCACTGAATACAAAGCGACAGAAGGCGTAAAGGCGGAATTTCAAACAACACCACAAACTTGCTGACCAGTCAATCGCCTCAATATTCACTCCTGATCGAGATCCAACGGCCTTGATCGTGCCACGTCCCTCGGAGCCAAATCCGAGCAAACGTGTCACCGAACGTGAAATTGGGGAAAACTTCTTCTCATTATTCGCGCCTGATCGAGATCCAACGGCCCTGATCTTGCCACATCCCTCAGAGCCAAATCCGAGTAAACGTGTCACCGAATGTGAAATTAGGGAAAACTTCGTCTCAATATTCACGCCTGATTGAGATCCAACGGCCCTAATCTTGCCACGTCCCTCGGAGCCAAATCCGAGTAAACGTGGCTCCGAGGGTGAAATTGGGGAAAACTTTGCCTAAAAAATGCGCTCGATCCAGATCCAATGGTTCAGATTGAGCCACGTCTCTCGGAGTCCAATCTGAGCAAACGTGGCTCCGAGCATGAAATTGGCGAAAACGTTCCCTCAAAAAGTGCGCTCGATCAAGATCCAAGGCTCAGATTGAGCCACATCCCTCGGAGTTAAATCCGAGCAAACGTGGTTCCGAGCATGAAAATGGGTATAATTTTACCTCAAAAAGCGTGCTCGATCAAGATCCAATGGCTTAGATTGAGCCACGTCCATCAGAGTCAAATCTGAGCCAATGTGGCTCTGAGCGTGAAAATGGGAAAAACGTTACCTCAAAAAGCGCGCTCGATCAAGATCCAATGACTTAGATTGAGCCACATTCCTCGGAGTCAAATCCGAGCAAACGTGGCTCCGAGCATGAAGAAGAGGGAAACACCCCCTCCTGATGCGCGCCCACGATCATAATGTCCAGATCTAGCTACGTCGATGAAGCCTTGATCAGCCATCGGATCATTTGAAAAACTGCGCCAGAGGCCTGATCAACGCTCCAGATCGCTCCACTTCAATATTTATTTGATTAATTCTTTTTTATTTGTTAATTCGAATTAATTATTTAAAATTTGCGAAAAGTAATTAAAAATTCAAGAAAATTAATTAATAATTCTAAAAATAATTATGAATTCGGGAATAATATTTCGGAACTCCTGGATAAATAATTATTAATTAGAACGATTGATTAATACTCTTTGAAAATAGAGTATTACTTTGCAAAAATTGAATAAAAAAATCGAAAATAAGTCAAAAATTAGAAAGAATCCAGAAAAATCCAAGAAATTTGCAAAATCATTTTGGGCACTTTACAAACTCAGATTGACACCGTTACACCTCGAGCACGATCCATACTCCCTTAAGAATTCCGATAAAATCTCGTACGCCATTAGAACAATATACTACTCCTCAAAGGCTGTTAAACTCAGTCTTCGGGAGTGGGGGGCTCGTGATATGGCTAAAAATAGGATCAAATCTGGACCGTTCAAATCGGGAACGAATCTTAAAGCTCTCAGGGGTAAAACGGTAATTTCACCTACAAATGGGTCCGAAATGGGAACTGGGTCTTTCTTCAAAGCCCTATAACCCAAAAACGGATCTGTCCTATTGGGTACGGGTAACGACCCACTACAAACCAATTCAAATATTTAAAGAATAATTCAAATTCATAATTATCTCTAAGAGGCGGTTTTAACCAACTCTCTTATCATGAAACGAGTTTAAACTCTACTTCTTATCCAAAAACACCGGGACATAGGGATAAATCATTATCTCTAAACTGTCTCTAAAGGCGACTATAAATACCCCTCCCCCCCCACCATAACAAGGTAATCCATCTTTTTCTACATAAAGCTCTTTCATAATCTTCCTGATTACTGACAAGAGCGTCAGAGGGTTCATCGCCGGGATACATCCCAGTGTATCGAACTTTTTGCAGGTTCACGGCAGCAGCGAGAAACTAGTCAAACGCCGGTGAGAATCAACATGTTTACTTATTCATTTTCTCGAAGAATCCACAAATTTATCTGTTTTCTCCCACACCAAAATCAGCAGTAACAGATCCTACAAATTATATGCTCTTCTCTTTGAAGAAATGACAACCCCTTTCAATCAATGCTATTTTTTTACAGAAGATTAAACAGAGAATAAAGAGTCATCATCATTATCATCTAAAAGTCTAATTTATTAAAATGAGGCTGATTTTGGAGTCAAAGATTCTAAAAGATTTGATGAAGTTTTATGATCGGGTGTTGATCCGATGTCAACCATTTTTATTTAGTTGATGCAGATAAGAGAGATTTTACCATAGTTATAGAGAGACTACTGGGTATTCTCTAGGGGTGGTATACCGTACCGTACCGTACAAAAATTACTCTACCGTCTACCGTACCGAAATACTTGGTACACAAATTTCTCTACCATTACCGTGCCAAAATTTTGGTACTACCGAGTTCGGTAATACCGAAATATTGGTATGGTAATGGTAGTACCATGGTAGTACCGGACATCAAGAAATATGGATGTACCATATTTTAAGTTCTAAAGTTTCTTTCATGCTTGCTGAATTTAGTACAATGTACCATAATATTTGAAAACAGCAATAGTTTGAAATCAATTGGAAAATGTTGAGTCTATTCCACTAACAAAGTAATTAGTCAATAAAATGTGAACTGAATTAATTTGCATTTAGTTAGTAAAGCTTTACATGATTTTGTACTGACACTGGTCTCTCTACAGGTTTGGTGAGCTGTTGTGATCCATCTAGTATTTGGTTGGTTTTGCTGGATGTCATTTCGTCGAAACAGCGGTTTTACTGCTTAAGTGGAAGTAACAAAATCAAACAGGAATACCCCGTTACCAGTATTCACCACTGAACAATTTTGTATCAGAGTTGTACACAAAGATAAGTAACTGTGCATGCTATTGTCTGTGTAACTTAATTACATTTGTCAATGAGAATAAGCTTATCTTTGCTAGTTGTGCATGTTGAGATATCATGGGAAAGGAAGTCACTTTAAGAAGTAGATTGTGTGAAATGTATTTTATTACATGCTATTAAACATCAATACCAACTCATCTATCCAATAACTATATAATCATACTAATTGAAAACTACCAAAACATGAAAAATCAGAGGGATGAGGCCGATACCATCGATAAAAAAAAAGTTTCCAGACATTTAATTCCTATCACAGCTCATATTTCTCCTTGTAAAGCTTCTGTCCAGTACTTATCTAATCAAACCTTTCTAATTATTATCCTCATTGGTCAATCCTAATTTACAATGCCTAGAACAAGCACCTGAGTAGTAAAAAATAAAAATGACAGGAAGTTGACCATATCATCATACTCTGAAGTCTGAATACTATAGAGGCATACACATATGTGCTCATTTACAATGCCTAGAACAAGCACCTGAGTAGTAAAAATGACAGGAAGTTGACCATCTCATCAAACTCTGAAGTCTGAATACTATAGAGGCATACACATATGTGCTCATTATGGTGATAATCTCTGTTGATGCCAGCATTAATGACATATTCTACAAATAAAAGGCTATAATTGTATTTGGAACATGCTTGGTTTTGCAATAGTAAAATTATTAAAGAATTATCAGACAAGAGAGGAAGAGGACAAGCACAAAACCGCAATTAGGTAAACCAAATGAACTGGTATTTCTGCATTTAATACCAATCGAAAGGTAAGCATAAGCAAAACCTGGAAGAGGCTTCAGAGGCTTCAGAGGCTTCAGAGGAAGTGCTAAGTTAAATCGTCTTAAATTAAGAAAATGAAAAAGAAAGACTGGGATAAAAATTAGATTAAATATATATTAAATATATTCGGTACGGTACGGTATACCAACGGTATAAAAAATTTGTACCAGTACCATACCATCAAAAATCGGTATGGTACAATACCGAAAATTTGGTACGGTATTACCAAGTTTCGGTATTGTTTGGTATGATAATGGTATGGTACGGTATGGTACGGT
The DNA here is from genome assembly GCA_017893485.1 of Hemerocallis citrina. Lineage (NCBI taxonomy): Eukaryota > Viridiplantae > Streptophyta > Magnoliopsida > Asparagales > Asphodelaceae > Hemerocallis > Hemerocallis citrina. The sequence goes on from CM030366.1 coordinate 209,524,078, forward strand.
AATATGGTATTTTTTGACACCCATAGTATTCTCCATATTCTTCCAGATTAAAAAAAATAGTCTAGAAGGACAAGTATGACAAATTTGTTATAGTGAGTGCAATCAAACTCTAAGCTACATGTAAGCCTTCTCAAACAGAGAACAAAGAGTGAATCATCATAATTATAAACACTTGTGGTCTCCTATGAATTTCATAACCATGAAAAAAATCCTAAAGGAAGGAATATTGTGTTGGGATTGGAGCGTCAACAAACACCCTCTGGTCGGAGCAGAACTAATTAGAGCAATGAGAAAGTCGAAGTAGACGAGGCGAATAAATTGAGCAAGCAAGTAGATCCACCAAACTAACACAAACACAACAACGATGATTTATCCCGGTTAGCTTTTGCTTAATCCGGGGAGAAATATAGGGAGATCTGATATTCAACTTGAAGAGATTACAAGGAGTTACCGATTCACTTGACACAAGAAATTAAACTCACCTACCAAGAACTCTCTCTCTCTCTCGAGCCTCTCTTTGCAATGGAGAAAAGAATCTATGAAGTATTACCTTTCATATTGGAGGATTTTACAATATATATAGAAGAATAGAGAGAAAACCTAGGTCTAATCTTGATCCTCAGTCGTCCGATAAAACCTGGAAAAGAAGTAACTGAATAGGAGTCGCACGATCTAACTTGGATTTGAAGATTGGGCTGAGCCGACCTAACAAATCAAAGCCCAAAAATAAATCAGCGCCGCGGGCGGTCGACTGTCCAACAAGACTGGTCGACCGTACCACTCTCTGACTTCCCAGTACAACGAGTGGTCGGGGGGTGCGGTCGACTGTCACCATGACCGGTCGATCGCAACTAGCCTACACTTGCTGCTGCTGCTGTTCTCCTTCTACTCGCTTCAACGCTTCGACCTCCGTGCTTCATATTATATTCTTTTAATCTGAACAACGAGTATACAAGACACAATCCTAACAAACTCCACCTTGGATTGCATACGAGTGCTATCACATGATGTGTTACTCATCTCCAAACTCAAATAAATTCGACTTGCAAAGAAAACTTAGAACAATAGCTTCTTCTTCTAGTTGAAATGATCTCTACCCAATCTCACCAAATCCAGTGCAGCCCCTCAAAGGCCCACCTCCGTAGATGTACTCACGAAGTTGCCAAACTCCGCACGAACTCCACCTACCCTTAGGCTTTCTCCACCTCTCGACGATATTCGAACGTCGTGGTCTCGTCTTGATGAATCTAGTTGCGGCAAACTAGCTGAGCTTGCGGGAATACCGGAAAAAGGAGCAACACTTGCGCAAGTATTTCGAATTCCCCAAAACTTGTAGAGATTGTTTTGGCTTGGTCCAACCATTCTCATACCTCTAATCACCTTACGACGACCCTGAAAAACAGACAGAACTCCACATCGAGCTGTGTACCTGCAGCGCCGTGCATCAAGAGTTTCCAAGGAAATCAGATTCTGTTTCAGCAAAGGAATATGCAAAACATCCCTTAAAGTGAACATGTGTAGACTTGGCATCTTCAACTCAACTGTCCCCTCACCCACTACTTCACAAATCTCTCTTGTTTTTGTTGTCATACAATGCCCCGTAGTAGACTTATAAGTAGAAAACAACTCCCTCTTGGAGCAAATATGAGAAAAACTCCCTGAGTCAACAAACCAACTAGAATCCACTTCTAAAGAATTTGAAACAAGAAGATACGAACCACCTGAATCAAAGGCACCAAAGGCACTAACTACATTAGCGGCTGAACTCCCGTTCTTGGCACTCTCTTGATTCTGTAATTTCCAACAGTCTTTCTTGATATGCCCCGACCTCTTGCAATATCGGCAACAGATCAAATCCTTTTGCAAAGCACTGTGTCTTCCCCCCGAAGGACCATCCACTACTAGACAACTTGTAGAAATAGACGATGCAGATTTATGGGTCTCCTTCCTAAGTTGATTTTCCTTCAATCCTTTGATTACACCATCTACCAAAATACTCTCCTTGGCAGATCTACTGTGTAGCATGGTCATGATCAAAGGCTCGTACGAATCCGGCAGTGAATATATCAGGTTGAAAGCTTTATCTTCCTCACACACATCTGCATTGATCTCCTTAAGTTCAGATAATACCTTATTGAACTCTGTAATGTGGTCTTGGAGATCGGTACCTTTCTTCATAGATAAATGGAATAACTTTCTCTTCCAATGCATCCGATCTAATAACGACGAACCAGAGTAGTCAGTTATGAGTCTTTCCCACAGACTCGCTACTTCAGTTTCTTCAAGAAATCTGCACTTGACCTCGTCTGCCAAGGATAGTCGGATTAGACTTATGTCTCTTTCACGAATATCTTCCCAAACGTCATCCTTCATATCAGTTGACTTTTCCTTCTTCTTTACTGTTGACTGCAACCGCTCTTGAACAAGAACATCATACATGTCAGCCTTCCAAAGATTGAAATTGATCTTACCATCAAACTGCTTGATCTTCAAAATACTGTGGCCTGTCATCTTAACCAAGGGACTCGGCAACCTGAAGCTCTGATACCAGTTGTTGGGATTGTGGCGTCAACAAACGCCCTCTGGTCGCAGCGAAACTAATTAGAGCAATGAGAAAGTCGAAGTAGACAATAAATTGAGCAAGCAAGTAGATCCACCAAACTAACACAAACACAACAACGATGACTTATTCCGGTTAGTTTTTGCTTAATCCGGGAAAAAATATAGGGAGATCTGATATTCAACTTGAAGAGATTACAAGGAGTTACTGATTCACTTGACACAAGGAATTAAACACACCTGCCAAGAACTATCTCTCTCTCGAGCCTCTCTTTGCAATGGAGAAAAGAATCTATGAAGTACTACCTCTCATATTGGAGGAGTTTACAATATATATAGAAAAATAGAGAGAAAACCTAGGTCTAATCTTGATTTTCAGTAGTCCGATAAAATCTGGAAAAGAAGTAACTGAATAGGAGCCGCACGATCTAACTTGGAGTTGAAGATTGGGCTGAGCCGACCTAACAAATCGAAGCCCAAAAATGAATCAGCGCCGCAGGCGGTCGACCGTCCAACAAGACCGATCGACCGTACCACTCTCTGACTTCCCAGTACAACGAGCGGTCGGGGGTGCGGTCGACTGTCACCATGACCGGTCGACCGCAACTAGCCTGCATCTGCTGCTGCTGCTGTTCTTCTTCTACTCGCTTCAACGCTTCGACCTCCGTGCTTCATATTACCTTTTTTTAATCTGAACAAAGAGTATACAAGACACAATCCTAACATATTGACCGAGAGCCAAACAGAACAAATTGTTAGTAAATTGTAGAAAAATGTGATTCCAATTTCACAAATTGTTAGTAAATGTCAAATTCAATGTTGCGCAACACTGAAAATGAAAGACATCGAGGAAAAATTCATGAAGGAGCTAAAATACCTTTCATTTGAAGTAAGATGAGAAGGGCATGACACAAAAGGATTAGGACATCATAACTGACTGCGTTTAAGAATTGGCTTATGCTTTGTGATGAAATAAAGAGCATGATTTGATGAAAATATACTGAGATTAATTTCTCCTCATAACTCCAAACTATATAGAGAGAGACACCAAACTTTAGGGTATATGAGATATGATGATAATAGATTAATGAGAAACATATGATCCATCCATGAGGTCAAAGTTGGACACTAGGAATATCTGAACACATTTTTCTCAAATAAAGTCTAATAAAGAGGGTAAAAAACACATATATAGGGCCATTTACAAAGAATTTAATAAAGAAAGAAACAACTAGAACAAGTGGTTGGGGTCCAGCTAAAGCTAACTGATAGCAATAGGGAACAAGAAACACACACACCAGCTAATATAAGCACTTCGGCAATCAATATTGAAAGAAAGAACATTGGAAAAAGTAGTCTGTATTAGAATTAGCAAATTTGTGCAAACCTTCAATATTAGTTCTTTTCAGCTTTGGAACAACATATACTGAATGGTCTACAAAAATGCTAAGACATTGTATATACTCAAATCTTTCAGTAATTCCTAACAACCCCTCTTGCTTTGATTAACTGAACGAGCTGATTTTCAATCAATCCTTAAAAATACAACAGTAATGAACTTGAGAAAATGAGAAGGAAAACAACATAATAATGGAAGAGACAAGTGTTTGATCTTTGATTAAATTCGACATGAATATACAAGTATTAAGGAAGAACAAATCAAACAAGTGAATAGCAAGTTGTACTGCATTGGCATGTTGTATGAATGTACTTAGTTTAAACCCCTGTGTGCACTCAAGTCTCAATAGAAAATAAATTGCACCCCATAATCAAACACAAGTATCGATTAATGAAAACAGATTAAAAGAAACAGAGCAATATCCTCAGCAATTGAGCTATACGTAATGGAAAGAAGAAAAAAAGAAAAGAGAGAAGAGAATACTGAATGAGACTATGCTTATAAACCTATATGTTTGTATCATTACAAGAATGAAGAATGAACAAAATTAAAACTTCAGTCCTTTGTAGTCACCAATCTCAATAATAATGTGAAGGAAAAGAAAAAGAAAAAAAAAATTTAACAAGAAGGAATAATGACAAACCTACATTTCAGGTTCTCTACTATATACTTCTCCGAAAACCAGTTTCTTCATCTTCCTCCTCTTAACTCCGTACAAATTCTAAACAATCAAAATCATCAAGCTCATCAAACAATCCAACAAAAATTTAAAATGGGCCTCTCAACCCTCATCTCCCTAGTTTTGCTTCGTTATGCTCTTATTAATGAAGCATTTTCTCTTAAGAAAAACACCTTCATGGCGAAGCCGTCACAAACAAAAAGCACACCGAACTAGACCATTTTCGTTGCAATCCGGGCACTGTCTGAATCCACCGACAACCAACCCTTCCTCTTCGTCTTCTTCTTCCTCTTCGACAAACACCTTGCAACTTCCAGAACAAGTCCCACACGGCACAAATCTCACATTCCCGCACCCTTCACAACCTTCTCCTAACTTCCCATTGAACACCACCAATTCACACTCCTCCAACGCCTTCCCCAACTCCCCGGACTCGTGCATTCTCTTCACCTCCTCTACCCCACCCAAATGCTCCCCATTAACGAACACTCTCGGTAGCCTACTCCCCCCAAACCCTACACCCAAAATCTGGCTCAGTTCCTTCTTAAACCCTCCATGGATCGACACATCCCTCTCATCCAACTTCACCCTATAACCTTGTAGTATTATCTTTGTATTCCAGCAATCCTCATAAGTCTTTCTAATCCCTCGAAGGCTCGTGAAGTACAACACTACCTTCTTCTCCCCATCTGGTGGGCATTTCTTTCCTCTTTTCGCGTCAATCTTCTGTTGGAAAGCATTTACCCTAGCCTTCACAATCCCATTAATCTTGGGTGTTTCAACATCCTCACTATCACATCGCGGTGTAGACAAAACAACATCCCATTTCGTCGCAATCCCCTCAAACTTGGGTGTTTCATCATCATCATCCTCACTATCACATCGCGGTGTAGACAAAACAACATCCCATTTCCTCGCAACCCCATCAACCGTAGGTGTAGGTGTCTTATCATCATCAGCATCATAATCACAGTGCTTTCTAGGCGAAGCAACAACCGAGCTCCTCCTCGCTGCTGGCTCAGGGGACGACTTCAGAAAACACTGATGATTAGGCGATAGTTCCTCCATCGCCTTCCTAAAATTAGAAATGATATCGGGATCAAAATCAGAGACAATGGTCTCCCCTGGATTAAGCTGCTGCATCCAAAGCGGCTTAGGCGAACACGGCGCAACCACCTCCGCTTCCTCCAACCCTTCCATCAGCTCCCAAGCATTGATCGTCTCCGGCTCATTGCACGGGGTTTTTGTAGGAGTTTTGGGGATCTTCGACGTGATCATATCCGACCAACTTTTCGCATTGCTAACAACTTCGTCCCTAGTAGTTGCCTTGATAACCAACTCATCATCCGAAACCACCGGCACGGCCTCGGCTTCGGCCTCGGACTCAACCCTGAGAGAGCCCAACGTGGATGAGGTAAGGGCTACAAAATGCCGGTTGCTAATGCTACAGCTACCGGGTTTCCGCGGGCTGTCAATGTGGTGAATTGGCATCGAATGGCTGCGAAAATACGGGGCCGGGCTCCGGTGCCGGTCCCGCCGGGCTTGCTTAGAGCTAGTGCACCCCATTGGGTGTAAAATTGGGTGTGTTTTTCCCGGTGAGGTTTGTTTTAATGAGATTTTTCTAGGAGATTGTGACTTTTGGGATCAGGGATTGTGGTTTTCTTGGAATATGATGATGATGAACATTCTTTTCCTAGGGAATTAATAAAAATTTAGAAAAAACAAAGGAGATATGGATCTGAAATAAACAAGGGAACAGAAACAATTGTGATGGTAATGATATCAACAAAGAAAAAGTGTATGCATTAAAAAAAAAACAAAAAAAACCATATATTGAAATGAAATGAATTGATGGAAAAACAGAGGAAACCCAGATGAATAACCTGATGGAATTGGAGGCACCAAGATTGGATTTTGATAATGGAAAACAAGAAATCAATGCAAGAGAAAGACAACCCAGATGGGGATTTTGGTGTTAAGATCACCAAAATTGCAAGAATTTTGATGATTATAAGAGAAAACAGAGGAGAGACAGAAAGTCTTCGGTGTTGAAAGAGACAGAGAGAGAGAGAGAGAGAGAGGGAAGGTGGTGGGGGGCAACTAAGGAGGAGGAGGAGGAGGAGAAGGAGAAAGAGAAAGAGAAAGAGAAGGTAGAGGAATCGAGGAAGAGATCAAAGAGTTTGAACAGGAAAAACAAAAAAACAAAACCAAGGGAAAAAGGACAAGAAGGAAGAATCAGAGAAGGTGGACTTTTGTGACTTGTGTTTAATTTTTCCCACGCTTTTGACTTCTATTGATAGATTCAAAGGAGACGACTATATTGAGATTGAGATTTGAGGTGAACGAATGCGAGAAGAGAGGCGAGATTTGTTCTTGAGTGTGTATGTGTCTCTCTCTCTCTTTGTTTTCAATGGATGGAAAACAGAGAAACGCGGTGGTTTTTTTTCAATGATATTTAGGTCCTCATTAATCAAATTTTATTGATTTTGGGGGGTGTTTGATCTTTTGTCTCTTTAGTTTGATGAAGGGGTTGGTTAAAGAGAACTAGAAAGTTGTTGATCCATATTTCTCTCCGAGCACAATTAATGTGAGTCAAGGAATGATTTACATAGTGTTTTACCTGGAATGTATATAGCTACAAATTTTGGATTCGGAAATAATTGGGCAAGATATAATATTTGAAATTCGACAAAAATCCGGTTAATTTGAAAAAGAAAATCAACAAAAATTCAGAAAAAAAAAACACAATTTAATGTATCTTCGTACCCGTTACCTACAGGGCCGACCCCCACCTTCCCCACCTTGAGGCACGTGAAGTGGCCGTCTCAGGCTCCCGATTTTTTTGCAATTTTAGGGACACGAAATTTATATTTTCCTTGTAAAATATAAGCACGTATTTTACAAGTAAAAAATTATATTGTAAGTAGAGCCCCCAAAATAATTATTTGGATCGTTCGTCTTGGATCCCCAAGAACTCAGGGTTGGCCCTGGTTACGTAAACAAATATATATTTAAATCCATGAATATGGAAAGTAGTAGATTTCTTAGTATTTGAGTTAGATCTTAGGTAGAAACTTTTTTTTTAAGGATTAACCGTTAGAGCATCCACTGTCGTTGGCTAAAAACTCAAAAATTAGAAATATGTTTAGAAAAACGACGGCAGTCGTTTGCTAAAAACTCAAAAATTAGGATAGAAACGCACAGTAGTTTACTAAACTTAGCAAAGGCTTTAGACAATTGCTAAATATAAGAGACGGAATATGTTCATCCGTTTGACGAAAAGGACGGATGAATATCATCCGTCTAGTTGAATAAAAATTAAAAAAACCGAGAGACGGATGAAGATCCTCCGTCTCTCGTCGAAAATAAATAAATAAATAATCACTGAAAAAAACCCAAACAGATGATGTTCATCCATTTGGTGTTTTTTTAATGATTTTAAAAAAAAATTTATGATTTAAAAAAAAAAGTCAAAACCCACCAAACGGATGATGTTCATCTGTTTGGGAGGTTTTTGAATTTTTTTTTGTTTTTTTTTTTCCGTTTAAAATCACCGAATATCCAAACAATAAAAAAAAAATTAAAAAAAAATACAAAGACGGATGATGTTCATCCGTCGCTTCTATTTTTAAAATTTGAACGACTGCAGCGTGGTCCTTCTATTGCTATTTCTAAATGTTATATTTAGCAATCGCTTTAGACAAACGATAGTGGATATAGTTCGAGCGGTTAGTTTATCTGTACAAGTTTTATAATCCACTTTTAGGGTAGAAGTGCACACATCTTAAAGTACATTGTGTTATCATATATGACCTTTTCATAACTGGACAAATCATGTAGGTCACATCTATCCTAAAGCGAATGCCCTGCAAACCCCAATTTATTTTGTATGCATCATGTCGGTGTACAGGGTATACTTCAAGTTACATGTTCATGTAATATTATTGATATTTAGAACGGTCGTACATATAATGCATACATCAAATCATATAACTCCCTCTAAACTTTGATTATTATTTTTTTATATGCAACTTTTTGAAATAATTTGCATAAAGAGAAAAGTTGCCAAATTATTTGCGTTTGTGGACTCAACAACAACACACGCCGTTGGGAACGGCGAGTTTAGTTATTTCATGGTCGCCGTTGAGATACAGCGAGTGTAGTTTTTTTTATTTAAAAACTTGTCATTCCCAACGACGAGTTTAATTAGTTTAAAATTTTCAATGAAGACTCGATGTTCCCAACAACGAGGTTCTTTGTACTAAACTCTCTGTTGGAAACGACAAGTTTAGTTCAACAAAAATCTATGGAGCTCTTTTTAAAAATTCACTAAGTCCAACAGAGTGTTTCACTTTTTGTAAAATTTCCTATATCCTCACCGTTCTCAACATCGAGTCTAGTATAAAGAACCTTGCCGTTGAGAACGGCGAGTCTTGTTTGATAATTTTGAACCAAACTAGCCGTTCCCAACAACGAGTATAGTACAAAGAACATCGCTGCTGGAAATAACGAGTTTTTTTTGAAAGTTTTGAATTGAATTCGTCATTGGGAACAACGAGTTTTAAAAAAATTTAGCACTAAACTTACCGTGTCCCAACAGCGAGCATGAAACAACTAAACTCGCCGTTGGGAACGCCGAGTTTAGGTGTTGAGTTCACAAGTACAAATACTTTGACATCTGTTATCTTTCTGTAAATAGTTTCGAAAAGTGACATAAAAAAAAAAAATAATAATAATAAAAAATCCTAAACTTCAAGGTGATGTATCTGAAGTTTTGATATTTTAGGGTTATGTATATATGCGGATATTGCCGGCCAAACAACCGTAGGAGTTGCCGTCACCAGCCTGACTCAACCTTTCCCTCTTTTGTTATGAAGTGGGTGGGTGGATATATTAATGGACAACCTAACTTGGAGGTTACCTTACAACCCATATTTTACTATATTAATTATTAAAGGCCCTTTCAAGCTTTACTCTATTTATAAACTAATTTCTTTCCTATGGTTCTCTTTGTTCAGTATTAAATGAAAAGTTATTACAAGTTGGAGTTTGATCCATCCAATAAAATATTCGAAAACTCTTCACCTTCTTCCTTTCTCGATATCTCTCCACGTATCCCCGCAACCCATCCTCACTTCTCTATCTCTCGCACTCAAACTCTTTAAAATTTCAGACATTAAGGTGAGTCGTTAAGGGGGTGGCGTAGAAAGATGAAGAAAAGAAGAAAGATAATGGTTTTTAAATATTTTAGTATATAAAGGCAAAAAGGCCTTTTCCCATACCCAAGAAATGATTAAGGTACTGTTTTTTTTTTGTGTTTACCTTTCTTATAAGAAATTTACAGTAAGAGTATCTTTTTGATGTGTTCTTTTTATATAAAAATAACCTTTTTAAAGAACCTCTTATAAGAATCTCTTATAAGAATCTCTTATCAGAGATTTTTGTTCTTTTTTTATCTCTTACAAAAGCCTTTTTTCTACTTTTACACATTTTTGTCCTTACTATATAATTTCTCTATTTATACTTTGGGGTAATATAGACTTTTTAAGTGATAGAAGGCTTATAAGAATTTGAAAGAGGCTACTATAAGCCGTTTAGACTTATAAGCGATTTTGGAAAAAATTGCTTATAAGAGGTAAAAAAAGAACGCTAAAAATTATGGAAAAAGAGGTGGACCGCCTCTTATAAGAGCTGAATTGTTTATAAGAGGAGAAAAAAACAGTACCTAAGTCAAGATATAACTGATGATGGTAAAAATCGCAACAGATCAGAGTCGTACGATTCCTGCACGGATCTCAAAGCATCTACAAGCAGATTAGCCATCACAGGTCTGGGCCCACTCCGAGACATGGACTTCTTTTAAACCTATAAAATGTGACAAGCTAGGCCCACTAAGAGAGACACCCAGCCCATGTTGGCTAGGAGTCAAATCTCTTATCCCTTAACAGGAATATCATATCTCTTCAGGGGGGGGAGACATGAAAGATCCAACGGTCATGATTCGATCTCTAGAATGTCTCTCAGACCTATAAATACCCCTCCCCCTCTTCAGCGCCAGGTAATCAACAATTCACCAGTTTTTACTCTCTTACTTTCTCTCTCTTTCTGGTTCTGACTTGAGCGTCGGAGGGTCTATCGCTGGGGCCACCCTCCGGTGTTTCAAGCATTTTGCAGGTCCGTCGGCCGCATCATCCACCGTCGGATTCAGATCACAGGAGGTCAATCAACGATCCAGATTCATTCTCAGGAGCCCTAACAGTTTATAACGGGCATGTCACATGTTTGACTTTTAGTAGTGTCCTTCATTTATTAACTCACTATCTGTTTGCTTCCACACCGAAATACGCAGCAACAGATTGACGCCGTCCGTGGGAAACCACTGCAAAAGTCGAACTTTTCTCCATGCCACCAAAACTAAGAGGGCGGCCTCCAGCCGTCGCACCAACTCGCTTTGTCAGCCAACTCAGGTTCCTCCTATGGAAGATCAAATTCCTCCTCAACAGCAGCCCCTGGATCCTAATCATGCTTCTGTCAATGGAGAGGCACTGGGGAGCTCCCGACAGAACCGTCCTGAACAGCATCCTCACAACGACCGCATCTCGGTCCACAACTCCTCGACTGATTTAATGGCTACACGAGGCCCGCGGGGTTCTAGAAATCTCCACCAGATCAAAGGCGACCTGCGAATAAGGCTGAACAAGAGGCGCACCCGATCTGAGGCCTCCCGTTCAGGACATCAAGCAAGCCAGAGAGCCCAGCCTTCTAGATAAATATCAAGGCAATCCTTCTCTCACAGGGGAAAACCAGCTAGGGAAAACCCGACGCGGGATGATCAGAGGCAACCTGAGCAGAACAGAGATCGAAATGCACCGGTCACCAGTGCCGAGCTTGATCAATTCAAACATGACATTCTCCATGCTCTCCAAGGAAGTGAAACTCAGAGCCTTCCCCCGAACGAAGGATCCGCCGACTCAACTGGATCCTAGAAGAAGGACGATCAAGTCCTCCGCTGAATCCAAGAGGTAGAGAAACGTCTCGAACAAAAGAAGAATGAGGGGAGCCACTCCAACAGTGCCTACCGCTCTAGTCGACCTCCGTTCAGCCGAACTATTCTCGATGCACCTATTCCAAGGGGTTTCAAGGCTCCTCAATTTGAATCTTATGACGGGGAATCAGACCCGACAGACCATATCGAGAGCTTTAAAACGCTCATGATGGTCTATAATGCCACCGATGCACTCATGTGTCGGACATTTCCCGCTACACTGAAAGGATCAGCTAGGGAATGGTATTCACGTCTGAAATCCGAGTCCATTTTTTCCTTCGATCAGTTTGAAGAACTCTTCATTGCACACTTCGTTACTAGCCAGAGAACTGAAAAGACCAGCGTCTCCCTGCTATAGTTGAAGCAAAAAGATGGAGAATTGCTAAAGGACTTTGTCAAGCGATTCACAGCGGAAGCGAGATCAATTTCCTCTCTAAACCCCTCAGTGGCGGCTGCTGCCTTTTGCCACAACGTCAGGCATAAAGAGCTAAAAGTATCCCTCGCCAAGAGGCCACATCGCGATTTCACAGAGCTCCTAGAATGGAGTGAGAAGTACAGCAGAGTTGAGGAAGCTCTCAACCCTCCAGACAAGAAAGAATCACTCTCCGAGAACAAACGGAAGTGCCCAACTAAGGAAATGCCCAAAAAATTTCAGAAAAACGGCGCAGGATTGCGCCGCCCTCCTCCTACGCCTCGCTTCGACAAGTTCACTCCTCTAAATACAAGTACATCTGCCATTTTCTTGGCAGTAGAGAAAGATGGGATAGTCCGTCCTCCTCCTAGGATGACGGCACCCGGCAAGAGAAGAGACAAAAGCCTATGGTGCGTCTTTCACAAAGGCCACGAACATACAACTGATAATTGCAAAGCCCTCAAACAAGAAGTTGAAGACCTGATTCAGCTGGGCTATCTATCTCAGTTCATCCAATGAAACAACAATGCCGAAAATCCTCCGCCACGGGGGGCTAACAAGCTTCCTGAAAGACCCTCTAAATCCAGGGACTTTGAACATATGGCCATTTTGCACACCATCCATGGCGGGCCCATGGGGGGAGATTCTAACTCCTCTCATAAAGCTTTTGTGAGAGAGGTTAATTCGGTTCATAATGCTCCACCCCCGAAGGGTTCGGGCCTCTCAGTCTCCTTCTCTGACAAAGATCTCGAGGGCGTCAAAATGCCTCATTGCGATGCATTAGTTATCAATCTAGGCATGGCAAACCACGAGGTACGACGTATCCTCGTTGACAATGGCAGTTCTATGAACATCCTGTTCATAGCTGCATTCGATGCGTTGAAGCTCTCCCGAGATCGTCCCAAGCCAGTCAGCTATACCCTTCATGGATTCTTGGGTGCACCTGTCCAATTCGAGGGAATTGTCGCACTCGACGTAACAGTAGGGAAAGCACCAGCAACTTGGACAAAGTCCTTAGATTTTCTGGTAGTCGATGTTAAATCTGCATACAATGCCATATTCGGCCGTCTAGGACTAGCCGCCTTCCACATCGTCGCTTCCGCGTTCCATATGAAACTGAAATTTTCAACAACAGCAAGCGTGGGCCAAGTAATAGGAAGCCAACAAGCGGCACGGGCATGCTACACTGCTACAATGGGGGGCTCGGTTCTCCCTCTCCATGCTGAAGAACTACTACAGGAAAATAATCATTGCGTTACAAAGCCAGAAAGCGAGCTCGAAGCCGCTACACTGGGCAGCCAAATCGGGAATTTTTGAAGTCGTCAAATAACTTCCTTCCAGCTCCAGCCACGTCCTCACCAGAACCCAACAGTTCACTCAACTCCCTCTCCCGAAGCCGCTCCACTCAGTCATGATAAACAATCAATCTTGCCTAAGCACGTCAGTCCATCAGAACATTCCGCTGTCTCTTAGCAGGACAACGTGAGGATCGACCAGAAACAGGCAAGTCCAGACAAGGTCTATCAAGTTGTTCGCTTGACAACTCACCAACTTGAAGACCCGGGGGGGGGGGTGGGCAGGGATGTGTCAGTAGGGACTTCAAGTGCGCGACACCCTATGGAGTACAACAAGAGTGTTTGAAACACGCTCTCCTAATTTCTGCAGAATTTTAAAGATTTTGTAATAAAGGCTAGCCACTAGAGCAGCCATTTAGTTTTTCTTTCAATAAGAACCGCTATTACTAAAGCGGCCAAGTATGTAATAAGGGCCAGCCACTAGAGCAGCCCCTCTAGTTTATCCTTTAATAAAGTTTAGCCAGTTTATTTCATTACATCTTGGTCAATTGAGCAAAGCAAACAATGAGCTAAAAATGCCTAACTCATATTCAAAATTGGCGAAAAACACTCGTTACAAGCTTTCTACAACGCAAGTTCGAAATCCAGAACTCGGAAGTTGCAGCGTGCAAACATACACGTTTAGAACACAACTCACCGATCGATCTGTTCCTGCAACTAGTTGAACTTCCATGGAGGCTCTGAAACAGCGAGTTGAGTGCCACACTTATACACTTAAGCAGCACCAAACACTCGTTGCGAGTCTCCCCGTAAGATGGATTCGGAGTCCATACCCATGGCTTGACAGAGACTCTAACAATTTGCAATAACGCAAATTCACAGTGCACTTCGCTATTCGATTCGCTCCTATAATCCGTTAACGTCTCGATGACCGGTTCGGAGTCCATGTTCATGGTTCAAAAGAGACTCTATCAATTAGCAAAGAAGCAAGTTTTGAGTACGCTTTGCCATTCGAGTTGCTCCTGCAACCTGTTAATACTTAAACTAACAAGTTCGAAATCCATGTTCATGGTTCAAAGTTACTCTCGCAACGTGTAATCACACACGTTCAGAGTTCAACTCGCCATTTGATCTGTTCCTGCAACTAGTTAAATTCCTTCAACAACAGATCAAGAGGTCAAAATCATGGATCGAAGTTACTCTAGCAACACTTGTAAAAAGCCACACTTGGAGTTCAACTCTCCATTCGATGTGATTCTAACAATCTGTTAGAGGACCCATACAGCAAGTTTGGAAAATAATTCTTCATCAGAATTGTCCCTACAACTAGCTGGGTACAGGACGAAAAAATTTTCAACTCCGTCATACACCATCGACAGCTCTTTAAGCTATACGCAACAGACTTGAGGCCCTGTTATTGAGCGACAAAGAACCAGTCGATAACACCTTAACCACGACAACAAGGACTAAGCACGTAAAGAGAGTTGTAGAATTATCACAAGTCCACAATTTCATATTCAGCGGTACTACGAATATTTACAAGTAAGGAGTCATCAACCATACAACTTGATTTACAAGACGTCCCTGCGACTTACTGGGCGAGGAACGTTGTTCTTGAGAGACATGAGCCTCCTTGTAGAACGCCTGACAACCACAACCTTTCCTTGGCTGCCAGCACCTTGCACAGCAAACGTCGATCCCAGCGATTGTGACTACTGACCAGCACACGAGGCGTGTGACTCTCCACCAATCAAAGTCAAACTCAACAAAGCCGACTCTCCTCTCGGGGCGCCTCCAGGGTGTTGAAAGGGCACCAATGCTATTTTCACAGCTCCCCCGACACTCGACCCAGCTTCTCCTACCGTCGCACTATCCTTCGCAACAGTCGTGGTGCCTTTCTTCGCTCCAACCAGCTGATCCTCCCTAGAACCAACAACATGCGGGGTGCTTGCCGTCCGCAACCCACCAAGCTTCGCCTGGAAGCGATATAGCTCCAAGTCCTTCTCAACAATTATCTCCCTGAGTAAGGTGCATTCCCTAATATTGTCTTTTGTCACTTTCGAAGGTAGGGCAAGTTTGCCAGACGACTGGAATACAGGAGTGCTAACTCACAATCCCGCTCAACTAGCGCCGACTTAAAGCGAACGGACTCCAACCATTCCTCGTCCGACTGAACACGCAAATGGTCAACCGCTAACTCCGTTATGCGCAGTCACTTGTGGAGGTGCTCCACCTCGTCACTACGAGGATCTTTATCGGATCCCACGGTCATCTGTCAGCAAGTCCAAAAGTATAATCATACATAGGATCAAAGTACAAAGTGTCACAAGCGAACACCGCTCCAAGGCACATCAACACAACATGACAAGCAACAACCAGTCTAGAATATAGTTCTTTAAGCATTGAAAGGAAGATACAGGGATGCGATGGCCAGTCCGCAATTAGGCATCACAAAAGCAAACTACAAGTCTCAGACGAAACAACCCAAAAATAGACTGGAAAGACAAAAAGTACATCAAGGTAAATCAAGCATCCACCTGCTCCGGTATCATCTCAGACAAGGAACTTCCGGCTGTGCCTTTCCCCTTGTCTTTCTTCCCGAAACCGCTCCTCGCGCCACCTGTAGGAGTATCAGCCTCAACATCGTCCTTCCTGTCGGGATCTAGAGGCTCACCAGATCGAAGCGTCACATGGTAGCCCTTCCCATCAAAACCGGGAACGCGCTCCACCACATGTGAGATCGCCAAAGCATAGGACCTCAACATCTCCCCCCGAAGCTTCGATTTACACTCTGCATGGACCTTGGCCACTTCCACCTTCACATCCGAGGTCGCGTCAGTTTTGGCCTTCTCCAGCTCCAACAGAATATCAGCATTCTTCTTCTCTAATGCCAACTCTCTCTCCTTGGATGCCTCTAGCTCGAGGCGCATCCCCTCCACCTTCGCGACCGACGCCTCCAACTCAAGGCGCGCCTCCTGCTCCTTCTTCTTCTTCCCTTCCAAATCCGCCTTGGACTCCTTGATGGCCTTCTTCTTGTCTTTTTGGGCACGAGCGATGCAAGGCCTCATCTTCTTCTCTTTGGCCGCGTAGAAGTCTACCAAGTGCCCGATGTGGCTCATCGCCTGGAACAAGGAGAAAACAGTTAAAAACATAACGATGTAGGAAAAGGGAGCGCAACATAAGTAATTAAGGAAACTGGGTCATATCATCACATGCACCCTCGCAATCTCCAAGACCGATCTCTCGGGGGGCTCCATCTTCAACCTCTCACAGTCGGAAGGAGTGGGGATGTGGCGACAGGCCTCAAGGCAAGCAGTGGAGTTCCCCAAAAAGTTCTCCTGGGCCTTCACATTCCAGCCGGGAGTGTAGACCACGTCTCCCTGACTAACAAGCACTGCGGTAGCCGTAGCAGTCAGTGGGGCTGACGCGGCGTTAGCCATGACCGCAGCTAAAGAAGAACCTGCCCCAATGGCAGGCGGCGCCCCTACAGGGGACTCAGTCTGTGCAACGGGAACCGAGGGCGGTAAGCTCAGGGAAGAAGAAGGACACAACACCGTCCTCTTCCGCTTCTTCGGCTTCTCCCTCTTGTTCTGTACCACATCCAGCTCTGCAAAGATATTCTCAAAATCCATGTCAGTCCTGTCTGCAAGATGAAACACGGAATAGTCAAAAACCGTAAAATCAAAGGAAAGCGGTAGAGGCACAAATCAAAAAGCTAGAAATCGACAAAAGCATGGATAACAAGGCATGAAAACAGTAACAACAAAATCATACTAGGAACGGCCGGTCCAAGGCCGCCTTCAAAGAGCACTTCGTTGGTAATATCTTGCCACGACAAGACCTTCAGCCCCAAAAGCGCGTCGCTAAGGCTCTTCTCCTCTACGCTCATTATCGGCTCTGCTCGCACCACCGAGGGAACCGTTTCCCTCCAAGTAGTGGGAATCCCCTAAGACTCAGCACTGCGAACAATGAAGAACTTCTCCTTCCAGAATCTTACTAATCGAGGAGTATCAACCAGCTCCCTATTTCTGCGAGGGCTGAGATACCAACGTTCCTCCATTTGGCTGAGTCGGATAAGCTTGAAATGTCTTCTAAAACTGTGAGACTCGGCACAGCTCCGAGCTGGCGGCACTACAAGATGAAGCCAGTGACGTGCCTCCATGTGTTCGGCATCAGCTGCACCGAGCACAACCGATACCAATTAAGCACCTCTTTAATGAAGGGATGGAGGGGTAGACGAAGTCCTGCGAAGAAAGAGTCGCAAGGAAAGAAACAATACTCCTCCAGCATGGCATAACACACCCTGACATCAGGCCCTGGCAGGAGCAGGTTATACTCACAAGGAATGCCAAAACCTGCTCTTACCACGATCAATTCATCGCATGTAAGAATGGTGGCGGTATGATTAGCCTCAGTAGTATGAACAAGCTCCGGCTCATCGTATTTCATGCCGCTCCTCAGGAACTGTTGGTCTACTACCGAGTACTCCCTAATCAACTCTGGAACAAGGAACAACGAGGTCTGGAGCCTACATCCCCTATCTCTTTCAGGTTCGACGATCGTTTCCACCACGGTGGAACGGTCAGCCTCACCACGAACGCCCTTCACTCTAGGAAGGTGATCAAGCATAACACCCTCTTCTCCATCTAGACCAGATGATCTAGTAGAGGTACAGATCGATAGAATACTAGACATGGCAAACAACAATCGCGGGAAAGTTACCTAGTCCAAGCGGAAGAAACTCCGAACCAACAACTGGAGCTAGCACCACCAAATGCAACGCCGCGATTTCTAGAGAGAGAAGCTCTCCAAAAAAATTTAGGAGAGAGAAAGGGAATGTGGTAAATGAGAAAGGGGAGATAGGATCAACCCCTATTTATAGGACCAGAGACGGTAAAATCGTCACATGGCGACATCTAAGCTCTTCTCAATGAATCGACGATCGAATCACACCGATCCGGATCCGATAACAATAGTAACTTAACAACCCGACTGTCAGTTACAACACGAACGGTAGCCACAATGTTCGGTCAACAGAAGAAACAACACCCATGATCAATCTCACAAACACCTTGTGAACGTCTTAGAAGAGGCAATCTCACAAACACTTGGTGACTATAGTGGGGTGAGCAAAATTACAAACACTTGGTGGGTGCTATGTACACCACCAACAAAAACCCATTACTCATCAAGCTCCACTTAAGACAAAGCCTACTATCCCGTGACAACTCCAAGGTTGATCAAAACTCGCTTGATTAAAACCAACCCCAACAATCCAAGCACAATATTACTCCTACCTCAACGAGAAAACACCGCAACGGAGGTGATCCCACTCCAAGCAAAAGCAAGATTTTTTGAAAGATTAGAAGATGGGTATACACATATGAAGGTGTATGGATATGTATTTGTTGCTTATACACGAAATATATGCATATAAATATTTTTGTATGCAAGACCCACTCTATAAAAAACATCAAAAAATACCCAAAAGCAACTCTCGGTGGATATGGGGGAGAAAAGAGACCGGGTTGGGTTCAGATCCACTAGCCATCACCCAAACCTTCAAACAAAGTCAAAGAAAAGCCCAAGGGATTTTAACGGGTCGGATCCACAACCCGGCTCCACTACCAAACCCGCTCCACCTCAAATCTGTTCTTCTTCTTCAAAATTTTCCCACCGAAGCTTTTTCACCTCTCCGTCAAGAAACCAAGAATGGAGCTCGCCCAAACTCGTCGTCACTCCATCTTGAGCCACCACCTCGACCAAGCTGAGCTCCACCGCTAACCGTCAAGCCCCTATGATTGCTCCAAGCCATGGTCCTCCTCACCGAAACCCATGAAGTCCAAAAACAGAGCTCGAAAAATTCTAACTCTGTAGCTCGGCGAGATCCCCATAGCTCGGCGAACCCATAGCTCTGTGAAGATCACTACTCCGTAGCTCGGCGAAATGAGCTACCGTAGCTCGGCGAAAGCTCCGAGACCACCATAGCTCGGCGAGAAACTCGAGCTCCATACCTCGGCGAGCGCTCAAGCACCGTAGCTCGGCGAAACGAGATATCATAGTTCGGCGAAGTTTTGAGCTCCATAGCTCGGTGAGAATTCGAATTCCCCACAGTTCGGCGAAAAGCACGCCATCGCACCACCACGGCAAAGCTTCGATGGTTCGGTGAGAGCTCGACGTCCATAACTCCGCAATCGCCTACTAGAGCCTCCGCCGAGCTGCGTGTCGAAGTAGGTGAAAATAGCTCGGCGATTTCGCCTGCCGAGCTGAGGGGTGGAAGAAGACGGCTGGCGTCCGCTCGATCTCCAAGAATTTCGCGCCAGATCGTGATCAGTGCTCAGGGATTTTTCGCCCTTGATCAAACTCCTCTCCGCCATTGGATTTCCCTCAGCGCGCGAGTCACGCGCGATCTCTGCCTTAGATCGCTTCAAAACGCGAATCAGGTCTGATAAATTCAGAAAATTATTTTAAAATCATTTTTAGTTGGAAAAATTAATTTAAAAATTCAAAAATAATTATTTAAATTCAGAAAAATAATTTAAAAAATTTGAAAAAATAAATAAATTGAATTTGTTAATTATAAAATTTAAAAGAGTGATTTTGAGAACATTCCATAAAATTCGGAGAAATCTGAAGAACTATAGAAAAATTCCCTGAAAATTCCAAATAATTCGGAAAAATCCGAAAAAATATGGAAAAATCCAAGAAAGTATTAACTACCTTCAGAAGCCATAGATCAGTTCCAGGTATCTCCGAACACTCCGACTGCTAAGATTATTCGTTAGATTCTAAAAATTAGACGTACTACTTCCCGAAAACCATGAAAATTGCCTTCTGGGTGTGAGGGGCTTATGATGATGGTAAAAATCACAGCAGATCAGAGCCGTACGATCCCTACACGGATCTCAAAGTATCTACAGGCAGATTAGCTATCACAGGCTTATTTTACAGGTCTGGGCCCACTCCGAGACATGTGCTTTTCTTAAGCCCATAAAAAGTGACAGACTATGCCTACTAAGAGAGACACCCAGCCCATGTTGGCTAGGAGTCAAATCTCTTATCCCCTAATAGGGATATCTTATCTCTTCAGAAGGGGGAGACATGAAAGATCCAACGGTCACGATTCAATCTCTGGAATGTCTCTCAGGCCTATAAATACCCCTCTCCCTCTTCAGTCGCCAGGTAATCAAAAATTCACCAATTTTCACTCTCTTACTTTCTCTCTCTTTCTGGTTCTGACTTGAGCGTCGGAGGGTCTGTTGCTGGGGCCACTCCCCGGTGTTTCAGACATTTTGCAGGTCCGTCGGCCGCATCATCCACCGTTTGATTTAGATCACAGGAGGTCAATCAACAATCCAGATTCATTCTCAGGAGCCCTAACAGTTTATAACGGCTAGGTCACAGGTTTTACTTTTAGTTGTGTCCTACATTTATTAACTCACTATTTATTTGCTCCCACACCGAAATAAGCAGCAACAATAACGTTAGCTCAAGATATAATGTTAGCGAGGTGATCATTCGATCAAAAATAGACATAAGATGATTTCTTAATTAAATAGAGGTTGGGGTGAACTTTTTCCCTTTTTTTAATCTCTTATTAAATTATTACTTATTAGTCCAGCTGAGTCTACTATACTATAAATATAAGGGTATTTTTCCACGCAGATCCCCTTCCATTATTGAAATTACATATTATTCATCCACAATTCGTTAATTTCATATTGGTCCCTCGATCAACTCCAACATTGAACATACATTATCTCAAATGTAACATTATAAAAATTCTTATCTATTAACCTACGTTTGAGAAAAAATCTTAAGTGTAAGAGTCTTATTATTTTAGAATAGTATTTCCATCATTGCGATCTTATTCTTTTATAGATCATTCTACTTCAAATTTTATTTCCTAGAATTGGTTAATGATTCATAATTTTCATAATATTGCAGTTGACTCTCAAATTGATCGCTTTTGATCACTCTTGGAATCGATCGAGAAACTAATATGGAATTAGCAAATTGATATGGATTTTCCTTCTTTCTTTTTTTTTTTTTGGAGGGGGGGGGGGGGGGGGGGGGGGGGTTGTTTTTTTTCAAACTACTATAAAATCTAGTGCTCAATTTGTTTTGGCTATTAGATAATCTAATGATAAATCATTTGCATGATGACGGGCTATTTGATGGGTGTTTTTTTGGGTGCAAGCAATATTCAAACTTCTAGTCTCTCACTCACTAGAGAATAAACTCAACAGTGAATTAATACTTCCCTGTTAAAGACGTTTAGTTTTAGTCTTTTAGATTCAATCACAAGTTTGCTACTCTGCATTCGGCCGAGTTCAATCTGGCAAATTATCAAATAATTCTGTTATGTTCAAAACTTCAATTGATTAGCAGAAAATGGTGACTTTTCAGCCAATAAGGATTGACTACTTGAGAGAGAGGGGGAAAAATTCCCTCTAATGCAGTGGGCCGAGCTCTTTGCTGGTGAGTAAGAGCTTGAATCCTGCTTTATATATATATACACACACCCGGAGTGAATGTGGATGTGTGTGGCTACGACCTTCAGATAATTATTGTTCTTTTATTTATATTCTATCACATGGTTTAAATGTCATAGGTCATGTTCAGAAAACAAAGAGAGTTATGGATCCCCGATCACAATGTAATGCAACAGATCATGTGCCTAGTTCTCGTCACCAGCTGCAGCAACAATGATCCCCATCCCTGACGACTTAACGGTTTTTGAAATACTTGCTAGGCTTCCTATCGAATCAATTCTGAGATTCCGGAGCGTATGCGAACTCTGGAACTTGCCTACTGTTGATGTCAAGTCCCGCTTCTCACTATACGGAAGCATGGGCACGCAATTGAGGCCCAGCGAATGATATAAGTATACTAACTCATATCATTCATAAGCTGTACAATACCAGTAAGCTCAACAATACGGGTAACAATAATAATCATATGAACAATGCTAGAATACAATAACTAATATCTAATATACAAGAAATTCTGGTCAAAATACCCGAGAATAAACAATGCAATAAATGGTTTATTACAATGAGGTGGTAGAGAAATAGTTATAGCAATTTCGTCTAGAGAGTCTGATAATCAAGTTTTTTCTGTAATCATCACATGTACCTGTATAAATGCTAACTCAAAGAAAATGGAAAAGTATCCGTTAGAGAAAGCTTCGGGCGGCAAGTAGAAACAACCAATAAAATGGTAAGATAATAAGATATAACATGAAAGAAACAAGAAGTGGTACTGTAATTACTGAAAAATAGTACAATACAATATGGAAGAAGGCAAGGAACTGGAACAATATGATCATGTAAGCAACAACTGTAAACTAGTATATTCAAGACTTCAAAGTATAATCAATTGGTAATCTAGGATCAGTTAATTAATAATCATATAATCAAGAATCATGTAATCAAGAATTAAAAATCATGTAATCAAGAATCAAGAATCATGTAATCATGAATTAAGAATTATGTAATCAAGAATCATGCTTAGTGTCAATCTCGAGTCTATCGGTTTTATTATCTTATCTAATGCACGTAATTCTGTGTCTCATACCACTAGTTCGGGTGCATATCAATCATGTAACGTTTTAGACTAAGTAGTGAATTCTATAGGATTATGTACTCGGGTCTTCCAGTGATAGTATCAATAAACAAGACATATAATCAAGAATGTGTAATCAAGAATCAAGAATAAAAAAATCAAGAATAAAGAATCACTATTCCGGAAAACACGGGCTCCCATCCAAGTATACTCCCCTATATTGTCCACTACTAAGCCATACCCTGATAACCGCGACTTGTTATTCTTTTACAATAATTAATTAGGAACATGCAGTAGGTACGACTAGTGGAACGGTGATATCAAGACAGTTAATCAAGAATCAAGAAAAATATCAAGGGCGGTAATCATGATTATGAGAGGTGAAACAAGTACATGTATCGAGGGTAGTTATCATGGAATTATCAAGTGGTATAAAATGCATTATATGAGATAAATCTACATATGGGTACAAGTTATTATTACAAGAACAACAATACATATAGTTAAATCATACAACTATAATTAGGACATCAGTACATATATGTATTTAAACACACTTTCCTGCTTCTACGGGAATGTGAATCCAATTCTGTCAGAGATTCTAGAAAGTAGACTATCTGCCGGTTCCAACAGTTATTCATATAATACATTCTAAGGATAGTAGATATGTCTATCAGTCTATTCTTTACCGGTTTCGTGTTCAAGTAACAATATATGGTCAAGTTCTCGGGCTTATAACTCTATTATAAAATCCTTATTAATTTCTCCAAAATAATAATCTCGTTCTCATGTGTTATTAGTAAGCATGATTTTATCAGGTCATAATAATAACAGTAGGTTGCATTATTAACTAGTTTACTAGACGATGCTTTTAAAAAAATATATAATCTGAATAGTCCGATGTTACAGTACTAAAATGCTAATATCTTGCAATCTACTAATCGGATTGAGAAATCGTAAGATGTTCTAGATTCTAGACTCAAAGGGCTACAATTCATATGTACAAAGTTCTTGGATTCAGTATTGGGAACTAGGTCTAATTCCCAGTATAAATTTGGGCAAACGACATGACAGAGTTATTCGATATTAGATAACACAATTCAAAGTGTGTTAACGGTTCAAGATTTGAATCAATAGCATGGAATAAGTAACTAGGAAAGGAAGTATGACGATAACTAGGCTACTTGTTAAGCGTTCAAGAAAAATGCTTGCCTTTATTTGATGATTATTAATGTTGTGAGAACCACGAGAAGAGGAAGAAGCGACGTCGGCGATAAGAATGACTGCAACGGCGAACAAGGGCAGCAACAACAGCAAGACAACGAGCAACAGCTGGAACTACGACAGTGACAACTACAACAATCAAAGCAACAACAAGAACAGCAACAGTAGCAAGAGATGGTAGCAACACCAAGAGACGACGAATTTGGCAAGCAGTAGCTGCAACCAACAGAGACAGCGGCAATATGCAATGCAGCAAGGGCGATGGCAGCCAGCAAGACATGGGCAGTGGTGATCAGCGGGACTGCAGTTGTGGCAACAGCGAGGTGGCAATCGATGACAGAGGTGGAGCGAGGCAGTCGCGACTTGGGTGAAGGCGAGGGTTGTGCTGTGACGAGGAGCAACAAAGGCGATGAAGGATGGTCAGGGACGTCGAGGATGATGGGTGCTAGGGCGATGGAGGTCGACAACAATGGCAGGGATGGTGGAGGTCGGGATTGCGGGGTGGAAGATGATCGGAGATGGCGATGGGGTGGTTGACTGATGTGTCTAATTTTTATATAAATATTTGTACTCATTTACCCATAAAAATTGCTTGTATCCGTATATCTTGTTAATAATTCATCTTATTTCCATAGATTTCAGTTAATTAATTATTTTTGAAGGAATAAGATTTTTTGATGCAAAAGGTAAAAATTTTTGGTAAGAATCAACAAACAAAATAATGAGAGTGATTGATTAATTTTTATTGATTTGTTGAATTTTGAATTTTACAATTTGGCCATGTGATTCTTTTTTATCAAATAGGGGTTAGAATAGAATTTTGTAATTTAAAAAAGAAAGAAATAATGCACCGGATTTTTAAAATTGATTAGTAGTTAAAGATTTATCTTAATCTATTTTAAGTAATTATCTAATATTAATTAACTAAACCTAACTCTTAAACTAACCTAACCCTAACCCTAATATTAACTATCTATATAATAAAACACAAAGAAAGCTATGAAGTGGCTCACCTTCAATCCCCCCAAAATTAAACGCCAAGATCTAACCTTACAAAACATATTTTCCCCCCAAAAGTTCCCTCCAAAACTCAAATTCAAATCTCCCACCCAAAACAACTCCTATATTTATTTATTTATTTATTTCTCTTTCTCTCTCCCTCCCTCTTCTATTCAAAAAGTTAAGAAAATAAAAATTTTAAAAATTTTAAAATATTAAAAAACTAAAAAAAATTTAAATTTTAAAAACTTTGAAAATAATTAAAAAAAAATCAAACAAATCATATAATATGTTTTTTGCTCTATGTTTGCTACTTCAATTAATTTGCTGGACCTCCAAAATTATTTTATACGATCAAACAAGGTGCACCGTTCTGAAGACGTGCCGTAGGCACGTATCAACGGGCAAACCTAGTATATATATATAGGTGCAGCATATGAAAGTGGGGAGGCTCTGGGTTGGTAGTTGGCTACAGGACTTGAACTGGGTAGGTGGGCGTGTGAGTTGGCGGCGGGACAGAGAAAAAAAAGAAAAAAAATTAACTGAAGAAATAGGCGGAAGCGGTTGGAACCAGAGGAAGAAGAAAAGAAAAAAAATAAATAAAAAGAAAAAGCGGAAGAAGTGCACGGATTTTGAGGCGTGAATTCTTTTGGCAAATACGAGTTTTTCTTCTTCTCTTCTAATTTTATTATGCAATTCAAGATTGTGTTTGTTAGTTGAAAATTTATTATGAACTAAATTTTTTTTTTAGGGTTTTGATGTAGCCTAGTTTTGAGAATACAATTTTAATTCCATATTGTTTTTCTATTTTTCCATGGTTGTGTATTTGATTTTTGTTCTTAATGCTTACAATTGTTTGGCCAAATATTGTATGATTTATTGGATCATGAAGAGACTGAAAGGTAATTTGTGATTTAGAACTATAAAATTAAACACCATTGATTGAGCGAAATTAGAGATAATTTACCGCGATTGAAGTGACTATAAAGAAATCCATAGAACTTAATGAGTCTTCAATTAATTAAATTTGTATAGAAATATGACAAACTGTTAGTTGGAGATATTTTTGGTGTTGTTCGAGAGAAAGCATTAAATACTTAGGGGATTTTGGTCTACAACTTGAAAAAATAATATTTTTGTTCACATGAAATTATGAATTGTGTGGGATTAACTAGGTGAAATCAAAAAGCCCTAGAATTAATTTTGCAATTAATAAACAAATTTTTTTTAGATTTCGCTGCTTTTAATTAATTTAGTTAATTCTTTAGATTAATTTAATTTAGTTGCTTTCTTTATTGAATTTCGATTTTTCAAATAGTAGTTAATCTAGTAATTTCTGTAATACCCCAGATTTTTTAAATAATGTTTTTAAGATTAATAAATAAATTTAAAATGATTTTTGGTGATTTAATAAATATTTTCCTAAAAATTTATCTTTTTACACGTGCAAAACACGTGCAAATATTTTCTTGGAAAGTTCAAAATAACAAATTATTTTGGGAAAACTCATTAATTATTATTAGATATTATTTGTGAATTTTTTTGGATTTTTTTGATATTTATTGGACCTATTTGCAAATATTACAAAAAAAGAACTTTTGTGCAAAATTACCACTTGGAGTAAAAACTCCAGATTTTTGGATTTTTGGGCTGGGCTTGATGCTTAGTCAACTCAGGGTTAAAAATTTTACATTTTGTTTAGATGAATTTGGTTTATTTTGCATGTTTTGATAAAAGAGGATCTTTTTGCAAAATTGCCATTTAGAAGGACAAAAATGCAAAATCGTTTTCTGGGTTTCTCATACAGTGCTGGATGGTTATAGGATGGTTATTTTTTTATTTTAAAACTCAATTAATTTGGTTTTATTTATTTTCCAAGTATACGGATTTATATATGTAAAGATATATTTAAAAGAGGTATTTTACAAATTTGTTTACAAACCCTAAAACCTATATTCTGGCCTATTTAAAAGGTGGAGTGCAGCCATCTTTTGCTGCACAACACAAAGGATTTTATTATTATTATTTCTTGGAGTTTTAAAGAGAAGATCTTGGATTTCTTGCGAATGAGGGATTTTTCTTGTTCTTTATCAACTTCGTTTGATTTCTTCAACAAGGTGAGTGACATGTTCTGTTTTCTTTTGTTCTAAGCATGTTGTATGTCATAATTTGTTGATTAGAAAGTATGTTAGGGGATTTTATGTTGATATAATGAATTTTGATATGTAGATGACTTAAAAATTGATTCTTTCATGAAACCTATGCTTGAGGATTAAAACCCTAATTTTAATGACTTGAGATGGTTAAGAAACCTAATAGAGATCATGAGTAGGATGTTTTCAATTATTTGTTGCTGTTTTGACTATACACAATGGATTGTGTGATGTTATTTCACAAAAAATAAACAAGTTGAACAAAGGGGACCTGTTACTGTTAATATATGCTTACACACTATTGATGCCTAAAATTGGTTGAAATGTCATTATAATTGTTTATAATCATGGATAAACTGATATAGATGATTGGGGGTATGCATACAACAAGTGATTGGATTTAAAAGAAACAAGCTGAAGTGAAGGAAGAGTTTTTCCTTTCGGAATTTGTGGATGTGCATGTTTTATTGATTTTGGGCAAAATGAAGACTATGATGGTAGAACTAATTGAGTTTGGATTTGGCAATCACACATAATGAACTTTGAGAGAAAAATCAGGTTTTTAAAGTTGAAGACCTCATGTGTAGGTTGAGTTGTCCTTGTTTCAAAACTGATACATAAGTAAAGAAGCTAATAGAATTGGTTTTGGTTGAAGTATTGGACTGAATGAACGGAGTGTGAGTTTTCCATTGCATTTTGATCATATATATATATATATATATATATATATATATATATATATATATATATATATAATGCACTGCTTGTTTCATAAAGAGGGTTTTAGACTCGGTATAGGGCACTGAAGTAGCAGGTTACTGTGTGAGCCTATATGATGTTGGGTTCCTTCCTTAATTGAGAATAATATGGAATTCTCTAGAGATGTGGAGTATCCTAGAGCTTCATGAAAGAGTGTGGAAGGAAGTTGAAAGGTATAGTTTTATGGAGATCTCTAGAAATGGAGAATTTTAGAGAGTTGGTATAGTTTCATAGAGATCTCTAGAAATGGAGAATTCTAGAGAGTTAATCTCCACCCTTGGATCAAATTAATCTCCACCGTTCATTGTGGGTGTGGAGTAGTATAAATAGGGGTGGAAGTCTTCATTCCTACTCACTCCAAAAACAAGTTCTTATAATCCAAAGTGAGAGTTAGAGAGCCACTTTGAGAGAAAGTAAGATAACTTAAGAAGTTCTAATTCTCAAGCTTGAGTGAGCCACAAAATTGTAAGAGTGTGTTATAGAGAGTCAAATTCTTGTAATCCTACTACTCTTTGTATAGTAGAAGAATCTCCATTTGAGTTGTAAATCTCTCTTGCATATATTTCTATCTATATCTTCAAGTGCTCATCTTAACTTCACGAAGCGGTAAAATACCGAGTTTTTCCCAACAGTGGTATCAGAGCCAGGTTCACACACCGTCATCATCATCTAGTGCGGTTTAAGATGGAGGACATCGTCACCCATGATGGAGATATGTTCAAACTCACCGCCAACAACTACTCGTATTGGAAGCCAATGATGGAAGATCATCTATATTGCAAAGACTTGCATGAGCCCATCATCCACAATACCAAGGTGGGAGGAAAGAGCGATGCAGAATGGGAGTTGCTCAATCGAAAAGCTGTTGCCATGATCCGTAAGTACATCGACCGATCTCTCTTCGAGCAAGTCTCTACGTATACAAATGCTTATGAATTATGGACAAAGCTTGAGTCCATGATTCAAAAGAAGATGCCTCGCAACAAAGCCAATTTAGTTCGACGGTTGGTGAAGTTGGAGTATAAGGATGGTCAAAGCATGATTGAGCACTTGAATAATTTCAAGGGGTTCGTAAATCAGCTAATGAAAACTGAATTGAAGATTGAAGATGAGTTGCAAGCCCTTTTACTCCTTAGCTCATTGCCTGAAAGTTGGGATACACTCGTGATTACACTTAGTAACTTTACTCCTGAAAGAAAGCTCACCATGGATACCATCAGTGATTGCCTTCTTGGTGAAGAAGTAAGGAGGAAGGAACGAGGTGATTCTGTCTTTTCCGAGGCAAATGTTTTCGAAAATTGGGTAGAATGATGGTCGTGGACATAGCAAGGGCCGAGAATCAAACCAATCTCGAGGTAGATCCAAATCACGATCAAAGATTACATGCTACTACTGTGGAAGGACGGGCCACAAGAAAGCAGAGTGTCGATCCTTCAAGAGAGATCAAAAGGCGGGTGATGTGAAGCCAGACCAAATCAAGAAGCAAGAAGAGAAGAGTAGTACCGCTGTTGCTGCAAAAGAAGAACTGATTTATCTCATTGGAGAAGGTAATATCCTAAACATTGCCTATGATGATAGTTCTTGGATTATCGATTCTGGTGCTTCCTTCCATGTCACTCCCCATGGAAGTTTCTTCTCATCCTACCAAAGCGGTGACTTTGGTACGGTGCAAATGGGAAATCAAGATAGGAGCAAAATTGTCGGGATAGGTGACATCATCCTTACAACAAGCACTGGATGCAAGCTTGTCCTAAAAGATGTGAGACACGTCCCAGCTATGCGTCTCAATCTTATCTCTGCTGGAAAGCTTGATGATGTGGGTCTGGTGAATTACTTTGGTGAAAGAAAGTGGAAGCTCACCAAAGAAAGTTTAGTCGTGGCTCGAGGAAAGAAGGAGGGGTCATTGTCGTGATGCTAGCCAAGCTATGCAAAGGGGAGGTGAATATCACCACCGATGATATGGATATATGGCATAGACGACTTGGACACATAAGCGAGAAAGGTCTTCACATACTCGCTCGTAACCAAGTTCTTCCTGATGTGAAAGGTAAAACACTTGATCCTTGTGCGCATTACTTGGCTGGAAAACAACATAAAGTTGCTTTCAAAAGATCTTCTCCACCCACAAGGAGAAAGAATATCTTAGATCTGGTACACACCGATGTGTGCTCAATGTCCGAGACGTCCATTGGCGGTGCATCATATTTTGTCACCTTCATCGATGACCATTCAAGGAAGGTGTAGTTGCACTTATTAAAAACAAAGGATCAAGTGCTTGATGCATTCAAGGAGTTTCATGCCCGAGTGGACTGCGAGACAGGAAAGAAGATCAAATGTGTCCGATCAGACAATGGAGGTGAATATAGAGATCCCTTTGAAGCCTATTGCAGGAAATATGGGATAAGACTAGAGAAGACTCCACCTAAGACACCGCAGTTAAATGGATTAGCCGAGAGAATGAATCGAACTATCGAGGAAAGAGTTCGATGTGTGCTCTCTCATGCCAAATTGCCTAAGTCATTCTGGGGGGAAGCTGTGATGACCGTTGTTGATGTCATCAACCTTTCACCATCGGTACCTTTGGACGGAGCTATCCCAGAGGAAGTTTGGTCAGGCAAAAAGGCTACCTACAATCATCTCAATGTGTTCGAATGCAGAGCATTTGTTCACATACCCAAAGATGAGAGAGCCAAGCTGGATGTAAAGACAAAGTAATGCATCTACCTTCGCTCGCCAAAGGATGAGTTTGAATACCGACTTTGGGATCCAATCAACAAGAAGATTGGTCGTAGCCGAGATGTGGTATTCTTCGAGGACCAAACAATTGAAGATATCCAGAAATCGGAGAGGCCAAGATTGAGAAGCAACTGTAGTATAGACCTTACACCGGCTCATCAAGAGGAGAATGTCACACCAGAAAATAATGAAGCTGAAGATCTCGAGCCTATCCTAGAGCCCAATAATCTAGAGACTCAAGATGAGTCAAGCTCTCCACTAGATTTGAGACGATCTTCGAGAGACCGAAGACCATCTACTCGTTATCCCACGGAAGAGTTTGTGATGGTCACCGATAAGGGGGAGCCTTAAAGTTATAAGAAAACCATAACTGACACTCATAAAAAAGAGTGGATAAAAGCCATGTAAGAGGAGATGCAATCCTTGCATGAGAATCATACTTACGAACTAATGGAGCTTCCAAAAAGAAAAGGAGCCTTGAAGAATAAGTGGGTGTATCGAATCAAGACCGAAGATAGTAGCTCGAAGCCTCGCTACAAAGCTCGGTTGGTTGTTAAGGGATTCAGTCAAGAGAAAGGTATTGACTTTGAAGAAATATTTTCTCCAGTGGTAAAAATGTCATCCGTCCGTGTTGTTCTTGGCCTAGCAGCGGTACAAGACTTGGAGATCGAACAACTCGATGTCAAGACAGCATTCCTCTATGGAGATCTAGAGGAAGAGATCTACATGGAGCAGCCAGAGGGGTTCAAAGTTCCTGGCAAAGAGAATTTGGTGTGCCGGCTAACGAAGAGTCTATATGAGCAAGCACCAAGACAATGGTACAAGAAGTTTGAGTCCTTCATGGCAGAACATGACTTCAAGAAGACGGAAAGCGATCATTGTGTCTTCACAAAGAGGTATGGAGGTGGCGATTTCCTCATACTCTTACTCTATGTTGATGATATGTTGATTATTGGACTAGATCGCACAAAAATTGATGCTTTGAAAAAGGATCTACGAAAGATCTTCACCATGAAAGATTTAGGACCGGCTAGACAAATCCTTGGAATGAGGATCACTCGTGATAGATCAAGAAAGTTATTGTGGCTATCACAAGAGAAGTACATTGAGAAAGTGTTGGAAAGATTCAACATGCACAAAGCAAAGCCGGTCAACATACCACTTGCTGGACACTTCAAGTTGAGTATGGAGCAAAGTCTAACAAGTGAGGAAGAAAAGAAGGAAATGAAGACGATTCCTTATTCATCCGTGGTAGGTAGTCTTATGTATGCAATGATATGCACAAGACCCGACATCGCCTATGCAGTTGGTGTTGTTAGTCGCTTCTTGGCCAATCCGGAGAAAGAGCATTGGGATGCAGTCAAATGGATCTTTCGGTATCTACGAGGTACTTCCAAAAAGTATTTATGTTTTGGAAATGGAAAACCTGTGTTAGAAGGATACACAGATGCAGATTTAGCTGGCGACGTTAATTCTAGGAAATCAACATCGGGATACCTAACTACTCTAGCAGGGGGAGCTGTTTCTTAGCAATCAAAGTTGCAAAAGTGTGTTGCTTTGTCCACTACCGAAGCTGATTACATCACAGCTACTGAAGCTTGCAAGGAGATGTTGTGGATGAAGAATTTGCTACTAGAGTTAGGAGTAGTCCAAGACAAGTATGTCTTGAAGTGCGACAATCAAAGTGCAATTTACTTAGCAAAGAACTCTACTTTTCATTCTCGCACAAAGCACATTGATACACGATATCATTGGATCCGAGAAGCTCCCGAAGAAAGGCGCATACATCTTGAGAAAGTTCACACGGAAGAAAACTGGTCCGACATGATGACCAAGGTAATACCAACAAATAAATTTGAGGATTGTTGTCAAGGTGACGGTTTTCTACTACCTCCCAATTAAGTCAGGAGGGGGAGATTTGTTGGGTTCCTTCCTTAATTGAGAATAATATGGAATTCTCTACAGATGTGGAGTATCCTAGAGCTTCATGGAAGAGTGTGGAAGGAAGTTGAAAGGTATAGTTTCATGGAGATCTCTAGAAATGGAGAATTCTAGAGAGTTGGTATAGTTTCATGGAGATCTCTAGAAATGGAAAATTGTAGAGAGTTAATCTCCACCCTTGGATCAAATTAATCTCCACCGTTCATTGTGGGTGTGGAGTAGTATAAATAGGGGTGGAAGTCTTCATTCCTGCTCACTCCAAAAACAAGTTCTTGTAATCCAAAGTGAGAGTTAGAGAGCCACTTTGAGAGAAAGTAAGATAACTTGAGAAGTTCTAATTCTCAAGCTTGAGTGAGCCACAAAATTGTGAGAGTGTGTTATAGAGAGTCAAATTCTTGTAATCCTACTACTCTTTGTATAGTAGAAGAATCTCCATTTGAGTTGTAAATCTCTCTTGCATCTATTTCTATCTATATCTTCAAGTGCCCATCTTAACTTCACGACGCGGGAAAATACCGAGTTTTTCCCAACATATGAGTATGTATATACATATATAATTAAGTCATATTAGAGTAACACTGATACCTTTTGAAGATCCTAATATACTTCAATTACCATCAAGAAAATCAGTCCTATATCCCTAATTAACTAGTAAATGATCTGAGTACCATGGCATCTAGCTGCAGATTGTTGCTGCATCTGCTGTGCAGGTGCACACATGAACAAACCCATCTTGTATACACATCCAGTGCCTTGTTTAAGTTGTGAGTATTGTGTTGCTTACTGAATTAAAGCTATTTGTTAAAGCAGGGCATCTCTGAAGTTTGTATTGTAATTATTTTGTTTCTAACTCCAGATAGCAGAATTATCATCTGACCCTTTCTTTTCCTCCTCAGTATGTTTTAATGACAATTTTTTGGCACTAAATTTAATAAGAGACAATAGTTAGTATAATACTTTCATTAGTTCTTTACTAATATCTCGCATTCTAGCTTTCGACGAAGATGCTTGATTCATGATTTTCATTTCATATCTATATCATGTTTTGCTTGAGATTTCCTTTAAAACTAACTTTTTTGGTGTCTTATCCTTTAGACTGATTTAATTGCCAAGTCTATGTAGTATGACAATGACAAATGGTGGTGAATATCGAGCATAAGAAAAAAATATGCTTCTGCTAAGATTGAAGTTGTTGTGCATTACTTGGAATACTGGATGAACAGAGCATCGGTGGCTAAGGCCCAGGTTGATCTATGATAGGAGAGGGAACTGTACTAGTAATGTTGAACAGTAGGGAAGTTTTAAGTTTGCTTGGGTTGATGATAATGAGTGACTAAAAAGATGAATTTGAACTCTCTAATGACTTATCTTAATGCATGCTCTACTTCTACAAAATATCTTCAATTAAATTTAATAATACATTGTATGCATATGTTTCAGTTTAGTGGAAGAATCTGGCTATACCTTATATACACACATACTTCATCAGTAAAGGGAGATTTTGATATATCACACCTATATGCACATACCTCCCATCAGCTTGGGAGAAGTTCTATGTTATATACATATATCTATAGATATATATCTTTCATGTCAGTACAAATAGTTTCTATAATTATTATAGATACTTCAATCAATAAATAGGATTCCTATATATATATATCATATATATATATATATATATATATATATACACGTACCTCATATCAGTGTAATGAATTTCTCTATCACATATATATATGCATATACATACTTCTATTCACTAAAGAATCTACTTTCCACTATAACCTGTATATACCTAATCTACTACATCCTGCATATATCTCAACTCAGTAAAGAGACTTTTCTACATATATATCTTAGATATATACATACATATACTTCATCTATATACAATAAATTCTTGAATGGCTACTGATGCATAACTACACTCATACACACATTCACATTGTTTGTTTACTGATTCTTATGATCTCATTTAAGTGAGTTATGTGTGATTTCAACCAAAGAGCTTCTTTCTCTCTATAACCTGCATATGGTCCATCCTTTACATAACTTGCATTAGCTTAATTTAAACAAAAGGGGTTTTATATATATGTCATATATATACATAATCAGTGAAGAGGGGGGTTTTCCAATGACATCTGAATATGCTTTACTTCATCAAAAGTCCTTTGACATATCATATATATATATATTTCATATCGGAGTAAGGGGTTTTCTATGTATACTTATGTTTCAACTCAGGGAAAGGAGTTTTCTATATTTCCTATATCCTGCATATGTTTTACTTTCTACACTATCTGCATAGGCTCATTTCAACAAAAGGGGTATTTTGTTTATGTATGCATATAACCAAGAACTGCGTTTTAGTAAATGGATTTATATACACTTTGTGCACACTTCTGTTCATAAAGGGATCTTATATATATATATATATATATATATATATATATATATATATATATATATATATATATATATATATAAATATATATATACAAACAATACGAATGAATGAATCTTTTTCCTTACTGTGAACGGATTAACAATGAAATAAAATGAAGAGATTATAATAAAAGATTTATTTTTGTGTTGATGGTTGAGTTGTGAATCTCTAGGAGTTGAGTGGGAGTCTTGTGAACCGGCAGATGAGATTTTGTGGATTTAGACCAGAGAAATCTTGGGTTTGTTATTGTGAAATTATGTCCGGCAGGATACACTAACTCTAGAGAGGAGGAATTTTTGTGTTCTATTACTAGGACATGCACTGGTGGGGATGTGATGGAACTTGAGAAACGTAAGTATATGCTCTTGGTTTTGTTAGTCCAACGGATGCGTTCCAGGACTATTTGTTGTTCTATCTCGAGAGGACATTTGTATGTTCGCGTGTCGAGGGTCTGCAGGCCTATTCACGGAGCATGCAGGGTGCATTCGCATGTCGATGGTCGGCATGCCTATTCACGAAATGTACTTGGTGTATCTGCACTTCGAGGGCCTTGCAAGCCTATTCGTGGGGTACACGGTTGGGAGGTGATTCTCTGGTTGTTGAGCTATTCTTACATGATGCTTGCGCATCGAGGGCTGTGATGCCTATTCGCGGAGTATTCTGGATCTTGTTTCCATCATCGTAGTAGGATTAGTTGCATAACAAGATATTTAACCCTATAAAATGGAGAACGTTAAGGGCTTGCACCAAACCTATGTAGTATGGAATGCATAGAATCCGACAAGTATGCATTAGAGAGTCGGCATATAGCAATTGTGTTTTCTTGACTTGGTTTTATGCATGTTGTTTCCTGTTTTCCTACACTTGACACTTAGTCTAGATCCACTTGTTATTTTCATGCTCTACTATTTGCTATCTTATATTCCTTGATATTTTCATGCTTTACTTATTGTTATTTCTTATTTTATTTATTCTTACTGTTAATACATGTTGTTTATGACTCAATGCTTTATGTTCTATTTATGTAGTTTTCTTTTGATGTCACTCACACCTTATGGCTGACCCCTGTAGTTTTGGGGTTAGGGTTATCTCTAGCCTCATGTTTTACAGGTAGGTGCCTATAGGTTGGGATTTGGATGCTTGTGCTAGAAAGATAATAGAGCTTATATAAATTGTAAAAGAAAGTGTTGTAAAGGAAGAATTTGTAATTCAAGGTGTTTTGTATTCCGCTGTGTTTTGTGAACAAGTGATGTAATAAAAGTTGAAATAAAAATTATCTGTGTTTTTGGCTATGTTTACTATTGCAATTGAAGTTGATGCTGGGAATTGTGCCACGTATTTTTGAGATATCACATTGAAAATTCGGGGCGCTACAATTTCGGTACTCAATAAAATAATTAGTCCTTGTAGGTTCGACACTCTTTTCACTTAACTATACTACTTATTGTGATTTTGTACACTTGCAAATATTCACATCAAGTTTTTGGCGCCGTTGCCGGGGACTAGTTATTCTTTTATTGATATTAAAAATTGCTTGATTATTACTAGTTTGGATTTTTTTGTTTTATTTTATTTTATTATTATTTTACCTCTTTATTTTCTTTTGACTTACTTTTTTTATTTATTTATTTTAATTATAATTTTTTTAAGTTTTTCTACATTTTTTAATACTTATATTTCAGGACATACAAGTACATTATCATGGTAAACAATGAGGAAAACAAGGCGTTGGAAGACTATGCTTTGCCCTCAATTAATGGAGCAACATCAAGCATAAAGAGACCGATTATTGAAGCTAACAATTTTGAGATTAAACCGGCGATTATTCAAATGATTCAACAAATTGTTCAATTTTGAGGACTATCGCACGAGGATCCTTATGTTCACATTGCAAACTTTCTAGAAATTTGTGACACTTTCAAGTATAACGGAGTATCAGATGATGCAATTCGATTAAGACTCTTTCCTTTTTCACTAGGAGATAAGGCTTGTCTTGGCTAAATTTTCTACCACCCGGTAGTATTACTACTTAGGAGGGACATGCACAAAAATTTCTGGCTGAGTATTTTCCGCCGGCAAAGACAGCGACGCTAAGAAATCTAGAAAATGATATTACCATCTTCATTCAATTTGAGACCGAGTCTTTGTATGATGCATGGAAGAGGTACAAAGAGTTATTGAGAAAGTGTCCTCATCATGAACTACCGAAATGGCTGCAAATTCAAATATTTTATAATGGTTTGGGAGTTACAAATCGATCTATGGTTGATGTAACAGTTAGAGGTGCACTAATGAGCAAAACTCACGAAGCAGCCTATGAATTTTTAGAGAAGATGGCATCTAATAGTTACCAGTGGTCTTCAGAGAGAACAATGCCAAGAAAAGTGGCTGGAGTTTTTGAACTTGATCCTGTTACTACTTTAACTGCACAAATTGATATTTTATCTAAACAATTAGGTAATATGAATGTTAATTCTATTCAAACTAATATTATTTGTGATCTTTGTGCAGGAAATCACTCAAGTGCAGATTGCCAAGTGGGAAACCCTTTTGCTCCATCAAATGCCGAACAAGCAAATTTTGTGTCAAATTTTCAAAGACAAAACAATCCTTATGTAAACACATAAAATCCAGGATGGAGAAATCACCCCAACTTTTCTTGGAACAATAATCAATGTGGAGCTAGACCACAACAAAATTTTCTACAACAAGAAAAGAAGTCGACACTTAAAGATATGTTCATGCAATACATGCAAAAGACAGAACAATACATGCAGAAGACAGATTTGGCGATACAAAATAATACGGCTTCAATTCATAATCTTGAGGTTCAAATTGAGCAGCTTTCAAATATTCTTACAGAGAGAACAGCAGAAAACTTACCCGCAACACCGTGACCAACCCCACAGAGCATGTTAAAGCAATAACACTAAGAAGCGGGAGGATAATTGAGCAACCACAAGAAGAAAATGGCGAGCAAAATGTGGTTGAAAAGGAAGAAGAGTATGAACCAATTGTGGAGGAACAAACGCAGCATGAGCAAGTAACTTTTGATATCTTTAAATCCATGAAGTTTCCTATCGGAGAACAGTCATCTTTTCAAGTAAGTGAAATTGATTTAATTGTGGGCGAGAAACATAAGGCTGAAGTTGAAAAGTTACCAATCGAAGTATGTCCAACAAATTCAGCAAGTCTTGAATATGAAAAAGAAAATATTTTTGAATATGTTATGTATTTGGATGTTGCACCATCTATTCATCCATTTTCTCAGCAAAAATTCAAAGAGGTGGGAATATCAAAGACTTCATCTTCAAGAAAGAAACGACTGAAATTCGAGCCGCTACCATCAAGCTTGAAGGATGTGTAACACCCCGAATTCCAAAATGCAACTGAATTCGAAGTTCCACAGGATTTTGACACTTCATTTCGTACAATTTTATAAGAAATTTAAAACTTTTATTATAACAATGATTACATCAGAGTCTTTTACATCAATACGCAGCGGAAAATAGAATACAACAATAATAAATGTGCAACTGTAACAACTTTGACATTTGAATAATCATCAACAACTATTTCATCTTTATATCTTCTTGTAAACTCCAAGTCCTGCATATAAAACTGTGGGCACGTCAGTTGCTTACAACTGACGAAATATTATACACGGCCATTCTCTCTATGCCGGAAACAGTATAACGATTCTTAAATACTTTAGCAAACATGAACTTGATCACAAATAAAGCTACAAAGGGACTATCCTATTGATGTCGTGTTGTGCTGTGCACTTAGTCCTTAATGCAGTTATTTAATATTGCATGACACTAATGCACACTTGTTCGAATTCTATGCATCCCATACTACATAGGTCCGAGGGCAGACCCTTAATCGTTCTTCATCTTGTAGGGTTCAATCCTTTGCCATGACTTAAACTATTACGATAACTATGGTAAGTATCCTATATGTTCTATGATCTACGAGCCCATATCCAGGCAGCCTGGAGGGGAATCCTACGCACTGACATGACGCATCAAGCAGGCAGACTATGGACAATTCAACCTCCGTCATGGAACGATGGCACCACCCGTAGTCACCAAACACCCCACAAGCGTCGCCATCGGGATGATAATTTCGGAGTAGTGCTCACGCCATGTCATGACGCATCAAGCAGGCAGTCTGTGAATCACTCTCACACCGCCAATCCGATGGCCCTCATACTCGTATTTTTCTCTTACTTTCATCACATCTTCACTATGTATCTAATCCTTACAATTGTTTGTTTTAAAAGAAAATCATCACAACCTACAACTAGCTTACCCTACCGGACTTAAATCAAAACAAAAGAAGACAGTCAGCCTACCTGGCTACTTCTCAAGAGGCGCTCAACCCTCAACGGTTAGCTCTCAAAATCATAAATAAAACTGCCGGTCACTAGGGCCTCGCCTAGCCTCTAGATTCTACCAACTATCTCTTTCTAGAGTTCAACCATATGCCATAATCAATCTCAAATAATCATTTCCATTTCTTTCATTCACAAACCCTTTCTCAAAAACATTTCTTTCATAATCTCATAACATGAGAAACAAATTCAACAACTTTTCATCAATTTAATCATTCAGAACCTTGTGTTCAAAATCAAGTAATCTTAGTCAAGTATTAATAATCATAAAATCTCATATTTAATCTTACTCAACTTTCACATATCAAAAATCAAATTCAAACTCAAGAAAATTCATCAGCCAAGACAGCAGCAGTCGACCGTTAAAAGTGGCCATTTGGCTGTTCTGTGAGACTTCAAAACTCAAGAACCAAAATGCCAGTTCAGTCGACTATGGACAAATGCCCAGTCAACTGTCCTGCAAAACTTTGAAGTACAAAAACAATACAGTCAGTTCCGTCGACTGATGGTAAGGGATCAGCCGACTGTTCTGCAAAACTTTG
Organism: Hemerocallis citrina; assembly: GCA_017893485.1. Taxonomy (NCBI): domain Eukaryota; kingdom Viridiplantae; phylum Streptophyta; class Magnoliopsida; order Asparagales; family Asphodelaceae; genus Hemerocallis; species Hemerocallis citrina. The sequence continues at coordinate 209,564,233 of CM030366.1, forward strand.
AAAACTCAAAACCAATAATCAAGACAGTAATAGTCGACTGTGGAAAGTAGACAGTCGACTGTCCTGCTGACAAAAACCGAATTTTAATACTTGACAGTCGACTGTCGATTGCACCAGGTTGCAGTTTAAAGTGGATCCTGAATATATCTTCGACCTTTCAATTGATTTGTACTTCTATAAACATATAAACCATCTTTCGGAATGTATTCTTTCGAAAAACAATATCGTACATGTTCTTAAATTCATAAGTTTTCCATTTTTGCAATATAATAAAATCTTTTCTTCAAAATGCATAAAAACACATATAATCAATTTCCCAAATAGAATGTTGTCTTTTATCAAAAATTACTTTATAAAAATCTCTATACTCATAAAAATAAATATTTTTGAGGTTAGAATCAAACAATTTTTTTCTACACCCTTGCATTATTTTGACCAATGTCTTAACATGCATCAATTCCATACAAATCAATTCTAGCATTCCAAACTGGCAATCATAACAATTTAGAGAATAGATTAAGCAATTTACATCTACCACACCAATTAAAATTTAGCAGTTCAACTCTACATTAATTTGTATGTAATCTCATCATACCAATTTAAATTCAACAAATAAATTGTATATTATCTATCATGCAATTTCTACTCCTAAATTAGAAAGAATTTAAGAAACACCCACCTAAAGTTGAAGAATTTGTATTCAAATGAACTCCTAGAATTAGGAGCTCCTAAAGAAACTTCCGATTGCAACCTCCTTGAAATCCGTGACCAAAGCAAAGCCTCCAATCCATCTCGGCAAAGTAATCAGCACCTCCATCTCATTTCGGCTAGCAACACCCAGCATCTCTTCTTCACATATATATACATATGACTATATATATACATATGCTAGAATAGGTTAACATATGTATGTGTATTAGGTGGAGGAGTAGGTTGAAGTACACAGTGGGTTAGCTTGGATTGGATGGCTCTTGGCTTCGGAATAGACAGGGAGGGAAGGGGAGAAATGGTGAACAGGTGATTGGATTGTTTGGTGTATATGTATATCCATATACATCAATTGTATGATGGAGAAAAGCTAAACATGAATGCTGGATTGTGTGTTGCTTGGCTTTGCTTTTCGGATTGGAAACAGGGAAAGAGAAGGAAGGAGAGAATGTAGAAGGCATGAAGGATAATAGGGTGTAAGGGTAGTTTTATAAGAGAATAGTAAGGTAGTTATAATAACCACTCTCCACTAAAACTACCACTAATCCACTAAACCACTCACAAATTCAAACTCAAAACTCCCTCCACCCAAAAGCAACCAGTCGGCCATTTCCCCCCCAAATTAAGTGTGCACTTTGCACGTGTGCACGTGCACGTGCTTTGTGTACACTCCAAAATAAATTATTTATTTAATTCTTTTAAAATAATTATTTATATATGTAATAAACATATAAAATTAACTTAAAAATTATACTTTTCATGAATGATAAAAATAGACAGACACATTTTATGAAATTTACTTTGAAAGAAGAATACTCTTAAACACGTGCGTCGCCCGTAAAATCTCAAAAATACAAAATTGACTTTATCAATCGAGAAATATTTATAATTAATCGGAATACAACATAAAAATATATTTAATATACATATTCGATGATGTACTCAAACGTACAGAAAACACGTGCATTGCACGTACAAAATTATTTTAATTAAAATAGATGAAAAATTGAATTCTGTTTACAAAACGAATTTAAACACGTTATAAAAATAAATAATTGAAACTCGTCGAAAACATTGCACGTAACGGTAGAATACCCGAAATCGACACGTGCATCGATAATACGCAAAAACACGTAAAAACACAAAGATTGAAATTTAGCATTTGAGTTGTCTCAATTGGGATTTTAAGAATACGAGAATACGTAAATAGTCAGAATTCAAAATACATATCAAAATGCGTTACGGATCTCACCAGTAATGATACAAAATGCACGTGAGTAACACCCGAGGGCAAAATTATCATTTAAATTTTGTGGGGTGTTACAGGATGCGCAGAAAAAAAAAATCTAATCCACATATGAAGAGAATTATTGAAAAAGAGGTTCATATGTTGTTGGATCTTGGCGTCACATAACTATCTCCCTACCAAGTCTGGCTGAAGACTTAAAACTTAGCGCTTCTTGGGAGGCAACCCATGTTTTCTTTTTATTGCATTAGATTTGGTTTTTCTTTTAGTTTGTTTTAATTTTAATTTTTGATTTTATTTTTGTAGGATTGCACTAGTTTGAAAGTCGCCGGGCGGAGCTGTTTTCTACACCTGAATTGATGGTTGTTTTTGCGTAGGATGGAGTCAGAATCTGGAAAAGTGTTTTAAAGAGAGATTGTAGATAATTGTCTTAGCTTTCTAGAACAAAAAGAATCAGGCCATTTGGACACCTACAGCTCCATATATCGCTGAAATACTGAACGTCGCGCGTGCACAATTTTAACAGGAATCAGGGGAGGAATTTTGAACTTTTTGCATTATTTTTGTTTTTGTTTTTCCTTTTCCATTGAGGACAATGTGATATTCAAGTTTGGGGGAAGGGGTACAAATTTAATTGTTATTTTATATATATTTGAAAAGAAAAATAAAACAAAAAGGGGTTTCAATTAGGCTCACTTTTACACTTTTGAGTTCTTTATTGTGCTAAAGCGTAGAAATAATTTTTTTTAGGATAGAAAATTGCTTATAAAGCAAGATTAAGCATACTTATTTAGTTTAGGATTATTGAATTTCAAAATTTCTTACACAATTGTGACAGTCATGTGATTATACATAAAAGAAAAATGTGATGTTTTTTCTTGTGATTATCCCCTTTGATCTAGTCCTAAACAGAGTTTAAGTAAATAGAATGATAATAATTAAAAAAAAATGAATAAATTCTATTTACTCCAATGTTTTGAGTTGCTTAGTAAGTAGGGATATTCATCACCAATATTTTCTTTTAAGTCAAACGACAACTTGAAATATGAGTATGCAAAGCACTTTAAGTTTGTGACTTGTTGAGTAACCGGGTGAATTCATCACAAATGTTTGCATCTGCATCAAAAGGAAAGTGACAACTTAGAGAAGAGACCAAAAAAAAAAAAATCTAGTTTGCTACTCGGTTTGTAGTACTGATAAGGAGAAATCAGAGATGAAATTGTTACATACTATAATTATATTAATTGCATGACAAATATGATTGGGTTTGGAATTATGAATGAATAATAGCACTGGAGAAAGTGAGTATGCATGGTTTTACTTTATTTGCCGTTGTTTATATTTTAATTGAAATTTTGATACGTGCATGATGAGATCTCTTGGTGTGATGAGTTGAGCTTATTATTAATTATTATTCCTTTATTCATGGTTTTACTTTTTACTCGAAGACAAGCAAAATCTTAAGTTTGGCGGTATTTGATGTGTCTAATTTTTATATAAATATTTGTACTCATTTACCCATAAAAATTGCTTATACTCGTCTATCTTGTTAATAATTCATCTTATTTCCATAGATATTAGTTAATTAATTATTTTTGAAGTAATAAGACTTTTTGATGCAAAAGGTAAAGATTTTTGATAAAAATCAACAAACAAAACAAGGAGAGTGATTGATTAATTTTTATTGATTTGTTGAATTTTGAATTTCACAATTTGACCATATGATTTTTTTTATTATCGATTAGGGGTTAGAATGGAATTTTGGAATTTAAATAAAAAAGAACGAAAAAAAGAAAGAATGCACCGGATTTTTAAAATTGATTAGTAGTTAAAGATTTATCTTAATCTATTTTAAGTAATTATCTAATATTAATTAACTAAACCTCTCTTAAACTAACCTAACCCTAACCCTAATATTAACTATTAACTAAACCTCTCTTAAACTAACCTAACCCTAACCCTAATATTAACTATATATATATATATATATATGAGTCTTCTTCCGTTGCAAACGGGCCGGAACGGGTCTGTTCGCACAGACCCGTGCGAACTTCGATCTGGACCGTTGGATCAAATCATATTTTTTTAATAAAATCTGGCCTTAACCCGTTGTTGGGAAGAACGGGTTAAGGCAAAATTTTATTAAAAACATAGCCTTAATCCGTCCTTCCCAAGAACGGGTTAAGGCTATCTAAATTCATTTTTATTGACATACAGTTTGTCTTCTTCGGCGATATCTTTTCGCCCCTTCTTCTTTCTTCGACGAACCCAACCCAACGGGAAAAAAACCCCTAGCTCCGACATCTCCGTCCGCTCTCCCTCTTCTCTCCCAACTCCGAAGATCGAAACCCTACTCTTTGTGGAAGTCGAACTCCGACGATCGAAACCCTAGCTCCGAAGTCGAGCTTTGATCGAAACCCTACTCCTCCGAATCAATTGTTTGGCTTGATTTGGACCTATCTTGTAAGGTATACACTATTTATTTACCTCAATATTCTACATTTGTATTATTTTTTTGAATTTGTGTGTAGTAAATTATTTAGAAATTGGAAAAAAATTATATGCGTTAGTAGATTTTAGATGTAGAATCGGGTTGACTTCAAGTATATTCAATTGCCGAATTATGTTGCTTGCGTTAGTAATTTGTAGAATTAGAATTGTATATACAAAATTAGTTAGAAACTTTTCAGTGCGGTTATGGTTGAAAACCCTGCAAACGACCGTAAAAAAATACGAAACATTCCGAGTAGGTTCGTCTCACGTAGTACAAGCCACACCAACGTGTAGAAGTGAGTTTCGACTCACGGTTTGAGAGATACGGCCGCGTATCGCTTTTGGTTGGAAAAAAACCAAGTAAAGCGGTAGACGGTCGTATCTCGCAAACCGTGACTCGAAACTCGCTTCTATAAGTTCGAGTGGCTTGCCCTACGTGAATCCGACCAAGTCGGAAAGTATTAAAATTTTCGGATGCCGTTTGTGTGGTTTTCTCAACTTCGTCGCATTACAAGTTTCAGACTTAGAATTTTCTAAGTGCGGGTAGATTAGAAAACCCTTCAAACGACCTCCAAAAAAACCTTGCGAGTTGGTTGGTGTTACCTACGAGAAGCCAAACTAATTTGTAGAAGTGAGTTTCGACTCGCTGTTCGAGAGATACGGCCGCGTATCGCTTTTGGTTGGAAAAAAACCAAGTAAAGCCTTAGACGGCCGTATCTCGCAAACCGTGACTCGAAACTCACTTCTACAAGTTCGGGTGGCTTGCCCTACGTGAATCTGACCAAGTCGGAAAGTATTAAAATTTTTGGATGCCGTTTGTGCAGTTTTCTCAACTTCCTCGCATTACAAGTTTCAGACTTAGAATTTTCTAAGTACGGGTAGATTAGAAAACCCTTCAAACGACCTCCAAAAAATACGAAACCTTGCGAATTGGTTGGTTTTACCTACGAGAAGCCAAACCAACTTGTAGAAGTGAGTTTCGACTCACGGTTCGAGAGATACGGCTACGTATCGCTTTTGGTTGGAAAAAAACCAAGTAAAGCGGTAGACGGCCGTATCTCGCAAACCGTGACTCAGAACTCTCTTCTACAAGTTCGGGTGGCTTTCCCTACGTGAATCCGACCAAGTCAGAAAGTATTAAATTTTTCGGATGCCGTTTGTGCGGTTTTCTCAACTTTCCCGCATTACAAGTTTCAGACTTAGAATTTTCTAAGTACGGGTAGATTAGAAAACCCTTCAAACGACCTCCAAAAAATACGAAACCTTGCGAGTTGGTTGGTGTTACCTACGAGAAGCCAAACCAACTTGTAGAAGTGAGTTTCGACTCACGGTTCGAGAGATACGGCCGCGTATCGCTTTTGGTTGGAAAAAAACCAAGTAAAGCGGTAGACGGCCGTATCTCGCAAACCATGACTCGAAACTCGCTTCTACAAGTTCGGGTGGCTTGCCCTACGTGAATCCGACCAAGTCGGAAAGTTTTAAAATTTTCGGATGCCGTTTGTGCGGTTTTCTCAACTTCCTCGCATTACAAGTTTTAGACTTTCAATATTTTGGTGCGGTTAGAGTTGAAAACACTTCAAACGTCGTCCAAAAAATACGAAACTTTGCGAGTTGGTTGATCTCACTCAAACACAACCCACCTCAACATGTAGAAGTGGGTTTGGTATTACGGTTCGAGATATACGGCTGTGTATCGGTTTATTTCGGTTTTTTACCACCTAAACCATCTTACACGCCCGTATCTCTTCAACCGAGATTTGAAACTCACTTTCACAATTAGGGGTGACTTATGCTACGTGAATTCAACCAATTTCACATTCAGTCCTTTTTTGGTTTTCATTCGTGTGTTTTTCCCCGCAATCTCGGTATGTTTGTTTTGTTGTCATTCGTACCAACCATATTTTAAATTTTTTGGCAGATAGATAAATGGCAAGAACAAGGCAACCGAGAATCCCGTCCGAAAGCACTAGTGGCACACCAATTACTGAGATAAGATTGATTATTATTATTGGTTTTAAATACGAATATGTAACATTATCTCAATAATAACATTTGTTATATTTATTCGTGTAGATTGGTGGCCGTCAATCCACATCTGCTGAGGCAGGTGCGTCGTCCTCGGTTCCCGTTACATCACCCGGTCCCGTAGACACAAGCATACTCACCTTGCAACCCAAACACCGATCCGAAGCCGTGTGGAATGGGTTCGATAAAAAATGTAATTTCCGGAAGCACGCAGTTCTTCCTTTCGACCCCCGTATCACGCCGTATGTGGTGGAGGCCGGTTTCTACAGAGCTAGATTCATTCACTGAGTTAAGCTAGATCAGCCACTCCTTACAGCTCTAGTCGAGCGATGGAGGCCGGAGACCCACACATTCCACCTACCAGTGGGTGAGATGACTGTGACCCTACAAGATGTGGCAATGATAACTGGACTACCAATAGATGGGGTTGCCATGACGGGGAACATGGACTTCGATCGAGTTGAAGTTGTTCGTGATTTACTCGGCATCGACCTGCAGTTGATAGTTAACGAAAAAAAGAGGCCGTTGAAAAAGAAATCCGCGAAAATGTACCCGTAAATTTTGATGAAGATTTATTGTCTGAACAAATAGAAGCTGCGAAAGATAAAGCGGAGGAAGAAGTGATGGCTGAAACCTTCGATGGTAAATCACTGTACATCAGCTGGTTAAAATTTCAGTTCAAGGAGGAATATTTGGCTCCCGATTCGGACGAGCAAACCCTGACGTACTATGCACGTGCATACATTTTCAGTTTGATAGGGGGACTTATCTTCCCGAACTCATCCGGATCAACTGTGCCACTAATGTACCTACGGTTGTTGGAGGATTTCCGGCATGCGGGTCGTTTTAGTTGGGGGAGTGCAGCACTGGCGCTACTATATAGGAATTTGTGCACATGTTCTTTAGGTAGCGTACAGATGGGTGGCCCAATGGTGCTACTGCAGATCTGGAGTTGGGAACGCATCCACATCGGACGTCCCCGTATTATTGAGCTTACACCGGATTGGTTGGCCAACCCAGGGGCAGCGGAGTTGTTACCTCCTCTAGGAGCATATTGGGCGGGTCGGCACACGTGGGTCGATAACCCACGCCAATCTCTAACCTACTACAGAGATGAGCTAGACAACCTGCAGGACGAGTTCGTCAATTGGGAACCGTACTCGGCCGACAGGTTGCAACGGGTTCCTCCAGTCTGCCTAGACAGATCCCTTTGGTTGACGGCTGCACCTCTTGTGAATTTTGGAGTTGTGGAATTCCAGTATCCTGATAGAGTCTTGCGGCAATTCGGATATCAACAGAAGATTCCCAATGTCAGGTCTTATGATAAAAAGTTGCTCGAGGTCAGGAGAACGGGACGGGTGCCCAACTTCGATTGGACAGATTACCATCGTTACCACGTAGCCAACTGGAACACCATGCGGTGGCAAATGACACCAGATATGATGTACGTCGCGATACCATATGATGGCTCCCTCCAGCAGGCATACATGATGTGGTACAAGCGAATAATCCGGTTGTATGTTTCTCCAAAGGCCGCCGTACCAGCTGGTGTGCAACTTCCCATTCCCCCTACCTAGGCAGAACCAGCTCCAGCATATTCCTCCTCCCAGCCGATGTAACAACCAAGGGCTGAGACATATCAAAAAACGGTCAGTCAAATTTCATATAGTTTGTACGCATGTACTGTATTTAATTGATGCCGCTAATTATGAATGATGTTTAAATTGGAATTTTTCACCAACTGTAGCTGGAAAACGCATGGGAGGTTGTTCGAACAGCTGCTCGCGTCTTGAAGACTAGGATACCTGAGAGCTTCAAGGAGGTAATCCGGGAGATGCTAGCCCCGTGCCGTCGTACTCTGGAGGACGCGGGTGAAGGTCCACAAGTTGAGGCCTATTTGAAAGCCAACTTGCCATCAACAGGTTTTAGGCGAAAACAAACTGTGAGTAGGGGAATTTGCATCGCCGAGCCAAATCCCGAAGATGTTGATGAGGAACAGTCGTCGGATGATCCTGATTCTCCCCAGACACAAGGCAGACGGCGAAATCCTCAAAGGAAGCGGAACCCTCCCGATCAATTCACACCTAGCGGTCGCAAGCCGCGTGGCTGTAGAGGGTAGTCTCTAATACTCTGTAATAGCGTATCTTTTGGTTGGTGATTTTGTTATCGCAGTAACTAACGTATTGTTTGTTTCTATGTTGATAAATTGTTGTAGGTGAATACCGAGCATGGTGTGCAAGCCAAAGTGGAGAACGCCTTCATTTGTAATTTTTGTATTTTGGACATGTGCAACTTCATATGTATAATTTTGGTGTAAATTTTTGAAAATTGAATTCACTTCAATTAATTAAGTATTGGCTAATGAATGTCCTATTTTTGAACTTCACATATATATTGTTGGGAACATGGATTTCTGTATTGTTGTGGTTACCGCTATATATATGTAGTTGTATTGTTGTGAACTGAGTTCTCAACTCTTGTCCTATGAATTGTTGTTGTGAGGTTGTATTGTTGTGAACTCAGTTTCAGTATTCTTGTGAGTTGTTCTGAGGTTGTATTTTTCACCAAGACACCTGTACTGATTGGGCCGAAATATCCCTACCTAACCCGTCATTGTAGATAACGGATTACCTACACCTAATCCGTCATCGACAATAACAGGTTACGTAGACATATATTGGCCGAAGTTTTTTAATCTCAGGTTTGTACATGATATAGATCTGCCAAAATAGGTAAACTTACTCCGTTATTGTCAATAACGGGTTAGTTGTACCTAACCCGTTATTGTGGATAACGGGTTAAGAAGACATATATTAGCCGAAGTTTTTTAATCTCAGGTCTGTACATGATATAGATCTGCCAAAATAGGTCAACTTACCCTGTTATTGTCAATAACGGATTAAGCTCACATAACCCGTTATCGAAAATGACGGGTTAAGAACACATATAATGCCAGACGATTTTTAATCCCAGGTTTTTAGTTGACAAAGTTCTGCCAAAATAACTCAGCTTAACCCGTTATTGAGAATAACGGGTTAAGAACAATTAACCCGTTACCCTTAATAACGGGTTAAGTAGATATATATTAGCAGAAGAATTTTCATCTCAGCTCTGTAGGTGATCAAGTTCTGTGAAAATTGTTTTACTTAACCCGTTATTGTTAATAACGGGTTAGGATAACTTAACCCGTTATCCTCAATAACGGGTTAAATAAGAAGATGTTTTTATCCTTTCTACAAATTTCTCTTCACTCTTTGCGAGAATTGTCTCCTGAACTGTGCAAAGTGACATTAATATGCCCATAAATTGTTTATAATTTTTATTAATTTTCATTTACTACCTCGTGACTAACTACTATAAATTTGTTACCATAATAAGTGTTGTGAAAGTTAAAAAATTAAATTACGAGATTTTTGTACCAAGGGTTAGGGTTAGGGTTAGGTTAAGATAGGGTTAGTGTCGGGTTAGGGTTAGGGTTAGGTTAAGATAGGGTTATTGGTGAGTGTATGTTTTTTGTTTTGATTAATTAGGTTCATATTTATGGATCCCCACATTTATATTTGACTTTGCAACATGTGGAACCACATGTAAAACATGGCAAGTATCTTAATTTGTGGTACGAGTCGTTAACTTGTAGTACATTAACAGGCCGTTCTAAATTTCCACACTAATGAATCCATCCATCCATCAGTCAATCAAATTGAAGGTTCAAATCAGGGCTAATCAAATATATCTTCCCTCACATGTCTTTATTGTGCTACTACATGTGAACTTGTGCCCCCACATGTGATCAGATCCAGTTCTTGTTAGCTAAGTAATTATATCTGGTGGCATTGCGCTTTAATAACGCAGAGGTGCTTTTCCATTAGGAATACCATCATCATCACAGTTGATCCAAATCTGTATTGGTCTTTTTGTACGTGGATGTGGGGATCTACATGTGGTTTTCCCCCATATAGGCTACATGTGGGATCTACATGTGGTTTTTTTTTCCATATAGGCTACATGTGGGATTCTACATGCGGTTTTCCCCCATGCAGGCTACATGTGGGATCCACATGTAGTTTTTTCCCCATACAGGCTATATGTGGGGATCTACATGTGGTTTTTTCCCATATAGGCTACATGTGGGAATCTACATGTTGTCTCCACCGAAGAAGTGGTGTTGTCATTTAAGCCAAGTGACCACCACAAGCCAGAAAAATTTGAACATACACCTAAGTGGGAAAAAGCACCAAGCTAAACAAGCATAACTCAGCACCCGCCTACTATTATTGCAGACACTTCAATATGGGGAAAAACTAAACTACATAACCACATGTACATCCCCATATGTAGCTTATATATGGGAAAAATCCTATGTACAAATCCAGTTCTTGATGGCCAATTAATCTCATCTGATGACGAGATGCGGATCACATGACGCATCTGGTTAGGCTTTTCCAGTAGGGATGCCGGCACATGTGGGGATGTACATGTGTTTTTTCCTTGTAGATTTTACTTTGCAACATGTGGAACCACATATACAACATGACAATAATCTTAACTTGTTCTACAAGTCGTTAACTTGTTGTACATTAACGGGCCGTTCTAAATTCCCAGATTAATGAATCTTAACATGCAGTTTTTGTTAGCCAAGTAATTAGATCTATCCCGCTGAAGGGCATTATAAGATATATGGAACACTAACAGGTTTATCAGTCTCACAAACTTTAAGTTGTAGCAGAGATTCTACCCGTTTCATGCCTCTCTATCAACGGCAAATTAGAATGAGGAATAGCAAGAAATCCTAAAATGATTCTTATCAGTCCTTCCACAATAAGTGCATCCCTCATGTACCCATCCCTCATTAGGGGATCTACATATGGTTTTTCCCATACATAGGCTACATGTGGGGATCTACATGTGGTTTTTTCCCCATATAGACTACATGTGGGATCAATCTACATGTGATTTTTCCCCCATATAGACTACATGTGGGGTCTACATGTGGTTTTTTTTTCATATAGGGTACATGTGGGATCTACATGTAGTTTTTTCCCCATAACAAGCTAAACAAGCAGAACTCAATCTCAAAACAGACACTTCGATATGGGAAAAAGAGTGGAGACTTTACATTTGGGGATCTACATGTGGATGTAGCCAATATATAGGCTACATGTGGGGATTTACATTTGGCTATGTACTTTAGGTTTTTCTCATATTGAGCTTGTTCTACTACGAAGAGAAAAAGAGTGGAGAGTCTAACGCTACATTAACCCCTAACCCTAACCCCCAACCCTAACCTACTAACCCTAGACTAACCCTAACCCTAACCTACAACATTTTTTTTATTGTTTTTTATGAACCAAAATACAAATTAATTTGTGTTAATTTTAATATTCGTTTGATGATATCAATTTTATATTGGTTAGTTACGTGGCTAGGAATGGAATTAAAAAAAATATATGAAAAAGCAGAGAACATACATATGACTGTCTATTTTGTAGAGTTCAGAAGACAATGTACGTAAAGAGTGGAGAGGCGTATGTGATTAATGATAGAACTTAAATATCTATAAACTCTTTACGGGAAACTTATTACCTATCATCTCCCAGCTACAAATATTAACGTATTTAATGAATAATTTATCATAAATTGTTTTCATTAAGTGAACTATAAGTTATATTTATAAACTTGTTTACACATTTTTTTACATGCGAGTTAATAATTATGAGTACTACCGATTTAGGTACACTTAACCCGTTATTGACGATAACGGGTTACAAGTACTTAACCCGTTATCGTCTATAACGGATTACGTTAACGTATATTTCGCCATCTACTTATGCAAGTAGCCATAAACTTCTGCAAATATAAGTGTGCTTAACCCGTCGTTGGTGATAACGATCTTCGTTAACGTAACCCGTTATCCGTAACAACGGGTTACATTGACAAAGATTGGCAGTGGTTCATCATGTACAGACCAAGTTCTGGAACATGATCAAGTACACTTAACCCGTTCTTGGTACCAACGGGTTAAGTGTAATTAATTCGTTGTCACCAACAACGGGTTAACCAGGTGTAATTTACAGACATCGACTGTACATTTTGAGACAATTGCTGTCCTTGCTGCTCTTTTTTCGAGACTTGTATCATGTCTTTGTTGACTAACAGGTTTATCCTTATTGTCTTCTTCTTCTTCATGTTTGAGTATTCCTTGTCTTCTCCTTCTCCTTGTGTTGATCCAGATCCATTACCTATTGATGAGCAGTGAGAAACCCAAGTTGTCTATCATATCATGCTCCCCTCCTTCTTTTTCCTAGCCTATAACTGAGAGAGTTGGACTCATAACTCAAATGAGTCTTCTCTTCTTCTCTTAGGAACTCAAATGAGAGGCTTCAATTTTCTCTTCTTCTCTTCAAAAATATGAGGAATCAATGTTCTCTTCTTCTCTTCAAGACCACTTTTTTCTTCCTAATAGGGAGGAAGAAGTTTGAGTTGTAGAAGAAATTTGAGTTCAAGGATGGTCACCTACAATTGTTCTTGTATATGAAGATGCAGGAGTAGAGAGACTTGTTTCAGTGTACAAGTGCATGCTCGGTTTCTCTCAAGCGGTAGGGAGGGCCGCCGGCTCTGCCTTTTTTTTCCACAGTGTTTCTGTTAGTCTTCTATTTTTTTAGCTTTTAGATGTGTTTGCATAAGTAGCAATTGTCCGCCTTTCATACACATTCGTACTCTATTGTTACACAGAGTGTAAAAATTCTCTGCTTTCGTCGGATAGAGTAGTGGTGGGTGTCACAGTGTATTCATGGTACTTTTCAGCTTCTTGGCATGCACACCTCACAATCGTGCAACAAATAGTACGAATATGAGGAGTGCGTGTCAAGAAGTTGTTAAGAACTTTGAATATACGGTTACACCCACTACTACTCTATCCGACGAAGCGGAAAATTTTTACCTCTGTGTAATAGTAGTGAACGAAATTGTATGTAGGGGGTACAACTGGCTACTTATGCATTCAAAAAAAGGCAGAGTCAGCAGTCCTTCCTTCCACTTCGAGAAGAAAGCGAGCATGTACTTGTATACTAAATTAATTTCAATTTAGGAGTAAAGTATCAAAGGATGACTTTGTAATGTCAACTAGCATGCGGATCATGTACAATTTTCTATGTTTCTTCAAACAATATGTTATTGCCAGTTTGTAATGTTCCTTTATATGAATAAATTTGGTTTTGCAAATGGCTTGTTGTGAATGAATAGATTTGTATATGTATCAACAAAAGAAGATATATCCAACACCCGCGAAAGTTAACATACATATTTTTAAGCGGAAAATGAACAAATATGTATATGTATCAACAAAAGAAGATATAGTCCACAAAGTTGAAAGCACTGTAAGAAATTCTTAACCTAACCCGTCATCCCCAATAACGGTTTATGGGATATAAATCGTCAACGCCAATGACGGGTTAAGTGGAGAGATATTGGCCGAACTAAAACCCCTATATGTGAAGTATTGGTTAAGGACTGCCAATATCTATCTCCTTAACCCGTTATTGAGGATGACGTGTTAAGTTATCTTAACTCGTTATCCCCAATAACGGGTTAAGGTATACAGTATCTGGCAGCATCTCTTCTTGTGAATACTGCATATATTTTCACAATTTTTCACAATATAGATATATCATCCACAAAATACACAATCTCCAACACAAATAACAAATATGTTCACATCGGCATGCAGACAATTTTCATTAACACAAAATTCACAAACAGAACGAGTTCCCCAAATTGCACACATCTACCAATTTCATATTTTTCGACATAAATAAGCATTCGCTACCCAAATACCTGGTCAAAATCCATAGTAACATATTTTTGTTCACAAATACACAAAATAAACTGACATACAGAGATTACATTCTGATTAAATACATCATTAATTTACTTGTACCAAACAAGCCTACGTCAATTATCCACATATATATACAATCCAAAAGCAACGAATTTTTCAACGCATTGCTTCTTTCCATTGGGCGCGTTTTTTTTGTTTCATTCCGGACCTATACCAGAAAATAAAAAAAAACAAAGTTGACAATCCAGTCGAAATTAATAAATATCTGCATGAATAAATATAAAATTCAGCAATTATTCGGTGATTATTTTGAAAGTTTGATATGACATACATATTTAAGTACTTAAAACCCCCTAGCACGAACCTTCGCCTTCGTCATCATCACTCTTTACAGCGTTTGGAGCTTCTTCATTCCCCACCGATCCACTAAATAAGGAAAAAGAATGAGTTAGTACCGACCAAATTAACATTCATTGAGTCCAATTAACAAATACAAAATCTCTGATATAATACCTTGCTACATTTTTTGGGCAATTCCGTGAATCGTGACCTACGACACGAAAGCATGTCCTGCAAAGTCTTGGCCTCTTCGTTTTTTGACATTCTCTTACAGACTTCAACCGTTTCCCCTTTAGGCCTCCCCTTTGTGGTGCACTGTACAGGGTCACCTACATGTGCATGTGCATGTGCATGTCCACCACTCTCAGGTTGTGCGCTACCTTCGTGTGGTGTGCTGTTCACTGACTCAATCTTAGCAAAGCCTTCAATTCCCTTCAGCATGTGGTCGAGCATGTACTTGTATCCTCGCTCTGAAGAACAACCAAGATCGACCAAATGTCTTGAGTGCATACTCAGTTCACAATAACGCGAGGCAAAATTGTCGCCCTTACTATTGGAAACCGGTATACTGCTTCTCCTCAGTTGATCCCTGGTCCATCGCCTACAAATATATTGCGCGGGTAGTGCGGTGTGATCTGTGAACCGAATAACTGCCAGTAGATATTTGCAGGGAATGCCTACGAAGTAGTACATGGAACAAGGGCATTTAGCAATTTCAGTGATTTTACAATAAGAAATCACCCTCCCCGGTTCTGAATTTCCACAAACTGTTACAGAATAAGCTGTACTATCCGGTGTATCCATACTCGCAATTAAACTCACATTAAGTAATAAGCTTTTGACAACTTCTTGTTGAAATTTGTAGAAAATCTTCAAAGTGTATGTCCCTGCCATTTGTGACTCCAATGCCCATTCGGTCTTCAATTTTGGCCGCTCCTCGCGATTACGATGTGTTTCTTTAAGTTCATCGTGTCTTTGTTTTACTAAGAGTCGGTCAAAGATGACGGCAAATTCATGTAGTGAGTACTTTTTATGAGTATGGTGCTTCAAGGATGAATGTAGCGATTCGCTACGTTGGGTACTCAACATGTGTTGTGCTTCTAGATACCTAAATAAATAGATAAAACTAGACACAAATTAAAAACCTCGCAAGTGCACGAATCGTTTATAGAAGCGTAGCAATAGCAAGGGTCGATCCCACAGAGATTGTCGACTTTAACTTACCAACCAATAAAAAGAATAAGAATCATAAAGAGTTGTTCTAAAGGTCTAAAAGAATAAAAAGATCAAAACTAAATTAAGAAATGCTGAATCACAAATATTTATGAAGTAGTTGGGTTTAGATCTCCACCAATAGTCAGTAATGCTAAGTCACCTTCTGAACTTCTTCTTATTACTCATGTTTGTTCCCTTC
Organism: Hemerocallis citrina; assembly: GCA_017893485.1. Classification (NCBI taxonomy): domain Eukaryota; kingdom Viridiplantae; phylum Streptophyta; class Magnoliopsida; order Asparagales; family Asphodelaceae; genus Hemerocallis; species Hemerocallis citrina. The sequence continues at coordinate 209,580,295 of CM030366.1, forward strand.
AAGGGCATGGTATCTACTCCTTAAAGTACTGTTTCCCTAAGCCAAGAATTAGGCATGGTATCTACTCTAATTCGTTTCTTTCATTAAGTATTTAGCATGATATCTACTAAGTTGCACTTAAAAAAAACATAAGATCAGTGGAAATGAACAAACACTCAAGGTTCTAGAAATTGGTATCAGATCTAGATCCCTTAAGTTGATTGAACCAAGAACCCCTAAAGATTCCCTTGTTACAAGTTACGGGCACGAGATACGGGTCGTCTCAATATGCTCATATAACAGATTTAGATAGATGGTAATGCAAACTTGAATTTCTCAAGTTCTGTATGTCAGTCGACTAGCTGTCACCTCAGTCGACTGCTCTCAGCGCTTCGAGCACAAGTTTGATTGTCATAAATCTATATCAATTCAATCAGATTCAATCAATAAGTAAAATAGAAGAACTCAGAAGAATATAGCACTACATAACTACGGCTTCAATCTACCCAACTATGAAATTAGTTCCACATAATAATACTTTTATTAATCAACAAGTTCAAATACATGAGCAACATAAAAGAAATAGAAAGAGAAGGAATAAACTGATGTAGTTCGGTCAGATAGGTCGGCTGGCTGTCACACAGTCGACCGGCCGTTCTTTTCTTAGTACTTGATCTCCTTTCTTCTTCTTTGATGCTGATAAAGTGCTTCTTGTTGATGACTCTGGAACTCTGCGATTTGGTGATTCAGGATGCGTCAAAAGAGTTCCCCGAATACTGCTTCTTGGTTGGTATTTATAGAACACGGCTAGAGAATTAGGGTTTGCACTTTTCTTTTTATAGAAAAGTCCTTTTCTTTTATTTATTTCCTCCCTCGTTGCTCTGCGTATTATTTCTTTCTCTTTTCTTCTATTCTTCCTTTTCTGTTCTGATTTGGATTAGATTTGGATGAATCTTCAAATATCTTATCTTTCGACTCTGCCGCCTACCAGTCGACTTGTCAGCGAACTAGTCGACTGTTCCGAGACTTCTGAAGATTTCATAATTGATCGTCCAAGTCGGCTGTTGACAATCAACTTCTCTGGGCAGTCGCCTGTTGTAATGGACCAGTCGACTGGTGATCTGCAATTTCCTGTATATCATCCTGAAAATCCTGAATCTGCTTCGTTTCTCTGTTTTAGGCTGTTTCCTATGGAAAAGAGAAAATAAGAGTTAAATATCACATATAGAGCTTTTAAATATCTAATTTCATTAAGATTATTGCTCCTAAAAGTGAATAATATTGTGTTCATCAACATGCCCCCCCCAAAATGAGTCTCTTGCGTACACAGGGGCCCATTTTTCGCGGATCTCAAATTTTTCCTTCAACCATTTGTTATTCTCCAGTTTGTACTTGGAGATCAAATTTTTTCACTTCTGTTCGAATTCTGTTTTAAATTCCACTGTATAAATGATAGTCTTCAAAGCATCCCTGAACTCATCAAGGTTATTCGGCATTAGAATTTCATGCAGTAGCTTATCCAAAATATGCCAAATGCAATATCTATGTGACGTGATTGGGAAAATTTTGGAAATTGCAGAAGTTATCCCACGATCCTCATCTGTCACGATGTTGATCGGATCACATGGCATTGCAGCACGCCACTTTTCAAAGAACCACTCAAATGAGGATGTCTTCTCATTGGGGATGAACCCACAACCTAGGAATATTGATTGCCAATGATGGTTGAATCCAACAAATGGTACGAACAACATCCCGTATCGGTTTGTGTTGTAGGTAGCGTCAAAGCAGAGAACATCCCCAAATACTTCGTAATTCTTTCTAGCGATACCATCCACCCAGATACAATGTGACAATCGCCCTTCGGGATCACATTGGTAATCAAAATAGAATAAGGGATCGGTCTCCTTTTTGGATTCAAAAAACTCAAGTAGCATTTGTCCGTCGTGTCCTTTTAAACCCTCCATCTCGTCTCTCCTGAGATTTCTTACATCGGTTTCGGTGAATCCAATTTTCTCATTACCTCCACTTGCACCTTCAAAGAATAGCATTTGTTTGCATACAGGGACATTAGCTTCGGTAAGTTGACCAATTACATTTTTATCTGTCTTAGTCAATTCACGGTTTCGAGGTAGTAAGTGACGTCTACCGGGTGAAATAAATTCGTGATTGTGTGCCTCATTTAACGAATAAAGAATCCACGAATTACTTTGTGAATTACTTTGTGGGTTTAGTTTGACACGGATGAAAGCTTTGCAACCCGTTCTAGAAGTTGTACCTCGTCTAGTTTCATTATGGCTATTCGGTGACTCCCCGGCTTTATTACAAACATATGATTTATCCACTACATCGTTTTCCTTATATTTATTTCCACCCTTACGCATAGAGAATCCCGCACATTTGCAATATGATGAATAAAAATTTTCCGCATCTTCAAGAGTGGGAAATGTCATACCAATCTTCGGTTTTAGGTGCTCGTCAACATGAGGAAGATACTCGCCAATTTGTTGTGCACGAACAAATTTATCTCCGGCAACAGAACTTCCTTCGAAACTGTCCATACCTAAGAAACCGTGAAAAGGAGAACAGTTAGGGGTACTAAACCGTTGTATTTGGTGTTTTTATAAGTGCGCAAGCCACCATAACTTGTACAAGTCAGTTTCTACTAATGGTTTCAGAAATACGGCCGTGTATCACTTAATTTGAGTTTTTTTCAACCGAAAGCGATACGCGGCCGTATCTCTCGAACCGTGAGTCGAAACTCGCTTCTACAACTTGAGTTGGCTTCTCATAGGAGATACCAACCAACTCGCAAAGTTTCGTATTTTTTGGAGGTGGTTTGAAGTGTTTTAAACTCTAACCGCACTTTCAAAATTCTAAGTCAAAAAATTCACATGCAGGGAAGTTGAGAAAACCGCGCAAATGGCACCCGAAAATTATAAAACTTTCCGACTAGGTCGGATTCACGTAGGGCAAGCCACCCGAACTTGTAGAAGCGAGTTTCGAGTCACGGTTTGCGAGACACGGCCGTGTACCGGCTTTAGTTGTTTTTTTCCAACCAAAACCGATACGCGGCCGTATCTCTCGGACCGTGAGTCGAAATTCACTTCTACAACTTCGGGTCACTTCTCATAGGGAACACCAGCCAACTCGCAAAGTTTCGTATTTTTTGGAGGTCGTTTGAAGTGTTTTCTAATCGGCCCGTTTTTTAAAAAATTCTAAGTCAAAAACTTCTCATTTGAGCAATTGAAGCAAAACCGCACAAACGGCATCCGAAAATTTTAAAACTTTCGGACTTGGTCGAATTCACGTAGGGCAAGCCACCCGAACTTGTAGAAGTAAGTTTTGACTCCCGGTTTGCGAGATACGACCGTATACCGCTTTATAATGATTTTTTCCAACCGAAAGCGATGCACGGCCGTATCTCTCAAACCGTGAGTCGAAACTCACTTCTACAAGTTGGTTTGGCTTCTCATAGGGGACACCAACTAACTCGCAAAGTTTCGTATTTTTTGGAGGTCGTTTGAAGGATTTTCTAATCTACCCGCAGTTAGAAAATTCTAAGTCTAAAACTTATAATGCGAGGAAGTTGAGAAAACCGCACAAACGACATCCGAAAATTTTAAAACTTCCCGACTTGGTTGAATTCACGTAGGGCAAGCCACCCGAACTTGTAGAAGTGAGTTTCGACTCCCGGTTTGCGGGATACGACCGTATACCGCTTTGTAATGATTTTTTTCAACCGAAAGCGATACGAAGCCGTATCTCTCGAACCGTGAGTCGAAACTCACTTCTACAAGTTGGGTTGGCTTCGAATTCAGTTGGATTTGGAATTCGGGGTGTTACAGTTAGGGATTGATTGCTGAAGATGAAGAATGCAGCGAATAAAGTAGAAGCGCTGTGAAAAGGAAGTGTATCAGTTTACGTATCAGTTCAATAGTTTTAGGGACCTATTTGTAAGAATGTAAATAAATAATGATTGGGAGTGGGACCAGGTTTAAGTAGTGTAATGAGAGCCGTAGGATGAATTATTTTGTAGGGATTAGATTGATTGTGTGGTCCTTACCCTTGTAATTGACTAACCCAAAAAAATATTTGATTTTTTTGGGTTTTAAAAAAATGATTCTTGGCCTTTAAAAAATTCGAAAAAAATATATTAATTATTCTAAAATTACGTAGAGCTTATGAAAAATATTAGAGCATTATTTTGACTAAGATAAAAGTGAATTAGTGGTGAAAATTGAGTAGAAATGCCTAAAGTGATAATATGAAAAAGTGATTATTTCTTTCATAAGAAAATTTTATTAAGTTATAAAAGAGTTATTTTGAATGAAGAAAAATCTAAGTGAGTTGATTATGAACTTTTATTCATTTGTTTGAATTTGTGTGCACTTTAAAGATGATGAAAAATATAATTTTGTGATTCGAATTAAGTAAAGGAAATAAACAATTATATGAGAATCTAATGGAATTATTGAAATAGAATTTTGAGTATAAAATACATGAATTGAAATCTAACTTGATATATGAGATTGGTTCATAGAAAAGAATGAAAATCATGTTAATTGTGAAAAATAACTTATGAATATGAAGAGTTAAATTTTGTAATTATGAAGTGAAATTGAAAACTAGAGTGTAGTTAAGCCTCATACCGGCATTGAAAGAAAGTTGTTGAAATGAAATTTGAAATGAAAAGACCAAGATTGGGTCATGTGGTATAAATGATTAAGACCGGTATAGTGGGAGTACTAACTCTAGGAGATTGGATTTTATTCATGATTCAAGTAAAATTAAGGACTAGATACATAGTGAAGATGTGATGAAAGTGAGAGAAAACTACAAGTATGAGGGCCTCGAGTCTACGGTGTGAGAGTGATTCATAGGTTGCCTACTTGATGAGTCAAGTCTTTGTGTGGACACTACTCCGGAATTATCGGGATCGTGGCGACGCTTGTGGGATGTTTTGTTGACTACGGGTGGTGCCATGATTCATGACGGAGGCTGAAATGACCATAGGCTCTGCATGATGCGTCATATCACGGTGTGGGATTTCCCTCCAGGTTGTCTGGACATGGGCTCGTAACTCATAGGACATCTAGGATACTTACCGTAGTTGCAGTAGTAAATTAAGTCATGGCGAGGGATCGAACCCTACAAGTTGAAGAACGATTAAGGGCTTGCCCTCGGACCTATGTAGTATGGGATGTATAGAAGCCTAACAAGTGCGCATTAGTGTCATCTAATAATAATAATAAATTGCATTAAGGACTAGGCACACAATCACAACACGACATCAATAGGATAGTCTCCTTAACTTTGTTTGTGAACAAGTTTGTGGTTTGTTAAGCTTTGAGAATCGTTGTATTGTTTCGGCATAAAGAGGATGGCTGTATTTAATATCTCGTCAGTTGAATGAACTGACGTGCCCACAGTCTTTATGCAGGATAAAGGAATTGACAAAGATTAAAGTATGCAAGTAGCTTAAAGAATGTTTCAAGTGTTGTACATCTATTTATGTAAATATTGTAAATTGCTTCCGCTGTTTAAGTTTAAATGTAAATGTAACTCTGATATAAAGTAAAGTTTAAATTTCCTTGTAAAATTGTATGAAGAGAAGTGTAAAGATCCTGTGGAACTTCGAATTCAGTTGGATTTGGAATTCGGGGTGTTACAGTTAGGGATTGATTGCTGAAGATGAAGAATGCAGCGAATAAAGTAGAGGCTCTGTGAAAGGGAAGTGTATCAGTTTATGTATCAGTTCAATAGTTTCAGGGACCTATTTGTAAGAATATAAATAAATAATGATTGGGAGTGGGACCGGGTTTAAGTAGTGTAATGAGAGCCGTAGGATGAATTATTTTGTAGGGATTAGATTGATTGTGTGGTCCTTACCCTTATAATTGACTAACTGCCAGGAAATTGCACGTATAGTGCGTGTGTGTGAGTTCTATATAAAGGCAGGTTCAGCTCTATTGAAAGCTATCTGATTTGGATCTTAACATTTCTCTCGTTCTTGATTCCATTATTCTCTTCTTCTCCAATTCTCTATATTCTTCCATTCTCTATCAAGTTCTATAAGAGGCAGTTGTAATGACCAAGAAGAGCTCAAGAGCTATGGCCATGGCAACGGTGACTGATGATGTACACCAAAAAGAAAGGTGGCTAGCTTAGATATTTGAATCACGTCGACGGAGTTTGGTCCAAATCATATCCGAGTTTTCTGACGTCCAAACTTCACCAACACGATTGAGATTCGAAGAGTTGGAGAGGAATAGGAGAGAGATTCTCAGAATCATTTGGAAATCATATCTAGTTTTTTAGAATAACAGATCACGTCACAGGTGTGGAACATGGATGAGAAAAGAAGTGTAACACCCTGTACTTAAGCAGGTATATATATATATATATATATATATATATATATATATATATATATATATATAATAAAGAGATGAGATGGTTGTCGAGTGTTGACCTATAGGAGGATCCTATAGGCTTGTTTGAAAAAGGGATTGATGGAGTGGCCTATAGGATCTACTATGGAGATATGCATTAAATGTTGAATAATGAGTATGCATGCATTGATGGTCAATGTGAGTTGGCATGGGAATTAGATCCCATATCGAAAAATGGGGTGTGAGTGTGTGTATGTATATTAGGATCCAAGTGATAAAGGTTCACTTATAGGGTATACCCACCTTTTGATGGTGCCTGTGGTGGGCGTGGCTAGAGTTTTGTGTCCGTTCTTTCGCGTGCGCGCACGTGTAGCCGTGTGCGCAGCTGAGCCGGGCTCGGGGCGTTACAAGAAGAGAAAATAGATACATATTTTGGGGAATTTTTGTAATTATGAGAACAGTAAGAGGGTATTTTTGTCCACTAACTCAGCAAACACAAAACGATCAAACTCAGAAGTTCAATTCACTAGTTATCTACACGCATGCGATGCACGTCCTAGCAATTTATTTTTTAAAAGTAAATGTTCAAATAAAATAAAATAAAAATGATAACGTACATGATGGTCATCCATTGCAGAAACGATCACCAATGGTATCAGAATCAATGAGCCCAATATAGAAAAACAATGTTGATGCATTGTCGATATAATTGAAAACATATATAAACCATTAATTCATCCTACACTTATAGAAAAATTGCTCTATAAACTTGATAAATCAATATTCATGCATTCAGCGTAAATAACTGCTCTATAAACTTGTCACCTAAACTTAAATAAGATTATAAAATTCAACTAAAAGTCCATTAATTCATCCTAAAAAATAACAATGAAAAGAAGAATTGGGAACATACCTGAAGATACCGTGAAGATCGGAAGGAACCCAAACTTCGACCCGATAGCAGCATCAGATCCTCTTATAAAACCCAAATTCTGACCCGTTAACACTCTTCAGAGGCCCGATCCGCCTCCATTGACCCTTCAAAAATTCTGAAAACAAAAATTAAATTCAAAGAAATATAAGAAAACCTTAGTAATCAAAATTGGGTTGGAAAAGAATCTAGCATTCTCTAAAATATTTGCTTCTTTGAAACCCTAATTTTTCATACCTACAAAATCAAGATAGAAATTCCCGAAATTCATAAGAAATAGATCGAAAACCATAACCTTAACAATTTGATTGCATTTATTGAAAATAACAGAGACGAAGATGAAGAGAAAAGTTGGATGAACCTTTGGATTTGTTGATCGAAATAGACGCAAATTTTCGCACTCGATTTCGCCATGGCACTTACACGCTATCATCTTCTGGAATCTTCAAATCAGGTTTCTAGTTCTGATCGGGCTAGCGTTTGAGAGGAGGAAGACGATCGAGGGAGGTGTTGGCGGCTAGGGTTTGGGTTTTCCCTTGTTGCGGTGGCGAGGGAGATCAACGGCGGAGGAATTGGATTTGGGTAGGGATTAATTTGGTGATTTGGAATCTGGATTTGGGTGAGGATTGATTCTGGATTTGGGGATGCAGAGTTTGGGGAATATGGTTTTTTTATTATCCGAGGTGGCACCAATTTTTATTTTATATGAGTGACACTTTCGTAAATAATTGTCGTAAATAAATTTGAGCTTTGAGGATATTATGGTAACTGACAACAATTGAGTAAATTGATGGTTAATATAACTCAAATTTTAAAATGAGTGGTTGAGATTAGAGTTGGTATCAGGTGTTATCGGGTCAGGTCCTCCAACACCCTGACCCGGTACCTCACGGGTCCAAAAATTGGACCCGGACCCGGATCGGGACTTGGGAGAACCGGGTTCGGGTCCGGTCATAGTTAAAAAATTATTCGTAAGGTCCCGTAGAGGGGAATAAATATCTGCACTTAAGTATTTTTGTACCCGATACCCTACGGTTCCAAAAATGTTTGCACTTAAGTACATGAATAAATATTATATTTACACATCTATCTTCAACAATTACTATTTACATGTATATCTCTATAATCCTATTATTCAAATTCCATATTTTTTAGGTATTTTTTAACGGGACCGGGTCGAGCTCTATTTTGAGCGGACCCGAACCCGGATACGGACCCAGATCCGGACCCGGAAGTGCATCGGGTCTTATTTTAAGACCAGATCCCGGACCCGTATAGATCGGGTCGGGTCTGGGTATGTGGTATTTATACCAATGCTAGTTGAGATTAGATCAATGAAGTTGGCTTGTCTACAAATGATCCAACTTCAATTCTTCAATTATAGTATTAGAGATTAGAGATTTACCGCTAACCCAAATGAACATAGCCATAGGTGTAAATTCAGGAACAGTAATTGGGGCTGATAGCCTACCAGAAAGGTACACTTTCTCAGTGGTAGTGCATGCAAGCTTGAATCTTGGCAGTCAAAAAGATGCTACCCAAAAGATCAACTCAAAAAGGGGAATATGTTAGTAACCACCAAAAGATGTATATCTATCTATCTACCTACCATTCCTTAACAACAGAAAAATCTATCTACCTACCAAGTTTATTTCCAACTAGACTGATCAGTATGGGGTTTAGGGATTTTTTTCCCAAACCGACCTACTTTTTGAAAGTTTTTTCCAAACTGATCTACTTTTTTTTGTAATTTTCAAAGCGACCCACTCGGTCTTTGAAAGACCGAGTCTAGTATAAACTAGCACGGTCTTTCAAAGACCGAGTCTTGCACTTCGAAAAATCGAAGAGCAAGACTCGGTCTTTGAAAGACCGCGCTAGTTTATACTAGACTCGGTCTTTCAAAGACCGAGTCTTGCACTTTAGGGGTTTTAATTGCGCAGATCTTCTTTCTTCTTCTTCTCGACTTTATTTACTTTTCGTATTTTTTTCTTCTTCTCTCTATCCCTCAACGAATTTGGATTTGGTAGGTGTTGTAATATTTTTAGTTAGTTTGATTTTGTAGTTTTTTAATGTTCTGTCTCGAGTTTAGAGTAGTATGTTGTCAATGTCTCCAGTTTTTTCAATGTTCTGTTGGGCATATGTTGAGATGATATTGTGGAGATGTTATTGAAATTGTTGATATGGTTGTGGATATGATATTAACAATATTGTGGAGATGTTATTGAAATTGTGGAGATGTTAATGAGATTGTTGATGTGGTTGTGGAGATGTTAATGAGATTTTTGATATTGTGGAGATGTTGGACATATGGAGATGTTAATGAGTTTGTTGATATTGTGGAGATGTTAATGAGTTTGTTGATATTGTGGAGATGTTAATGAGTTTCTGAAATTGTGGAGATGTTGTGGAGATATTGTGAAATTGATTGAACTCAAGACTCGGTCTTCCAAAGACCGTTCTAAATATAACTAGACGTCTGTAAGTGATATTTTACAATCAGCGAAAGACCGAGTCTTGTTAAAATGACAACGGTCTTTGAAAGACCGAACCTTGAAGCTGATTGAATTTTTTTGCGAAAAACTTCAAGACATTTTGATTCGAATATATTTGAAACTTATTGATTCCAAAATACTCTCTTTGGCCAATATTTAAACCTCAATCAATCATACATTTTTGAAAATTAAACACATCCAAACTTACTAGCTTCACGGCGACTATCAATCAAATCATGTACACTTTTAGCAAAAATCTTCCCTTCACATAAAAGCTTACTAGCTTCCTGTCGACGAGTAGTAAAGTAAGAGTTGAGACGTAAGAAGATCGTCTCAACAATCGCAGTTACTGGTAAACTACGGACTCCTTTCAAGACTGAATTGAAGCATTCTGATAGGTTCGTAGTCATTATTCCATATCTTCGACCTTCATCTGCATAAAGTGTCCATTTCTCAACCGTCATACTTGCATGAGTTGATTATACCAAGTAATTCTATGAACCTGAGTTTATAGAATTTCTTTGGTTTTTCTATCGGAGGTGGAGTGCTATTTGGTTTTTCCATATCTTCGATCCTCATACTTGTATGAGTTGATTATACCAAGTAATTCTATGAACCTGAGTTTATATAGAATTTCTTTGGTTTTTGTATCATCTCAGCAAAATACTTGTATGAGTCAATCTTCTGAAATGGATCATTCTTCCCGATAACGTGGACATGCTATCTCCGATGAGTTGGATAAATAGAATAGAGTAAAGTAGAAAGAGAGAAGAAGAAGAAAGGAGATCTGCGCAGTTAAAACCCCTAAAGTGCAAGACTCGGTCTTTTTCTTTAAAGACCGAGTGGGTCGCTTTGGGAATAAAAAAAAAAGTAGGTCAGTTTGGAAAAAACTTTCAAAAAGTAGGTCAGTTTGGGAAAAAAATTCTGGGGTTTAGTGAGAGTGAGAAAAAGGGTTTTGACTGCCAAAAAAAACCTCTGGTTTCAAGCTGAAGTTTCAGGGTTGTCTTTGGTCCCTCTCTACTTTAGTCTTTTAGTGTGAGCGAAAGATATCGAGGAGACGATCCACAATGTCTGTAGCTTGATTAACTAGCAAACCCTGTCATATTAGGGACCTCTCTATTTCTCTCTCTCATTTGATGGAACAAGAGTAAAGTTACATATACTAGTGCGATGCACGTGGAGAGGAAGGAAAAGGACAATGAAAAAAAAAGTCCCTCTCTTAAATTATAAAAGGTACTAGTGTAATGCACGTGCGATGCACGTGGGAAAAATGGGGAGGGGGAATGAAAAAGGACCAAAAAAAAATCGACCAACACGTGTGCTGCACGTGTTGACACACACACTAAGGAATAAAAAATTGTTTATTTGCTTACAACCCCATCTCTCCCATTATAATAGTTACTAGTATGATGCACGTGCGATGCACGTGGAGGAGGAAGAAAAAGGACAAAGAAAAAAAAACCTACCAACACGTGCGCTGCACGTGTTTGCACACATACAAAAAAAAAAAAATTATTTATTTGTTTGGAACCCCATCTCTCCCATTATAATAGTTATAGACGTGCACTGCACGTGTTGACACACACACTAAGGAATAAAAAATTGTTTATTTGCTTACAACCCCATCTCTCCCATTATAGTAGTAGAGACTAGTATGATGCACGTGCGATGCACGTGGAGGAGGAAGGAAAAGGACAAAGAAAAAAAACCTACCAACACGTGCGCTGCACGTGTTTGCACACATACAAAAAAAAAATAAAAAATTGTTTATTTGTTTGGAACTCCATCTCTCCCATTATAATAGTTATAGATATACATTTAGCAAGGCCGGCCTGAGCTCCCGGGCCAAAGGAGAAAAGCCCAAATAATTATTTTTGGGTCCTAATTATAATATAACTTTTACGTGTAAAATACGTACCTATATTTATAAGGAAAATAAAATTTGGAGGTTTCTAAAATTGCAAAAAAATTGGGGGCCTGAGGCGGCCGCCTCACCCGCCTCAAGGTGGGGAACGACCCTGCATTTAGCCATGAATATGTCGATAAGTGTATTTAAATAAATACTTTGATATTTATTTAAATTATTTTTTTTTTTTGAAGTAAAAGGTAGAATAAAGCCACCCTGTTTCATTAATCAGAAATTAAAAAAACAACCCCGATGAACTGAGAGAAATACAAAAATACAGTGCAGGAATTTATTTAAATTATATTGAATAGGTGAAATTTATAACTATGGTATTTTATGGGAAATTTTTCATGACCCACTTTTTGAAAATATTGACCAAACTAGTCCACTTTAAAAATATTTATCCAACTGATCTAGTTTTAGACACGTCAGCATAACACGTTCTTGGAAAAAAAGGGCATAGGTTAATTTCATGCTGTTATTCCAAAAAGCGGCATCTCTTAATTTTTTTCAACATGCCGCTATTTGGAGTAACGATATTAGTTAACTTCTTCCCAATCGTTTACGTACTCTCTAACTTGGCAAAAAAATGTAAGTGTAATAAAATTCTATAACAAATGTCGTTATCCCCAATAACGGCATTTACATTACTGATGTCGTTGTTGGGGATAGCGGCATCAGTTATAATACTGATTATTGCTATCTTCACACATCGCTTATTAATTTTGTTGAAGAAACATGACTTATAAATTTTGGTATCAGTATATGTTGTTATCTCCAACAACGACACTAGTAATGCGAATGTCATTCTTGGGGACGACATCATTTATAAGTAGTTTCAGTACTTCAATTTTTTTCAAGTTGTAATGGTTCGCACTTGTATAAGAAATGTACGGTTGCCATTTTTTTTAAATAGCGGCATGCTAAAAAAAATCTAATGCCGCTTTTTAGAATAACGGCATGTAATTAACCTATGCCCGTTTTTTTTTCAAGAACGTATTATGCTGACTGACGGGTCCAAAACTGAATTAGTTGGGTAAATATCTTCGAAAGTGGTTCAGTTTAGTTAATATTTTCAAAAAGTGGGTCAGTACGAAAGTAGTTCATTTTATAGATATATTTTGCGATGATTATATTTAAAAGTTCACAGTCTCCTCCTTTTACAAAAGGCTTAATGATGGCGGTACTAGAAACAAGACTACGGAGGTGATTTGGGGTATAAGCGTCCCTTCTAGAGTGAAAGCTTTTCTCTGGCTGGTGAAGAACGATGCAATTCTATCCAGGGTTAATTTGAAAAAGCGGGGTATTGTGGACAGCGCATTATGCGGTACATGTATGTCCGAAGAAGAAGAGACAAATCATATTTTATTCAGGTGTCATAGAGCTAGATGGGTCTGGGGGGAAGTGGGCATTTCGTTCAGCGTATTGCACTGCCCGGAGTCTAGTGGTGAGGTTTGGGGGGCTCTTAGAGACATCAGGATTACAAAAGAGGTTAGAATACAGTGGGAAATAGTTGTGGCGTCCATATTGTGGAACCTATGGCTAGACCGGAACGATTTTTGTTTCAATAGCGTCCGTCATTCTTTTTCCTCGTTATTGCATAAAATTGATTTTTGCCGTTATGAATGGACAGGCCTAAACAGATCCAGGAAGAAGATGCGTTCTGGAGAGGGGACAGAGTAGCCTGCTAGCAGGGAGAAGGCTATCTTTCGGTAGTAGATTCCAGATGCGGGCGGGATGTATTAGATGCTTTGGTTATTTAATGTATTTTGTATTTTGGTAGATGATCGGGATGTTGGCCCGGATTAGACTTTTGGGAAATGTTAGCCTGTGGGCTCTATGTATTTCATATTCCTGTTTCGTTAAGAACTTTTTAATGAAGCGATGATCTCGGTCATCTTTTAATAATAAAAAAAAAAAAATCAATATGAACTGTAAAGAGATGGGCCTATTTGGGAGTGGTGTGGTGGCCAGGGCTTTGTGTGTGCTGATTTTGTTCTCTTATTTTAAAAATAAATTTATGTTATGCCCAATTAATTTCAAAATTATGAACATGTTCCCAATTCCCCATCTCCTATATTCACACATATATTTTAATTTTCCTGTATATTAATATTCAAACAAGCATCACAATCCAAGCAAATTATTACAGCGATCACCTCTTAAACTTTTTACATTCTCCCTTCATCCCATAACACATAACATAAATCATTCTCAATTTCTACTCTCATATTACAAAATGTTATATGTTAGAATAAAAGTGATAATATTTTTTTGTTATTGAAGTTTTTAAATAATCTATCAATTGTTAAATATCAAACTTATTATCCTTTTAAAAAACTAGTAATTTTTTATGATGAAAAATTAAATGTTTATACAAGAGAAAAATTGAAAGTCTCGTAGATAAAAACATTAATGTACTTTTAAAAAGGTTAAGATACCTTCTTAGAGAAACTAAAGAAACATACACTGTGGAATAAAAAATAGAGACAAGAATGATTTATATTATGAGATGGAGGGAGTAGTATAACTTTTATATGATTTTCCTCCAAATTTTGCTAATAAAGGTACAAAAACATCTGAAAGTATTTATCAACTATGGTTACATTTGTGGTTTGAGCCGCTAGTGCTCGGTTGAATCATAAACTTGTAATATGGTTATTTTGTAATTTCGTTAATTTTTCATTAATGAAATCTGTGACCTAGTTACCTCAGGAAGAAGGGAAAAAAAAAAAAAAAAAAAAAAACTACTGCTGTGGTTACATTTTCATATTTGAAACTTGTGGACAAACAAGGAAGTTGCATTCAAAAAGGGATATGAAAATAAATATCCCATTTTTTAAAGTATTCTCCCAAAGAAGTATACTTCTTGCAAGGAGGCATTGCATGATTATATACATGATGAGACCCTCCCCTCCATATGCTTGATCTCATCCTCTCTCATCATCACCTCTTGGATTCTATAACTTGTCATAGATTGTTAACACCCCCTTCTTCTTCTTCTTCTTCTTCTTCTTCTTCTTCCTCTCTCTCTCTCATTGATCATGACTTGCAATGGGATGCCTTCCTCCTTTCCCCAAAACTTCTTGTACCAAATACAATCTTCTATTGAAGAGAGTCTACTTCCCACAATCAATACACAAGATTTGACAGGTTGAACTTTTTTGTGACTTCTCGATGGCAGACCGCTACCGTGTTTAATTAATGAGAAAATAACGAAACAAGAGTTGAAGATTCCTATATCACACATTTATTGGGCCTAATCTATACCTCATGATGCAGGTTTTGCATCACTGCCCGGAAAGCGAAAACTGCCCTCGATTGATGAAATGGGCAGGGAGGATGATCTCTCCGATGACTATATGCATCCCGAAGAGAAGAAGAGGCGGCTAAACTTAGAGCAAGTGGGTACTATTACCAGGTTTTGTTTTGTTTTGTTTTGTTTTTCCCGAAAGAAAATTTGTAGTCATCTTTGTTTCATTAAAGAAAACAGATAAATGATTAAACCAGGTGAGGACATTGGAAAAGAGTTTTGAGACTGGGAGCAAGCTCGAGCCGGAAAGGAAGATGCAGCTTGCTCATGAGCTTGGACTGAAGCCTAGGCAGATCGCTATCTGGTTTCAGAACCGGAGGGCGAGGTGGAAGACAAAGAAGATGGCGATTGATTTGGAGGCTCTAAAGAGGCATTTTGATGCTTTGATCAGAGAGAATGAAGCTCTCTTAGAGCATAACAAGAGGCTTAAAGCTGAGGTACTTAGTTAAATTTTTTGAATTGCTTTAGGTCTCTGTTCTCTGATTGACTTATTTACAATGAATGAGAAAATAGTTTAGTATGAATATATAACTGAGTATTATAAGCTCTCATTGATGATTGGGGATTTTGGGATCTGAGAGTGATCAGTACACAGATGATTGGCTAGCTGAGGACTTGATGGCTAGTTTCCTACTTTCCTTGCACATCATTTCAAGTACTAAAATAGATGTGTATTTTTTATTATTATTTGAGGAATATGTGTTTTTAAAAAATAAAAAAAATTGTTTGGACATTAAAAACAAATGGGATTTGGGGGCTCCTTTTTTATTTAAATTTTTTTTCTAAAAAAAATTGGAAGAATGTTTAATGGTTCTATTATTCTCTTTCATTTATAATTTCTGTTCTTCTTGTTTTTTGCCTCCTATTTATGCATGGTCGCATTTTACCTTCTCTTAATACTGTGATGATGCAGTGAAAATTAACTGTATTCAATTGAGTTGAGGCTCACAATGTTATTATCTGTATTCAATTGAGTTGAGGCTCTCAATAACATTGTGCACCATTCTAAAAAACTATCAATTTGATATTAAAAAAAATGGTGACTTAAAAATGAAAATTCATTTTAAATTATTTCACACTTTTAAAAGTAATGCTGGTTTATCCATAGAAATCTTCTAATTGTGTACAGATAATCCTGATTTAGAGGATTATTTTAAAACTATAGAAGCTAACATAAACTTATGGGTCATTATATTAATTTCTCTTTTCCTAATAACAGCCATTTATTTATTTATTTTAAAATAAAAATGACCCATGCAAGTCATCTGTTTCATTAATGAATAATTAACGAAACAATAACAGCCATTTATTATTCTGTATATTAATCAACAATCATGTTGTTTTCTGAATGATTTCTTTATACCAATCAATCATAATGTGTAGGGAAAAGCTGGAGTATCATAGTGTGCATTGTTTGCTATAATAAAATGCAGAAAGAGTCAAAGAGGAAATAGGTTAAACTCATGATACTAGTCATTAACAGTTCCTACTTTTTCTTTTTGCCAATGCATGCATTGATCGAGTGCCTTGCTACGTCGCAGTAGCTGACACAGTTAATTAGCGTGCATGATATAACTTACCAAACTTTATTGAACTGTGTCTTTTCAGAAACATGCTGGATAAGATGTCATAACTTTTAGAAAAGAAATTTTGAGTTTTCAAGAAAGATACCACTTTCCTGAGTTCAGTCAACAACTATGGCGCCTTTAAAGGCAAACTCGATGACTTTCAGTAGCAATGTAGTACATACTTAATTTATTGGGTAGCCAAAAATTTCCTTAATTTCAAACTACTAGTCTTTCTCTCTAGCTCTCATGAATTGCACCAATTTTGATGCAGTTATTGGCTTTGAAAGGCAGAGACACAATAGAGCCTACAATCAACCTCAACAAAGAAACTGATCAAGGCTATTCTAGCAGTTCTGAGATCAACTTGGATATCTCAAAACGACAAGCAACTGTCATTGACAGCCCTCAGAACCCTAGTGACAATGCCATTTCTTTCTTCCCTTCATTCAAGCCACATAATGTGAGTCAATTCCTCCATTGTAACTCAAGGGTAGATCCTCATTGCCCGAAGGCCGAAAACAACGGTATTTCCATTGGCCAGGAGGAGAATTTCTGCAACCTCTTTGGCGGCGTCGACGATCAGTCTCCGCCAGCATTCTGGGCTTGGTCAGAGCAACACAACTTTCATTGATGGTTGAAACAGGTCTTCACAGTAACTTTTATTTTATGGAAGGTCGGATACACTTTTCAACTGCCAATCAGGGTATCAAAAAAGAAGAAAAAATTTCGAATGTTGGTGCATTGATGGATGTAGATAATGTGGATTGGGCTGCATTACGAATTCTATCAGTATTTGGTCATGGAGTTGAAGTTTGGACTGGATTTACTTTTTTTAATGAAACAAAATGGTGGTTGTTATTTTCTAATTTTTAAAAAATGAATTAGATTGTTGGTTTTGGTTGAATGAATAAAAAGAGTGAATTGTCAAAGTTTGTAAGTTGAGAAACAATTTAATTTGTTTATAGAGATATGCTAAGTAACAAGTGATCATATGCAATCAGAAAACATCATTGTACGGACATTTGAGGCAGCATGTATGTACAACGCATCTGCAAATAAAAAAACACAATAAACCAAAGAAACCAATTTAAATTTTATCAAGAAAGAAAGAAAGGCCAATTAAGCAAACCAAACCCTAAAGTGTTGAAGAATCTACAACAACTCATAGTACTAATAGCAGACAGTACAAGTAATAGAAACTATTATGACTTAGATGAACCAAGAACAAGTCACTACGATATATGTAAGATCTCACAAGAACACAATCAATATGCAGAGATAACCAATATTTCCTATTCTCCAAGAAATACAAAGAGATTACAACTCTCAATCTATCACTTTTGAAACACTCGGCACACTCCTCTCCTAAAGTTGAACATTGATAATGACTCACAACTTGATCTCATCAGTGATACAAACCCTAGAGTCTAGAAGAATTTGCTGTACTGACCCACTTTTTGAAAATATTTGGGGATCTGACCCACTTTCGAAAACAATTAGCGATCTGAGCCAGTTTTGGACACGTCAGCATAAACCGTTATTGAAAATAATGGCATAGGTGATACCATGCCGTTCTTCCAAAAAGCGGCATCATTTTACATTTTTTTAGCATGCCGTTATTTGGAGTAACGGCATCTGTATATTTCTTATACAAGTGTGAATCTTCTGACTTGCAAAAAAATTCTAAGTGTTGAAACAGCTTATAAATAATGTCGTTATCTCCAATAACGGCATTCGAATCACTGATGCCGCTATTGGAGATAACGGCATCAGTTATAATAAAATCAGTTACTGATGCCGTTATTTTATTATAACTGGTGTCGTTATCTCCAATAACGGCATCAGTAATTCGAATGTCGTTATTGGGGATAACGGCATTATTTATAAGCTATTTCAACACTTAGAAAATTTTTACAAGTCAGAAGATTCACACTTGTATGAGAAATATACAGATGCCGTTATTCCAAATAACGACATGCTAAAAAAAATACAAAATGATGCCGCTTTTTGGAAGAACGGCATGGTAATCACCTATGTCGTTATTTTCAATAACGGTTTATGCTGGTGTGTCCAAAATTGGGTCAGATCGCTAATTGTTTTCAAAAGTGGGTCAGAACCCCAAATATTTTTAAAAAGTGGGTCAGTACGACAAAAAATTCTAGAGTCTACAGCCATATATATAGGCACCAAGTAAACCCTACAAGATAAATACAAATCCAACTTATTGGGCTTGAATCCGGTCAGCCCAAATAACATACAGCGTCGCTAACGATCGACTGCACCCCTAGGTCGGTCCGCAACGTATAAAGCCCACACCCGAGACGTGACCGTTCGACTGCACGGTCAACCGTCCCCTTCTCTGTTGAACCCTGTACACTTGAAAAATTCTCAGTAGCTTGAGTCGGTTGACAGCACCCCGGGTCGGTCGACTGCAACTCTCCAGACTGCACATCTTTTACTTACTGTTGTCTTCTTTTCTTGTCTTCGTCTCCTCCGCTTCTTCTTCAACTTTAAGTACTCTGTATCAAAGTGTATTTTAAGATCACAACCCTAACATAAAGAGGTGGTGAATTCCACAAGCATTCACAGCTCATGCTCAAATATCTCTGGTAACTAACTAAGAGAGGTGGAATTGGAAAGGGTTCTTTTTGGACAAGTAGAGGTAGTCATCATCTTTAATTATTGACCAAATGAAAGGAATCAACCATGTACTACTCCTCCTTCCCCACTCACTCTTCGATCGGCCTCACAAAGAGTGGCTTCTAGCTACATATACCCGGTCCATACCCATGTGAGTATGGCAATGGCCCCCTTCCTGTTCCTGTCACAAAACTTGGAAAATACTAAAAGATTTGGATGTGCGATTACTTGCGTAAACGGAAATTTAGTATTTTACATTTGAAAGTGGAATTAATATCTAAAGTGTACGAGTAGTAGTTCCTCGAGTGATTATATAGAAATCGCAGCTATCTGGAGCTCAATCTGACTTCTTCTTAATTTGATTCTTATTATACATAGTTCGCGATCAATTAAAGCATAATTTGGCCTCAATATATGTTGTTAGATACTATTTAGATGAGAGAGATTAGTTTAGTCTGAATTTTTTACCAAACTATCCCTCTTTTTGTAAGTATGTACCAAATTGTCTATGTTTGATAATTTAATACCAAGAACTCCCTGTCGTTAACTGAGTTAACGCACCTAGTAATTTTCCTATCGTTAACTCAGTTAGCGTGTTGCCAGGGGATACAACTTTTTCCTCAATTGGGGGTGTGAGAAAAAAGTCATCCAATATAGGCACGTTAACTCCGTTAGCGCACGTATTTATACCACTCGCGCTAATGGGGTTAGCGTTCGTAGATGGGACACTAGGGGGGTCTATCTTCCAGTAGGGGTGTAGGATAAAAACCCCAAGTATAGGCACGCTAACCCCATTAGTGCGCCTCTTTATACCAGGCGCTTTAACCGGGTTAGCGTGTGTCGTTTGGGATTTTATTTATTAAAGCTCGCTATCTCACTCTCATCTCACTTTACTCTCTCCGAAAACCCAATTCAGGCGCTTGTTAACCCAAACCCCCAAACCCTAGTCTTCGATTTGGCCCTATACCCATCCCAATCTCTCCAAACTTTTACTAAAATCTCTTCTTCACTGCCGAATATCTGATCTCAACCAAGAAATCCCCCAAAATATTGGTGAACCTATAAACCCTTTTTCCCAAAATTTCCAAAGTGGAGGATCTGATCTGCAGCGGCGAAGTCGACTTCGATCTTCAACCCCACATTCGTTTGTAAGTGATCTTCAACCCCAAATTTATGGTAAAGATTTTTGTGTGATTTTGGGTGAAGGGATTTGAAAATTTGGGTTCATTTTAAGATTATATTTGCATTATACATATATTAAATATGGGTATAATTGTGGGTTCATTTTGTTTTGTACTTGATAAATATATGAAAGTTAGGGTTAAATATGCACTAGATTTAGTGTTTGGTTTGCACTTGTAAATTAGCATTGATAGATTTAGGTTTAAGTTATAGTTTGCATTGATAGACTTGATAAGTTTGCATTGATCAATTTGTGCGTGAATGATTTTGGTTGTAAAATTACCATTGCACGTGATAAATTTGCATTGTGTAATTAATCATAATTAAACCTAGACGTTGTGAGTTATATTGTTTGACATTGAAATTTTGGAAATTAGATATTGTTAATTGTGTAATTAATTTATAGCGATTTTAAGTTAAATTTCTGAATATATATTATCAAACATGTAGGATTGTATTTGATATAACATATGGCACGGACAATGGGCAATACCGAAGAAGGGAGGAGTAGTAGACCTCCAACAACCCGGAAAGGTCCACGAACATGTCATGGTTAACCTCCCAAAAGAACGAACCGTGGTGGACAGAGACGTACCAATGTAAGATTATAAATATCATACGTTCAATCTTAACATCAATAAAATTATAAATTTGTATGTTGAATTTAAATTTATTTTTGGTGTAGGACGAGGCCGGTCCTTCTTCTTCTCCGGCCACTCAAATGGGCCCGTCTCCTCCTCCAAATCAACATCGACCTTCTTCTCCATCTAGTCAGCCGGGCCCATCTTCTTCCTCGTATGTTCCTCAGGTGGTTTCCGGTCCGATCGACCCAAAGATGTTGACTTTACAAGGTCAGTATCGCCATAAAGACGTTTGGTAAGGAAATTCTTCAGAGTGTAATTTTAGGGGGCACGGCACGTTAGAGATGCATCCCCGTATACATGAAATATTACAGCAATGTGGGTTATACAGCATAGGGTTGATGAGCTCCATTAACGCGGAACGACCCTTATTAACAGCCCTTCTCGAGAGATGGCATCCCGAGATGCATAGTTTTCACTTGCCGGTCTGGGAGACGACAGTGACACTGCAAGATGTTGCTGTAATAACGGATTTGCCAATTGATAGAGAGGCTGTAACTGGCACAATGTACTTTGAACCAGAGTTCATTATCCACGATTATCTTGGTGTACAGGTGGATTGATCGGCCCTTGTAGGCAAATCGTTGAGGCTGAAATGGTTGAAGGAAACATTCTCCGGTACGTTGACGAATACCTCAACAAAGTTGCAAGTACATTATTACTGCCGGGCGTACATAATGACACTGTTCGGAGGTGTGATCTTCCCAAATTCCTCCGGAGATTCCGTTCTGTTAATGTACCTACCACTAATCGTCGATCTTCGTAGAGTTGGGGGGGTACAGTTGGGGAAGTGCTGCGTTGGCCACATTGTATAGAGCCTTGTGCAATTGCTCTCTCGGTGCCAAGCAGATGAACGGACCAATGTTGATGCTACAGATCTGGAGTTGGGAACGACTACACATTGACCGACCCATTATCGCAAAGCAGTCACCAAAGTGGGCGAATCTTCCCGAGGATGAGAACATGAGGCCACCGCAAGGTGTGTATTGGACGGGTTCATTGAAGAAGAAGAAGAAGATCTTTTAATATTTTATAGAGTATTTTTGAGTAAGATCTTCAATTGGGATGCTAGGATTTTGGATTTGGGTTCCGAAATTGGGGAAGAAAGAGAAGAGAGAGACAATATAAATATAATGATGTACCAATCAGCGATTGAGATTTAATCACAGCCCAAACAACACACGCTAACCCGGTTAACGCGCCTGGTAGAAAGAGGCACGCTAACGGGGTTAGCGTGTCTATACTTTGGGGTTTTCTGCCTACATCCCTCTTCAAGAGTAGTCTCCCTTATTGTCCACCTATCACGCTAACCCCATTAGCACGAGTAGTTTAAACAGGCACGCTAACGAAGTTAGCGTGTCTATAATTGGTGGGTTTTTTTGCAAACACCGTGCTGAGGGGAAAAGTGTTATCCCCTAACACACGCTAACTGAGAAGACGTGAAGAAAATCATTAGGCGCGTTAACTCAATTAGCGATAGGGAATTTTTGGTATTAATTTTTCAAACAGGGACAGTTTCGTACATACTTACAAAAAGTGGGATAGTTTGGTAAAAATTCGTTTAGTCTCATATTGAATAATGTATATTGGTTTAGTCTTTCCTTCTCTCCTATATATAGGAGACATATTGTACTCAGTTTATTCAATCAATAATCAATAATAAATCCAATAATTCTATCATGGTATCATAGCCAGTATTTTTATAAGGCCTATACTAATTTGATCATCGTTATCGAGGTGGAGTGATTCTCGTCTTCATTGGAATCACTTCACCTCCCAACATCTCTTTCATAGATCAAGTCACCAAAATCCTAGCAGTCAACAAACAACAATATCCAAAAATCCTAGCCATCATCAACTACCTCTACCAAAAAACCTAACCCTAATCAACAAGAACAACAAGAGCGGCTACACCAACAATCGATCACAAACACCAGCTCCAACTTTGGCAACAGCAACCCGACTCTGGCAACCCACCTTCGTCTTCAGAAACAACAACCACTGCAACCAACTCCGGCAACACCCCCTCTCTTCCCTCCACCGGCGGCGCTCGCTCGCTCGCTCAGATCTCCAACCTGAAGCCAACCACTATAAACTCTGACGGCAGGTCTCAACACCATCCCGAAGTCGACGCCGCTCAGATCCCGAAGTCCACCTCCACCAAACAATAACACCCCCTCTTCCATCACCGCCATCAAAGCTCCGATGTTTTTGGGTTTCTTCAACACCCAAAACCCAATGGGGAAAGCCATGAAAGGCCCCAAAGTTGGCGTCATCAAGCGCCTCATCAGCTCCAAAACCATTCGCATGTACAAAGAAGAGGTCTTGAATCCCCAAAAGAAAGATCTTCATAAAGAGAAGCTACCCTGTAACGTGTCGTACATGTACCGGCACTGTTCTTCAAGTATGATACGACGCTGGGGCTGCCGTATAAAGTTATTGTCGATACCAACTTCATCAACTTTTCAATTCAGATCTGATTTTTCTGGTGGATCTTCTTCCCCAACTTCATCAATTCAGATTTGATTTTTCTGGTGGTGAATTTCGGTGTTTCATGATCGGGGGGTAGGAGCAGATCCAAACAAATCCATATCCAATCCAAACACCAGATTCAGATCCAATCAATGGAGGCATTTCATTTGCTATGTGATTGTTGTTGTATGTTCGGGACCAGATAGCAAATCATCATTGCCACTGTGTTGACCTATTCAGATCCAAATTCAAAATCCTAGTTTTAAAAAAATAAAAATAAAAAAATAAAAAAAATAAAAAAATTACAGATTCTCCAGCTTCCTCATTCTTCGTCAGCAAACTCACACTGAGTTTGAGAGGGGGAGATATCAACATCAACACAGTACTCAGCTCAGAAACAATTCTCAAGTGAGGGGTTACACTTCCATCCACAATATACGACAATGCTCAAGTCAGAGGTGAGATCCCAATATGCACCAATAGTGCATCACTTTCTTCCACAACATACAACAATTCTCAAGTCAGGGGTGAGATCCCAACATGCGCCAATAGTGCATCTTTCCTGCGTCATCGAGTGCCTTCCCTGCACCATCTATTTGAGCGTCATTCCTGCGCCACTATTTGTTGTCCCTGTCACATCAAAATCGTCAATATTCCAAACTCATGTTGCTTGAACCAACTTGAGTTTGAGAGGGGGTGTTAGATATTATATAGATGAAAGAGATTAATTTAGTCTCATATTGAATAATGTATTGATTTAGTCTTTCCTTCTCTCCTATATATAGGAGACTTATTGTACTCAGTTTATTCATTCAATAATCAATAATAAATCCAATAATTCTATTTTATATACATACATACATACATATATATATATATATATATATATATATATATATATATATATATATATATAAAATAAAACACAAAGAAAGCTATCAAGTGGCTCTCATTCAATAGGATTGAAATCAATGGTCCAGATCTAACCTCGCTGATATGGCTAAAAATGGGGTTAAATCGAGACCGTCCAGATCGAGCACGAATCTTGAAGCATGGGGGTAAAAAGGCAATTTCACATACAGATGGATCCAAAACGGGTATTGGGCCTCCTTTTCACAGAACCAACCACCCGCGAATAGATCCACTTCAACTGGGCACGGGTCCCGACCCGATACAAGCCCAGTTCACCATGAGGAGAATCAAGGCCACTGATTTGACTAAATCAAATCAATAAGCCTGATTGGCTCTCACCAGGGAATCAGGGCCTGATTTCCCAAAACAGAATAGGAGGATTTTCCTCCTGGCTGTTAGGCAGGAAATCAGGATCCTAACCGTTCCAAAGGCGACTATAAATACGACCCCTCTACCACCAAGACCAGGTTAATCACTTCTTCACCACTTAAGCTCTTTCTTAATCTTTTTCTGATTACTGACAAGAGCGTCGAAGGGTGCGTCGCCGGAATCAACCCCGGTGTCTCGCACTTCCTTGCAGGTTGCGGCGGGAGCAAGAAGGCTGAGTCAACTGTTCAGGTTTTTCTCGGACTTACAAATTCTATCTGTTTACCCCCACACCAGAATCAGCGGTAACAGATTGGCGCCGTCTGTGGGAAAACCACACGAACAACCTCAGCCCATTCTCCGTCGTCCTCGTCAGTCATGCCGCCGAAGAAGGTCAGATCCAGAGGGTCGAACCGTGCGGGCAACCTCGCCGACCCGACGAACGAAGCCCCGGTCAATCCCATTCCTCAGTCCGACCTACCTTCGACGGCCCAGCAAGTCCCACCTCCTCCTCCCAAGCAGCAGCCTAACAATGGTCCGTCCGGTCATAACGGTCGGAAGGAGAAGCAGCCCCTCAATCCGGGCCATGTCTCGGTCCATAATGGGTCCTCGGACTCGATGGCCTCACATCATCCCGACCTCCGTATCACACTTCTGAACCGCCAGAAGGACGACGACCTCCGCACCCATCTTGACGAGAGGCGGGCCCGAGAGGGAGCCTCCCGCCAGCGTCAGGGTGAGCGGTCCCCACGTCGCCGAGATACCAGAAGGTCCCCGGACCGCAGAGGCCGAGCAGCGTCCCCCGAGCGCCGAAGGAGGAGGTCCCGCTCCCCCGGGGATCGACGCCGTCCGAGGGACCGAGATGTGCCTATCAGTCGAGCCGAATTCCTCCAGTTTCAGGAGACCGTGCTGCAGACTCTCAATCTTCGGCAGAACGCCCAGAACACACAGAGGGCTCCGACGCCCCCCAGGAACCCCAGTCCTCGGCGCCGAACCCGGAGCCCGTCCCTGGCTCCCAGCCACCAGCAGCGGGAACAAAGCCCTCGCCGGTCCCAGGACTACCGGCGCCGCAGTCCACGCTCCCCTTCCTATGAAGAGGAGTCCGGGGGGTCATACGATTACCAGCGGAGGGACGAGGCCCTCATCCGCCGTCTCCATGAGGTGGAAAGGCGCATCGGCCGCATGGACAGGGAAGAAGAGTCCCGAGCAGGAACCTTCCGTCCCAGCCGACCCCCCTTCTCACGGTCGATCATGGAGGCCCACATACCGAGGAGTTTCAAACCGCCGCAGTTTGAAACATACTCAGGGGAATCTGACCCGGTCGACCACGTCGAAAGCTTCAAGACCCTGATGCTGATCCATCAAGCTTCCGACGCGGTGCTCTGCAGGACCTTCCCTGCCACCCTCAGGGGGTCGGCTCGGGAATGGTATTCCAGGCTCGCCCCCTCATCCATCTTCTCATTCGAGCAGTTCGAGACGCTGTTCATTACTCACTTCGTGAGTAGCCGGCGAGCCGAGAAGACGAGTCTTTCCCTACTGAACCTGCGGCAGGAGAAGGAAGAAAAGTTGCGAGACTATGTGAAAAGGTTTACCGCAGAAGTCAGGTCAATTGCCTCCTTAGACCAGTCCGTGGCCACCGTGGCGTTCCAGTCGAACGTCCTTAACGCCAACCTCCGATCATCCCTGGCCAAGAAGCCCCCGCATGACTTCGCCGACCTCCTCCTGAGGTGCGAGAAGTACATCCGAGCAGAAGAGGCCGAAGCCCTTCCCAGCTTTGGGGGACCCTCCGCAGGGTCGAAAAGGAAGGCACCGGGGGAAGAAGGGTCCAAGAAAGCTTCGAAAGACATGGGCGGTCAGCGCCGCCCTCCCCCCAGGTTCGAGAAGTTCACTCCCCTCACCACTAATGTCTCTACTATCCTCATGGAGGTGGAGAAGGAGGGGGTCATCCCTCCAGCTCCGAGGATGCACACCCCGGCGAAGAGGAGGGACAAAGATAAGTGGTGTCGGTACCACCGAGACCACGGGCACGATACGAATGACTGCCGGGCTTTGAGAGATGAGATCGAAGCCCTCATTCGAAGGGGGCAGTTGGCCAAGTTCGTGAAGGCTAACGATCGGACAGACCGCCACTCCCCTCCGCCTCGGGGGGCTAACAAGCGCTCCGAGCGGCGCGAAGAGACACCCAAGTTCGAGGAGGAACGGGTTCTGCACTTGATCCACGGAGGCCCCATGGGGGGCTCCTCTAATTCCTCCCGGAAGGCCTTCGTCCGAGAGGTCAACTCGGTCCATAGTGCCCCTCCCCCGAAAGGTCTCGGCGTCCTTGTGTCTTTCTCCGATGCCGACCTGGAAGGAGTCCGAACCCCCCACTGCGATGCCCTCGTCATCGACCTCCGCATGGCCAACTTCAAGGTGCAGAGGATTTTGGTGGACAACGGGAGTTCGGTCAATATCCTTTTCCTCTCGGCCTTCCGAGGCCTGCAGCTGTCCCGAGACCGTCTCAAGCCGGCCGGTTACACTCTCCACGGGTTCACGGGGGTCCCGGTAACCGTCGAAGGGGTGATAACCCTGGACGTTACTGCGGGAAGCACCCCTACTACCCGGACCGAGCCGATGGACTTCATGGTCGTCGACGTCCCGGCGGCATATAATGTCATCCTAGGCCGCCCCGGCCTAGCCGCCCTGGAGGCTGTCCCCTCGGCATACCATTTGAAAATGAAGTTCCCCACTCGGTCGGGAGTAGGGGAAGTCAGGGGAAGCCAGGAAACAGCCCGGAAGTGCTACATGACTTCCACCAGGGGACCAGTGCTCTCGCTCGAGACACTAGAAATCCCCGAGCCGAAGGCCCGCCCAACGTCCGAGCCGGCGGACGAGTTAGAAGAAGTACTCTTCTCGGACGAGGATCCGAGCCGAAAATTCCTCGTCAGCAAGTCCTTGCCGACCGTGCTGTTCTCCGACTTGGTGAGGTGCATCCGGGATAACCGCGACCTATTTGCTTGGTCGGCCGCGGACATGCCCGGCATCTCCGAGGACTTGCTCGTCCATCGCCTAAGCGTCGAACCGGGGTGCAAACCGGTTCAGCAGAAGAGACGAAAGTTCGCTCCCGAGCGACAGCAGGCAATCAAGGAGGAAGTGGATAAGCTGCTGAAGGCCAAGTTCATACAGGAGGTAAATTATCCCGAGTGGCTGTCGAATGTTGTAATGGTCAAGAAGTCCAATGGCTCGTGGAGGATATGCATCGACTTCACTGACCTGAACAAGGCGTGTCCAAAGGATCCATTCCCTCTCCCGAATATCGACACCCTTATTGACGCCACCTCGGGCCATGAGCTCCTTAGCTTCATGGATGCCTTCTCGGGGTACAATCAAATCCGGATGTTCCCTCCGGATATCCCGAAGACCTCCTTCATCACCGACCAAGGCCTCTACTGCTACCGGGTCATGCCGTTCGGTTTGAAGAACGCGGGCGCCACCTACCAGCGCCTCGTCAACAAGGTCTTCCAGAACCAGATCGGCCGAAACATGGAGGTGTACGTTGATGACATGCTCGTCAAGAGCATCCACGGCACCGATCATGTAGCCGACCTCCAGGAGGCCTTCGGCGTGTTGAGAAAGTACAACATGCGGCTGAACCCGAACAAGTGTGCGTTCGGGGTCTCCTCGGGAAAATTCCTCGGCTTCATGGTGAGCCAGCGAGGAATCGAAGCTAACCCTGAGAAGATTAAGGCCATATTAGACATGGCCCCGCCTCGAAACGTCAAGGAGGTGCAGAAGCTCACCGGTCGGCTCGCAGCTATCGGTCGGTTCCTATCCAAGTCGGGGGAAAAGTGCCTCCCCGTCTTCAAAGCACTCAGGGGGGCTAAAGGATTTGAATGGGGCCAAGCACAACAAGAATCGTTCGACCAGCTGAAAGCCTATCTGGTGAACCCCCCTCTGCTCAGTAAGCCGGTCCCAGGCGAGCCTCTCTTCATCTACTTGGCCGCTTCCGAGCAGACCCTAAGCGCTGTCTTGGTGAGAGAGGAGGACCGGACCCAAAGGCCCATCTACTATGTGAGCAAGGTGCTTCGGGACGTCGAGCTCTGCTATCCGAGGATAGAGAAGATGGCCTATGCCCTGGTCATGGCAGCGAGAAAGCTTCGGCCCTACTTCCAATCTCACTCGATCGTTGTCCTCACCGACCAACCCCTAAAGCAGATCCTCCACAAGCCGGAGACCTCGGGTCGTCTGATGAAGTGGTCCGTCGAGCTGAGTCAGCACGACATCTCTTATCAACCTCGGACGGCAATCAAGGCCCAGGCCCTCGCCGACTTCATTGTAGAGTCCACTATCCCTGAGGTCGGCCACGTCCCGAATGGGCCCCCCATTTGGACAGTCTTCGTGGACGGATCCTCTTGCAATGAAGGAAGCGGCGCTGGCATTATCCTGAACGGCCCTGACAACTTCGTCCTACAGTATGCGATCCGCATGAACTTCAAGGCCTCGAACAACGAGGCGGAGTACGAGGCTCTCATAGCTGGTCTCGGACTCGCACGAAGTGCTGGGGCACAGCGCCTTCGAATTCACAGTGATTCCCAGCTAGTCGTGAACCAGGTCTTGGGCGAATATGAGGCCCGGGACGAGCGAATGGCGAAGTACCTCGCCAAGGTCCGGGATCTCATGGGCCGGTTCGAAGAAGCCATCATCCAGCGGGTCCCTCGGGAGGAGAACTCACAGGCCGATGCTCTCTCCAAATTGGCCTCGTCTTCTCTGCAAGGTCTCGAACAGACCGTATTGATCGAAGTCCTCTCTAAACCGAGCATCGAAGACGAGACGCCTAGCTCGGTGGAGTCACTGCCGGTCATGCTGCAAGACAATTGGATGAAGCCACTGGTAGAATTCTTCAGGGATGGAGTTCTGCCCTCGGATCCCAAGGAAGCACGCCGAGTCAGAACTCGGGCCGAATGCTATGTCTTGATCGAGGGCATCTTATACAAGCGCTCCTTCTCTCAAATAGATGGCCGACCATATCTAAGGTGCCTCTCTCCGAATCAGGCCAAATATGCCCTGCAAGAGCTCCACGAAGGCATCGGGGGGGCACACTCGGGATTTAGGTCCTTGGCCCGAAAAGCTTTGAATTATGGGTACTTCTGGCCGACCCTCCTTCAAGACGCCGAGCGACACGTTCGGCAATGCAGTTCCTGTCAGAGACACTCTAACATCCGACGCCTCCCCCAGGCCAACATCGCCTCCCTATCAAGTCCCATCCCCTTCGCAATGTGGGGCATGGACTTACTAGGGCCCTTCCCTCCGGCTCCGGGTCAGTTCAAGTTCTTGGTCGTAGCCATCGACTACTTCTCGAAGTGGGTCGAGGCCGAGCCCCTCGCCACTATAACCGAGAACAAAGTGGTACAGTTCTTCTGGAAGAACATCATATGCAGGTTCGGCGTCCCCCGTGTCCTCGTGACGGACAACGGGACTCAGTTCACTGGCGTGGCATTCCGAGCTCTATGCGATGACCTCGTCATTCAGCAACGCTTCTCGTCCGTCTCACACCCCCAGTCGAACGGACAGGCCGAGAATGCTAATAAGCAGATCCTCACAGGCATCAAGAAAAGGTTGGACAAATGTTCGAAAGGTTTGTGGGTGGATCAACTCCCTAATGTGTTGTGGAACTACCGCACAAGCAAGCGGACGCCCACCGGAGAGTCCC
This sequence comes from Hemerocallis citrina, assembly GCA_017893485.1. Taxonomy (NCBI): domain Eukaryota; kingdom Viridiplantae; phylum Streptophyta; class Magnoliopsida; order Asparagales; family Asphodelaceae; genus Hemerocallis; species Hemerocallis citrina. Next base: position 209,610,778 of record CM030366.1, read on the forward strand.
CTTTTAATCTTACTTATGGGGCCAAGGCCGTGATACACCTCGAGGTCGGAATACCTTCCCCTCGGCTTATAGCCTATGACGAAGCACAAAATGCCAGGGACCTCAGAGGAAACTTGGACCTGATAGATGAACTGAGGGAAAGGGCATCGATTCGGCAGCAGAATTATCGAAGAAGGGTCGAGCTAGCGTACAACAAAAAGGTCCGACCCGCCGACCTTAAGCAAGGAGATTTGGTCTTGAGAAAGCTAGCCATATCCCTCCCCAGTCAGAAGAGCAAGCTAGCTCCGAACTGGGAAGGTCCGTACCGGATCACAAAAATTGTTCGGCCTGGGCATACCGTCTCGAAGACATGGAAGGCAGAGAGCTTCCGAGGACCTGGAATGCCGACCACCTCCTAAAATACCAAGAGAGCGTTCCGACGCCACTCTAAGTAACAAGGAGTATCGAGCCATTCCAACCCTCCGACTTGTAACCCATTTTTTCATAAATTGTACTATGTAAAACGGTTCGCCATCGAATATCAATAAAGAAAGCTCTATTATGTTTGTGAATCTGCATGTTTTTCTCCCCCCTTATCACCTGCCTTTTATATTGTGATTTCAACCAATGGTTCGGAGTCCACGTTCGGCTCGGCCTCATTCCCTCGGTTCGTCTCCGGACGGACCAGAGGCAGATCGCCGTTCCGAACTGCTCCCACAGCCGTTGAACTACACCGATGGTTCGGAGTCCAACACTCGGCTCGACTTTATCTCCTCGGCTCGTCTCCGGACGAACCAGGGGTAGATCGCCGTTCGAAATTGCTCCCACAGCCGTTGAACTATACCGATGGTTCGGAGTCCAACACTCGGCTCGACTTTATCTCCTCGGCTCGTCTCCGGACGAACCAGGGGTAAATCGCCGTTCGGAATTGCTCCCACAGCCGTTGAACTATACCGATGGTTCGGAGTCCAACACTCGGCTCGACTTTATCTCCTCGGCTCGTCTCCGGACGAACCAGGGGTAGATCGCCGTTCGGAATTGCTCCCACAGCCGTTGAACTATACCGATGGTTCGGAGTCCAACACTCGGCTCGACTTTATCTCCTCGGCTCGTCTCCGGACGAACCAGGGGTAGATCGCCATTCGGAATTGCTCCCACAGCCGTTGAACTATACCGATGGTTCGGAGTCCAACACTCGACTCGACTTTATCTCCTCGGCTCGTCTCCGGACGAACTAGGGGTAGATCGCCGTTCGGAATTGCTCCCACAGCCGTTGAACTATACCGATGGTTCGGAGTCCAACACTCGGCTCGACTTTACCTCCTCGGCTCGTCTCCGGACGAACCAGGGGTAGATCGCCGTTCGGAATTGCTCCCACAGCCGTTGAACTATACCGATGGTTCGGAGTCCAACACTCGGCTCGACTTTACCTCCTCGGCCCGTCTCCGGACGAACCAGAGGTAGATCGCCGTTCGGAATTGCTCCCACAGCCATTGAACTATACCCAAGGTCCGGAACAGATAATCCGAACTCTTCTAACTATTAGCCGAAGCCCGAAGACCCAGACCTTCGGTCGGTTCCCGAGCAAGTGCCTTCCCGAGCGTGTAAATGGAGAAAACACACTTTCCCCTCAACTTTCGTGCATGATCTCGATCAGACGGCTCAGATCTTGCCACCTGCACTAAACGACAAGATAACGTTTTCTTGGAGACTGAGCCACCTCGAGATTCGCGCCTACATTCAACGGCTCAGATCTCGCCACCTGCTCTAAACGACAAAATAGCACTTTCTTGAGCGCGGAGCCGCCTAGGAATTTGTGCCGTACCGCGTCAGAGCTGCTAAACGACAAAATACCTTACCCATGGGGACCCGTTCGGTTAAACAAACGCGCTCGGTTCAAAGATCACGGTACGGCCGACGCAGTTATAAGCAAAGACATGTGCAAAGCAATGAAAGGAAATTTTATTAATGGTCGGCGCATAATACAAAACATTCCATTACAAAGTGTTGGCAAACAAAACACACAACACCCGACCCACTACACTTGTCTCTCATATAGACACATCCTCACTAGACTGTTCGTCCTCCTCGGCGGGCAGCTCCTCTGCGTCCCCCCGGAGCTTCGCCATCACAGCCCGCAAGTGCCGAATCTCCGAAAGCAAGTCATCCCGCTCGACAATAATCTTCGACTGGTTGTGCCGAATGCATTTGACCCGAAGAGCATTGCTGAATGCGGTTTGCGAGTCTTCATCCCCTCCTGTGGGGCTCAGCTCGACGATCCTATTCTCCAAGCGCTGGATCTCGGCTTCCCGGAGATTGAGAACGGACGAAAGGTGGGCCCGCTCACTCTCAGCCCGGCGTAACTTCAGATCGATGCTTCTAGGGCTCGGAACCACCGTTCCAGAAGTGGCCTCAGATTCAGAGTCATCATTCAAACGCTCAGAATCCGAGCCATGGATCGTCACCCCGAGCTGAAAGAAAGGGAAAGCAAATAACACAATTTCAATACACCGTCGAAGTCTGACACTTGAAAATTTTTCAAAAAGATTTACATTCAGACATAATAGTGTTACAGACGGCCGACCGACCCCACAATCAAGTTTTTACAACAACCCACTAAAATGGATTACAACATGATCAAGGCCCCTTCGGAAGGGGAATGCTTCGGTTTAGGGAAACGCGAGGACGACGAGGCCTGCCCTCCGAGCTCGACCCTAAACCAACGAAGCGCGATCCCCCTTCACTGCTAGTCCTAACAGCGATGCCGACCGAGGCACCGCTCGACGAGATAGCCGCGCTACTTTGAGCATCGGCCGGACTCCGCCGGGTCATAGGCGAGCGCGTCGCGAGTTCATAAAACGTAATCCCCCTCTCGCTCTCCTCGCAAGTGCATGACGTACTGCGGACATTAGCTCTCTCCGGCACTGGCTTGAGCGACGCGATCTCCTCCTCCAGTTCGATAATTCTATCCCTCAAGACGTCGTCCTTCGCCAACTTCTTCGGTCGAGGGGCCTTCAACGAGCCCGAGGCATTGGCACTATCAGCCGCGAGCCGTCGGTAATGGGTGACTTCAATCCCCCTGTCTATTGTGATCCTTCTGAGCCTGTCAATTTCGGCCGACAGCCTCTTGCGCTCGGTTGACGCTTTCTCCAGTTCGGAAGTCAGCTTCTCTCCCTCCGCCGAACGTTCTTTCTCCGCTAACTCCAAGTATTGGACCTCAGCCAAGAGGTCGTCATTCTTCTGCTCGGCGGTAGCGAGCTCTCTACGGAGACTCTCGACTTCGCCTTCGGGATAGGGAGCTGAAGAGCGCTTCCGATACTCGTACAGCTCGCGACCATACCTTCGCAGAGCTGCCTTCGTATCCTCCAGCCTACCGAGCAGGAGAAATCGATTATACCGGCTCTGAAAGAGCTCGTCCTTCGTTTTTGCCAGCTCCTTCCGAAGGTATTCAACCTCCGTGATCGGACCGAATCTCACCTGAAAAGCAGAGATAAATCCGAGGCCCAACACTTGAAGAAATTTACGCCAAATCAGACACTAAGTCCAAGACTCAACACTTGGACAAATTTCGGCCAAACAAAACATTTTTTCATTCAAGATTCAAAGAGTTCTACAACAGTGGTGGCCAGTCCGCAGTTAGGCTTACAAAAACAAAAAAGAAAATAGACAACCGAGTCAGGGGTCGACCTTTTTGTCGTTCGGGTCCGTCGACCCCTCGGCCTTGTCCTCGCCCTCGCCCCCGCCTCCGCCTTCGCTCCTGCTCTCCTCCTCGGAGTCGTCCTCCTCTTCCTCCTCGGCCTCGACCTTCCACGGGTCCTCGACGGGTTCCGTTTCCCCCTCGGGGCCGATGAACCCCTCGGGGACACCCTCCTCCCCTTCCATGAGGTCATAAAAGTTGTAGGAGGACGTGTCGAAGCCCGGGTTCTTGGCGACCACATGTTGCAAGGCTCGACCGTAGGCATCCACCATATTCTGGAGCATGTGCAGCGCGGCCTCCTCCTGCACGGCCTTCTTCACCCTCTTCACCTTCCTGAGGAGTTTGGCCTTGATCTTCTCGGCCCCCTTCCGAGCATCCTCCGCTTCCGACCGAGCCTTGGCCAGCTCCTCCTTCAGCCCGGCTGCCTCCTTCGCCGATGCCTCGAGCTTGGCCGTCGTATCCTTCAGCTCGGCCACCTCCTTCTCCGAGGCCTCAAGCTTGGCCGCCGTGTCCTTTGACAGCTGAATGGCGTCGGCCAGCTGCCTCTCCAATCCTCCTACTTCGGCAGCCCTCTTCGTCGAGAGAAGCAGCTCGTCATCAAGCTGCCTCGCGACCTTGACGCACTCCGCCCTCTCCCGCTCCTTCTCCTGCTCCTTGTTCGCCAACTCCTCGACCAGAAAATTGAAGTGGCAGAGGGTCTGAAAGAGAACAACGAGTTACAATCTGAATCCAAGAACTTGGAGAAATTCTAAGGAAGAAATTTGGATGAAGAAGAGCTCAGCCTACTTACCGACATGGTATTCCGGGCAATCTGCATCACGGCGTCCCCTGCCATCCCGGCCTTCAGGGTCGCTCGATCCTTCGGGGTTGGCAGGTGCCTCACCGCCTCCATGCAGATGTTCCCGTCGCCCAAGAAACCATCGACGTTCATCACCTGCCAGTCGGGGACGAAGATCTGCTTATGACGCTCGGTCAAGATCTTCTCCGCATCGGCAGTGAGGGACGGAACCTGCAGGGACAGCGCATCCTTCACCCCGAACACGCCGCTCGACGAACCGGGAGCATCCGCATTCGGGGTCGGCGCAGGTGCATCCGAGGCGAGGGGATCGGGGACGGCGACCCCCCCCTGCTCGGAGACCGCGACCTTCTCCGGAGAGACAAGGACCTCGATCTCCCCCTCCTTGAGGACCGCGACCTTCGGTTGGTCGGCAGCCTTCACAACCGAGGGCTTCTTCGAAGCTCGGCTGTCCTGAGGCGCTGCCGACGGCCTCTTCTTCTTCTCCTGCTCTGCCCTACCCTTCGCCACCAGAGCCTTGTAATCAAGCTTCATCGTCTCTGCAAAAGCCGAATGAAAAAACTTAGAAAGATTTTCATGAACTTTAAACAGAGAGTATAAATACCAGAAGCATACGAGGGTCGATCGGACTGAGACCCCCACGGAACAGATGCTCCTCCGTGATATCTTTCCAGCTTAGCGCTGGCAGGGCGAGGAGCTTCTTCTAGACCTCCGCCTCGTCATCACTCAGCGACGCCTCTCTCTTGGTCCGCTTGGGCAGGCCATCCTTCGCCCAAACCGTCGGTATCACCCATGGTGTTAGAGTTCGGACGAGGAAGTACTTATCCTTCCAGTGCTTGATCGAGTCCGGGTTCTCGATCAACTTAACTCCCGTCCGAGGAGAAAGGAAAAACCTCTGCTCGTCCTGCCTCGGCTGGCAAGGTCGGAAGAGACTCCGAAAGAGGAACATAGTCGGCTTGGCGCCGACCTCTTGGCATCGAAGGACGAACGCCACGACGTGCCTCCATGTGTTCGGCATCAGTTGGGCGGGACTCAAACCGTACCAGACCAAGACTTCGACCACGAACGGGTGGAGGGGAAAGCGGAGTCCGGCAATAAGGGAGTCGACCGGAAAGACACATACGTCCGACGAGGACTTTGTGTTGGCTCGGAACCCCGGCCCAGGAAGGAGCAGTACATACTCAAGCGGGATCCGGAAACCCTCTCGGATCATACGAAGATCGGTCTCGGTAAGAGTCGAGATCCTATGGTCAACCTCGGACAGCTCCCTAGGCTTGTTCTCCTCCACCAGCTTAGCCGTACCCTGAGTGACCCTCTCCAAGGTATCCTCAGCATAATCTCGGATGCCTCCCACGCTCGACACGGCGATGGGCTACCGACCAAACGCCCCCGCTCTCTTCGGTGTCTCCACCATCGTGACCACGCCTTTGCCCTTTCGGGACTCGGCCACGACTTCCTCGGGCACTTCGGCCACTTCACCCTCTTTATCCGGACGAACGACGTCTTGCTCGCTCGGCTCCACTACTCCCTTCCCTTTATCCCCTCGGCCAACGGCTTGCTCCGAGGCGGGGGTCTCAGTCGAAATCTTAACCATTTTTTTCCTAAAAAGAGAAGGGAAAGAGACTGACCTTGAAGTGACAGGTGCGGTCGAAAAGTTCACCGGAACTAGGAACGCTACCGCGACAGCTAGCAACGCCACCAGAGAGCTAAAAACTTCGAAGCAAAGTAAAAACTGAAGAGAGAGAGTAAAAGTGAAAAGTGAGACTTGGTCTTAGGGGGGGGTGAAGATTTATAGTAAAATTGGGACGTTCCTTGGACTTCCAAACGAAAGCTTGCAACTTTTGGGCCGCTCTCGAAACGTCGCGAAGGCCCATCACCACTGTCTCCTTCACCAAGTCAGCTAGTTCGGCTCCAGGAAATCCGAATCCGGGCCACAGGCAAACCGAACTTGTCTGCAACAGGGTCCGCTCGGAATCCGAGCAAGTGCCTTCCCGAGCGTGTAAACGGGGAAACACACTTTCCCCTCAACTTTCGTGCATGATCTCGATCAGACGGCTCAGATCTTCCCACCTGTACTAAACGACAAGATAACGTTTTCTTGGGGACTGAGCCGCCTCGAGATTCGCGCCATCATCCAACGGCTCTGGGTGCGCCACGTCGCTCGGACGATTGAACCCTCGGACGCCCCACCTATATCAAAAGGAACCAGGAAAATTTTGGTTCAAAGTTTTAAGGCACCGCCTTCGGCGGGCACCCCCCGGGTCCCGTGCCTCAGTCGGTATTCCGCCGACCCACGGGCCCCGGTCAAAAACAGATCGGCGCTCCCCCCATCTCTAACTCCTCCGGGCTGACATCCATCAGGAGCCATCAGCCCGGAAGGAAGACAGAGATGGGAGGGGGCCCATCGACACTCAGAGATCAGGAGAAGCGAACCATTCCGAGCTAGTTGGTTGCAACTGGAAGGCTCGGTTCGTCAGAGGACTCTGACAACAGCGCCTTCACAGCTGCAAACAACGGGCTCGAACGGTCCGGAAGCCCGAGCCACGACTCATCATGGAGAAGCGCACCATTCCGAGCTAGTTGGTTGCAACTGGAAGGCTCGGCTTGCCAGAGGACTCTGGCAATAGCGCCTTCACAGTTGCAACAAACGGACTCGGATGGTCCGGAAATCGGCATCGGACATGGATCATCACCTCTCCCACCAAGACCTCCGCCTACCTAGGCACCCGCTTCGGAGCGACCAAAGAAAGCAGAAGATCTTGGTGGAAGAACGACCACCCGTCCTTCCGAAGTGTCTCACACCTCGGGTCCGGACTATGGTCGTCGACACTACTGCCTTATCCCCTCCCGCTCCTGACACCCCCTTCGGAGCAGTGAGGAACGGGAGAAGAATAAGACAACAGGGCGACCACCCGTCCTTCTGAAGTAACTCATCCCTCGGGTCCGGACTGTGGTCGTCGCCACTACTGCCTCGTTCCCCCCCCCCCTCCCCCCGCTCCTGACATCCACTTTGGGGCCGTCAGGAACAAAGGAAAAACCAGGCAGAAGAGCAATCACCCCGGACCTCAAAAGAGAAGCTACCCAGGGCAGATACCTCCGAGGTGTGAAACTCTGTGCTGATGGTGATTGAAATGACAAAGAGAGTGGGGTACTTATAGCCTGCCTCCAAGAACCCGCCATTATGACCCTCGGAAGTTGAAACGCCACGCATTAATTAAAGGAATTATCCTTAATGACATCGGGAAGGCGGAACGCCGCACAAGTCCCGAAGCACCATTAATACCATTGGGAACAGAGCCATCTCGGATTGCCAAAAACCACAGGACCTCGGTCGGCTGCCGAGCAAGTGCCTTCCCGAGCGTGTAAACGGGGAAAACTCACTTTCCCCTCAACTTTCGCATCTGATCTCAATCAGATGGCCCAGATCTCGCCGAGAGCACTAAAAGACAAGATAGTGTTTTCTTGGGAGCTGCGACTGTCTCGAGATGCACGCCAATATCCAACAGCTCAGATAGTGCCACGTCGCTCGGACGACCGAAGCCACGCCCCCTCGGTCGGCTTCCGAGCAAGTGCCTTCCCGAGCTGGTAAATGGAGAAAAAAGACACCGAGCTACTTAAACCGTCGGATCTCTCAGAAATTCACGCTCCCAATGATGAACGGCCCAGATTGCGCCATGTGCGCTAAAAGACAAGATAGTGTTTTCTTGGGAAATGTGCCCGTCTCGAGATGCGCACCAGCATCCGACAGCTCAGATAGCGCCACGTCGCTCGGCTTGCCGAACCCCCTACCTCCGGTCGGCAGCCGAGCAAGCATCTTTCCGAGCTCGTAAACGGAGAAAAACGCTGCCGAGCGGCAACAGCCATCAGATCTTTCCGAAATTCGCGCTTGTCCATGATCAACGGCTCAGATCGAGCCACGCCATCAATCGGTATTTAAAATTGTTTTTTATTTATTTAAATCGTTTTATTTATTTAAAATTGCGAAAAAATTGCTAAAAATTCGGGAAAATTAACTAAAAATTCTGGAAAATGATTGGAAATTTGGGGGGACATTTTCGAACCCCTAAACGAACAATTACTACCCAGAATGTATCATTGAAGGCCCCCGAACGATTAGTGAACACGTCGCAAAATTAAATAAATGATCCGAAAAAATAGATAAAAACCCTTAAATACCCGATGTGGCCAGAGAACAGCTAGCGGCGTCAAAAGTTACCTCACTACCCCCGTTCTAGATTCAAAATTCCACATTTGGACTCCGATACAACTCCACCAGCCACTAAAACAGCTAGACTACTCCTCAAAGTCTGATCACACTCAGTCTTTAGGAGTGGGGGGCTCGTGATATGGCTAAAAATGGGGTTAAATCGAGACCGTCCAGATCGAGCACGAATCTTGAAGCATGGGGGTAAAAAGGCAATTTCACATACAGATGGATCCAAAACGGGTATTGGGCCTCCTTTTCACAGAACCAACCACCCGCGAATAGATCCACTTCAACTGGGCACGGGTCCCGACCCGATACAAGCCCAGTTCACCATGAGGAGAATCAAGGCCACTGATTTGACTAAATCAAATCAATAAGCCTGATTGGCTCTCACCAGGGAATCAGGGCCTGATTTCCCAAAACAGAATAGGAGGATTTTCCTCCTGGCTGTTAGGCAGCAAATCAGGATCCTAACCGTTCCAAAAGCGACTATAAATACGACCCCTCTACCACCAAGACCAGGTTAATCACTTCTTCACCACTTAAGCTCTTTCTTAATCTTTTTCTGATTACTGACAAGAGCGTCGGAGGGTGCGTCGCCGGAATCAACCCCGGTGTCTCGCACTTCCTTGCAGGTTGCGGCGGGAGCAAGAAGGCTGAGTCAACTGTTTAGGTTTTTCTCGGACTTACAAATTCTATCTGTTTACCCCCACACCAGAATCAGCGGTAACACTCGCAAAACATATTTTTCCGCCCAAAAGTTTCCCCAAAAACTCAAATTCATATCCCCTCAAAACAACTCCTTCATTTATTTATTTATCTCTCTCTCTCTCTCTCTCTCTCTCTCACTCTCTCTCAATTTAATCATAAATTTATATTTTCAAATTTCAGGTTTATAAATTTTCAGATTTTTTATACATTTTTTATTGCTCATGTTACATTGAAAATAGCAAATATTTCATCCACAGTTAAATTTCATCATTTTCCACACTCAAAGTTCTAAGAAGTTGGAATTTACACCCCCATTTATAATTATTTTTCAACATATACTAATAGAAATATGGACTTTTATTTACAACTAATTATTGTTTTACTATTCAAACTTGAGCTACATAATTGTTGTTTTACTATTTACACGACTTTCATATGCTGTATCGTTCTGAAGACGTGCCATAGGCACGTGCCCACTGGCAAATCTAGTATATATATATATATATATATATATATATAACATGGACTTTTATTTACAACTAATTATTGTTTTACTATTCAAACTTGAGCTACATAATTGTTGTTTTACTGTTTACAAGACTTTCATATGCTAGTATATATCTGTGTGTGTGTGTGTGTGTTGGGGGGGGGGGGGGGGGGGGGGGGTGTTCAGAAGCTTCTGAGATTATAAAAGTTTGTTGACTATTTCATTTAAGAACGATGACTAATTAAGAACCTTCTTAATTAATTAGCTCTAAGGAAGAAGCTAGACCAACTTTACCTCAACTATCTCCCTCCAAAAAAAAAAAAACTTTACCTCAACTATATGGTTTCTTTCATCACCCTCTGGTGTCATTAATTCATTTTCTCAAAGCCCTAGCAATTGCTCTGATAATTAAACATCCAACATCTACTGGTTGATCAAAGTATACAAAAGAATGTTCATATATGTACTTGTATAACAACAATCGATCTCTCTTGTAAATGCCAACAATCAACGACAAATTTGTTTTCTTGACAGTAATGCCACGAGAACACTAACAACCTAAACCATTTTGGTATAATCAGCGAAAAATGATTTTATTCTACATTCCTGAAATCCTGGAGCTTCTCTCTCCTCTACCCAAAAACCCAACCTCAACCATGTCCTCTCCCACCACCTCCCACATATCTATCACCCCTTAATCTTCCCCCATCATCCATTTTCTTGCTCCTTTCCCCTCCCTCTTTCTTCCCCATAGACACCCTCACACCCAGATCTTTCAGTAACCCACCTGCACGACCACCCTCACGCACCTTCTTCGACCCCTCTACCATCTGTTTCGGTTTTCGATGAGAAACCTATCGGTTAAACAGCCTAGAGGAGATTATAAAGCTATGGTCCCCGTCCACACCATAATGAGACCCCATGGCCCTCTACGGTTGCACAAAGATGATCAAAGTGAGAGGAGTAAGGAGGCCAATATGATCCTTCGGGAGCAACATCTGACAGTTTCCGCAAGTGTCGAACAGGCTTCGGGAGACCATGGTCGGCGAGAGAGGAGGACCATTTCCTTATAAAGTGATAGGTCACCACGTCCTTCCTTTCAGGGAGTTGCAGAGGGTGTGAGGGTGAACTTTCCTATCTCAGAGGGCGTCAAGAGCAACTCCACTACAGAGGTGGACAGCACACCGGCTAAGAGCGTTCCTAAAGCTAAGGGTAAGCTGGTCTACGTGGAGAAAATGGGTGGAAAACTCAGACTTGAGTTTTTAGCCCGAAGCACAAGGTGGACTTGAATGAGAGTCACCAGTTACCGAAGGGCTACCGGCGTAAGATGAACGGGGAGCTAGAACCGAACTATTTCAACTACGGCAAGTGGGGTCATTGGAAAGCCGAATGTAAGGAGGTTACTAAGTGTTTCTTCTGTAAATGAAGAGGCCTTTTGTCGACAGAATGCGACCGTCGTTCGGCAAAGATCGATGAGGAAGCTTCTCAGGGTAGCGACATCGGTTCTGGCTATCATCTAGGGCAGCGTGCGGTTAGTAGACCTTAAGTTGCGCTTGTAGAGAAAGAGAAGAAGGTTAGAGCAGCTTGGACAGTCGATCGGTCTAAGAGAGATGCTGGGAACCCTGAGAGGGAGATGGTCGTCGAAACACAAGGTATATCAACTAAGGCTGCTGAGGCAATGGTGCGGTTTGTCATCACACCTACGGTGGAGATGGAGGAACATGGTAATTGCCTCCCCTTCAGTGTGGTGGTGTCGGTGGCTTTTGGTAATCCGAACGAGGGCACTATTAGAAACGAACTCTTGTCGAGGTGGCCAAAAATGCCGAAGTGGGACTGGACTGTTAAGAGGATGAGAGTCGACGCTTTTATTATTTCATGTTCGTTGGAGTCTAGGGTTCAAATGGTTTTGAGCAAGAAGTCGTTCTCTGGAGAAGGTTTCACCGTCATTTTCTCACGGTGGAGTCTCAAATTCGGGGAGTTCAAGAGGGAGCGGCTCACGTCCAAGTGGTTGTTAATTTCTAATTTTCCAGCTGAGTGTTGGAGTAAGGATGGCTTTCAAGGTCTGGTCCAAACTTTCGGATGGGTCGAAGAGCTTGACCAGGCCACAAAATTCCTCAACATGTTAGATTTGGAGAGAATTTGCGTAAGCTCGTTCATTGGTACGGTTAACCCATCTTCGATTCTTACTGTATACAAGGGGAAGTCTTACTTGGACGGTATTCATGCGGAGGTGAAGAGGTTTGTGCCGGTACATCGGGCATTGGATGAAGAGGCTGCTGCAGCGCTCAAATTTGGTGGGTTTAGAGATTCGATTTTGGTGGAGGTTGAAGATGATTGCACGCCGTTGGATGGGGGTTCAGCAACGGTCGAAATCAAAGAAAATCCTGACAGTGGGGTTTTGGAGATGTCTAACGTGGAGGAGAGAGGTTCACCAGTTTCGAAGGCTTTGTTTTCATTGGGCCACGTGCCTAAACAAGGAAAATATGGGATGGGTGATGCGGTACGTGTAGAGGACTCCATCACTATCAAAAGTACTGAGCAGAGTGCTGCTCGAGAAACGCTTGTTCGGCCTCTTCGGCGACAGGTCATATCCGAAGTAGTGAGGTATGAGGGTTTGGCTGAGGGTGAGGGTTCGGATAGGGGGGAAGCTGCAAGGGATGGGGCGTCGATTTTCGTGCAGATGCAGAAATCCATGCAAAAGGCCTTTGTACAATTTTTTAGAGGAGATGTTAGTTCACTTTCTAGAGAGCTAATTGACTCTTGGGCTTGTTTGCTTAGGTCTTATTCACATGGGCCGCCCAGAGCCATCATAGAGAAACCAAAGTATGGTGGGTCTAATTTTAATAGGGTGTCAATACTAGAGAAAAGGAACTAGAGCCTATGAGACTGGCCCTGTCGGACGATGAGCCTACTTTATCTCAAGCTGTCAGGAAGGTAAATCTACAGGATTTATTGACGTCTCAGTCCAGAAAGAGGAGCTATGAGAGTGAAGAGGAAAGAGATAGTGTTGAAGCTGATCGAGATTCTGTTAGCGAGACGGTGAAGGCAATTTTTGATTCCCCCAATGATGAAGACTTGATTGATGCGCTTAAAAACATTGAAGAAGAGTCTCCTATTACTACTGCAGCAAGAGCGTGGGATATCGAGAGAGAAGATAAATTGGAGGCCTCCCTTCCTTTCAGGTGAGAAATCTCCGGTAAAGGGAAAGGGAAGGAAAAGGTAGTAGAGGATCTCAGACGCAGCTTGCGTCAAAGGGAAAAGCATGGGAACCGCCCGATCTCCAAAGATGATCTGATTGCCTCAGCAGTCAAACTTAAAGTTCCCAGTTCAGCCTTGGCAGGTGAGTCAAGTTATAATTGTGCAATTATTGATTTTATTCATGATTCCATGTTAATTAGTCTAGCCAAGGTATGTAGAGTTGATTTGGGCTGTGACTTGTCGTCCCAACTAGATTGCGGTAAGAAAATTAGAGACTGGGTGAAATGCCCCGTAGCTAGTGATGGTCATACCATTTGAGAGACCTTTGTCATGTTGTCCAATGGAATACGTCTTTTGGAATGTTAGAGGGTTAAATGGTAGTAAGAAATGTAGGATTGTGAGAGAGACACTGTCCTATCACCATCCTTCAGTGGTAGGACTGTGTGAGACTAAGTTGGCTTACCCAGAATCAAATTTGCTTGACAGGCTTATCCCTAATAGGAACTGGGAATGGTTTTGTAAACCATCTCGGGGTCAAGCGGGAGGGATCTCTGTGGGGTACAACGTTGATCTCTTTGATTGCCTTGATGTCTTCATCGGAGAATTCTCTGTATTCTTGTAGCGCCCCGAATTTCCAATATAATATCTCAGAAATACGTGGCACAATTCTCAGCATCAACCTCAATTATAATAGTAAACATAGACAAAAACACAGATAAAATTTTCAACTTTAATTACATCAATTCATTACAAAGCACAACAGAAAACAAGCACCTTAAATTACAAATTCTTTCTTTTACAACACATTCTTTTACAATTTATATAAGCCATAACATCATTCTACTACTTGCATCCCAATCCCAATGCCACAAGCACCTACCTGTAAAACATGAGGCTAGAGATAACTCTAACCCCCAAAACTACAAGGCTCAGCCATAAAGGTGTGAGTGACATAAAAGAAATACAACATGAATAAAACATAAAGTCATGAACAACATATATCAATAGTAGTAACGAAAAGAATATGAAATAACGATAAATAAAACATGAAAAATCGAGTGAAACTAGACTAAATGTCAAGTGTAGGAAAATAGAAAACAAACATGCATAAAACAAAGTCAAGAAAATACCAATGCTATATGCTGACTCTCTAATGCATACTTGTCGGCTTCTATGCATCCCACTCTACATAGGTCCGGTGCAAGCCCTTATCATTCTCCACTTGATAGGGTTAAATCCCTCGTTATGCAACTAATCCTACTACGATGACTACTACGAGATTTAGATAAACTGTGAGTATTAGCCCATGTCTCGATAATTCCAGAGGTCAATCTCTATCCACAGATAATTCCGGATACTATTTCACTCACACCTGGGAATCTTCAAGAATACCCCCACACTGCAAGCTATGGCGCCTCATCACACGAGTACCCCATGAGTGTCGCCTCGATCCCGATAATTTCGGAGACTATTTCACTCACACCACAGGCCATACTGAGGTCCATAACCCATGTTCTCATTTCATCATATCACCATCTAGTGCCTGTCTTTATCTTTCAAGTTAATTAGTTTATTATGAATCTCCTAGAGTTTGGTGTACCCTACCAGACTTAACTCAACTGATCAAGAACAAGGCCTCAACTAACCAAATCACAAAATCTCAACTGATCAACAACAAGGCCTCAACTAATCAAATCAAAAAATCTCAACCGCCGATAATCAGGATCCCGTTTACCCTCTAAGACTCATAACTCAACTATCAATCCAAAACTTTCAATAAAACTCACAAATCAATCATCAAAATGATTATATGAACAAAATTTTTTAAATCAACAAAAATCCAAATCTATATAATGTACTCATAAAATTTCAGAATTCCAATAAGGTATTAAATCCATTAAATAGCAGAAAATCATATTTTGAAGTCGTAGAATATAACAAAACATCAATTCCTTTGAAGACCACATATATCTCTCTTTATAAAGTCATAGAAATGTAATTTAAATTCAATTACAAACAAAATATAACTTCTGTAAACTGTAATCTGTAGTAAAAACATCATCTAAAATAGTAGATCAATAATCCATAAGTTCGAAAAATTAACTGTTTAAAGAAACGAAGAAAAACTCAATAAAAACAATTCAAACGGCAGGTGCGGTCGACTGCCAAAATAGTGCAAACTAACGGCGGTTGACCGTCCCTTTTGAAATTCTCAAAAAAATAGTATAGCGGTCGACCATGCGACCGCTAGCTATTAAACAGCCAGGGTTGAAATTGTGCATGTTTCGATTGATACATCAATAACTCACTGTAAAAATGCAAATTTGTAAAACCAAATTCCTGAGATGAGTTAATATAACTTGTATAACATATAGGAGTTTATAAAATTAATCAAAAACACATCGAGATCATAAAAGGGGTAAATCTTCATAAATTCTTGAAAACAGTATATATATATATATATATATAAGTGTGCATAGGTGCATAACTGCATCAGTTAAAGCCTCAAAATTTCATCAAATAAAAGTAGGGTCTAATTCAATCTCAGTATAAAAATAATTAGGATCCAATTGAAAACCACAAAAAATCCTTCATTACAGTGGTATAGCATATATATATGAGTTATGTGTGTATAGTTGTATCGGTTAAGCATCAAGGAACTTATTGTGTGTGTGTGTGTGTGTGTGTGTGTGTGTGTGTGTGTGTGTATATATAGTATGAATTTCAAAACCATCTCAGTACCCAAAACAGCTCAAATCTAATCGAACACATCAAAACACTAAAAGTCCAATTTTCGGTCTGCACATAATCAGACCCGAAAACTCAAAACTCCTCTTTTTACTTCAAAATTTGATCTTTTGATCCAATAACTATTCTTGTAATTCCTTAAATACATATACAACTACTCACATCAGTTTACTCATGAATAAAAGCAATTTTTAACATGTATTAATCAAGTTATACTCATCAAAACTTCAAGAACATACCATATACATTCATACACAGTTAAACTAGGTTTTTATTCACTCTTTTGCAATAACCAGCATACATCTTATTAAACTCAATCAAATCAGCAAGCATATGATAAAAAAATAACATACCCATGATTTCTATTAGGTTCTTTAACAATCTCAAGTCATCTAGGTGTAGTTTACTCATCATTAGCATAGTTTCAAGTAAAGATTCAATTTTTTAAACTCATCTACTCATCAAAATTCATCATATCGTCATACAATCCCTAACATACTTTCTAATAGACAAATCATCATATACAACATGTATAGAACAATACAAAACAAACATATATCACACTCTCCTTTTTTAAATCAACCGAAGATAATAAAGAGAATAAGAAAATCCTTCCTTTCGCAAGAAAACCAAGATCCTCGCTTTGAAATTCCAAGAAAATAATAATAAAGAAAACCCTTTGTGCTGCGCAGCAAAGAGACGGTTGCACCTCACCTTTAATAGGCCAGAAATCAGAGTATCTAGGGTTTGTGAAGAGATTTGCAAAATATCTTGTTATGTTATGACCCAAATTGCTTTTGGGCCCATTGGGCTTTGTATCTTCATATATGTAAGAAGATTAGAATCAAAGAAATCAATCAACATTTTTGCCAATCTCTCTCTCTCAACAGCCGACATCTTCTTCCTCTCTTCTCTTCCTCTCTTCTCAAAACCCTAACAATCCACAACCCATTCAAAAAACCTAACAAATTGGTATCAGAGCCAACACCACCCAGTCCCGATCCCTACTCCCAATCACTTCCGCCACCCTGGCCACCACAACCCAGTCCAGATCCCCTCCTCCCCAGATCTGATCTGATCCCGAGTTCCCTTCCAGTCCAGATCTGATTACTTCTTCTCAGACCAGATCTGTAGTGATTTCCTCGTCTAGTCGCGACCACACTTCGTCCGTCCAGTCCAGATCGGGTTTCTTGGTCTTTGTCGTCGGGAGCACTGGAGGAGAAGGATATCAAGAAGGAAGGTTTGATTTTTGTGATTTGAGTAATTAATTTTTTGGGAGAAAAATTTTGGTGTTTTGTTGAATTGGGTTCAAGAAATTTGAATGGATATTTCGGGAAAATATGATATTGAGAAGTATGATGGGAAGACAAGTTTTGCATTATAGCAAGTGCGTATGGCAGCGATTTTGTCGAGCCAAGGCGTTAAGGATGCCATTTTTGGTCGAGAAAAATTGATTGATACGGTGGTGGATAAGAAATGGAGAGATATGGATGATAAAGCGCTCTCTATTATCCAATTGTGTTTGAGCGATTCGACATTGCAAGAGGTCCTATCGGAGAAGACCGCTAAGGCTTTGTGGGAGAAATTGGAAAACATCTACATGAAGAAGTCCCTCACCAATTTACTGCGGTTGAAATTGCGCCTCTACACTCTTCGCATGGTTGAAGGTACATCAATTTCCAATCATATTACGGAGTTTGCATCTATTTTGAATGACTTAAGTAAAATTGATGTTAAGGTGGAGGATGAGGACCAAGCCCTTTTGTTATTATGCTCATTACCTGCATCATACAAGGCTTTTAGAGACATGTTGATTTATAGTAGAGATAAAATTTCTCTAGAGGTTGTTAAGAGCAATTTGCAAGCCAAGTTGCACATTGATAGTGAGATGACCAATAATGAGAAAGGGAGCCAAGGTGTTGGTTTAGTTGTTGATCGAGGTAGGTCATGGGACCGAAACTCGGAAGATACAAGAACCCGTTCGAAGTCTAGGCACAAGAATTTTATGTGCAACTATTGTAAGAAGAAGGAACACATTAAGGCCGATTGTTTCAAGCTCAAAAATAAACAAAAGACGGATAGTAAAGGTTCTTCTTCGGAGGAGGCCAATGTGGCCGAATGTGACATGGTTGATACTCTTTGTGTGATAGATACTAATGTTGATGATATACATTGTTGGGTGATGGATACGGGTGCTTCGCAACACATGACTCCGAATAGAGATTGGTTTGAGACTTATGAGCCTACGGATGGTAAGGTTCTCATGGGGAACAACAATATGTGTAAGGTTGCCGGAATTGGTTCGGTGACAATTAAGTTCCATGATGGAAAGGTCCGAAGGTTGACGGGTGTGAGGCATATACCCGATTTGTCTAAGAATTTGATTTCTTTGGGGTCTCTTGAAGAAAAGGGGTGTAAGTTCCAAAGTGAAGGTGGAGTCCTTAGAGTCTCTAAAGGGGCTCTCACAATCATGAAGGCAAAGAGAATTGGAACTATTTATTTCTTACAAGGTTCTACGGTCACGGACTTGGCCGCCATTGCACGTTCGGGTACTATGTCGGATGAGGAGACTACTAGGCTTTGGCATATGAGATTGGGGCATATGAGCGAGCGAGGAATGAGCATTTTGAGCAAGAGAGGCTTGTTGTGTGGCCAATGCGCGGGCAACTTGGAATTTTGTGAGCATTGTGTATTTGGCAAGCATAAGAGGTTGAGCTTCTCCATGGCCATTCATTCGACCAAGGGAACACTTGACTACATCCATTCGGATCTTTGGGGACCTTCTCGTGAGCCTTCCAAAGGTAATGGTTCTCGTTACATGCTTACTTTCATTGATGATTTCTCAAGGAAGGTTTGGGTTTATTTCTTGAAAGAGAAAAGTGATGTGTTTCGCACCTTCAAAGAATGGAAGTCACTTTTGGAGAACCAAACGGGAAGGAAAGTTAAGAGGTTGAGAACCGATAACGGTTTGGAGTTTTGCAACCATGAGTTTGATAATTTTTGCAAGGCTGATTCGGCACAAGACGGTGGTCAACACTCCACAACAAAATGGTATTGCAGAAAGGATGAATAGGACACTACTTGAAAGGTCTAGAAGTATGCTTTCAAATGCGGGTTTGGGTAAGAAGTTTTGGGCGGAAGCCATTAACACATCTTGCTATTTGGTAAATCGATCTCCTACCACTTCAATTGAGTTGAAGACACCCGAAGAAGTGTGGTCGGGTAAGATGGCTGATTATTCGAATTCGAGGGTGTTTGGTTGTCCCGCTTATGCACATGTGAATGAAGGAAAGTTGGAGCCTAGATCGAAAAAGTGTATTTTTGTTGGGTATCCCACAAATGTGAAGGGATATAAGTTGTGGTGTCCCGAATCATCCAAGTTCCTTATTTCAAGAGATGTCATTTTCAATGAGTCGGCCATGTTGAAGGCAAATGATGTTGCACCCGAGCCGACTATTAAGGAGAATGAGAAGGTTGAGAAGAAGGTGGAGTTTGAGGTGCCGGTCCAAGAAGGTGATGATTTGATCTCACGTGATGATGTCAGTTTGGAGGAAGCCCAAGAAGAGGCACAACCATATGCATTGGCAAGGGACCGAGCTAGAAGAGAAACAAGACCACCTACAAGGTATGGATACTCCAACTTTGCTTATTGTTTGGCAATTGTAGAGAATGTGGAGTATTGTGAGCCATCTTCCTACAAGGAAGCCATTTCTTCTAAAGATGCGGCCAATTGGGTTGCCACTATGAATGAAGAGTTACAATCTTTGCAACAAAATGAGACTTGGTCTCTTGTGAAGCCTCCGAGTGGTAAGAGGATTGTGGGTTGCAAGTGGGTGTTTAAGAGGAAGATTGATGGCTCAAATCCCGCAGATTTTCGATACAAGACGAGGCTAGTGGCTAAAGGGTATAGTCAAGTCCAAGGTGTGGACTTCAATGATGTGTTCTCTCCTGTAGTTAAGCACACCTCCATTCGAGTTTTGCTCTCTTTGGTGGCAATGAAGGATTTGGAATTGGAGCAAATGGATGTGAAAACTGCCTTCTTGCATGGTGATTTGGAGGAGCAAATTTACATGAGCCAACTGGAGGGTTTTGAGGTTGCGGGAAAGGAGGACCGTGTGTGTCTTTTGAAGAAGTCCCTTTATGGCCTTAAGCAATCACCGTGGCAATGGTATAAGAAGTTCGACTCATTCATGGTGAGTATTAATTTCCATCATTCCAATTATGATAGTTGTGTTTATTTCAAAAAGTTGGATGGTGGGGATTTCATTTACTTGTTGCTCTATGTGGATGACATGTTGATTGCATCCTCAAACTTGAAAGAAGTTAGGAGGTTGAAAGAGCAACTCAGTTCGGCATTTGAGATGCAAGACTTGGGGGCTGCCAAAAGGATTCTCGGGATGGAGATCACAAGGGATAGGTCCAAGAGAAAGTTATTTCTTTCATAAAAAAGCTTTGCCGAGAAAGTGCTACACCGTTTTGGCATGGCGAAAGCGAAAGTTGTTTCAACACCTCTTGCGGCGCATTTCAAGCTTTCGGCCGCTTTAAGCCCAAAATCCGATGATGAGAAGAAATACATGGAAAAGGTTCCATATTCGAGTGCAGTCGGGAGTCTCATGTACTTGATGGTGTGTACTCGACCCGACATTGCTCAAGCCGTTAGTGTGGTAAGTAGATATCTCTCATGTCCGGAGAAAGGGCATTGGGAAGCGGTGAAGTGGATCTTTCGCTATTTGAGAGGTACCATTGATGCTCGTTTGGAGTTTGGTAATGGCAAGAAACTAACGGGTTATGTGGATGCAGATTTTGCGGGTAATTTGGACAAGAGGCGTTCTTTGACGGGTTATGTCTTTACCCTTGGAGATTGTGTAATTAGTTGGAAGTCTACACTTCAAGCCACCGTTGCACTCTCAAATACTGAGGCCGAATATATGGCAATTACTGAGGCTATTAAGGAGGCTATTTGGCTCAAGGCGTTTGTTGGTGAGATGTCTTCACTTGAGGATCTTATTACGGTGTTTTGTGACAACCAAAGCGCGATTCATTTGACTAAGGACCGCATGTACCATGAGAAGACGAAGCACATTGACATTCGATACCATTTTGTTCGAGATGTGATCTCGGAAGGCAAGGTTGCCGTGAAGAAGATTGGTACCGAATCGAATCCGGCCGATATGCTCACAAAGCCTCTTCCAATTGCAAAGTTCAAGCTTTGTTCAAGTTTGATGTCGGTTTGTTTCTAGCTAGTTTGAGCCAGTTTTGTTTCTTGCATGTTGCTAGTATATCATTATGTTTACCTTTGTTTTAGGTTATGTTTGCTTCATGCATTTACTTTATATTTTAGTTTGTTTTAGATGCAATTTAGTTCAAGGTGGAGATTGTTATGTTATGACCCAAATTGCTTTTGAGCCCATTGGGCTTTGTATCTTCATATATGTAAGAAGATTAGAATCAAAGAAATCAATCAATATTTTTGCCAATCTCTCTCTCTCAACAACCGACATCTTCTTCCTCTCTTCTCTTCCTCTCTTCTCAAAACCCTAACAATCCACAACCCATTCAAAAATCGTAACATATCTCTTTTAAATATAACTTTACATATGTAAATCCTTATACTTGGAAATTAGATAAAACCATCTTAATTGATATTTAAAAACAAGAAAAACCACCCAAATATTGGCCGACACTGTTTTAAAAACCCAAAAAATGAAATTGTCTTTTTGCCCTTTAGGTGGCAATTTTGCAAAAAGACCATTTTTTATCAAAACTTGCAAAATAAACTAAATTTATTAAAACTAAAGGTAAACTCTTTACCTCTGAATTGACTAGCCATAATGCTCAGCCCAAAAATCCGAAAAATCTAGAGTTTTCACATCAAGTGGTAACTTTTCACAAAAGTCCCTCTTTTTGTAATATTTGCAAATAGGTCAAATAATTATCAAAGAAATCCAGAAAATTCACAAATAATATCTAATAATAATTAATGGGTTTTTCCAAAATAATTTCTGACTTTGAACTTCCCAAAAAAATATTTTCACGTGTAAAAAGGTAAATTTCAGAAAAATATTTATTAAATCACCAAAAATAATTTTAATTCACTTATTAATCTTAAAAGCATTATTTTAAAAATCTGGGGTATTACAATACTTGAGACTTAGAGCTAAGAGTGATGATTTTGTGCAAATTTTCTCAATGGTCCATGGTCCTGACAGTGCTGGTGAGCAGTCATCATTTTGGGCTGAACTTGATAATATTCACAATAAGTGGGGAAATGCGTGGATTATTGGGGGGGGGGGGGACTTCAATATCAATCGCTTCGCGGATGAACACTTAGGTAGAGGGTGTATCCAGGGTGAGAGAGCTGTCTTCAACAGGGTCACCCACTTGTTAGAGTTACGCGAGATCCATTTCTCCGATCGTAAATTTACATGGTCGAATATGCACGACAGTCCCATTTTGGCCAAATTAGATCGAATATTTGTATCGCATGATTGGGAAGTTCAGTTCCCCCTAGCTGCGGCTAGGACGGCCTTTAGACGGACCTCCGATCACATACCTTTGATTCTCTCCTCTAGTGGGGAGAACCGACCCAAATTCAGAATATTCTGATTTGAGAAAGCTTGGCTTCAAAACGACAACCTACATACCATTGTTGAGAACTCTTGGAATGAGCTTATTGAGAGTAGAGAGGGTGTTCGTAGGGGTGTTGTTTCTTCATGGAACACTAAAACCAGTAGACTTAGAGGTAGGCTTAGACGATGGACGAGTGAAGAGGGATGGAAAGATAAGAGGGATAAAGAAAGGATTGTGGGGCACATTCATGCTCTAGAGCTTATAGAAGAGGGTAGAGGATTATCCACTAGGGAGCTAGAGGATATTCATAAGGCCAGAGAAGACCTTGATGCTCTTTTCCAAAAAGAGGATGATTATTGGAGGCAAAGATCACGAGACCAATGGCCACAAAATGGGGATGCTAACACGGCATTCTTCCATAGGATAACTAACGGATGGAGAAGATCAAACTTTATTTCTGGGTTGAACATTAACAATAGGTGGGTGTCAGATCAAAGCTCAGTATGCTCTCATATAGAGGATCATTTTAGAAGCTTTCTAGGGCGTTCAAGTGAGTGTTTGTGCCATCTTCATGAGTCCTTCTGGTCCCGACCTGACATCGTCGGTCCGAAGGAGTTAGAGAAACCTTTTGAGATGAGTGAGATTCTCAGTGCAATTGAAGACTTAGGCCAGGATAAATCTCCTGGACCTTATGGTTTTCCAGTCTTTTTTACTCTACTTTCTAGGATATTATTAAGATGAGCCTCATCTGCATTTTTGATAAACTCTTTGAGAGCAATGCTCAAATTGATCGGCTCAATTATGCGTCCATTGTCTTAATTCCCAAAACTGACAAGATCAAAGAGGTTGGGAACCTCGACCCCATTAGCCTCTTGAATTGCTCTTTTAAAATCATCACAAAAGTTCTGGCTAGAAGGCTAAATTCGTACCTTAGTGCTATCATCCACCCGGCCCAAAGTGGTTTCATTAAGGGTGAGACATCTTAGATAGTATAGCTATTGCACATGAGACTATGGACATAGTAAAAGGCTTCTGCTTAAACTGGACTTTGAGAAGGCCCATGATACAGCAAAATGGGATAGTGTTATGGAGGTTCTCGAGTCTAAAGTTTTTTGTCCCAAATTGATCGGTTGGATCAAGTGCATTAGGGGCGGTAAATCTTCAGTGGTGGTGAACGGTATTGTAAGCAACCTTATCGCTTACAAAAGAGGTCTTAGACAGGGTGACCCATTGTCCCCTCTTCTATTCACTTTGGTTGCCGATGTGCTTTCTAAAATGACATAGCATTGCTCCGACCAAAATCTCCTTCAAGGCATTGGAAGTCTGGATGGTACTCACGGCATTCCCATTCTTCAGTACACAGACGATACACTTCTTTTTGGGAGAAATGATGTTTACGAGGTTCTCATCTACAAAGGGATTTTGGTGTTCTTTGAGGCATGATGCGGACTCAAAGTTAATCATGATAAGAGCAACCTCATCGGTCTAGGTAGATGTGAAGAGGTGGTTCTGACTTTTCTGGCCAGCATTCTGGATTGTAAAGTTTGGAAGTTTCCCATTAAGTACTTAGGAGTCCCTTTGCATCCAGGTAAACTCAAGCGGAATAATTGGATGTTCCTAATAGAGAGAATTCAGAAACGACTTCCCAGTTGGAAGAGGAAACATCTATCACTTGGGGGCAAAATCACACTTATTAACGTTGTACTCTCGAACCTCCCGATATATTGGATGTCCATCTATGAATTCCCCACTTGGGTTATCAATAGGATTGACAAAATTCGTAGAGAGTTCTTATGGAAGGGGAGTCGAGAGGAAGGTAAAGGCCTGCCATTAGTCAGATGCAGCGTCGAAAAAAGAGTTTGGAGGTTTGGGAATTTTAAATCTCCGAGACATGAACAAAGCCCTTTTATGTAAATGGTGGTGGAAAATTCATTCCCCCCGCACCCCCTTCCCAAGGCACCGTCAGGCTTCGGTATAGAAGGCAAAGACGAGGGGCATCGACATCGTAGAGGCATCTCCCCAATTTGGAGGGGAATTGACAGGTGGGTGACCTGTTCCACTGTCACTCCCCGAATAGGGTGGGGAATTGGGAAAGTACCAGATTCTGGCTCGACGCTTGGGCTGGTCCCAATACGCTGGCTTCTTTATTTTCCGAGATTTTTGCGAGGTCCATCAATAAATCTGCTTTGGTGGCAGACTACCGAGTTAGATCCTCTTGGCATATTAGGTTATTACCGTTAAGTAATGCCAATACCCATACCAGTCTTGTCCCAATCTATACCTTGCTTGGGAATAACCCTACTATTTTGGGAAACCAACAGGATGAGAGCGGTTGGCGCACAGAGTCCAACGGCAAATTTTCGGTCAAGGCCATGTCTTTGACTCTCTGTGACTGAGGGATTAGATGTGTTGCGAATAGAGTCATTTGGAATACGTGTGCTCCACACAAAGTCTGGGCCTTCCTTTGGTTGGTATCCAAGGAAGAGATCTTAAGTGGAGAAAATCTTGCTAAGAGATGGTTAATCACCTTGGTCTCTTATCTGAGATGTGGGAGCGGGATTGAGACTAGTCACCTTTTTCTCGAATGTGTGCATAGTAAAAGTATTTTGGATTTTCTTCTCTTAGGCTTGGCTTGTCCGGTTTTTCCGTATGTGTGTCTTATTTGTGAGACGAGTTTAGAGATTTGGAGTTAGTTCGGGGACGTCGAAGGGAGTGGGATTGCTTAGTGGCTGCTTGTTTATGGGTCATTTGGATTGATAGGAACGATATCTGCTTTAGAAATCATTCTTGTAATTTTGTTCAAATGATGTATAAAATTCTCTCTCTCACGTCTTCTTGGTTGTCCATCCCAGGGGCGAGGAAGAAAGCACGTACAGGTCATCTTTTCTCTACTACTGAGGCGGGGCCTGGCTTCGGCAACAACTGATGGGATCAGTTGTTCACACCTTACTCTTGGCTAGAGGCCGGGTGGTGGTGGATTGTGGTGCAGGGACTGGGTGGGAACTGTTGGCTTTTATAGAATTTATGTTGTTGGCAGTCGTATGTGAGACTTTTGTGTATGTTTAGTTCATGCATAGCTTTTGATGTAATAAGACTTATCGATATGATGACTGAGTTTATTTATGAGAACTAGGGACAATTTTCTTGTCTTTTATTTTTTTCTAAAAAAAACACGAGAACACTTCTTTTTGCGAATAACAGGTGGTTCACCTTGGATAAAGTATAGCGCGCGCAGTTGGTGAAAGAGATTGATCCAGGTTCAGCAAAGTCATTCATGATGCTAGTGATATTTTCAGTTCAGGCTATATATCTAAACTTATGAATCCATAATAATTAAACTTACGAATCCATAACAATTTAGAAAATTAAATTATATAAATTATAAAAAATAAAGTAAAATAAAGATAATACAAAGTTTTACTGGAAAGAAATACTTTTTGAAGTAACCCTTGTGAACTCAAAATTATTTCCACTACTCAAGAACTATTCATAGGCTTTTGCAAAGGAATGATTTTGGAAGAAAAACATGTGACATTAGAATTGGATAATATCTTAAATGCTATTGATAGTTTTGGAAATAATTAAGAAGGTACTTTAAACTAAAAATGATAATTTTTTTAGCTCATGATTGGACATGTAGTGTTCAAGTAAACCTTTTGTTTTCATAATTGAGGGCTATGTAGACAATTATCTGTTCAGTATACAATGGTGTTTCTATATACTTTCATAATTTAATTGTATGCCAAAGTTCAAATGATCCCTACTCTTAGGGATGGCCCCTTTGCATTATTGCGAGATTTGTTGGCCATATTGTGACCTCAAGAGAGTTTTGATGTATTCCCTTCACTACATGATTGGAATAATATGACTGGAATTTTTTTGTCTTTTTTTTATTATTAAAAAAGTGAAGTCTCTTTGGAATTATTTACCGTACTAAGTCACTTTTTGAAAGTATTTGCAAAAGTATGGCGCTTTTCAAACTATTTTCAGTAGTGAGCTAGTTGCTGCCACGTAGAAGTGGCCACTATTCCTATCGGCGGTCTTTGCCCTTCTATTTGTTTATTCGCTAATCAGATATATATACTTCTACTCAAGTGAAATTTTTATTTTGTTTTTAAGGTCCGGTACTACCGTAGTATTACTATTACCGTACCGATATTTCGGTATTACCAAACTCTGTGGTACCGAAATCTTGGCACGGTAATAATAGAGAAATCTGTGTACCAGGTATCTCTGTACGGTATATGGTAAAGTATGATGGTACGGCATACCACCCCTAATATCCTCCATACTTTCTTTTTCCACAAAAAAAAAATTGGAAAAGATAACAAAAGAGAGAAAAAAATGAAAATGGAAAGAAAAAAAAGTTAGTCGAATTTGGGCCTGACCATGCAGTTAGAAAATTCTAAACAATATATGGATTTAGTTGAGACCCATCTTAGAATGATCAGCCCAGTTCAATGCAGATGCTTAGAACTTACGAAGACCTAACCCAAATAAATGAATAAATAAAATTGATAAACATAATCACAATGAATTTTTTATCTGTAATCTCTAATATTAATATTAATATCTAATATTATATTGGGAGAAAGCCTTAGTGTCATTTGTAAATCTATCAACGCGTGTAACGCACGTACATAACTAATATGAATGAGGTCTCAGGTTCGAATCTAGACTACATTTGAATTTTTACTTTAAAAAATTATATATTTATTAAAGTGTACATCGCACGTGTAAAGTGTACATCGCACGTGTAAATTACTAATTAATTAATACTATAATGGGAGAAGGCTTTAGTGTCATTTATAAATCTACTAACCCGTGCAACACACGTACAACCAAAATTCCCAATATAAACACATCAAACACGTAAACTACCCGTACAAACTAATTTCCCTCTCTCTATAACCCAAAACCCGGATTGTTCATCTCCCCCTCTCTCTCAAACCCCCGACTGTTCCTCTCCCTCTCTCTGTCCCGAACCATCGACGCCACTATACAGCAGCGCCGTCCCTCCACTGTACAGCAGCGCCATACCTCCACTATGCCATCTGATGCGACTTTGGTCTTGTTCTTGGCCATGAACATATAAGGTGGAAGAGAACGGAGTGGAGAGAATTGGCTAATGGAGGATTAGAGAGAGATTTGTTCAAGAAGAGAGAAAGAAATGAACAAGAAATCATACACAGATCAGTATCGATCTGGTTGGGTTTTTATAAGCTGTGATTACGTGCAAAGCACGTAATCTGACATTCTGTTGGGTTAGTTACAAAGAGGGACCCACCCAAATCTAATGGACACGACTTATTCTCTACAAATCTAATGGCTCTCCATCGCCTATACCCCTTCAATTACACTTTTGCATTTAAACCCTTCCACTTACAATTATTACACTTCCGACTGATACACTCAAATATCAGATACTCCTCCTAACTCCTACACTCTAGTTCTTCACTGACTGCGCATCTCTAGCTCTTCATTCCCTTCCATTGCTGCTATCGCTTGTTAGACTGTATCAATTCCTCCCCCCTCTATATTGAGACCTTGCCTCAAGGTCGAAGAGAGGAAACTTTCGCACTAAGTCCCAATATGACTCCCAGGTTGAACTTGCCACATCTTGACC
Source organism: Hemerocallis citrina (assembly GCA_017893485.1). NCBI lineage: Eukaryota > Viridiplantae > Streptophyta > Magnoliopsida > Asparagales > Asphodelaceae > Hemerocallis > Hemerocallis citrina. The sequence continues at coordinate 209,638,797 of CM030366.1, forward strand.
TTGCCATTTGATCAGAACCTCCGATACTAACTTCTTGCCCTTGATTACAGACCTGCGATCCAAAATTGTTTCAGGCTCAAGTAAAGCTGCCGACACGTGTGGGAAAATTGCGCTGCACCTCCACATTAGGGCCTAAGTGTCATTTGAGTAGAGAGATATGGAACACAGGGTGCACCTTAAAACTCAAAGGCAAATCAAGTCTGTAAGCTACAGCTCCAATTCATTCTAGTATAAGAAAAGGACCATAATAGAGTAGGGATAATTTGCGCACTGCCCTAGTCGCCACCGAGACTTGACGATACTGCTTCAACTTTACATAAACCAAGTCTCCAACCTGAAACTCTTTAACCAACCTGTGACTATGAGCTTGCATTCTCATTCTTTCCTGAGCTTTTTTAGGTTATCCTTAATCAGTTGGAGATTAACATCTCTTGCCAACAGGGCTTCTTCCACATGTGGAGACTTAGCAGTATGATGAATGTAGGAAATTAAGGTTGGAGGCTGTCGACCATATACCACTTCATAAGGAGTCGACTTAATTGCACTGTGGAAGGATGTATTATACCAATACTCTGCCCAAGGTAACCATTTACTCCAATCACTTGGTTTAAGGTGACAAAACACCTCAAATAGGTTTCCAAACACCTATTAACCACCTCAGTTTGCCCATCTGTCTGAGGGTGATACGCAGTTGAAAATTGTAGCTTGGTGCCCTGCATTCGAAGAGTCTCTTTCATCAAGGCGCTTGTGAACACTGCCCCCTATCACAAACTATGGAAATTGGCATTCCATATAGCTTGAATATACCCTCGGTTAGCACTTGGATGATTGAAGCAGCTGTATAGAGGTGTTTGATGGGGAAAAATGTGCATATTTGCTTAACCTATCAACGACCACTAATATAACTAAGTACCTACAACTGAGGGGCAGAGCTTCGATGAAATCCATACTTGCTTGCTTCCATATCTGATCAGGTATAGGTAGTGGTAGTAAGAACCCTGAAGGTGCTGGGCACAAATATTTGCTAGTTTGAAAAATTGTGCATTCTTTCACATACTTTTGTACATCAAATTTCATTCCCCTCCACCAGAACGATCTCCTAAGCCTCTGTAAAGTCTTGTCATATTCAGAATGCCCTCCTATGTGTGTATCATGATGTTCATAAATCATCAACCTTCGAAGAAATGATGTTGAACTGATTACTACTTTGGAACCTTTAAACCAAACCCCTCGAACCATACAAAACTTGGTATTGGATGGCTGCAATGCTTTCTCTGCCAATTCTTTGAAATAAGGATCACTTCGATTCATTTCTTCGACATCAGCCCACCAGTTTGGAGGTAAAGAACTTAACTGGACAAAGAAACAATTCCACTCTCGCCTAGATAAACGATCAGCTGGTACATTCTCACTACCTTTCTTATATTCCACATCAAAATTGAACCCATAGAGATTGACTAACCAACAATGTTGTGCTGTCGTGGATAACCTTTGATCTAACAAATACTTGAGTGGCTTATCATCTGTGCGAATGATGAATTTCCTACCAAAGAGATATTGCTTCCACTTCTTTACTGCAAATAGTATTGCGAGCATCTCCTTCTCATAGGCCGACCAATGCAAACACTTCCCCTTAATTGCTTGGCTAATATATGCTATTGGGTGCTTGTTTTGCAAAAGAACTGCACCTATACCCTCTTTACAAGCATCGCATTCCACAACAAAAGTTTCATTAAAATCAGGGAGCTGAAGAACAGGTGCTATAATAAGTGCTTCCTTTAATCGCACAAAAGCTTCTGCAGCCCTTTCATCCCATTTAAAGCTATCCTTCTTAGTCAATTCAGTTAGTGGAGAAGCGATTGAGCCATAATTTCTAATAAACTTGCGGTAATACCCTGTGAGACCAAAAAAACCCCTCTAAGCTTTAACATTATGTGGAATTGGCCATTCTTTGATCGCATACACTTTCTTTTCATCCATTGCAATGCTAGAACCAGACACAATATGGCCCAAATACTCCACTTCTCTTTTACCAAATGTACATTTAGATTTCTTCACAAACAATTGGTTCTGCTGCAGGATAAGAAAAGTTTCTCTCTAATGCACCATATGATCTTGCCAAGAGGAACTGAAGATTAAAATGTCATCAAAGAAAACAAGTATAAACTTCCTCAAGTGCGGTCTAAAAATATCATTCATAAGTGATTGGAAGGTAGACGGTACATTACTCAACCCAAATGGCATTACTAAAAACTCATAGTGTCCACTATGAGTTCTAAACGCAGTCTTCGATATACCATCTGTATGCATTCTGATTTGGTGGTAACCAGATCTCAAATCTAACTTGGAAAAAATTTGAGATCCATGCAACTCATCAAGTAGATCATCAACTATTGGAATAGGATATTTATCCATGACAGTTTGCTAATTTAATGACCTATAGTCGACGCAAAATCTCCAAGAACCATCATGTTTCTTAACAAGTACCACTGGAGAGCTATAACAGCTATTACTTGGCCTGATGATACCTTACTTCAGCATATCTTCTATAATTTCCTCAATAACATTCTTTTGCTCAAACGAATGTCTGTAGGGTCTGATACACACTGGTTTAGAACCTTTTTCGAGTGGTATCTGATGACCATATGTTCTTACAGGTGGTAACTTTTTAGGTTCATCAAACAAGTCTTGAAACTCACTTAATAGCTGCTGCAATTCTGGGTTTTTAGGAATGGAAGTGTTCTATTTTTCACCGGTTGACATTAGGTACAACACAAACCCTCTATGTGTTTGAAGAGCAATTTTATTGGCCTCCTTTTCTGATAGCAATTGTGTGGGACTTGGCTTCAACCCTTGTAATACCCAATCAATTCCTTTGTGATGAAACTTCAGCTGTTTATGGACAAGGTTAACTGTGACTTCAGATACTTGTTTAATCCATTTAGCTCCTAGGACTACATCATGGCCCCCAATAGGAAACACCAAAAAATAATCAATAAAATCATACCCTTGACAATTGATCTTTACATTGGAACACAACCCACTTCCTTCCACCTCCTTACCACCCGCAACTCTCACATTGAAAGTCTGTTTAATGGAAAGTGGCAACCCCGTTCTTTCCAGTATGAATGGATCTATATATTTGTGAGTAGCACCACTATCTACTAAAATTTGACTATCAACACCCTTAAGTTAAGCTTTAAGGATTAAGCATTCAGTGTTGATTCCTGATCCAACCTTGAGGAGTTGATGGTTCTCATCACCCTTATTCAACTCCATTTCCTCATCCACTATTACCAACTGATTCAATTCTTTATCATTCTGCACAGTAAACATGTCCCATTCCCCTTCTATGCACATGTAAGTCTTTGTTTTGCACAAATGCCCTGGTAAGTATCTCCCATCACAGTGAAAACACAACCCCTTCTTTCTTCTCTCCCACACTTCATTAGGTTATAATTTTTTTAAGGTAGGTTTATCAGAATTGACAAAATTGGTATTGCTGGAAACCCTTACTGGATGAGTAGTAGACTGTGTTTGGGCAACCGACTGTGATTGTTGAGACCAAGAATTATACCCAGATGATTGACCTCTGTTGTTTGTTCTTTAAGGAGGTTTATAAAATTGCTTTAGTGAATTGAATTTCTTCTCAAATCTCAATGCCACTCTAAAAGCTTCTCCCAAAGATTGCGGCTCTGCCATAACTACATCATGTTGTAGTTCTTCTTTGAGACCACTCACAAATTATTGCACAAGATAGGGTTCACTTACTCCGTCTACTAAGCATTGCAGCTTCTCAAATTTCACCTGATAATCCAAGACTGTTGAAGTCTGCTCTAATCTACATAGGGATTTCGCTGCATCCTCATAGATACCCAATGCAAACCTGTTACAAATCCCCTCCTTGAATTCTTTCCAAGTCACTACACCCTCATTGTTCTTAAGAAACCAACGGCACCACTGGATCGCATCATCTTTGAGAAAAAAAATATGCTACGCTCACTTTTTCCTTTCCTTGGATCTTATACATTTCAAAATAGTGCTCGATTTGGAAAATCCAATTGAGGATATCTCCAGTACCAGAAAAATAATGAACATCTAATTTTGGAGGTTTTGAAAAGAAAAAAAAATCCCCCAAATGTATGTCTTTCATCAAGAAATCCTCTACCCTTAGAAGAGTGCAACAAGTTCTCTCTTCTATCAGATTCGGGGTTAGAACTCTGCTTACCATTGGGTTTTGATAGTAGATTAACCTTCGATGTTTCTTGATTAGATCGACCTTCTCCAATTTTCTGCGTCAAGAGCTGCAACTACGCCAAAATCAAAGAAATTTAGGAAACTTGCGAGGTCACTTCCTTCATCTGATGCTCCATACTAGATACTCTATCATTCAAGAATTGATAACTTTTTTCCACTCTAGATCTGGTGCAAAGCCAAGAATTCCATCATCGATGGGATCTTGAGGAATCTCCTCTTCTAGACCTGCCGCAGAATCGATCGGCTCTGATACCATTGATGCGACTTTGGTCTTGTTCTTGGCCATGAACATATAAGGAGGAAGAGAACGGAGTTGAGAGAATTGGCTAATGGAGGATTAGAGAGAGATTTATTCAAGAAGAGAGAAGTAAATGAACAAGAAATCACACACAGATCAGTATCGATCTGGTTAGGTTTTTATAAGCTGTGATTATGCGCAAAGCACGTAATCTGACATTCAGTTAAGTTAGTTACAAAGAGGGACCCACCCAAATCTAATGGACACGACTTATTCTCTACAAATCTAATGGCTCTCCATCGCCTATACCCCTTCAATTACACTTTTGCATTTAAACCCTTCCACTTACTATTATTACACTTCCAACTGATACACTCAAATATCAGATACTCCTCCTAACTCCTACACTCCAGCTCGTCACTGACTGCGCATCTCCAGCTCTTCATTCCCTACCATTGCTGCTATCGCTTGTTAGACTGTATCACCGTCGTTCTACCGCATCGTCCCTCCACTGTGCCTTCATACCTCCTAACCCCAAACCCTCGATCTCTCCGTATCCAATCTCTCCTCTTCCGAAACCCTAAGGTCCTCTCTCTCTCTCTCTCCATTTCTAAAAGCTTCTACATCTTTTGTTTTTTTTTTTTAAAAAAAATTGATATATATTTTTTTATTTGGAGAGTTTAAGATAAGTTGTTGTTTTTATCAATTAACCGCAGAAAGTTTTGATTTTGATGCATTTCGCATAATTAAAATCTCACATTTCTAAGATTTCTGTAATGTATTGTAGTGTGATCCGAAAAAGATGAAGCATTCTTGGGGATAAGGATTTTAGTGTTAATTTTTAACTTTTTTGTAAAAAAAATTTGTTGGATTGTGTATATGGGTAGGTTTACATTACTGTGGTTTTAGGATGGAGTTGCCTCCGAGAGCAAAGGCTGCCCTAGATGCGCTATGAAGGTGCTTGGGCTTGACCATAAGATATATAAGGACAAGTGTATAACAACAACTATGTGCTTATCGAAGAGAATGGGTTTCAACTTCTCATCGAAAAGATACTCGAAGATGTATGTTGGAAAAGTTTGGATTTTTTCGATGAAATAATGTTTGTTTTTTAGATCAGATTTTTTATTAAAACTTTTAGATGATACAGTATTTTTTATTTGAGAAAGTTTGGATTTTTAGTTGTTTATGTTTATGTTTGTTTCGGGTTATTAGATTAAATTGTTGGTTTAAGTGTGTTGCCTATTTTAGAGGAATGTGGTGATGAAAAAATTGATGTTTGTTTGTTTTCATGTGTTTCAGGTTTTTAAATTGAGTAAGGGAGAATCGTTGTGGGTGGGGGGGAGTCGGGGAGCGATGAATCGGAAGAGGTATGTTTGGAAGTTTGGATTTTATAGAGGAAATAGTGATTATTTTTTTATAAGGTTGTTGTTTAAGAAAGTTGGAACTTTAAGATAAAATTGTTATTTTTAGTTGAGATATTTAAATTTTTGGTTGTTAATTGTTAGGGCGGGTGCAGATACCTAGTTTTAAATAACCAATTAAGGAAACAAACAAAATGAATGATGAGAGATTATATAAGATTGAGTGTTCACCATAGAAAATTAAGTGAGTGGATCTTGTATTCTGCCTTAAAGACATTGCCTAATTATTCATGGTTTAGTGGACAATTTTAATTGCAAGTAGTTTCTACTTTTCTTGCAAAATTTGGAAAAGTAAATCTATACGATTACCTTATGTGACAAACTTTTCTGACTTCAGAGTATGAACGAACACTACTTTTACATATAGTCACTTTTCTCGTATAATTTGATAGGGGGGGATCATGAACAATTAAAGTTTAAAATATATATATGTTCAAAGTGTTCAAAAGACTTCGTACCAACCGAACCAAAGTTCTAATCCAGTTCATGGGGGAGTCAATACAAAATAAGAGATTTCATAAATAAGTAGTACAAAGAAGAACGCTATAAGTAATTAGAATATCAAAACTTGTTCAACTGATATAAACTTGTAATATCATTCATATTGCAACAAGTAGAGGGGGTGAAATTTATCTAAATCATTAGACTTTATTATCAAGGAGTTAATGTAATGAAGATAATAATGTATAGTTTACACTCTTAATCTAATAATGAAGATAATAATGTATGAGTTAAAGAAACAGCCGGATCTTTACAAATAAATTTAGCTTCATCGACCAAATCATTGAAGATGTTCTTTATTTTGCTCATTTCTGGTCTAATATTCTGCCCTCTAAGAAAAAAGACTCTTCAACTACATTATCTTGATTATGTTGTTTAGTCTCTTATTCAGGATAGTTTGAATGTGGTGCCATAATTTGGTTTTGTTGCTATTCTCAGCACCCTGCATTGTTCTTTGAGGGAGTATCATTTACTCTTTCATATAGCCCTTATTTTGTGTTCCAATTTTTTGTTTTATTTTCAGTATTATTCATGCAGTTTTCAGTTTCTTCTTGTCTGTGCAGTGAGCCCACTTTGCGTTGTTGTTTCTGGGGTGTCTTTTCACCGTAGTCATTTGGGTGTTCTATCGACTAGTGAGTTGTGTTTGGCTGTTATGTTGGTTGGTGTTTCCTTTTTCTCGGTGTGGCTCGGTGCATCTACTTCTATTTCTATGTCTGCCTATGGTTTTGTTTGTCTTTTTTGGATTTTGGTGGTGGGGGAGAGGTTTTGGCCAACCTCGAGGGTGCTGATTGTGAGTTGTTGCGCTTGCGACCCTCTGCGTGCAGCCTCTTCTATTTTGTGTTTTCTTTTTTTCTCACTGTTATTTGGATGATATCCTCATATTAGCTATTGTTTCTTGTTATTGGTCTTTGTATAGTGTGTTGTTGTTTTGTTTTAGCTCCTTTGCCTTGTACGTGTGTCTATCGAGGTTGAATGTTTCTTGTTGTGATGTACTTTCTATTTAAATTTTATATAACAGACTGAAGTGTTACGCTTCATTCTATTACGTCAAAAAGTTTGCACTCTGCCTCAAGTGCAACTTTTTACAAAGAAAATATGAGTTTTTTTCTCAAGTCATCTAACCCTTGATACAAATATGTTAATATCTCAACATTAAGGCTAGAAAAAGGAGAGCATGAGAGACTTTCAGAGAGAAACCCAAAGAGAGCCCCATAGAAACTATCAAGTCGTCAAGGAGTTTGCTATCAAGATCGTCTGTACCGGTGGAGCCGCCGATAGCGATTGCCAATAAGGTGGACACTCTCAGATCGGAGGAGAGCTTCGATGCGGGCAGGAAAATCATCAAGGCAATCATTACGCCCACGCCGATCATGGCCGAATTCGAGAGTAGAATGAAGTTGTGTATCATGCTTAAGATTCACACAGGGAACCCAACCGTGGCTGCGATCTCTGAAGTGCTCTCAGATAGTATTAGGCCAAGACTCCGACTTAACTGGGATATTCAAAAGGTTAAACAAGACGTCTACATTGTCTTTGGCATCTCTGAGGAAAGAGTTAGTGATTTGCTGTCTATCGGTAGCCTGGAGGGGGAAGACTGGTACGTCTCGATGTCGAGGTGGTCAAGAAGTTTCGGGGCAATGAAGACGGACCAGTCGTCGGCGATTTGGGTGCGTCTTTTCAATGTGTCGTTCCATTGTTGGATTTGATCGGCATTTTAAAACCTGATCGGGGGGTTTGGGTATTTAATCTCAATCGATAAGAATACAAACCTTCAAACTCAGCGGGAGTATGCTAGAATCCAAATCGGAGTAGACCTCCTGAGCAGTATCCCATCGATGATCATTGTGGAATTCGAAGAGGAGAGGCACGAGGTGAAAGTCATTATCGAGAGGAAAAATAAAGTCTCATTTCGGGAGTCGCTAGAAATCTCCGACGACATGTCGGAGGTGCGATTTGAAATGAAGAAGGAGGTTGAAGATGAGCGTCAACTATTCGATCAGGGTTCTCATCGTCTCATCCATTCGGGAGTCATGATCAGCGATAGAGCGAATAATGAAACCCAACTGTTGGATCAAAGACGACTTAATCAACACCCTACAAAACAACGTTACATAGATCCTACTCACTCAGCGGATCAGGAGGAGGGATAGACAGCTTGTAGTCTTTTTGGGGTGGGATTGGACGTTTCAAAAAGGGGGTCAGAGCGTCAAACAGATGGAGGTCTGGGCTTGGGCAGAAATCCATTGGGTCAGATGGTCAAGTCTGAGGTACGAGGTGCTGGTAACTCGACAACTATGATGACAGCTATTGAGAGGAACGAGTCTGTTGTGTCAGGGGAGCCCACACCGACTTAAACGGCTGTGTTGACTATGACTAGAGCAGAATTTCAGGGTGCTGTTGAGTTGGCTATCAAAGCTGTTTCTTCAAATTTAAACGCTATTGGGCTTGGGCTGGGTAAGGTGGGTAAAGATATTGGGCCAGAGCTTGAAAATGGATAGGGTAATAGAGATACTGGAATGTTGGAATGCATGGGCTTTGAGTCATCTCATTGTGGTATGAGATCAAAATTAGAGTGCGTCAATGAACATCTACAGGATGTAAATGATGAGGGGTTTATAGAGATCAATGGAGGGGTTGTAGAGGTGCAAGCTCGGGAGGGGGGAATAGGGAGCTGTCAAGAAGAGGAGCCGGAGCTAGGGGACGAGGCTGACTATCATATGGAGGATGATATCATAGGTGCTCTTGATGGGGTGGGGGATGAAATCAATGACTAATAGTGAACATGAAAGGTGGGTGAGACAAGTGAATGAGTTAGCTACAGGTACAGGAAAACTCAAGGAGACACGTTTAGAGGCCACGGGGACTGAGGGTGATGAAGCGAAGAGGAAGAGCAAGAGACAGATTGACAGTTGGGGCTCTAAAGGTCCTAGTGAGGTGGACCTCATCAAATCGGCAGCAAGGGCTAAGGAACCAGCATCTGCATGTGGATGTGAGTTTTCAATTTTGAGATTTATTTCAGATAATATGATTCTATGTTATGCTATCATGCTAGGGATAGACATGGGGCCCATTACAGCTGGACAACAACTTAAGATTAACATGCTTAGGAATGAAGCATATAGATTAGGATTCTAGAATTTCCCGTAGATTGGGATAAGTTGAGGTGATAGGGTCGTTCAGGATTGTTTATCATGTTATACACTTTCTGGAATGTGAGAGGAATGCGCTCTGGGGGTAAAAGTAGATTGGTGGGTGACACTATAGCTAAGAAAAAGCCGTCCATCTGTGCTCTTCAAGAAACTAGGATTGTCGACCCACAAAGCAAAGATTTTGATTGCCTTAGAACACTGAGAGATTTTCATTGGCGGTTCAAAACGTCTAGAGGGTTGTCAGGGGGTATCGCATTAGGGGTTGACTCGTCAATTTTCGGGATTTTAGATTGTTTTGTCGAGGACTTCTCGGTGACTATTAGAATTAAACGTAAAAGGGATGGTTGGGAACATATGGTTACGTTAGTATACGGTCCATATAACCCTTCTCTTAGAAATGACTTCTGGGATGAGCTAAGAAATATTCGGGGTAGATGGGATGGTCCGTAGGTGTTGGGAGGAGACTTCAATATCACTAGGAGAGGGACTTCCGAGAGGGATAGACATAATTTCAACCTGGTTATCTATGAATTGGATCTCGGGAGATTCAGACGTCGGATAGGAGATTTACTTGGACAAATATGAAGGCTAACCCGACCCTTGCCAAACTAGATAGAGTGTTTTTTTCAGCAGATTGGGAAGACTTGTTCCCTCTTGCGATAGTCAGGTCAATCCCAAGATACACTTCTGACCACGCCCTACTCATTCTGGAGGGTGGAGACGTTAGAAATTTACCTAAGCCACAGTTCAAATTTGAGAAAGCTTGGACCATGTCCGATAACTGTGCGAAGATCATTCAGTTGTCTTGGGAAAGTCCGGTGGCCTGGACTGATGTGATATCCAAATGGAATATCAAGATGAGAAGACTGCGTAAACGTCTTAAGAGTTGGGCAAAGTAGGAGTTTGGAGAGCTATATAGGAAGAAGGAGAAATTAGGGGAGAGGATTCATGACCTAGAACTTATTAAAGAAGATAGGACCCTAGAAAGAGATGAATATGAAGAACTGACGTCTAATAGAGGAGAACTACACAAAATTGTCGAGATGGAGGAATGTTACTGAAGACAAAGATCGAGGGTGCAATGGCTCAAGGAAGGAGACTCTAACATGGCATTCTTCCATAAGGTGGAAAATGGAAGAAGAAGACACAATCACATTGGGGGGTTGTTTGTGATGGAGTCTAGACAGAGGATTGTTTAAAAATCAGACAACACATAGATAGGGGATTTAGAGACCTCCTTAGTAAAAAGAGAATCCAAAGAGGCAAGATGCAACTGGATATGTGGAGTGAGTCGAGAATTGAAGGAATTGAAGCAGAATTCTCGGAGGAGGAAATTCTTAAAGCAATCAAAGTTTTGGGTCAGGATAAGGCGCCAAGACCGGATGGATTCCCGATCTTGTTCTATCAACGATATTGGACTATCATCAAGACAGATTTAATTGATATATTCCAGGAACTTTTTCTGGGTAGCGCACAAGTTGACAGATTAAACTACGCGAACGTTGTCTTAATACCGAAGAAATATGAAGTCCTTAGGGTGTCAGATCTTCGACCCATCAGTCTACTGAATGGATCGTTCAAGATCCTCACTAAAGTTCTGGCGAATAGGTTGGCGCCACATTTATCAGACATTATCGACGTCAATCAAAGTGGTTTTGTTAAGGGAAGATATGTTATGGATAGCATCGCTTCAGCTCACGAGATGATCTTTAGAGAAAACAAGGATAAAGTGAACAGTTTTTTGCTTAAACTAGATTTCAAGAAAGCATACGATACGGTGGAATGGGATTGTGTGGACGAGGCGTTGGAATTAAAAGGATTCGGGGAGAAATTGAGAAGTTGGATGAGATTGTTTGTTCAAAATGGGAAGTCGTTCATTATCATTAACGGATTTACTGGAAAAGAAATTCCCTGTCGTCGAGGACTAAGGCAGGGAGATCCGCTATCACCAATGATTTTCACGATTATTGCAGATGGTTTGGCCGAAATGATTAAGAGGGGAAAAGAGGCTGGACTGATCAAAGGAGTCAAAGTAAGAGGCATAGCGGAGCCTCTATCGATCCTACAATATGCGGACGATACGTTACTATTTGGTGCTGCGCAGTTGGAGGAAGCCTTAGAAGTAAGAATGTTATTACGATGCTTTGATTATTGGTCAGGCTTGGCTGTTAATCTATAGAAGAGCTACGTCCTGGGCCTCTACAAAGATCAGGAAGAGGTCAGAGACATGATCTCAACTGCATTGGGCGGTGGGAAAGGAGAATTCCCACTCAAGTAATTGGGGACGCCCATCAGACTAGGGAAAATGCTTAAGGAGGACTGGATTCCTTTAGTGGAGAAAGTTGAGAAAAAACTCGCAGGATGGAAAGAAAAATTTCTATCGCTATGGGGAAGAGTTACTCTTATCAATTCAGTCCTAAGCAGGCTTCCAACATACCTGATGTCAATTTATGAGATTTCGAGCTGGGTCATACAAAGAAAAGACAAATGCAGGAGGAGATTCCTTTGGAAAGGGTCAAGAGAGGATAACAAGGGACTAAACTTGATTCGATGGAGCAAGGTGTGTTTAAAGAAAGAATTCGGAGGACTATGAGTCGTGAATCTTTGAGATATGAATATGGCACTACTATCCAAGTGGTGGTGGAAAATGAGCAAGAGACGAAAGGCTTGGTGGTACAACTCATTCAGGTTATATACACGACGTAAAAAGACTAGATTCGGAGGGTGAAGCAAATTCGGAAAGGTGTCGCATCAATGGAAAGGGGTTGCAAAGGTTGGAGAACTGTTTCATGATAACTCTATCTCCATTCTAGGAGACAGGAAGAACACTAGATTCTGGAAGGATAAATGGTGGGACGAAAATACTATCAAATCTCGTTTCCCAAAACTGGCAGAGGAAACTATCAACGAGGATGTATTGGTGGCGGATGTCTGGAAACAGGAAAGATTGCGACTACAATTCCGTCAAACTGTCTCCCCCAAAGGACAGGTTCAACTGCAACAACTTCAGAACATGCTAGCAGAGAAAATGACTCACGAAAGAGGAAGCGAGGATGAAAGAGCGTGGAGGCTAGAGCCTAATAGTGTGTTCTCAGTTAGGTCAATGTATCAATTCTTAAATGATGGGGGACTTAGAAGTGCTCATGCAGAAGTTAATTGGAAATCGGAAATTCCAAATAAGGTGAAGGTGTTTCTTTGGCTGGTGGAGAATAACGCAATCCTCTCTAAGGTGAACCTAAGAAAACTAACATTCTAATTGATTTGAGCTATCCACGTTGTAATTTTGGGGAGGAGGACACTACTCACATTCTGCTGCTGTGTCCAAAAGCTAAACTTACTTGGAAAATTATGGGGTTGGGATTTGGGGTGACAGAGGTTCCTACCTGTATAGACGACGTATGGGGGAGGTGGAGATCGAGAGTAATCAAGAAAGAGTGTAGATTAGTGTGGGATATTATGGTAGCAGCGTGTATGTGGACCGTGTGGTTAGATAGAAGCGATGCTTGCTTTCGTAACATAAACTGCACATTCTCGAGAATGTTTCATAAAATTTTATCTTTTATGAATGATTGGACAGGTATGGCAGGTGCGAGGAAGAAGTCTTGTACGGATGGAGAGGAGTAACGAGAGGCCTGCAGCCACCAATGAGGTTTAGGCATGTAGGCTATTTTGAGAGCCAGTCTTTTGTTTTTAACTGGCAGTTGTTATTGTATTTCTTTCTTCAGTTAAGGTATTGACTGGATTAAACTTGGATTGTAATATTTTGTACTCTTTGTTTCGTTAATTATTCATTAATGAAACAGGTAACTAGGGTCACATTTATCTTTAAAAAAAAAGTTTATACTCTTAATCTTAACTAGTAGTTTACACGTGCGATGCACGTCTTAATAGATATAGTTTTTTTAAAAGTAAAAAAATTCAGACGTAGTCTGAATTTGATCTAAAACCTCATTTACAATAGTTATGCACGTGCGTTGCACGGATTGGTAGATGGACAAATTACACTAAGGCCTTCTCCCATTATAGTAGTAGAGAAGTAGAGATTAATAAATATAGTTTTTTTAAAAGTAAAAATTCAGACGTAATCTGAATTTGATCTAAAATCTCATTTACAATAGTTATGCACGTGCATTGCACGGGTTGATAGATGGACAAATTACACTAAGGCCTTCTTCCATTATAGTAGTAGAGATGTATGATTTTATCAGAATTAATAAATAACTTAGCCTATATCACATTAATGAACTCCCAGGTTCTTGTTATGTGAAGTCGATTGTTTCATGTTTTTTTGGTCCATTTCTCTTCGATTACTTCAAGTCATTTTCCAAGTGGCATTAAATTAATCCTCTTACTTTTGGCTGATGATATGGTTTTTAACCTACATGGATTCCACTAAATACATTGAGTTAGGCTCTTAACTAAAAAGCTAATAATTAATTAAGTTGGGCATCAATCCATCCAGAGTTTTTTAATTGATGTTGTCCTTTATATTGAAAAAAGTTGTAATGTAGCGAATATTTGTAGGTAGGTAAATATCATAAGTTCCTCGTAATCTCCTTTCATTGGACTTGGATCTGCAGTCAAATATATACAATTGCAACGAATTACTAGTGAATTTTACATAGATCTAACCCTAAGCCGACTTATTGCCACTCCTAGTCGAATGTCTTTTAGTGTTTAGCATTTTTTGTGATTTAAGTTAAGTGGTACCCAAATCTTGATTTGTCTTTTAGTGTTTAGCATTTTTTCGAGATTTAAGTGGTACCCAAATCTTGATTGAAATTGAAGGTTATAAAGTAAATGAATGAAACAGACTGGAGCCATTTACTTAACCCAGAAAAAACAAATTGAATGAAATTGAGGAAGCTTTTTGTGCAAGGAGTTATATTCCTTGTGCGTTGGGCAAGTAGTTAAGACTTAGCTTTCCTTACCATACAAAAAAGTCATGATTGACGGGGATATCAGAATGAGACTAACTTGCCTCCTTGACTTGACTGGGCCAACTTGGCATTTCAATGTTGGGGAGCTTTTAATGTTCCTCTAAGTGGCAAGATTTAGTGGTCCTGAGGGCATCAGCGTCGTGTAGTATCTTTGCATAAAATGTATAATTTAGTTTTTCGGTTGCTGCAGCTTATATTATTTATGCACAATTTGATAAAATCACTATACATCTCTCATAGAAAATAGCTATATACATATTATACAGGACGAAACTTCAAGTTTCGTTCGATATATTTTATAATTTTTTTAATCCATCGAACGAAACTTCAAGTTTCGTTCGATATATTTTATAATTTTTTTAATCCATCGAACGAAATTCCAAGTTTCGTCCGATCAAAATAAATGCATTTTTAAAATTAATAAAACCCTGAAAATGTGAGAAGCGTTGGACAAACTTCGAATTTTGGTCCGTGAATTTAGGATATTTATTAAGTTAATTAATTAATTTAACAATTAATTAGTTAATTATACTTAGTATGCTAATTAGGTCATTTAATAAATAATAAGGCTTAGTTAAATATACTTACGGGGTTTAGTGGGGTTTTAAAGTGACAGCTCCCCATCAAGTTTCGGCCTGTGGTGATTTTTTTTTTCCTCGCTCGGACTAAGCTTAAAGTTTTGTCTGCCATTTTAAAATATTCAAATATTCAATTCAGCCCCAAAAATATTTAAAAAAATAATTTTTTTAATGGGACGAAACTTCAAATATCGTCTGATCAAATTTTGTACAACTTTGCCATTTTATAGCGTTTGAATATTTTATTTTTATTTTTTTTGAGGAAAATGTAGAATCTGGCCACCCTGTTTCATTAATCAGATATTAATAAACAAAACTCAGGATACTGAGCATACAACAAAATCCTAGAGAGAAAACAGAAAAACATACTCCACCCCAAACATGGGGGTGGGACAAAATACAGACAGAGCATAAGATAGCCAAAAATAATACATCATTCCCCCCAACAAGCCTTGGGGAGGTGGGTATCAATGTCCCGCACAGCTCGTGTCTCAGTCAATCGTCGGGCCAATCTCGATCTCCTAGTCGTCAAACTCATGTACCTGGAAGACTGTGGCGATCCTGCCCCTGGGACTTGCTGCTGCCACATTAGCCCAAAATGAAATTAGATGCATAATATGATTCAGATTGCCAGAGATAGTATTGCAAGTTCTACGAAAGTAAAGATTGTTTTTGTCTAGTCATAGCACCCAAGTCATTACGGCAATCGCGATAAACCACGCCTCTCTCATAGCCCTTTTTTTCCGTCACGAATGTGGACCCTACCCATAGGTCGTCGTATGAATTAGGGTATTGAGATGTCCCTAGTGCACTAAGAACCTCTACGATAACCGCTTTGCTCCTAGGACAGTAAAGGAACAGATGGTCTCTAGTCTCCGGGTTGGCTTGGCAAAACCCACATTGAGCGTCCAAATTTGGTTGGCGCTTAGCTAGGTTTTTCCTAGTCAGGATCGCGTCGTTCAGCACCAACCATATGAAAACTTTTATTTTCAGGGGCGCTTTCGTTTTCCATACAATGGCCGACCATTTTGGTGAGCATCCCCTAAAATGGATGCAGTTGTACATTGAACGAACCGTGAACTTGCCATTTTTCTCCAGGTCCCAGGTTTTCTTGTCGGGCCCCTGAGTACAACCAATTCCAGCGTTTGAGATGTATGTCTGAAGTTCCGTCAGTCTGCATTGGGAATCCATGTCGAGCGGATGTTTGAACGCTGGGTTCCATGTACCTCTTTTCCAGGCTACTGCCACCGTGCAATGTGGTTGAGTCGCTTGCTCGTATAAGTCTGGGAACATGGACCTAAGTGGGTGGTCTGCACACCACTTATTCCACCAAAATCTAGTAAGTTTGCCGTTACCTATGACTGACTTAACACAGCTGTTGAAGGGTTCGTATGCCTTGGTGATACCCTTCCAGAAGCAGGATACTCTAGTGCCTATCCTGAAGCCTAGATTTCTAGTTCCATTCCCATGCATAAATCCCTGGATAAACTGTTGCCACCCTTCTCCATTAGGGTGAAAGATTTTCCACCACCATTTACCCAGTAGCGCCATATTCATGTCTCGAAGATCAATTATACCCAGGCCTCCATGAATCTTTTTTATACATGCCTTCTCCCACCTAATGAGATGATATCCTCCTCGGTCTGTGTCCGCCCCTTTCCACAGGAAACGTTTCCGTGTCCGGTCAATTCTTTGTATTACCCATCGTGGCATCTCAAAGAAAGAGAGACAATAAGTATGAAGGTTTGAAATGACTGCATTGATGAGCGTGACTCTCCCTCCCAAGGAGATGGCTTTCCCTTTCCATCCTGCTAGCCGTTTTTTGATCCTTCAATGATTGGGAGCTAATCTGCCTTTTTGAGTCTTCCGAGTTTCAGTGGCAGTCCAAGGTACTGAATGGGGAACCTCTCGATGGAACAATTGAGGCTAGTGGCGTGCTCCAACGTCTCTTCTGAAGACAGAGCAATGGAAATTAGGGCACTTTTGTGGAAATTAACTCTGAGTCCCGACCAAGCCTCAAAGCAATATAGAATTCTTTTGAAGACGATAGTTTCCCCTGGGTTTCCATTGCCGAATAGTAGAGTATCGTCAGCATATTGTAGTATAGAGCAACCTTGCCGTTGTACCCCTTTAGCCACTGGTACAATCCAGCCTTCTCTACTGTATCTGGTCATCATGGATCTAAGCACATCTGCTACGATGGTGAAAAGAAGGGGTGATAGTGGATCTCCTTGTCTGAGCCCTCGTTTGCAATAGAAAGAGTGTCCTGATGTGCCATTGACCAAAATAGCCGTTTTGCTAGTGGTGAGGCACGTGTGGATCCATCTGATCCATTTGTCCCTGAACCCTCGTCTAGCAAGTGCTTCCAGTAAACAATCCCATTCCACGGAATCATAGGCTTTCTCAAAGTCTAGTTTCAGGAGGTAGCTCTTCGCATTGGAAGCGTGACAGTGATGGATAGTCTCTTCAGCTGTAGCGATGTTGTCCTGAATGCATCTCCCCTTAATGAAGCCTGTCTGGTCCTGGCTAATGAGGCCGTCCATTACCTTTTCCAGTCTGTTAGCAAGAGTCTTGGTAATGATCTTAACCGAACAATTAAGGAGGCTTATGGGGCGGAAGTCACCGATACGCCATGAATCCTCTTGTTTGGGAATGAGCACCACCTCCGCGTAGTTGAGTCTTCCCAATTTGAGTTTATGCTCATAAAAGTCTTTGAACAGCTTCAGCAGGTCACCTTTTATTTTCTCCCAGAATATCTGATAGAACATTATCGGAAAACCGTCTGGGCCTGGGGCTTTATCTTTACCCAGTTGTTCGACTGCATTCCATACTTCCTTTTTGGTGAAAAGTGATTTGATGGATTGCACCCAAGGACCTGGACGGCCTGCTCGGTCCTGCCAGAAGTCGTGTCGGAGCGGGGTTCTGAAATCCGCTTTGCACCCAAAGAGGTGCTTGTAATGGGATTGGAAGGCCAGCTTAATAGCATCCTTGCCTTGTATTAAACCCAACTCCGAGTTGATGGAGTGGATGAGGTTAGTTCTACGCCGGGCATTGGCAACTCGGTGAAAAAATTTTGTGTTCGCATCTCCCTCTTTGAGCCACGTAACTCTCGACCGTTGTTGCCATCTGATTTTCTCCATCCTGTAGAGCTGGTCAATTTCCTGTCTGAGTTTGAATAATCGCATCCATTCTTCCTGTAAAAGGTCCCTAGATTCTTCTGTCTTTTTGAGTTCCTCAATTTCTTCAAGAAGGGACTCCTTTGCTCTCCATATTAGTGCAAATCTGGTCTAGTTCCACTTCCTCAGCTTGCCCCTTAGCCTACCAATTTTTTTACACCATATAGCGGTCGCCTCATTGCCCTTGGTTGGGCGAGACCAGCTCTCATTGACCATGTGGTGAAAACCCTGTATTTCTAACCAAGCCTTTTCGAACCGGAATTTTGCTGGCTTTCTGGGTTGGTCCTCCCCCGAAGATAGGAAAATTGGCACGTGATCCAATGTTGGTTTAGGGAGGGATTTAGCATATGCTAGAGGGAATTTGGTCTCCCACTCCGTGGAGACCATGATCCTATCTAACTTGGCTAAAATGGGCGGCGCCTGCATATTTGACTAGGTGAAAAGTCTATCCGGGATGGGGATGTCCACCAGTTCCAGTTCTGTGATGACCTCATTAAATGCTTCTCTGTCTAGGTCACTGACACCTCTGCCTCTGTGCTCTGAGGCAAATCTTGTGATGTTAAAGTCTCCCCCCACTATCCACGGGTGTGGCCAGTGTGTTTTGATAGCTCTCAGTTCCGCCCAGAAAGCCGTT
Organism: Hemerocallis citrina; assembly: GCA_017893485.1. Lineage (NCBI taxonomy): Eukaryota > Viridiplantae > Streptophyta > Magnoliopsida > Asparagales > Asphodelaceae > Hemerocallis > Hemerocallis citrina. Next base: position 209,657,694 of record CM030366.1, read on the forward strand.
CTAGCGACGAATGTGTGTGGCCCGTACACCACCGTGACCGATTGAACCCATTGGTCGGACTTTCTCTGTAGCAGTACTGATAGAGAGAATTGCCCGTGCAGTTCGTCAACACAGCAAAAGATGCTGGGATTAAACCCTAGAACGATGCCCCCGGACGCCCCAACTGATGGTAACATCCTCCATTCGGAGATTCGGTAACCCCCCACTCTCCTAAGTCTAGACATGTGAGACAGCTTGGTCTTCTGAAGCCCCACGACGTTAGCCTTAAATCTGGCTATGACTTCCTTAACCATTTCTCGTTTACCCCGCCCACCCAGGCCTCTAATGTTCCAGAATAGGGCATCTATTAAATACTATTGGGGGGGGGGGGGGGTACGTGACTCGAATCTACGTTCGATTCTAAAATAAGCCTAACCCTATCAGTCTCCCAACCTCTAATTTGATTAAGTAATCGAGCGTTTCTGTCAATATCATTAACCGCAAGACCACAGGTTCGGCTAGATAGAAAATTTCAGTTTTGAACATGAAATTAAAAACTGAAGCTAGGAAAGTACCTGTACCTCTGATGCTTATTTTTGCCGCTTTAGCGGCTGCCGCAATCTCCAAATAGTCATCTAAGGACTCCTCCATAGCCCTCTTGTGACCCCGGAGTTATGTATCACTTTGAGACGCACTTGTGACCGTTGCTTGAGTTGGGGGGTAAGTGCATGGTACCAGGTATGGTGATTGACTCGGGAGCTCATCTACCTCTTCATCTGAATTCAACAACTCTCCCTCTGAGTAAACATAGTCATCCTCAAGATTGAGTCTATCCTCTCTGTCATCTTTGTAGAGAGATGAGTCTAGGACACACTCGTTTGCACCCACTAATTTATTTGGACGCAAGTCTATAACAAAAGAATGCATTTTGGACCCCTCTTTGGGCCCAATAACAGAATAATGTGTCTTGGCCCCCTCTTTGGGCCCAATACCATTATAAAATCCCCTCCCCCTTTACACAAACGTCCATAGTGCTGGGGACGCTTAAGAGCTCACCACCTCCGCGAGACAACACATCGTTCTCCTCGCTCCTAGTGCCTGCCATTTGTAGGGTCTTGACACCTGTCCCCGAGCAATTCGTTGTTTCTGCGGTGGGCTCAGAAGGCTCAGTTGGCTCGGTAGACGAAGCGCTGACTGTCTCTAAAACCCTCCCCCCTCTTTCACCTTCGTTCTCTTTATCCTCCTCCTTTCTTTTGTTGCCACTTTGAGCTCCCGCCTCCTCGAGCGCAGAGGCCTTAGGGCCTGTGGTTCTCACACTTTGGGAGGAGCACCTGCCCCCTTCTGCTCTTCGCTCGTCGTGTATCCCAATTTGGTAAGTTCCCCTCTCGACCCACGACCCAAAACTACCAACTCTTGCTTCTTTGGGTTTCGACTGTGCATGACTTCTTGCATGTCGATTCCCAGGGTGCTTTTGCCTTTTTTGGCCCCTTCACAGACTGTCTCCCTCCTCTGCGCCGCTCGCAGCACCTGCCCTTGCTCCTTTACTAAATGACTCTGCATGTCGTTTTGTAAGTCTACAAGCATAGCGCTTTTGCCTTTTGCAGCTCGTGCGCAGTCTGCCTCCCCTCTGTGGTCCTCTCTCCTACCAACTCCACCAACTCCGATGTGTAGGCTTCCATTTTTGGGCATCTTTTGACCCTCTTTTTGGTGGGTCTCCTCTGTGACTGTCAAACAACCCAAATCTGGAGTTGAGCGTGGATTTGAATTCCTCACATCTGGACCGTTGGATCTGTTGGACGAGACTCTTTCCTGCCCAACCCTGATCGGAGATCCCTTCGGCGGCACTGATCCCTCCTCCACATGGCCCCTACGCTGCTCCCGTTCTCTCGCCTCTTTGATGAGTTCTCTATACACTCGCTCGATCTCATGAGCCCCATCGATGGTGACATCCCTAACTGGGGAGACCACTTGGGCGTATGAGCGGCTGTCTCTAAGGGCTTTGTGTGGCATGGGGGAAGTGATGGCCGTTCTTTCAGCCTGTGACTCAGCTCGCTTGTCGAGCACGAAGCAAATGAGGTATGAATCATTGAAAGAGTATACTTTGGCAAATCTTGGCATCTGCGATATGTCTATGCTCCTGATAAGGACTCTTGCTGAGACAATTTCAGAGCGACACACCGTCTTCTCGTTGACTTCTTCCACTGAACCGAAGTCGGCAACAATCTCTTGTAATGCCACTCTTTTCCAAAAGTGCAACGGCACATTGTGTATCCATACCCAGTAGAGCTCGCCTTAGGGAAGCTCCGCTCCGAATCTCGGAGACCATGGAAAAACTCCACTGTGAAGTGCACGAAGTCCACAATCCCCATTCCTGTGACCTCACCTACTTTCTCTGTCGAAGGGAAGGAAACCAAGTATTGGAGGTGGCAAAACTTCTTTGCAACCCAGTCTTTGTGTGCCTTCATCGGCCACTTAGCCTCCAATGCTTGTAGTAAGTGGGTCTCGGAGGGCCTCCCTGATCTAACCCTGGCCACTGCACACCATTGCCGCAGCCACTTCTCCTCATTCTTGATGACATCCAAGCTCTTGGCTAGCCGTCGGGGTGGGGTTGTCAGGCGATCTTCCTCTGTTGACCGGGCGTTCCTCATCAATGTGGGTTTCGACTACGTTGGAGCACACATATGAGAGATGACCCCACTTCATGCATTTGAGGCACCGCACCTCCTTGGTGCAATCTTTGCGGAAATGGCCCAGTTCGCCGCAGTTGAAGCATGGTACCGTCCTTCGTTTGCCTTTTCTTTGCTTTTTTTGGTTTTCTTGTTGGGGAGAAGGAGGGGACCTGGCTTAGCTCTTACCTTTTCTTGTAACCTCTTGCCAACTCTCGGAATGGTCCCCCACCTCATTCTGTTCCCCACCTTCCCGCGTCCCCTCTGGCTCCCCTCTTTGGGCCTAGATGACGATGGATTTGAGAGGGTCGGCTGATTCGGATTGTGGTCGGGGTTGCTCCGGGAGGACTGGGCTCGTTTTCTTTGGTGGTGAAAGGTGTTGAGTGATCGAGGGGGGAGTTGGTGGGATGCTTTGTTGGTTGTAGGGTTTCGTTGGGTGAAGAGTGTCGGAGGGGGGACTCTGGTGGTATGCAGTGGTTCTTGAATGTGTTATATTGGTTGGCTGATGTTGGTGATGCCGCTGCTCTCTGTAATAGTGGAGGCGGTGAGAATCCTTGCCAAACTCCCTCTCTCTGTTGTAGTAGTAGTTTTGATGAGTGTCTCTGTAATGGGTGTCTCTGTAACTCCCTCTGTAAGAGCTCTGTCTATGGGTGTCTCTATAATGCCGATCAACCTGTCGTCTTTGGGAGTAACGCTGGAACTTGGGGGGTTACTTTTACGCCCATCGTGGCTCGTAGAAGGACCCCCTCTATGGGCCCATTCTCTCGAGACGAACTCCTGATGGCGATGATGAGTGTTGCCACTCCTTTTCTGTCGACGAGGTGCACTTCGGAGTGCCCACAGCGGAGTGAGCGAACGTCTGAGCCTAGGAGGCTCCTCCTCAAGGGGGGGGGGTCATTAGGGCGGGGTGGTTGGTGGTGGGGTTGGGGGGTGCAACCATCGGACTAACATGGAGGGGCTTTAGAGGTGGAGGAGATGGGGGGGGAGACGTATCTGCAGTGGGGAGGGGAGGGGGAGGGGGGGAGGGTTGGTGGGTGTCGGACCCCCTCGTTGGGCCCGCACCCACTCAACTCCAACTCCGATGACATGGAGGAGTGAAGCTGAAGGTCCAGGATGACATAGGGTAGGGAAGATGAATGTGGGTAATTGAGATGTAGTCGCCTAATTGAGATGTATAGCGTTTGAATAATTACAACGAACCCACTTTGCTATATCTATTTTATGCATTTTCCTTTTTTTATAATTATCATGACTGTGGATGCTCTGAATCACTATTGTATTTGTTTTTTTAAAATTAAAGATGACTACCAGTCACTGATTTTTTTATAAAATATTAATGCATGAAATGGAAAGTATTAATTATTATATCCTAAAATTCACCGAAAAACCTACTACATCATGACTAATAATAGAAAAGTCTAGTAAACTCGAAACTATCCACTACAACAAGAACCTTCACGCAGCCACCTCATACCCGATGAAAGACGAGATAAATGCTCTTGACTCCTGCTGGTCTAATCAGCTCATTCCATACGAAGTCTCTTCTTAACACCTGCTTGACCTGCCCACGCATTAATGATAGCAATAATTTTATGCATCATGACTGAAATTTTACAATTAATTTGGTGTAGCCATATGATCCATATATATACTGTGTTTGGTGTTACTATGCACAATTTCGACCTTTCCACAATAATCATTGTAGATTTTTGATAGAGTTCGCATATATGTATATATAACATACCTATGTTCCAGTATAACACACAAAATTTCAGAGCCAATCTTACTGAAATTTGACCCCACAATGCAATATTCTTCAAAATAACAAGTTCGGGCATAACAGGAAAAGATAAATAAAAACTCTCATTAAAAATGACCATAATAGATAAGAGATCAAAATGAAGTTTTTTTTAACAAATATTATATGTCATCTTTATGACTTTTTTATGCAAGATTCAGATTTGATGGGATAAGATTTCAAGATTTCAAGTTTACTTACAAATATTATATGTCATCTGTACTAAAATATAGATATCTCATTCATTATTTTTCCTCCCCATGTTTTCTATTTTATTTTGCATATTCAAATTCTTCACTCATTTTATTTTATAAGTAACAAAAGAAATGTGAACATCTTCTCACCTCAATTATTCAAACCCCCCCCCCCCCCCCCCCCAAAACACAAACAAAACTAAACAAATTTTTTTTTGACTCAATTAGTACACTTTTCAATAAGTACGCATCAAACACTTTATTGTATCAAAATCATAGGTTATTACAACATAATAGAAAGATTTGGTCATATAATTGATAGAAAGTGCTGGTTGAAAAAAGAAAGTACAAACTTAGATTTATTAGAGGAACAAAATTCTCTTTCTTCTTCTGATTGGGTTAAGATATATAATTGATTTTCAAAAAAATACCTTGGCCTTCTTAATATGAAAAAATCAAATAATTCTAAAGAGCCAAAATCAAATGACTTACTTTGGGTGAGGGTAATACCAAGTTTTTTCACAATTATGCTTCTCATAAAAGAAGAGTTAATAATATTGCGTCTCTTCAGATAGAGATGGGTGAAATCTCTTATTTAAATCTTATCCATTCTGAATTTTATCATTTCTATAAAAATCTGATGGGTTGTACAGATGATACTTTCCTTAGTGTAAATTGGGATTCCTTATATCGTTCTAAAAATAGAATTGACCTTCATGAATTAGAACTTCCTTTTACCGAACTGAAAATTTATAAAGCTATTTGTGATATTTCCATGGATTCTGCTCCTGCTACTGATGGTATGCCCATCGTTTTTTATAAAATTTTCTGAGAGGAGTTGAAGATGATGTATTAAACATAATTCATGAACTTTATGATAATACTCTGGATTTTTCTAGAATCAGTTATGCTCTCTTTGTGTTAATCCTAAATTAGCTGGAGCTAATAAAGTTTGTCAATTTAGACCTATTAGTCTTCTCAATGTTATTTTCAAGATCATTATGAAAGTTTTGGCTAACAGATTAGCTAATGTGATTGGTAATTTTGTTAATATTACTCAGTCTTGATTTATTAAAGATAGATACATTTTGAATAGTGTTGTTGCAACCCAAGAAGTTATTCATTCCATTCACATTGAGTAATATGAGGGTATTCTATTAAGATTAAATTTTGAAAAAGCCTATGATAGAGTTAACTGTGAGTTTTTTAGAAAGATTTTGATTGCTAGGGGTTTTGGCCATAGATGGATTAACTGGATTTTCAGAGCCTATACTCTGGAACTTTCTCTGTGATTATTAACAATTCTGAAGGTAAAAAATTCAAATGCAAAAGAAGCCTTAGACAAGGTGATCTCATATCTTCTCTTCTTTTTGTTCTAGTTATGTATTTCATTGTATGCTTTCTAAGGCTTGGGATAACAGTCTTATTGAAGATTTAGGTGGCTCCCCTCTTTTAAGGGTATCCTAAATTTACAATATGTTGATGATACTATTTTGTTCTCCTCTTGTGATGGTTTGAAACTTAGAAATCTCAAATTCCTTCTTTATTGTTTTGAGAGTGTTTCTCGCATGAAGATTAACTTATTTAAATCATCTACTATAGGGATTGGAGGGGACTGTAACCCCTGTTTTTCATTTTACGTATTTTGGAGTGTATTTTTTTTATGTATTTTATCTCTCTTGTATATTTTCTGAACCGTATATTGGATTTATTTTCAATATATATTCTTTTTCTTTTCGTTTGAGCTCCTTGTATTGTTGGTTCGTCGTTTTGGTTCGTTTTTGCCATTTTGGATTCTTTTCTTCATTTTTGGCCTCATTATCTTCGATATATTTTTCCATGGTGATGTGATGGATTTTGGTGGTGATTTTACAAACCTATGATTTTTGACCCCTAATGAGATTTTTAGGAGCCATAGAATTCACTATAATTTGTATCTCCAATTGAAATCTACCCAATACCCATTACCCATTTGTATACCTATTACTACCTATTGATACCCACTACCCATTAACCCACATTAATCTCCATATATATAACCCCTAATCCTAATAAACCCTAATCCTTTTTCTCTCTCCCTCTCCTAATTAACATCCCGGCTCCCTCCTTGATAGCATCCCAGCTGCATACATCCCCAAACCGGCCCTTCCCTCCATTGCAAATCCGGCCATCTACAACCTCCATCCACACCTCAAGCCTTCCACCATCCATACAAACCCTACTCCTCCCTTGTTGGCCGGCTACCACAAACACCACCATCAACATCAAAAACATCACAAACTCTTCTCCTTGTGGTTCTTCAAGTGGGTTTTCTCCACTTTATTCATTGCATCAAGAGGATTTCGTTCGTGGGCATTTTTGTTCGTGGGTTTGCATGGATTCACGTTTGGAGAGGATTCGTTTGTGGGTTTTGTTCCTAGGACTATCTGCATCGTATTCTACTCCATAAAATGGCAAGTAACTTGTACTACAATTCCTTAGGTTGATACAAGTCAAAAAGTTCACATCTAGTGTAGTTGGGTCTAGAGACCACCAAAATTTGTGTTTCCTTAATGGATTTTGTCTCTATTGTGATAATTTGGCCATAGATGACTTATGATACCAATTTTGATAGGAGATAACCTAGGATTTACCCAAAACTTGATTTTTAGTCATGTATGTGAATACTTGTATGAATTGTGTTTGATTGAATGCCCATGTAAAATGATAGGCTTGGACTTGTTAATAATCCCTAAAACATGATGTTCAGATGTTTGGTATGCTGTATTTCAAGTTTCGATGTGTTTGGATCAATATTATTGAAGTTATGATGTTCTTGAGTAGAGGTGTGAAATCTGTATTTGCTGCTTGTTGTGTTTCATTTGTTGTTTTCGTCCATGCTACAGCCAGTATTTGAATTCCAAAATAAAAGATGGATTTTAGATAATTTTGTATATTTTCAAACCCCACTGGTTTTACTTGATTTGGATTTCGTATGACTGATTTATGAAGGTTTTGGTATAGACGTGTCGAACAATTCCAGATTCTGTTTTGAGTAAATTTTGTTAACAAATTATTTTCAAGAACTATTCTATACATAATATCTTGATCTAATATTTTGATTAGTGTTTCTTTATGATATTAGGGACTACCCAGATTTTTGATGAATTTTAAAGATAAGTTTCATGTAGTTTTTCATGCTCTTTTCTAAAATCATCTCATGCTGTAATTTGCACGCTGTTCAGAAAAGAACTCTATTTTCACTATAATTCCTTATACTGTATGAAATTTTTTTGTGAAATATGAAAGTTAGTAAAATCTATCTATTTTCTTGTCACTTTGGCGGATTTGGATTTCGATTCACTGATTGCGAGATATCCTAGTTTTCGAACAGCAGTGTTGAGAATTCCAGATTCGTTAAACTATGTTTTCGTGTTGTTTCTTATTTTTGATGGCGTATCTGTACTTACTGAAATATTATGAAACTTATTATTTTGAGTCTATATCTATAGGGGATTACCCCAGGTTTTTCTTGGAATTATTTGATGTCTTTTCATGCTGTTTTCATGCTTTCGAAGTTGTTCCCCTATTTTCTGGCTGAACCTAAATTCTGTATTAAAATCAGTTTTGAGTTGAGATGTTGTGAACTAGTATATGACTTTATTATACTCGTTGGATGCGTGTGGATGTCTAGTTTCCAAATCCTTTGACGGATCTAGGTTTGCATTTCTGTAGAGACCAGAATTCCTGTTTTAGTACTGATTGGTCTTGCTGTCCTGATTATGAACATAGACTATTTTGCTCATATATGTGAATATATATCATCCATGCATGCTGATTTGTTTCCCTGAACCTAAACCTGATTATATCATGTTTATTTGACATTATTTCGCACACATTCATGTCCGTTGGATAACAATAATAAAAGTAACCAAGCTGGGATTTAAGGGAAAGATCTAATAGTGGATAATTCAGAAACGTGTACTCGGAAGGGAGCCCGTGTTTCCCATTACTTGTTGCCACGTGATCATGACTACATGACTCGTGCTTGATACTTGCTGCCACTTGTTCACAACTGCGTGACTCGTACTTGATACTTGTTACTTAACTTGTTCCTGAGTATACTGCCCTCTATGGTCCACTATAAAATCTAAAGCGAAACTGTGGTGTTGTAGCAACCATGTGGTGTGGGCGGCATGTCGTGCTACCTATATAGTAATCACACAAGACTTGAACATAATGCTTGAACATGATACTTGAACATGATACTTGCTTGCTTGATACTTGACTACATGATACATGAGACATGATTACATGAAACATGAAACTTGATACTTGATACATGAACACATGACACTTGACACTTGACACTTGACACTTGATGCATGTTTATAAGATACTTGTTTACTTGACACTTGATTTATGCCGTGTACACTTAACACTTTTACCATGCTAGTTTGTCTAGGTTGACATTATACCTATACCATGTGCTAGTTAGTTTTTCCCATTTCATGTGCTTGTATCCTACTCTATCTGTGACCCGTGACTTGCAATTCACGAATACTTGTGTTTTCTCTTTTCCTCTTTCCTGCATTCGTTGTATTGCAGATTTTGGAGGACAGGTTCCAGACGGTATGGGTGACATGATATACTAGATGATGGAATTCTGCTATTATTATTCTTGTTGCTTATCTTGAACAATAATGTATCTTGTAATTGGATTTATTCTTGTATTTGGGCACTGTGACCGAGGAATATTTGTTTTATTCAGATCATGACTATTTGAGATTAATATATTTTATTTCAAGTATTTTTGTTGGTATTTGGTTCATATGTGCATGTGGTTGATTTTTCTGACTTCCGACTCTGATTATATTGTGATATGTTGTAAAGATTTCTGAAACAGCTTAAGGATGATGATAATCATTCGTTGGGCTTTTGTTACGTACTCGTATTCCATATTTTTGAGAAGCGGGGCGTGACAGGGACTCTTTTAGACAAGATGAAATTGCTGCCCTCTTCAATTGGCCTAAAGACTCTTTCCCTCTGGATTATTTGGGCATTCCTTTTACAGTAGGTAACTTACACAAATCTGATTGGTATCTTGTTATTGATAAGATTGAAAATAGACTTAATAGTTGGTCTGGTAAATCTTTATCTAGAGTTGGTAGATTGACTCTTATTAATTCTATTCTTTCTAGTATTCTCCTTTATCTGATGTCTTTTTTCTATCTCTCTGTCTGGGTAATCAAGAAGATTGATCAACTTAGAAGGAGATTCTTTTGGATTGGTTCTTCTAGTAATTCTGATCAAGGCAAGTGTCTTATGAATAGGTCTAGAGTTTGTAAAAGCAAACAAGAAGGAAGTTTAGGAATTATTAATATGAGGCATCAAAATATGGCCTTACTTAGAAAATGGCTTTGGAATAGTGTTTATTATGAAGATAAGGTATGGATTAGAATTATTCAGAGAAAATATTTTCGTAGAAGAATTCTTGAAGACTTCTCTGATATTTCTCCTTCAATTTGTTTTTCTTTTTGGAAAGGCATATGGAAAATTGCAGCTCCTTTCAAGTGTGGGTTACAGAAAATTTGTAGTGATGGTAAGAATGTGAGATTTTGGAAAGATATTTGGATTGACAATTGTTTCTTATCTACTACTTTTCCAGATCTTTTTAAATTGCTTGTTTCCCTAATGCTTTTGTTTTCACCTTATACATTACTAATAGATATGGGAAAGTTTGAATATTGATTTTAGAAGAGATCTTTCTTTACAACAAACACATGATTTTAATTCTGTTCTTCACTTATTAAACTAGTGATTTACACATGCAGTGCACGTCTTTATAAATATATATAGATTTTTTTAAAAAAATTATTACGTTATCTAGCTTCGAACCTAAGACCTCCTTTATATTGTTATGCATGTGCATTGCACGTGTTTGTTTGGTTACAAAAAGAATTTGTTTGGTGACAAACTCTCCCATTAAAATATTAGAGATAATTATGATTGGAAACCAAGAAATGGTTTCAGATGAAGATGAAACTATTCTGGCTGTTTTACTATTAAGTCTTTTTCTAATTTCCTTAATGCTGAAAGTGGAATCTGCCCTTTTTATAACTATATCTGGTGCACCTCTTAAAGCTAGAATTTTAGTATGGTTAGTGAATAATTTAAACATAATAAATCTTTCCATTGGGCAAAAATGTGTTATGTGCTATTGCTCTGATGAATCTGCTTTACACATTTTTCTCAAATACCCTTTTGTTAAACAAATATGACTTTTAAATTCAGAGGTTTCCCTCATTCTATTAAAACTTTGTGGGGTTTATGCAGAGTGAAAAGAATTTTTGAGACTCTTAAACTCCAATGAGATACGATCATGATGGCTTTAATATGGGTAATATGGAAAGAAAGAAGTAATAGAGATTTTCTTTTAAAAAAAACTGATATTATTAATATCCTTGACTCTGTTTGTTTTTATGTCTCTTTTTTATCAGAATTACTTCCTCCTTCTAAGAGGTCTAAGGTAGATCTGCCTACCTTCATTGATACTTGCAAGTCTTTCATCCTCAATGCTAGCAGTGGTAATGTCAATGTTCTTCTATTTTGGTAGCTTATGCTGATACTCAGATTTCTATTCACTCTATTGATGTTGCTGTTCATGATGCCGATACTATTATTATTGAGAATGATGCTCAAGCAGATGAGTAGGATGTTCTTCATGGTAATACTCCTGATCCAGAGGATGATGGTGTGACTGATCAAGAAGGTTTTGGGTTTGATCCTATCTTGACTACACTTGCCTCTATTTCGAACATGACTAATCATCAGCAAAAGTACATCTATGGATTTCTTCTTGCGCAATCCATGCAAGCTGCTTATGAGGATAACCAGATCAATGATGATGAAGATGATATTGTGATCTTAGATCCTTAGTTTAGCTCTATTATATCTCTGTCTATTTATGCTTCATCTGCTTATTTTGTAGTATGTTCTTTTTTTTTTTTGTTCTCTTCTATAAAGGATGAGATGTATCTGCCTTTCCCTTTTTCCAAGACTTTGGCTTTGTGGCCTGCTATTTCTCTATTTTCTGTAATACTTTATTGTTTGGCTTTGTGGCCTGCTATTTCTCTATTTTCTGTAATACTTTATGGTTTGGCTTTGTGGCCGGCTATTTCTCTATTTTCTGTAATACTTTATGGTTTTATATATATATATATATATTTATTCATTTATTTATTTATTTATTTGGGTGGAGTCTTCATGATTCTATCCTTGTTATTAGAAAAATAAATTTATTTACTTTAACATTCAAAATCAGAATCTGGTCAAGGATGCTATAGTGCATTTGTCCTTGTCTTTGTGAGCACAAGGTCCACAAATACATTAAAATAGTTTTGACTTCCGACTTATTCACCGGTCAACCATCCACCTAAGTTAGAAAAAAATAATTTTATGCACAGTGGCTCATATGATCTCTATTGGTTGGGGTCAAGGTAAGAAGTGAGAACACTCAGATATTGATAGATGCATATTTAGTCAAATTTGTGTTCACATTTGATAGTCCATTTCAATAAGAAATAGTAGGGCAAGCCATTGTACATTATGTGGTACATGTCAAACAAAACAAATAGATCATTTTGGGTCGAGGTTGTGGTTGTGGTAGATCGTAATTGTAAATTCTTAATATTTTGGGTCCCTATGACTAATTTAAAATTTCAAGTTTCAGTATACTATAACATGACAGATGGTCATTCTACAAGAAAGAATATAGAAAAAGCATAAAGAGATTTTTTTCTTTTCTTAGTAGAGATTGTTTCATATTTCTAATGAATGCAATTAGTCATTAACCAACCCATGTCCTAAGTATCATTTTTCTTATTTATTCTATATTTTATTTTGTTGTATTTTTATGAACTAGCTCTTTTTTTTATTTTTTTGGCCAACTCATCTAATGTACAATTGCACAAATATGTCCACAACAAGTACTGTTTAATGAGTTAAAATCTGTATATATTTTTTTTTCACACAATATCACAATATTGGTTCATGTAAATTGCATCTCTAAAGTTCTAACTAGATGAGCCAAAATACAGTTAACAAAGAAAGTATTTACCGATTCATTTGATATATATAAGAGCATCCACAGTCGTTTTCTATAAATGCCATTTTGCCATATTATAGCAAACGAACGTCTGCAACGGTTTCTCATTTTGCCATTTTATGGCAAACCTTCTATTCTTGTTTCTCAAATATGATAAACGAAATGTAGTTTCTCAAATTATAAAGGACGGGATATCATATCCCGCCGCTCCGATTTAATGATTATTTAATCGATTGAGACGGAAGAACATATACCGTCTTAATAATTTTAATTATTTTTTTTTTAAAAATGGTCGGACGGGGATACATACCCCGGACGGGATATGATACCCCATCTCTCCCCTTAAAAAAAAATTTTTTTTTTAATATTCCCTCAGAGGGGAAATGATACCCCGGCCGGGGTATCAAACCCCGTCCCTCCCAATTTTTTTTTTTTTATTTTTTTTTATTTTTTAAATCTATCCTCAAGTACCTGCCTTGCCTTGCCTTGCAAACTGAGCAACCTATTTCCCAACCAAATAACTGTGTTCCTTCTCAACTAATTTTCCATTATTTTTTTTTTTTTTTAAAAAGAAAAAAGAAAAGGACGGGGTATGATACCCCGTCCGAAGCTTTTCCACTTTTTTTTTTTTTGTTGAGAGACGGGGAATGATACGAGGAATGATTCCCCGTCTGGAAGAACATATACCGTCCTACGCCTTTTTAAAATTAAAAAGAGAAGGACGGGATATCATATCCCGTCTCTAATCCAAATGAGAAAAATTTAGCAAAGCACCACTGCACGATCCTCATCTAATTGCTATTACTGTAGCTGCCATTTTATAGCAAATGAGAAAAACGACTGTGGATGCTCTAACAGACTTGAAACAAACTAGGAGATAGATTGAGTACTTGATGAAATAGATGGCTTTAGTACATGCAACCTTGCATGTTCGTTCCAGGATTTGCAGATATCATGCATATATATGTTTTTGGAAGCATGCCTACTTGTAGAAATCCTGTAATGGATATCCACATTAGATTCTCCATTATTTTCCCTTGTCGATCGAACCCGGGTCGACCAAACCAAGTGGATATATATCCACGATAGCATCTGTGAAAACAAAAGTTTCACACGCACTAGAGACTTTATTGGAGACCATTGATTCCCGATTTTTTTTTCCAAAATAGCCAACTTTTTGAAAGTATTTATCAAACTGACCAACTTTCGAAACTATTTCAAAAATAACCCGCTGTTAAATAAGTTCGTTGTTTCAAACAGTGTGTAGTTCTGTGGTTTTCTCCAACACTTGGAGAAATCTCGCAAAGATACAAAAGTCTAAACACAGACTCGCTGTTTTCAATAATGAGCTTAGTTGAACCAGACTCGTTATTGGAAACAGAGAGTTTAGTTTGTAGTTTTTTTTTCTTTCTAAAATATACTCTCTAAAAAAATAAGTAAACTACACGCGCTCGCTATCTCAGGTAGCGACTGTAGTTGTACTCATTTTTTCAGAAAAATTTTGAACATGCAATTTCTACCTGAAATGTATACAACTACACTCGCTATCTGAGATAGCGAGTTCATTTGAACTATACTCGCTATCTGAGCTATCTCAAATAGCGAGTGTAGTTATCCTCATTTTTTCAGAGAAATTTAGACCATAAAATGTATCTGAGATAGTGAGTCTAGTTCAAATGAACTCGCTATCACAGATAGCAAGTTTAGTTATACTCATTAAATTTTGAACATGAAATTTATGCAAATACACTCGCTATCTCAGATAGCGAGTCTAGTTGTACTTATTTTCCCGAGAAATTTTAAACATGTAATTTCATCCTGAAATGTATAGCGAGTGTAGTTACACTCATTTTTTCAGAAAAAAATTGAACATGAAATTGTTACTTGAATTGTATAGATCTACACTCGCTATACAAGATATCGATCTCAGTTGAACTAAACTAGTTATCTTAGATAACAATTAGATCAATTTGATTAATAGTTTCGAAAGTGCGTCCGTTTGTTAAATACTTTCAAAAATGGGTCATTTTCAGACAAAATTCATTGATTCCCTTGTTGGGACCCACAACAAACTTTTCCTCATCCTTCCAGTCCTATATGTTCTCTTCTTCTCGTCAAAATGGGAGAAGAAAATGAGGGGGAAATTCTAGGATGTAGATTAAATTATTAGATTTGGTGATGACCCAATTCTCTTCATTTAAAAGCTCAAAATCCCTTTGAAATACATAGAAACCTTTTCTTGAGTTTTTGAATACTTCAAGTAAAGAGAAGAGGGAGAGAGAGAGAGAAGAGAGAGAGAACCATGGGGAACTGCTTGAAGAGACCTGAAAAAGGTCGCATCTCTCACAACTCATCTGGTAAAACTCTCTCTCTCTCTCTACTTGCAAGTTGTTGTGTTTGGTTATTATTAGTATTACTTTTTAAAATGTTTGAATTTGATGGGTTAGTTGATATGATTAGTTGTATTGTTATCATGGGTTTTCCTTTTTATTTTGAGTAAAATTGGTGATAGCCCTTTTTTGGGGGAAATTTCTATAATTGGACGATTTGCCAATTTTTTTGAGAAAATAGGTGACCACAGTAATTAACGAAACAAGTATTACAAATAATCTACATATACTACTATTTTTCACGTGCGATGCACGTTTTGATAAGAGTTTGAGGATCTTCACGTGCGATATACGTGTTAAGAAATAGTTTTGGAGTTGGATGTGCGTTGGACGTAATTCAGAAAAATATTTTGAAGGAAAAACTACAATTTGTACGTGCAATGCATATATTTATAAGTATAATTTGAGTTGTACGTGCAACTATGTTTAGTGTTAAAAAAATATTATAAAATTGTTTTGCACGTGTGTTGCACGTTTTAAATAGGTGGAATTTTTTTATTTGTTTGTTTTTGTTGTAATTAATGAGAGAGTTGGAGTTACACGTGCAACGCACGGATTTGTATGTTGACAAATGACAACTCCAACTCTCCCATTATAATATTAGAGATTAGAGATATGTTCCTTAAACGGAACAATGGAAAACAATAACATAGCTAAGCCTACAACATAAACTAGTCCCTCCCCTAGCTAAACTTGTAGACGAAAGCATCTGCACTATGTTCTCTCTGTAACGTCCCGTGTTAAGAATATATATATATATATATATATATATATATATATATATATATATATATATATATATATATAGATTTAATTAGAGGTGCCTATAGAAGATTTTATAGGGTGGATGTATGGAATTGGAGGTGGGCCCAGGAGCAACAGATGCTGCCTGCTGCTTGTGGTAGCGTCAGTCATGAGGCTGACGTCAGTGGGGCCCGCCCAGTTGTGAAGGGGGCCTGCTGTTAGCAGTTGCTGACGCGGAGCTGTGCTTGTGTGGCCCGCTTGAGGGTCTGAATGTGTACTGCTCGCGAGAAGAAGAGAAGTGTGGATTTAATTAATCCCATATCGGGGGATTTGGAGATTGATTGTGTATATATATATATAATTGTCTGGGATTAGAGATCACCAATAAGCTATAACACCTTTTATGAGGCAAGCTGTGGTGGGCAGTTGTTAGAAAAATTGCTGAGCGGGGCCAGGGCGTTACACTTCACCTATCCCTAGCAGATGTAATTCGAATTTAAAAAAAAAAATTGAAATTCGAATTCTATCCAAAATTCCTCTCCACCCCAGAAATTTTTCCCACTTTACCCCAAACGTCCACCTTAGCCACAACCACAGCCACATCTCAGGGCGGCATGCATCATCCTCGCCCGACGAATCCACCAATCCTACCCCATCTCGACGTCATCTTCCAATTGCGTCAAATCCAGCCATGAACAGTAGCCATTGTTCTTAACTAACAAGTCGACGCTCATGACGAACTCCCTCGCCAACGAACACCTCCGCCGTGGTAGCTCATTATTGGGGATCCCACAGTTAAGCCCATCGCACCCTAAACATAATTTAAATTTTAAAAAAATCTTATTTGAAATTCAAATTTCAAATTAATCTCCCTTCCACACATTTGAAATTCAAAAATCTATATGAATTTCACAAATGAACCAAATCTCTCCCTCCATATATGTTTTGAATTTCAAAATCTAAATTGAAATTCAAAAATTATCCAACTCTTCTCCACATCTGATTTTGAATTTTAAAAATTCTAATTCAAAATTCAAAATTCAAAATTCAAAAATCAAAATTTAACCCAATCTCCTCCTCTTTCTAAATTTGAAATTCGAAACCCTAATTCGAAATTCAAATTTGAAAATCAATCTCTCCTGTTCTCCACTTTGGCATCTACTCTGGCGAGCGTCACTCTCCTGCACATCTCCACTCCTCCTGTCTCTCCCGTTGTGCACCCGCCCCTCAATCCCAATCGTCGCTTTGCCATCAACTGATGGCAACCACCTCATAAACCCATACTCCCCTTCGTCAGCCCCACCTGCCGCTCCGATGATGGCCCACACGACCTCACCGCGATGAGCCCCCCGACACCGCAGTGCACTCAACGCCCGCTACCGAGCCAAGCCCAGCTCCAGACCAAGTCGATCCAAACCCCAATTGGATATTTGCCCATCCAAGTCTTTTTCCACCAGCGAGCCACGATCTTAGCGCCACTCCGACGAGCTTTGGTTGGAGTCTTGATGAATCCAACCCCAACGAAACCCTCCGATCATCCCAGCCCCCTCACCGATAGCCATCTATGCGTCGACGAGGCACAAACCCCAAACAAAGCCAACCATCCCCATTCACTTCTCCCGCTTCTTCTTCTCTTCTACCAGCGGCACCGCACCTGCCGTCGTCCTAGTCCTCATAGAGGCAACCCTCTTCGCTGTGTCGTACACTCCACTCCACATCTCCGCGATCAATCGTCAACCAAAATCGATGATAACACCACACCAACGCACCTCAGTTGGTGGGTGGGGGGGGGGGGGAGGTGGCTGAGGAGGATGAGGGAGTCCTCCCCCCTCCCCGATCGGATTTGATTTTCTCTCTTTTCTTTTGGGGTTTTTTTGGGGGGAGAGCTTCTCTCTATAGGTTTTTTCTAGAGAGAGAAACCCCTTAATGGTTTGCCAATTATTAGAAATTTTTTATTTTTTTATGGCGTAGTTTAAGGTGTGACTTTTAAGTACTCTTTTTAGTTGAATTTTGAATATTAGTTAAGGGCAAATTTAATTTCTGGAAATGGCGGTAAGCTGATGTACATGGAGGTATCTAAGAGACCTTTGGTTATGCTAACTATGGTTTGTTCATGAACTCTTTATGGAGGTGACGTACCCAGAGATATCATATTTTTTCTGTCCCTACAAGTTAATGAGTAAGGGAGGCTCATACTTGTAGAAGGAAAACCTCATCATATAGAGTAGTTGTACTTGTATAGTGGGACTTTGTATGGATGATCCATATCCATACCGTTTATCATATTTATAATGTCTTAAAATGTCTGTATACAAAAAACTAAGTTGTTCGGAGGGTTTTTTCTCATACATCGGGTGATGCCAATTTGTTATATTATTGAAAAACCGCTAATTTTATAATTAAAATATTTATAAATGATCTCTATACCATTTGATATTTCATAGGCGTACATACTATGACATAAAGAACATAAAGAACAAAGTGAATAGTGCCGATCATCCATAGAGGGTCCCACAATGTAGTTATAAGTACTCTGTAGGAGACAATCACATCCTACAATTACGAGGTTCCCTTTTCTCAAACTTAAGGCCGTAGCCTAGCAAAAAAGGTGAAAACATATAAGCAACCTACAAGAAAATGTTCAATCATTTGGTTAAATGTTCGGAGTTTTGTTTATGAAATTTACTTTTTGTTGTTATCATTGTTGTTCTTGTCCTCAAGAGCAGAAACTTTCACCTGCCATTTTTTTGGAGACATGTAGATGGAAAAAAACCATCTTCTTTCAATGAGAAAATAACAAAACAAGAGTTCATTATAACTCTAATGAACACAAAACTCATCAAGCACACGAAAAAATCAACCCAGAGAAAGTAAAATAAACACCAAAAGCAAATAAATACTCAAGTTTAATTCTACAGACCACTTAATAAAGATAGAACAGGTAAACATTCAGGTCCACAATTGAAAACGCTTAGATATCAGCTATGATTTTCTGCTACTTTACTTCTCTTTGACCCCTGTCTCAACAAGCATCCTCAAACAATCGGCATCGACTTTCACCTAGTTATACTTAACAAGTAAGCCTACCATGAACATATCAAACTTCTAGTTTTGTCCATAAGATATATTTAACAACAGACAAAAAAGTAAAACTTTTGTTCACATTCTAAATCAAAATAAAGATAAAAACATCAACCAACACCAACCAAAGTAGATAGAACTTCAGAGTTTGCATTTTACCCAAACCAATTTAGCCAGACTCACCATAAACAACAACCATTTACCTAACCCAAGAGTCTGACCCTAATATCTTAGGCCCTTTTTGAAAAATAAAGTTAGGATACCTACAGGTAGAGGTGTCCAACCTATAGGTAATCTACCTAATGGATGCATACCTCTACATACCTCTAGGTACAAAATAACTTCGGTTTTTTTCTTCTTCTTTAGTTGAGGTACCTACATGTAAATGTTATCTTCAGGAAAAAAAATAAACATATAGATATAATTATCCTCTGATTCCTCCGCTTGAGCTTACGAAGTTGGGGTTGTTGGATTCTTCATATGCATTTTGTCTCTTCTATCTAAACTTTGAGTTTCTAATCATGATTTTTGCTTAGAAGATTTACTTATTTTTTTAATTTTATTTCATGTTTCTTTTCTTTTTAAAAAAAAAAAGAAAATTAAGTTCCTGCCTTTTCCAACCATTGAATAGTTAATGAGATGTTAACTTCTTCGTTGTAAGTTCCTATAGGCCTTTCCATCACAATCAAGTCCCTCTGTACTTTAGCAAACTCTTTACTCAGAGAATGTATGAAAAGCAGGTAAATCTGTTCCTTGTGTGGGTTTGACACTATATTGATATCACTACCTATCATGTTTACTAGTTGGGGTTTTGGAAATTTCTGATACCATATAATAGGAGTCACACGATGCATTTCATTTGCTAGTTTGCCTTTATTTCAAAACAAGTAGCTAAATAAATATCAATTCATTTCATCTTTTCAAATTTCGTGATGTATCTAAATCCTTCAATATATGTTCATGCTTCACGATTTTTCATCATACGTAACTCATTGGACAATAAATATTTCATTAATTATTAACCCTGCTGAGTGCATAAGTATATAGAAAACGTCTACCATAGAGGCTTTTTTTAATTAAAAAAAAAGAAAAATGTGTACAAAGGAAATTATTCAGTTAATTCATATAAATGCAATAAGATATAAACATGCCTAGTAGTTGAATTTTGAAAGGTCTCCATGTCTGATTTAAGTTAGCAACTTTGTTTTTAAGGATTGTATGTAATGGGTAAGCATCGAATCGTGGTCATTGTTCATATTATGTAATGTTGCTAGTAACCTATACAAAGGAAAGATATAACCTTTTGTCTATTTTTATCTAACTTGCCTTCTACTAGCTGATCCATCAAAAGCCATTAGCAAACCAGGCACGTCATCTGCTCCTTCCACAGCACTCTCAAATCCTTCAACTTTTACCTTGCCTTCTACTCAAGGGAGTGCTAGTGAATCTCTCCCTTGTCTACGAACTGAAGAAGAAATCTTATCGTCACCAAATTTAAAGAACTTCACTTTCAATGAACTCAAATGCGCCACAAGAAATTTTCGCCCTGATAGTCTTATTGGGGAAGGAGGATTTGGGTATGTCTATAAAGGATGGATTGACGAACAAACTTTTACTGCTTCGAAACCCGGATTGGGCATGGTGGTTGCTGTCAAGAAACTCAAACCAGAGGGTTTTCAAGGCCACAAAGAATGGCTGGTATAATTTTTAATTTAATTTGAAAATATTATTTATCCCTTTTTTTTTTCTCTTTCTGTTTTTTTTGTGTGGAGAAAATAACTTCCTATTGAACTAACTGGATAATGTGTGACTTTGTAGACAGAAGTTGATTATCTCGGTCAGCTTCACCATGACAATTTAGTGAAGCTCATTGGATTCTGTTCAGATGGTGATAACAGGCTTTTGGTCTACGAGTTTATGCAAAAAGGAAGTTTGGAGAATCATCTCTTCAGAAGTAAGTGATACAGTATTTGCAGTAATGTTAAGGTCCGTTATTGTCAAACATGTACCTGTTCTCTTATCATGCAACTGTCTAGTGCCTACTAGTTTAAGTTATTATTTGGGTCAGAAAGTTTTAAAAATTACTGATAGGGTTTCGCAGGAGAGATAGGGTTTTAAAATTTTACACTGTACTACTGTTTGCAGTATTATGATGTCGAAACCCTATGTTTGCAATATCTTCTGTTTGAGAAACTCCTTACTAACTTCACTTATTTTGGTGTTCGTTTCCCTGTTTCAACTGTACTGAATGGCATGCAAAATAACATACTAGGAGAAGGGATATATGAATCAATAGGCTACATTGATTTTCCTAACTGTAACAATAATCATCGAGTCAACTGTTTGTAATTGGGGTGTAAATTGGAATTTTACAATGTTATGCTAGTCTCTTCTATTCAAAACTATTAATTAACCAGTGTCTTTTGCTTTAGTATGGCTTTTAGCAACCAAATGGCATTAAAATAGAATTTTAACGTATTTTAACATTAAGATAATTCATTAAAATGAGGCAAAATGCATCATATGAGTTAAACCTAAATTAGTCCCACTAGGAACAAATCATACATCTTTTGTTAGATTAAGAAGTTCTTATAGTCATTATTAGTTTATGGATTACAGACTCATTATAACTATACTCACAATATACGTGACTCTTTAATTCGATAATTTTCATATGTATGAACATTAAATTAATAATAAGAAGCCTGATTCTATCTGTATCATTTCTTTTCACTGATGTATTTAATGAATGCTACAAATTCAGAGGGCCCTCAGCCTCTATCTTGGGCAACAAGAATGAAAGTAGCCATTGGTGCTGCTAAGGGACTCTCGTTTCTTCATGATGCTGAAAGCCAGGTCATATATCGAGATGTCAAAGCTTCAAATATTCTTCTGGATTCGGTATATATGCTTAACATTGACCATAACAGACTTCATGCTAGGTTGTATTTTGATATCTAGTTTTTTAAAGAAAAATCAGACCATGAATTGTCACCACAAATGCAGGATTTTAACTCAAAACTTTCGGATTTTGGCTTGGCAAAAGCTGGCCCTACCGGAGATATGACACACGTCTCTACACAAGTTGTGGGAACTCATGGATACGCTGCACCTGAATATATTGCAACAGGTCCTTAAAATCTTTTTTTGCTTGTTTCTATGTTTGAATTTTTAAATTGACTTATCATAGCCAATCAGTAAATGTTTCCATATTTATTCCACAATGTTCAATAGCTAGCTAGGTTCTAGTAGATACTTGATAGGTAGCAAGTATAGTTTCAACCTACATGGTCAGTATGTTGTATGCGTTAGTTATGTGTTCTATAAAAGATCCTTACCACTCTTAATGGATTGAACTTCATCTATATACATGCTAACAAACCCTTATCTTGTTTAAGTTGCAAGTTATATGTCAACTGTTTTATGGAATATTTGTTCTAGGCTCATTTGACTTTACTTTTCTCATTAGCCTGCTTTACTATTGTTTATGCACATTGAATCCTTTCATCTAAACTATTTTAAGAACCCCCTCACGTTACAGTTTTAAAGATTTGAATCTTGACTTCTTTTGGAGAAAAATACCCTCAATCAAAAGTAGTGTGTTTTAATGGAAATAACAAGCATTGTAACAAAAACACAGTACATTGTAAGAAAAAGCACTGCATCTTAAGTTCTTAACTTAAATTGGTAGATTTCAAAATGATATTTTACCCCTAAAATGTTTCTTTGAACTTGCTTCCAAAATTTAAAAAATGCCGAGTTTAAAATGTGCAAGTAAAATTCAAAAGGTCTAAAGGAAATCCCCCCTCCCTCCCGGGGTCCCTCTTCTATCTTTCTAATGTATATTTATATGAATAAGTTACCAACTGTACTTTGTTATTACAGGTCGCCTGTCTGCAAAGGCCGATGTCTACAGCTTTGGAGTCGTCCTACTGGAACTTTTATCAGGTCGTCGTGCTTACGACAAGGGGAGACCGGGCATGGAGCAAAACCTCGTTGACTGGGCCAAGCCTTCATTACGTGACAAGCGAAAGCTTTTTCGGATCATGGACTCGAAGTTGGAAGGCCAATATCCCAAGAAAGGGGCCCACGCTGTTGCAAACCTTGCCTTGCTATGCATTGGCAATGAGGCCAAGCTTAGGCCTCATATGTCCGAGGTTTTGGCAGCACTCGAGCAGATTCAAAACCCAAAAGGTGCCGAGAAACTTCGTCAATCTGATCAAATAAAATCTCCAACCCCTAGGAAGAGATATAATCCATCACCTCGTCAGCTAAATCTTGGCGGATCGCCATTGCCTTCCAATATGCCATCTCCTCATGTTCATTGAAATTGAGGTATGTTTTGTACATTCAACTTATTCGCATTCATCATGTTCTCTGTTGTTTATACATTTGTAAGGAGAAGGTTGAGGAATGTTGTGAGTAGGACGATGAGTTAGAAAAAGGGTTTAGTGTGACATGAAAGATAATAAGCGGCTAGGTCTCATTTATAGTTCATATATTGCATGTGTACATTGTTTATTTTAGGTTCTTGTGGATTCAGGCTAGGGACCTTGGACTAGTTCAAACTTTAAATTTTGATGTCATAAGTTGTAAATTCTATAAAAAAATCTACAAACATCCAAGTTACTAATCTCAAAGCAATGATGGACACTGTCTCCCCATTGTGTAATAGCTAAATAAACTTAGTAATACTCTTAATTTTAACTTTGTCTGCAATTACAACACTATCAGTAATCTGTGAGAAAGAAAAGAAGAAAATTCCTACGGTCGTGGGGAACATTCAATGTGCGATTGCAATTATCAGACATATATAGACTGATTGATGCATGTTTGGAACTTCTAAATTTCCACTCGTTGACAGAAAGAAGCATAATCACTAATTCACTATACTTCATACTCAAATGAATTTTCATTAGTCACAACTCAATAGGAGTACTGTTCTCCATTTATGTACCCATAGATGTGTAGATAAAGAAGTTTAGATGTACATGTAAGATGAGATATATAGATGGATTATCTTATCTGCTCATAGTTGTAAAGAATCGATAAAGGTGTCCAGTTCTAGCCGATGTAGTTTCCATGTCAAGTAATTCAGTTTCTAGTGGAGCACAAAACATAGTCCCTGTAGAAAACCTATGCTGTATCTATTATCATCACAATATTTGCCATCCTGTCAAAAAAAAAAAAAAAATCTGTTTATATATGCTGCCTTATGGCTGTCACGAGGATAAGTGATAACCATTTTCTGATGAATTATAATGCTTGTACACTTCTGTGTAGATTGCGCGGGTATTCAACATGTGAATTGAAGTGCAAGCAATGGATGCAAATGAACAGTTCAAAATTGAGCAGAACAAAAGATCATGTCCATTCCTGAAGAGTTAAGATCACATAACGTTCATTTTTAAAGTTGGTGTTCTGAGTTATGAGAACAACATGGGTCTTTCATTTTGTGCTCGACTGGTTTGTAATATTTTGTCTGAGTCGTCTAAATCTGAATTTCTAAAACAAATATTGATTGCTTCTTGCTGTCAGTCTCCTTGCCTCCTCATTGTCATCTATTTTCGAGAAAGTTACCAGAAAAATGTGACTGTAGTTAGAAATAGAAGACTTTGGGTTTGAGTGAAAATGAACTGGAGACAAAGATGAAAGGTTATACTATGATTTTATTACTTAGTGTAGTATACAACACATTTCATTCTTCGGCATATTGTTTCATTCTTAGCACCCACCCTGTCACCATCTTCCCCCTAAGAAAAGCCGAAACTTAAGAAGAATGCAACGCATAACCAGCACTCTCAACCTGGAAGCGCCTCATTTCTCTATGTGGAAGCTGTGGTTTGTAGGGCTTTCGGCATTTCTAAAAGCTTCAGAGACAATGAAGTGATGAACCCTCCCCTTTATGTATTTGGTTGGTTTTCGTTGTTGCTTCCAAATCTATCTATGCATTTGTAATTCGCCTGAAATACAAGGTGGCAAAAAGAAAGTTTTCTTTCTTTCCTTTTTATAAAATTCGGTTGTAGCTGCCTGATACTTGGGAGAGAGTCATTTTATAACTTTCCTAATTAATTCTGTCTAAAATTGGAATCGAACTTATAAGAGCATCCACAGTCAGTCCCGTGAAAGCTAAAAAAAATAGCCAAATGCATGTTTTAGATATAGCAAACTAGTGTTTGCTGTATTGGTGAAATATAATAAAATAAGATGGAACGGACTTCAGAGATCCATTCCGTGTTAAAAATAATTATCTGCACATTTTTATTAATTAATTTGAATATTTTTATAATTTTAATAATTAAAAAAACTTCTTTAAAAAAGGGAAAAAATGGGTCAGACGGCACTCTGTGATCCGTCCAAGGCATATATATTTTTTTATTTGGGACGGACTTCAGCAGAGATCTGTCCGACAAAAAAAAATTTAATTTATATTTGGGACGGAATTCAGAGTTCCGTCTTGTATAATATGCATATTCTCAAATCTTCTCTCATATATGGTATACATATTCTCTGTAGAATATACATATTCTCAAATCTCCTCTCATATATAGCAATCTAGCATAGCGAAAAAATCAAAATATGCATAAATAACCAACGACTGTGGATGCTCTAAACTCTTTAATTAATTATGATAAGGCACTCTGTGATCCGTCCAAGGCATATATATTTTTTTATTTGGGACGGACTTCAGCAGAGATCTGTCCGACAAAAAAAAATTTAATTTATATTTGGGACGGAATTCAGAGTTCCGTCTTGTATAATATGCATATTCTCAAATCTTCTCTCATATATGGTATACATATTCTCTGTAGAATATACATATTCTCAAATCTCCTCTCATATATAGCAATCTAGCATAGCGAAAAAATCAAAATATGCATAAATAACCAACGACTGTGGATGCTCTAAACTCTTTAATTAATTATGATAAGGCACTCTGTGATCCGTCCAAGGCATATATATTTTTTTATTTGGGACGGACTTCAGCAGAGATCTGTCCGACAAAAAAAAATTTAATTTATATTTGGGACGGAATTTATATGTGGATGCTCTAAACTCTTTAATTAATTATGATAAGGCTGGAATCGAACTTGTAGTCTCCCACACTTAACTCTTAACTGTGAGAAGGCTTGCCAACTTTACTAGCCCTTTCTGGGTAAATTAAAAAATAAATCCTTCAACTATCACGGTTACTAAAAAAAAAAAACTCTTTCAACTTTTTTTATAAATAAACTTTCATGTACATCTCTAATCTCTAATCGCCAACCACTGTGGATGCTCTAAAAATGCATAAAATGTATTTTATGCATAAAATGTATAAATAACCAATGACTGTGGATGCTCTAATCTCTTTAATTAATTACTAGTAATATACACGTGCGATGCACGTATTAATTTATTTTAAAATTTTAAAATAGGAACTCTGATTTACACGTGTGATGCATATCTCTCATTCTACCAACATGTGCAATGCATGTATATATATAACTAATATAAAAGAGGTTTCCGGTTCAACTCCTTTCTACGTCAGTTTTTTTTTATTTTTTGAAATTATTAAAACGTGCATCGCACGTGTAAATTACTAGTCTTAATAAATAGGATCATATGTTTTTAAAAGTAAATGTGAAGATTATAATGGGAGAGTTAGAGTTGCACGTGTGTTGCACGTAAGTAGGTAAATTTACAACTCCAATTCTTCCATTATAATAGTTACTAGTATTTTTCACGTGCAATGCACTTTTGATAAGAGTTGGAGAATTTTTACGTGCGATATACGTGTTAAAAAATAGTTTTGGAGTTGGACGTGCATTGCACGTAATTGAGAAAAATATTTTGAAGAAAAAGCTAAGATTTGTACGAGCAATGCACATGTTCATAAGTATAATTAGAGTTGTACGTGCAACATATGTGTTTATTTAGTGCTAAAAAAATAGTAAAAATTTATTTTGCATGTGCATTGCACGTTTAAATATGTGAAATTTTGTTTGTTTGTTTGTTTTGTTGTAATTAACGGGAGAGTTGGAGTTGCATCGTGCAACACACGGGTTTGTATGTTGACAAATTACAACTCCAACTCTCCCATTATATATAGATATATAGATAGAAAATATAGAGATGGTGTTAAAAAATAGTAAAAATTTATTTTGCAGCGTGCGTTGCATGTTTAAATAGGTGAGATTTTTTTTTTTTTTTTTGTTGTTGCAATTAATGAGAGAGTTGGAGTTGCACATGCAACACACGGGTTTGTAAGTTGACAAATTACAACTCCAACTCTCCCATTATATATAGAGATTATATATTATATTATAAATAGATAGATAGATAGATAGATCGATAAATAGATAGTAATTTACACGTGCGATGCACAATTACTATATTAAAAACATTTAAAGTAAAAAATCTGACGCAGTGAGGACTCGAACCTGAGACCTCTTTCATATTAGTTATGCACGTGCAATGCACGCGTTGGTAGATTTACAAATGACACTAAGGCCTTCTCCCATTATAATATTAGAGATTAGAGATTAGATTATATTATAGATAGATAAATAGATAGTAATTTACACGTTTGATGCACAATTACTATATTAAAAAAATTTAAAGTAAAAAATCTGACGTAGTGAGGACTCGAACCTGAGACCTCTTTCATATTAGTTATGCACGTGCAATGCATGCATTGATATATTTACAAATGATACTAAGGCCTTCTCCTATTATAATATATAGATGATAAGGTTGGAATCGAACTTGTAGTCTCCCACACTTAACCACACTTAACTAAGATTTTTAAGCTAGCCGAAACCTGTGATCTTGCGGTTACCGATACTGATAGGAACGATCCTTAACAAAATTAGAGGATGGGAGACCGATAGGGTTAACCTTAACTCGAACTCAACTTCCAAAGCAAGTCATGATCCCTTACCTAACCATAGTTAATGGAGGCTCTATTCTGGAACGTTAGAGGCCTCGGTAGGCGGGGCAAGCAGGAAATTGTTAGGGAGGTCATTGCCAAATCAAAGGCCAACATTGTGGGTCCTCAAGAGACAAAACTTACTCACATGTCTAGACATAGTAGGGTGGGGGGAAATCGAATCTCTGAATGGAGAATGTCCCCATCTGTTGGGGCATCTGGGGGTATTGCTCTAGGCTTTAACCCCGATATTTTTTGTTGTCTTGACAAGTTCGACGGGCAATTTTCTTTGTCGGTCTTGCTTCAACGTAAAGCCGACCTGTGAACTCAGTCAATTACGGTGGTCTATGGTTCGCACACTTCTGTTGCTAGGATAGTTTCTGGATAGAGCTAAGAGCGATTCAAACACGCTGGCCACACCCCTGGGTGGTGGGAGGCAATTTTAACATCACTAGATCGCCTCAGAACACAAAGGCAGAGGATCCAGTGATTCTGACCGGGAAGCATTTAATGAAGTTATCACGGAGCTGGAACTGGTGGACATTCCCATCTTTGATACGCTCTTCACTTGGTCAAACATGCAATCGTTGCCCATTCTAGCGAAACTTGACAGGATTTTGGTCTCCACTGACTGGGAGACCAAATTCTCGTTGTCTGTGGCTAAATCTCTCCCTAAACCCACCTCGGACCTTGTACCTATTCTCCTATCCTCCGGGGAAGTTCAACCCAAGAAATCACCAAAGTTTAGATTTGAGAAGGCATGGTTAGAAATCCAAGTCTTCCACCACATGGTCTACGAGAGTTGGTTTAGCCCCACTACGGGGATCGAAGCAACCGCCATATGGTGTGAAAAAGTGAGAAGACTTAGGCTCAATCTCATGAAATGGAACCAGATCAGATTTGCACTGATTTGGAGAGCAAAAGACTCCCTTCTTGAAGAAATTGAGGAACTGGAGAAGACTGGGGAAACTAGAGATCTGCTACAGGAAGAGCGAAATAGGTTGCTCCAATCCAGACAGGAAATTGACCAACTCTATAGACTAAAAGAAATCAAATGGCAACAGCGGTCCAGAATTTTGTAGCTCAAAGAGGGAGACGCGAACACGGCATTCTTTCATCGAGTAGCAAGTGCCTGGCGTAGATCTAACCTCATACACTCTATCCATTCATATTCTGGAATGATCCAAGGCAACATGGATATCAGAATGGCATTCCAATCCCATTTCAAATTGCTTTTTGGACACAAAGCTGACCTGAGAGTCCCTCTCCGGCACGATTTCTGGCAGGATTGAGTGGGCAACTCCGGACTTATGCTGCAATCCCTCGAAGCTCCCTTCTGTGAGAAGGAAGTCTGGGAGGCAGTCTAGCAACTTGGTACAGACAAAGCCCCAGGTCCTGATGGTTTCCCGATGATCTTCTATCAGACATTCTGGGAGGAAATCAAAGGCAATTTGATGAGGATGTTCACTGACTTCTATGACCATAAGCTCAAACTAGGGAGAATTAATTTCACGGAGGTGGTGGTGATTTCTAAGAAAGAAGACTCCCGGCAAGTGGGAGATTACCGCCCTATTAGTCTTCTTAACTGCTCTGTCAAGATCATCACCAAGACTCTCGTTAATAGACTGGGAAAGATGATGGATGGTCTCATTAGCCACAATCAGATGGGGTTCATTCAAGGACGATGTATTCAGGACAGCATGGCTACGACTGAAGAAACTATCCATCAATGCCACATTTCGAATGCTAAGAGCTATCTTCTGAAACTGGATTTCGAGAAAGCTTATGATTCGGTCGAATGGGACTGCCTCCTGGAAGCACTTGCCAGAAGAGGCTTTGGGATTAGATGGATCATATGGATCCACACATGGCTTACCACCAACAGAACTGCAATTTTAGCAAACGGGGTGTCGGGATACCAATTCTCGTGCAAACGGGGCCTCAGACAAGGGGACCCGCTCTCACCACTTCTCTTCACCATTGTGGCAGACGTACTTCGATCCATGATGGATAATTGCAGTAGAGCAGGGTGGATCATTTCGGTGGCCAAGGGAGTAAACCGAAAAGGTTTCTCAATCCTCCAATATGCTGATGATACTCTCCTTTTTTGTAATGCCAACCTTGGAGAAACAACCGCCTTCAAAGGTATATTATATAGTTTTGAAGCATGGTCTGGACTCAGGGTAAACTTTCATAAAAGTGCTCTCATCCCCATTGCACTCATAACGGAGGAGGCACTAGAACATGCCACAATTCTCAATTTTGCCTTAGAGAGCTTTCCCATTCAATACCTGGGATTGCCGCTAAGACCCGGGAAACTCAAAAAGGCTGATTGGCTACCCATTATTGATCGGGTTGAGAACCGTCTTGCAGGCTGGAAAGATAAAGCCCTATCACTGGGAGGGAAAGTCACGCTTACTAATGCTTTCCTATCAAATCTTCCAACCTATTATATGTCCTTCTTTGAAATGCCACGATGGGTAATTCAGAGAATTGACCGGACCTGAAAATGATTTTTATGGAAAGGGGCCGACCCAGATCGGGGTGACTATCACCTTATCAGATGGAAGAAGGCATGCATGAAAAAGATACATGGAGGTCTAGGTATAATTGATCTTCGAGATATGAATCTTGCTCTATTGGGTAATTGGTGGTGGAAAATTTTTCACCCTAATGGTGAAGGGTGGCAAGATTTTGTTCAAGGATATCTACATGGGAATGGAACAAGAAATTTGGACTTCAGGGTAGGCCCACATGTCTCCTGGTTCTGGAAAGGCATCGCTAAGGCATACGAATCCTTCATTACCTGCGTGAAATCAATTATCGGTAATGGCACTCACCAGATCCTGGTGGGATAAGTGATATGGTGATCACACACTTAGAGCCATATTTCCCGACCTATATATGGTGTGAATATTTGTAAGTGTACAAAATCGCAACAAGTAGTATAGTCTAGTGAATAGAGTGTCGAACCCACGGGGACTAATTATTTTATTGAGTACCAAAATTACTAGATGAATCACTATTTGGAAGATCGAAATTAATAAAGGATTGAACAACTAAATTAATTTAATCTAAAGAAAACTAACTAAATTAATGAAGAGGGAGCGGGCTGTGAAATTCTTGTAATTTGTTAATGGCAAAATTAATTCTAGGGCTTTTGACTTCACCCAGTTTATCACACACTATTTATAACTCCATATGAATAAAAATATTATTTTTCCAAGTTGTTGACTAAAATTCCAAAATTATTCAATACTCTCTCTCAGGCAGTATCAAAATTATTCTCAACTAATTATTTGTCTTAGTTCATTCACAAATTTTCAATTGAAAATTCATTTAGATCTATGGATTTCTTAACGGTCACATTAACAGCAGTTCGCTCCTATAACGGTGTTTAATTTTTATTAACCACAACTTACCAGTTCGGTCCCTTCATGATTTAAAAGATCATACAAATGTCTATCCACCAATTGTACGCATTAAGAATAAAAATCAGCACACAACCATGGAAAAATAGAAAAATAATAAGGAATTAAAATTATGTTCTCAAAACTATGCTGCATCGAAGCCCTAGAAAAATAATGTTTAGTTCATAATGATTTTGCGACTAACAGATATTGTCTTGAAGTGTATGATAAAATTAGAGAAAAAGAGATACAAAAAGAACTAAAGAAAATTGCAAACCAAACAGTAGGCCACTTCTCTGTCCTGTTCTGTTTTGTTTCTGTCTCGGAGAACGAGTAGGTCAGTGCAGCGCCACGTCAGATGCGTCAGAAGGACACTCGTCGCTGTCGCATCTTGAACACCGCGCCCTTGCCACGTCACTGCGTCCTTCTACCCTGAACCGCCGTCACGTCAGCAGGTCAGCAGGTCAGCATGCCTTGGACCTCGTGCTGGTTCTGCCCTGAACCGCCGTCACGTCAGATCGATGATGTGGCATTTTGGAAATAGAGCTCACGTGGCTCTTGTTGATTTCTCTGAAGACCGTTCTGAATCTCTCTCACTCTCTTCTTTTTGTTTCAAGCCGCACGCAAGAGAGAGAAGAGGTGTCTCTCTCTCTCTCTTCTGTTTTTCTTTACTTTTTTTTTGTTTGTAGCGTCACCTCTTGGTCTCTTTATGCGTGCCTTGGTATGTATTTATAGGTGAATGGAAAGACGAATTAGGGTTTACTCTTTGCAGAAAAATCCCCTCCTTTTTCATTTATTTCCTTCCTTCTTTAATCTGGTCTTTATTTCTTTCTCCTTTTTCTTTTCTTTCCTTTTCTTGCAAACACGTGCTGCATACACAAAAATAATACCAGAAATTAGGGTTTTAAAAATAAAATAAAATTAATTAGTTTAAAATTAATTAAACTAACTAAAAATCATATTAGCTCATAAACCCTTTTAAAATTATTTATCACACTTTTAGCTCAATTAGCAAATTAAGATTCAACAAAACAATAAAAATTAATAAATCAATAGTTTTGCTTTGTTTGTTAATTTTTTCCAAAAATCTTCACTTTTTTGCATCAAAAATCTCATTTCTTCAAAAATAATTAATTAATTGAAATCTTATAGAAATAAGATGAATTATAAACAATATAAACGAAAACAAGCAATTTTAATGGGTAAGTGAGTACAAATATTTGTATAAAAATTAGACAAATCAATATGATCAAGCATCACAACCACACTGCACGGTGGCTGCAGCCTAGAAAAGAGGCGTCTGAAAACCATCCTTTAAACAATCTCTCGATCTGGGCTCCCAGACCAGACTCATAGAACTCCAGACCTACATCACCAATGCTGGTATTAGCTGCTCTCAAGGTCCAGATAGGAAATCTTGGGGAATGGAAAAGAACGGTACATTCACCGTTCGCTCCTTGTATAACTGCATTAACTTTAGGGGATGTGCTCCTAAGTGGGCATGCGTCGTCTGGAGGACGAAAGCCCTTCTCAAAATCAAAGTTTTCTTATGGCTGGTGCTGAATGATGTGATTTTGACTAGAGAAAATCTCGCTAAACGCCAACTGAATGTGGACTCTAGGTGCAGGTTCTGCCACGCTACCCTAGAAACTAAAGACCACCTCTTCCTACAGTGTCCTAGGAGCAAAGCGGTACTTGTTGAGGTACTAGTACCCTGGGGATGAGTCAATACCCAAGTGTGTACGAGGACCTATGGGTAGGATCCAAATTTGCTTCTGAGAGAAGAACTATGAAAGAAGCGTGGTACATCGCTATTGCCGCAACGACCTGGGCACTTTGGCTAGACATGAATAATTTTTATTTTCGCGCAACATGTAATAATATTTCTGGTAACTTGACTCACATTATGCATTTTCTTTCATTTCGGGCTAATGTAGCAGCAGCAGGTCCCAAGGGGAGGATATCGAGTGTCTTCCAGGTTGAGGATTTTGATGATGAGAAAGTCGAGATCGGTCCAACGATCGACTGACAACCAGTGTAGCCGTTACTGCTGATAGACACCCACCACCCCAGGATTTGTTGGGGGGTATGATGTATCTTGTTTTGTGTAAGTCGCTTGTATGTTGCGGACTTTCTGGCACTGTTTTGTTCCACCCCCCATGTTTGGGGTGGAGGTTATGTACTTTTATTTTGTATGTAGGACCTTGTATTTAGCTCAATACTCTGAGTTTGTTTTATTAACCCCTTATTAATAAAATAGGGTGGCCATACTCCACCTTTTTCTTTAAAAAAAAAAAAAGAAACTGTGAGAAAACTTAGCCAACTTCACTAGCCATTTTTGGGTAAAATAAAAAATAAATCCCTCAACTATCACGGTTACTAAAAAAGACTTAGCCAACTTCACTAGCCTTTTTTGGGTAAATTAAAAAATGAATCCCTCAACTATCAGAGTTACTAAAATAAACTCTTTCAACCATTTTTTTAATAAATAAACATTCATTAAATCTCTAATCTCTAATCTCTAATATTATAATGGGAGAAGGCCTTAGTGTTATTTGTAAATCTATCAACGCATGTGACACATGTACATAACCAATATGAATGAGGTTTCAGCTTCGAGTCCTCACAATGTAAGAGTTTTATTTTTAAAAAATAAAAAATTATTAAGACGTGCATTGTCCATGTATAACTAATATAAAAGATGTCTCGGGTTCGAGGTCAGATTACGTCAAAATTTTTACTAAAAATATATATTTATTAAGACGTACATCGCACGTGTAAATTACTAGTTATAATAACTAGTAATCTGCACGTGTGATGCACGTTCTAATTTTAAAAAATATGTATAGTAAATAATAAGACGTAATACGGCCTCAACCTGAGATTGTGACATTCCTGAATTAAAGGGTGATAACTATAAGGTGTGGAAAGAAAGAGTGCTTCTGCAATTGGGGTGGATGGATATCGACTATGCTATTCGGAAAGACGAACCCCCTAGTATAACTGAGACTAGCACTCCAGTTGCCGTTGGTCTTTATGAAAAGTAGGAGCGATCTAATCGCCTCTTAGTTATGTTCATAAAGACCAAACTTTGTGCTAGCATTCGGGGTTCTGTCGATCAGCATACTAAGGTTAAAGATCTCCTTAAAGCCATTGATGAGCATTTAGTTTGTAAGCTTAATAAATCCATATACGGGTTGAAACAGGCTTCCCGACAATGGTATATGAAATTCCATAGAGTGATTACTTCATTTGGGTTCGAAGAAAATGTTATGGATCAATGTATATACCTTAAGGTCAGTGAGAGCAAGATCTGTTTCCTTATGTTATATGTGGATGATATTTTGCTAGCAACCAATGATAAAGGGTTGCTATATGAGGTGAAACAATTTCTTTTAATTAACTTTGATATGAAAGATATGGGCGAGGCATCTTATGTCTTTGGCATAAAGATCCATAGAGACAGATCTCGAGGCATTTTGGATTTGTCTCAAGAGGCCTATATCAACAAAGTCTTAGAAAGATTCGGTATGAAAGATTGTTCACCAAGTGCAGCACCCATTGTGAAAGGTGATCGGTTCAGTTTGGACCAATGCCCAAGGAATGACATTGAAAGGGAATGAATGAAAAATGTTCCATATGCTTCAGCTGTTGGTAGCATTATGTATGCTCAGGTCTGTACTAGACCCGACATTTCATATGCAGTTGGAGTATTAGGAAGATATCAAAGTAACCCAGGCATCGATCACTGGAAGGCTGCGAAGAAAGTAATGAGGTACCTTAAGGGTACTAAGGATTACATGCTTATGTATAGGCGAACTGATAGTCTTGAGGTGGTAGGCTACTCCGATTCTGTCTTTGGTGGCTGCAATGATTCACGTAAATCCACATCAGGATATGTGTTCATGCTAGCTGACGGGTCTATATCCTGGAGGAGTGCCAAGCAGACCTTGACAGCCACTTCTACGATGGAGGCTGAGTTCGTTTCTTGTTTTGAAGCTACCTCACATGGTGTATGGCTGAAAGGTTTCATATCTGGGCTAAGAGTTGTTGACTCTATTAGCCGACCGATAAGAATGTATTGTGACAATTCAACTGCTATCTTTATGGCTAAGAATAATAAGAGTGGAAGTCGAAGTAAACACATCGATATAAAATATCTAGCCGTAAAGGAACGTGTGCAGGAAAAGAAAGTGATCATTGAGCACATTAACACTGAATTGATGATAGCTGATCCCTTGATTAAAGGCATGCATGTTAAAGGATTCAAGGATCATGTAATCAGGATGGGACTTGGTTCCATTATGTAGCACATTCATTATGTTTGTCTGAAACTTTCATTTAGTTGGATTATTTCTCATTCAGAATTATGTACGTACTTATTTTGGTTATTTTGTTGAGAAATATCATTATGTTTGACCTAGAGTAAACATATGGTCTACTCATTAAGTTAAGTGTGAGTGGTGAAAGACTAAGTATATTGTGATACATGGAAGATTAATTCTTGCTCTTAAAGAGAATTAGTCGCCATGATTCGTATACGGAGTCTCTCTCGTTAAATGGATCAAGTGGGAGAATATTAGACGTTTTATTTATTTTCCACTTAATCAAATGTAATTAATTTGATTAATTAATTATGTGGACAAATATGTGATCCATTTAGATGGGAAGTTGCAACTGATCAAAACAACTTCCCCATATGTGATCCATTTAAATGGGAAGTTACAACTGATCAAAACAACTTTCCCATGATTCTCTCCCCTCATTTAGGAAACCACCCACTATTTGCAATTATGATAACTACTCTATGATGGCTAGAGTAGTATAAAAGGATGAAAAAAGGTCACCAAATCTACTCTCTCATACAATTCTGATATACACCATCTAAAAGTGAGAAAGGAGGGTTTGGAACCAAAATTTAGATTGACAACATCAAGAGAATTCAAACGGCAATGGCTGGAGGTATGATTATCGATTTCATTTTATCGCTTCCGCTTCTATTCATATATATTCATATGGCGATTAGAGTATACATGAAAATTCATTTTTTGAATTACATTTCCCTTTACCCATCACAAATTCTTTACAGATTACCTCTAGTGGGTGAGTGACACTTTTGTAAATAATTATGTCATATGCTGCGACGACGGGTGGTGCGCTAGATCGCGAGGGGGCCTGTGAAACCGTCGCCGCCATCACCGCTTGAGCTTTGGGACCACTCGGCGTTGGGACTCCCACTTCCACTTCATCCCACAGCCACCACGACGGCGTCACCTCCTCCCCTCTTCATTGACCCTGACATCGGCAACGCTACCACCCTTCATGGCGTGAGGAGAAGATTGTTGGTGTTTGGTTTGGGTTTATGGGTGAGAGTGTGTGAATCTGTAAGAGAGATTGATGTTGTGTTCGAGTGATGTGTGCGTGTATGTGGGAGGTGAGGAGGAATAGGATGGGTTCGCAGGATTTTATCTATCGTTTGTAGTTTATATTTGGCCCAGTACTATGGGTTTGTTTGATTAATTTTTGATTAATGAAAGGGTGGCATTATTCCATCTTTTCCTTATTAAAAAAAAATATTTCATAAATAAATTTGAACTTTGAGGATATTATGAGAACTAAAAACAGTTGAGTAAATGAATGGTTAATATAACTCTCACTTAAAAACAAACGGTTGAGATTAGATGGTTGAATGTATATAAATTACAGATTATCCACAAATGACAACCTCAACTCTCCCATTATAATATTAGAGATTAGAGATAATAAAAAATCCCCTAAACTTTTTCTAAGAAAAAAAAACAGTGGAGGGAAGATTTTTCAAAAACCATGACGGTTTAGGGGTTTTTTTTTCCTTAAAAAAATAGCCCTTTCTTCTCCTGATTAAAGGTGTTGTTTTTATTATCTTTGTCATCCCAAAAATGTGAACATAAAAATAAAAATAAATCCGAAGAAAGATCATATAATAGTAAACTTATTAAAATACGAGTACAAACTCAATATGCACCCTCTATTGGACAATATTGTGTAGAAAAAATGCTTGGGCTCGTGGTCCATACACAGGACCGGCCCAGAGTTCGGCGGCCCGAGGCGAAAGGCTCAAATAATTATTTTTTTGGGGCCCTAATAACAATATAATTTTTAACGCGTAAAATAAATGCTTATATTTATAAGAGGAATACAAATTTGGGAGCCCCTAAAATTGTAAAAAATCCGGGGGCCTGAGGCGGCCGCCTCACCAGCCTCAAGGTGGGGGTCGGCCCTGTCCATACACTTTACTCATGTAAAAATGGGTAAGCCTTACTTATGTATGGTTTTATACTTATTCTTAATAAGGGAAAGCCTCCAGTGGTGGAAAGAGTCATATGAGATTAGAAAATCAGTACCAATACATACTCTTAACAACAACAACAATAAAAAAATATTTTTTTTCAACTAGTTGGTCGACTACATGAATTTTGGATTTTCCTTCTGCTCAATTTAGCACATTCTTCTACCCCTAACCCTATCCTTAATAGTCTTGTAAAATAATGGAGACGATGCTAGAAAGTAAAAGAGACAAGAGAATAGAGTATAATTTGTATTCAAATGATTTCCTTTTCTTTTTTTTAGCCCTCCCAAATGATTCATCTAAAGGCCTATTTATAGGCTTACAAAAGTAGTTGAAAGGACAAATATGGAGTAAATGGTGAATGGAGAACATGGAGATCATGGGGTTAGTGGAGAAAATGGGATAATGGAGAGACATTCACATTAATTGATTTTTTAACACTCCCCCTTGAATGTCTCGTAATTGTGGATAAGAATATGCCTCGATACTGCCTCATTAAAAACCTTACCAAGAAAACCCAATGGGACAAAACTTGGTGAAGGAAAAAAGAGTGCAGTGCATATCTTTTCTCCCCCTGAAAAGATCATCCTTTTAGATCTTTCAAACGACGCATCCCAATTATGTTTACCATCTTTTCAAATGTTGTCGTGGGTAGAGCCTTAGTGAACAAATCTGCTGGATTCTCACTTGACTTTATCTGCTGAACACTTATTTCACCCTTTTGTTGAAGATCATAAGTGAAGAAGAACTTTGGTGAGATATGCTTCGTTTTATCACCTTTGATGTAGCCATTCTTTAGCTGAGCTATGCATGCTGTATTATCTTCAAATAAGGTTGTGGGGATATTTTTATCGACTGAAAGGCCACACGTTCTCCGGATATATTGAGATATCGACCTCAACCAAACACATTCACGACTTGCCTCGTGGATTGCCAATATTTCTGCATGATTAGTTGAAGTTGCTACTAGTGTTTGCTTTGTAGAACGCCATGAAATTGTTGTTCCTCCGCAAGTGAACACATATCCTGATTGAGATCGGGCTTTATGTGGATCAGATAAATATCCTGCATCTGCATACCCAATTAAATCTGATTTCGACAGGTTAGAATAATACAAGCCTATATCCATGGTCCCTCGAAGATATCTAAATATATGTTTCACACCATTCCAATATCTTCGAGTTGGTGAGGAACTATATCTTGCCAATAAATTTACCGCAAAAGATATATCAGGACGTGTATTGTTAGCAAGATACATCAATGCTCCAATGGCACTAAGATATGGTACTTCAGGACCAATTAGTTCTTCATGTTCCTCACGAGGTCTAAACACAT
The DNA here is from genome assembly GCA_017893485.1 of Hemerocallis citrina. NCBI lineage: Eukaryota > Viridiplantae > Streptophyta > Magnoliopsida > Asparagales > Asphodelaceae > Hemerocallis > Hemerocallis citrina. Next base: position 209,696,616 of record CM030366.1, read on the forward strand.
CTTTATTAACATCTAATGACCTCACTACCATGGGAGTACTTAAGGGATGTGCTTTATCCATGTAAAACATTTTAAGTACTTTTTCCAGATAAGTGGATTGATGCAAGAAAATCCCATCTTTCAAATGTTCAATTTGAAAACCTAAACAATATCTTGTTTTTCCAAGGTCTTTCATTTCAAATTCTCTCTTTAAACATTGCACGGCTTGTAATAACTCTTCAGGAGTTCCGATGATATTTAAATCATCAACATAAACAACAATTATAACAAATTTTGATCCTAAACCTTTCATAAACACACATGGGCATATAGGATCATTATTATAACCCTCTTTTATTAAAAATTCACTCAGACGGTTATACCACATCCGTCCTGATTGTTTTAATCCATATAATGCTTTGTTTAACTTAACTGAGTAAATTTTTCGGGAATTATCATTATGTGCTTCTGGCACTTTAAATCCTTCAGGAATTTTCATATATATATCATGGTCTAACGAACCATACAAATAAGCCGTGACCACATCCATGAGACGCATTTCAAGTCTTTCATGCACTGCCAGACATATCAAATATCGAAATGTTATTGCATCCACCACAGGAGAATATGTCTCTTCATAATCAACACCAGGCATCTGGGTAAAACCTTGTGCGACAAGCCGTGCTTTATATCTAGTAATCTCATTTCGTTCATTTCTTTTTCGTACAAATACCCATTTATAGCCTACTGGTTTGATCTCTTTTGGTGTTCGGACTACAGATCCAAAAACTCCTCATTTTTCAAACGAGTCTAATTCAGACTTAATTGCCTCTTTCCATTTTGGCCAATCATTTCTATTTCTACACTCTTCCGCAGAGGTAGGTTCATGATCCTCGTTTTTATTTATGATATTGCGCGCCATATTATATACAAAAATATTGTCGGCAATTATATTATTCCGGTCCCATCTTCTTCCCGTAACGACATAGTTAATCGAGATCTCTTCATTTTCATTAATTTTAGGTACTTGATTCTCTTCATTATTAACTATGTCAATGGTCTCTTCTGGAGAGACATCCTCGATTTGACAATCATGGTTATTTGCTCCTTTTCTTTTTCGAGGATATTTATCTTTGGAACCAAGTGGTCTACCACGCTTCAAGCGTGCCTTAGACTCACTAGCAATTATAGGTTGTTCTTCAGGGACATCAATTTTGATAGGAGCATTTGCAGCTGGATTATGAGATTTTGTTATTCTTTTGTGGTCAGTAAATGCGTCTGGCAGTTGATTTGCAATACCTTGCAAATGAATTATCCTTTGAACTTCAAATTCACTTTCTTTTGTTCGAGGATCTAAACATTTCAATGATAATTCATTCCATGAAATCTCTTTTTCCAACTGTTTATTATCTCCCCCTAATGTTGGGAATAGTGATTCATCAAAGTGACAATCTGCAAACCTTGCAATAAACAAATCTCCAGTTGTTGGTTCAATATACTTGATTATAGATGGAGATTCATACCCAACATATATTCCCATCCTCCTTTGAGGTCCCATTTTTGTGCGTTGTGGTGAATTAATTGGGACATATACCGCACATCCGAAAATTCGTAAATGGAAAATATTTGGTTCCTGACCATGAACCAATTGTAAGGGAGAATTATCATTATAACTAGTTGGCCGGATGCGTATAAGTTGTGCTGCATGTAAAACAGAATGTCCCCAAGCCCAAACGGGGAGATTTGATTTCATAAGTATTGGTCTAGCAATCCATTGGATCCGTTTTATAAATGATTCTGCCAAAACATTTTGAGTGTGAACATAGACTACTGGATGTTCCACTTTTATCCCAATTGACATATAATAATTCATAAAAGATTGGGATGTAAATTCACCAGCATTATCAAGACGAATTGTCTTTATCGGATAATCGGAAAAATGTGCCCGCAACCAAATTATTTGTGCAAGTAATCTTGCAAAAGCCAAATTACGAGATGATAATAAACACACATGTGACCATCGAGTTGATGCGTCAATTAGAACAATAAAATACCGAAACGGTCCACATGGGGGATGAATCGGACTACATATATCACCATGAATTCGTTCTAAAAATGACAGTGATTCGTTCTTTATTTTGGCTGGTGAGGGCCTTGTAATTAACTTTCCTTTGGAACAAGCAACACAAGGAAATTCATGGGTTTGAAAAATCTTCTGATTTTTCAATGAATGACCACATGATTTCTCGATAATTTTTCGCATCATCGTTGAACCGGGATGACCTAACCGATCATGCCAAACCTTAAATATATCTGTAAAGTTCATATTTATTGTATTATATGATTCAACTATTCTTATAGTTGTATAATACAATCCAGATGAGAAAGCTGATAATTTTTCTAACACACACTTTTTGCCCATCATATTTGAGGTAATACAAAGATATTCAATACTTCTTTCATTCATAGTCTCAATATGATATCCATTTAGACGAATATCTTTAAAACTTAATAAGTTTCTTTGAGACTTAGGCGAAAATAATACATTTTCAATTATGAATTTTGTGCCTTCTGGCATTATAAAATTTGCTCTTCCGGAGCCTTCAATTATCTTTGCACAGCCTGATAAGGTATTGACATGTGCTTGATCATTTCTCAGATTAGAAAAATATTTCTTATCTTTAAGAATGGTGTGGGTAGTAGCACTATCTGCAAGACATATACCCCCAACTTGGATCTTGGATTGATACATATTCATAATCTAGATAAAGAAAGAAAAAAAATGCGAATAAATAAACTTGAAAGCAATATAAAGCATGAAGAATGACATTAGATTGAAAATAAAATTAAGCTAAAGAAAAACTTTAACAAAACTGAAACAAACTGAAATAAAACATAGTTCATAGCAAACTTAAACATAGAAACAAAATAACAAGCTGAAAGAAACTTCAAATATCATAAGCATCTTGATCACTTCTGGTCATTTCCATCTTCAGGATGGATAAGGAAATCAGCTGCATCCAGGTGCATCAAATCATCGAGGCCTTCGGTGAAATCATTGGAGTCGTCACCAATGAAATTTGCTTCAACATTCTTTCCTTTGTTCTTCAACGACTCTTGATAAAGATCAACAAAATGCTTGGGAATACGACAAGTACGCGACCAATGGCCTTGCATCCCGCATCGGTGGCAGATGCTTTCCTTCATCTTCTTATTCATGCCACCATCATTGTTTCCTCGTGATTCATCCCTAACATTGTGGTTACTTCGACCATCGGGGAAATAACCTCTTCCTCTTCCTCGTCCACGTCCACGTCCGCGGCCTCGGCCACGACCACGACCACGATTATTATTGAATGCTATCACATTCACTTCAGGGAATGGAGCAGAGCCAGTAGGAGGAGACTCATGATTTTTCATCAATAACTCATTATTTTGCTCAGCAACAAGAAGACAAGATATCAAATCTCCGTATTTTGTAAAACCCTTTTCACGGTATTGTTGTTGCAAGAGCACATTAGATGCATGAAACGTGGATAACGTTTTTTCCATCATATCAGAATCAGTAACAGTTTCACCACATAATTTCATTTGTGAACTGATTCGAAAAATAGCCGAGTTATACTCACTAACAGATTTAAAATCTTGAAAACGGAGATACATCCAGTCGTAACGTGCTTTCGGAAGAATCACAGTTTTCTGATGATCATACCTCTCTTTCAGTGATTTCCAAAGATCTGCAGGATCTTTGACCGTGAGGTATTCAACTTTCAACCCCTCATGAAGGTGATGGCGAAGAAATATCATTGCCTTCGCCTTATCTTGGTTGGATGTTTCTTTTGATTCATCAATTGTCTCCTTGAGACCTTTAGCATCCAAATGGATCTCCGCATCCAACACCCACGACAAATAATTCTTGCCGGTAATATCAAGAGCTTCAAATTCAAGCTTGACAAGGTTCAACATGATGAAACTATATGTATATATAAAAAAAATGCAATTAGAAAAAAAAATTAGATTAAACTATAACTTTTCTGATACACAAGATCCAAATGAATGGCGAGTGTAGAGCATACTTAGTTATAGTGACCTTAATATTATAATATGAATATTAAAAAAATGCTATGACTTTTCTGATACACAAGATCCAAATGAATGGCGAGTGTAGATCATACTTAGTTATAGTGACCATAATATTATAATATGAGTATAAAAAAATGCAATAACTTTTCTGATACACAAGATCCAAATGAATGGCGAGTGTAGAGCATACTTAGTTATAATGACCTTAATATTATAATATGAGTATATTAAAAAAAAAATACCTCGAATAGTTGAAGTAGAGCCTCGTGCTGATAACGTCTTGTAAAATAATGGAGACGATGCTAGAAAATAAAAGAGACAAGAGAATAGAGTATAATTTGTATTCAAATGATTTCCTTTTCTTTTTTTTAGCCCTCCCAAATGATTCATCTAAAGGCCTATTTATAGGCTTACAAAAGTAGTTGAAAGGACAAATATGGAGTAAATGGTGAATGGAGAACATGGAGATCATGAGGTTAGTGGAGAAAATGGGATAATGGAGAGACATTCACATTAATTGATTTTTTAACACTCCCCCTTGAATGTCTCGTAATTGTGGATAAGAATATGCCTCGATACTGTCTCATTAAAAACCTTACCAAGAAAACCCAATGGGATAAAACTTGGTGAAAATCAATTAATGTGAATGTCTCTCCATTATCCCATTTTCTCCACTAACCCCATGATCTCCATGTTCTCCACTCGCCATTTACTCCATATTTGTCCTTTCAACTTCTTTTGTAAGCCGATAAATAGGCTTTTAGATGAATCATTTGGGAGTGCTAAAAAAAAGGAAAAGGAAATCATTTGAATACAAATTATACTCTATTCTCTTGTCTCTTTTACTTTCTAGCATCGTCTCCATTATTTTACAAGACGTTATCAGCACGAGGCTCTACTTCAACTATTCGAGATTATGAATATGTATCAATCCAAGATCCAAGTTGGGGATATATGTCTTGCAGACAGTGCTACTACCCACACCATTCTTAAAGATAAGAAATATTTTTCTAATCTGAGAAATGATCAAGCACATGTCAATACCGAATCAGGCTGTGCAAAGATTATTGAAGGCTCCGGAAGAGCAAATTTTATAATGCCAGAAGGCACAAAATTCATAATTGAAAATGCATTATTTTCGCCTAAGTCTCAAAGAAACTTATTAAGTTTTAAAGATATTCGTCTAAATGGATATCATAATGAGACTATGAATGAAAGAAGTATTGAATATCTTTGTATTACCTCAAATATGATGGGCAAAAAGTGTGTGTTAGAAAAATTACCAGCTTTCTCATCTGGATTGTATTATACAACTATAAGAATAGTTGAATCATATAATACAATAAATATGAACTTTACAGATATATTTAAGGTTTGGCATGATCGGTTAGGTCATCCCGGTTCAACGATGATGCGGAAAATTATCGAGAAATCCTGTGGTCATTCATTGAAAAACCAGAAGATTTTTCAAGCCCATGAATTTCCTTGTGTTGCTTGTTCCAAAGGAAAGTTAATTACAAGGCCCTCACCAGCCAAAATAAAGAACGAATCACTGTCATTTTTAGAACGAATTCATGGTGATATATGTGGTCCGATTCATCCCCCATGTGGACCGTTTCGGTATTTTATGGTTCTAATTGACGCATCAACTCGATGGTCACATGTGTGTTTATTATCATCTCAAGATTACTTGCACAAATAATTCGGTTGCGGGCATATTTTCCCGATTATCCGATAAAGACAATTCGTCTTGATAATGCTGGTGAATTTACATCTCAATCTTTTATGAATTATTTTATGTCAATTGGGATAAAAGTGGAACATCCAGTAGCCTATGTTCACACTCAAAATGTTTTGGCATAATCATTTATAAAACGGATCCAATGGATTGCTAGACCAATGCTTATGAAATCAAATCTCCCCGTTTGGGCTTGGGGACATGCTGTTTTACATGCAGCACAACTTATACGCATCCGGCCAACTAGTTATAATGATAATTCTCCCTTACAATTGGTTCATGGTCAGGAACCAAATATTTTCCATTTACGAATTTTCGGATGTGCGGTATATGTCCCAATTAATCCACCACAATGCACAAAAATGAGACCTCAAAGGAGGATGGGAATATATGTTGGGTAGGAATCTCCGTCTATAATCAAGTATATTGAACCAACAACTGGAGATTTGTTTACTGCAAGGTTTGCAGATTGTCACTTTGATGAATCACTATTTCCAACATTAGGGGGAGATAATAAACAGTTGGAAAAAGAGATTTCATGGAATGAATTATCATTGAAATGTTTAGATCCTCGAACAAAAGAAAGTGAATTAGAAGTTCAAAGGATAATTCATTTGCAAGGTATTGCAAATCAACTGCCAGACGCATTTACTGACCACAAAAGAATAACAAAATCTCATATTCTAGCTGTAAATGCTTCTATCAAAATTGATGTCCCTGAAGGACAACCTATAATTGCTAGTGAGTCTGAGGCACGCATGAAGCATGGTAGACCACTTGGTTCCAACGATAAATATCCTCGAAAAAGAAAAGGAGCAAATAACCATGATTGTCAAATCGAGGATGTCTCTCCAGAAGAGACCATTGACATAGTTAATAATGAAGAGAATCGGGTACCTGAAATTAATGAAAATGAAGAGATCTCGATTAACTATGTCGTTACGGGAAGAAGATGGGACCGGAATAATATAATTGTCGACAATATTTTTGTATATAATATAGCACGCGATATCATAAATGAAAACGAGGATCATGAACCTACCTCTGTGGAAAAGTGTAGAAATAGAAATGATTGGCCAAAATGGAAAGAGGCAATTAAGTCTGAATTAGACTTGTTTGAAAAACGAGAAGTTTTTGGATCTGTAGTCCGAACACCAAAAGAGATCAAACCAGTAGGCTATAAATGGATATTTGTACGAAAAAGAAATGAACGAAATGAGATTACTAGATATAAAGCACGGCTTGTCGCACAAGGTTTTACCCAGATGCCTGGTATTGATTATGAAGAGACATATTCTCCTGTGGTGGATGCAATAACATTTCGATATTTGATATGTCTGGCAGTGCATGAAAGACTTTAAATGCGTCTCATGGATGTGGTCACGGCCTATTTATATGGTTCGTTAGACCATGATATATATATATGAAAATCCCTGAAGGATTTAAAGTGCCAGAAGCACATAATGATAATTCCCGGAAAATTTACTCAGTTAAGTTAAACAAAGCATTATATGGATTAAAACAATCAGGACGGATGTGGTATAACCGTCTGAGTGAATTTTTAATAAAAGAGGGTTATAATAATGATCCTATATGCCCATGTGTGTTTATAAAAGGTTTAGGATCAAAATTTGTTATAATTGTTGTTTATGTTGATGATTTAAATATCATCGGAACTCCTGAAGAGTTATTACAAGCCGTGCAATGTTTAAAGAGAGAATTTGAAATGAAAGACCTTGGAAAAACAAGATATTGTTTAGGTCTTCAAATTGAACATTTGAAAGATGGAATTTTCTTGCATCAATCCACTTATCTGGAAAAAGTACTTAAAAGGTTTTACATGGATAAAGCACATCCCTTAAGTACTCCCATGGTAGTGAGGTCATTAGATGTTAATAAAGATGTGTTTAGACCTCGTGAGGAACATGAAGAACTAATTGGTCCTGAAGTACCATATCTTAGTGCCATTGGAGCATTGATGTATCTTGCTAACAATACACGTCCTGATATATCTTTTGCGGTAAATTTATTGGCAAGATATAGTTCCTCACCAACTCGAAGACATTGGAATGGTGTGAAACATATATTTAGATATCTTCGAGGGACCATGGATATAGGCTTGTATTATTCTAACCTGTCGAAATCAGATTTAATTGGGTATGCAGATGCAGGATATTTATCTGATCCACATAAAGCCCGATCTCAATCAGGATATGTGTTCACTTGCGGAGGAACAACAATTTCATGGCGTTCTACAAAGCAAACACTAGTAGCAACTTCAACTAATCATGCAGAAATATTGGCAATCCACGAGGCAAGTCATGAATGTGTTTGGTTGAGGTCGATATCTCAATATATCCGGAGAACGTGTGGCCTTTCAGTCGATAAAAATATCCCCACAACCTTATTTGAAGATAATACAGCATGCATAGCTCAGCTAAAGAATGGCTACATCAAAGGTGATAAAACGAAGCATATCTCACCAAAGTTCTTCTTCACTCATGATTTTCAACAAAAGGGTGAAATAAGTGTTCAGCAGATAAAGTCAAGTGAGAATCCAGCAGATTTGTTCACTAAGGCTAAATTTAAAAAAAGTACACAAAGTTTTGGGCTAGTTTAAAAAAAGTACACAAATTTTTTTTAAGGACACAATGTTTAAATAAAGTCTCCCGGGTTAGTTAGGGTTAGGGTTAGGGTTGGGTTAGGGTAGGGTTTAAAAAAACCACTTTCATCTTCCATTTGTGTTTAAAAAAACCACATTCATCTTTTATTTGTGTTTAAAAAAACATCACTTAACTAATCAGATGTTTAAATAAACCCCTCCGAACTAACCCTAACCCTAACCCTAACTAACCCAGCGGATTTTATTTAAACATTGTGTCCTTTTTAAATTAAAAAAAAAATTTGCGCACTTTTTTTAAACTGACCCAAAACTTTGTGTATTTTTTTAAATTTAGCCTAAAATAAAATCAAAGAAGATCTTGTGGGACACTTTTGCCCCCTTGTGAGAACTTGTTTTCTGAGGTCTTTATTGTAAGAATTTTGATGTACTTATTTTGGTTTTATTATATGATATTGGCTGGGGCTGAGGTTTCACCCCATCCTTTCAATCAAAAAATCAAATCAAATCAAATGATTTAAGAGACCTGTTCAGTGCCAAAAATGAAAGACTTGTGGGGAATGTCGACAAACATAGGTAGTGCAGCAGAATAGATTAAAGCAATTAGAATGAAGTTGTAGATGAGGTGAATCAATCAAACAACCAAACAAATACTTGCACCAATCCAACACAAAACACACTAGGATTTATCTTAGTTAGCTTTCTCTTAATCTGGAGGAAAATATTGGGAGATATAATATTCAACTAGAGAGAATTACAAGGAGTTACAGATTCACTAAATACAAGGAATTAAACTTATTCACCAAGAACTATTTCTCAAGCCTCACTTGCAATGGAGAAAATATCAATGAAGTACTTCACCTCTCATATTGGAGGCTATTACAATAAATAGAAGAAGAATAAAGAGAGCCCTAGGTTAATCTTGATATCTCAGTCGTCTGATTTATTATGTAGAAGAAGTCATTGAATAGGAGCCTTACCATCTGACTTGGAGTTAAAGATTGGACTGAAACGATCTCCATGACCTAGGCGCAAAACGATGTTGTAGCCAAGTGCAGTCGACCACACCTCACTAGTGCCCAGACCCGAGGGGTGTGTAGTTGACCGCACAGTCGATTACGCAGCTCTCTGTTGTTGTTACAACTTTGCTGCCCTGTTTATACATTCTCCTCTCTTCGACGTTTCGACCTCCGTGCTTCATCATCTCTTCTTCTAACTTGACCATGAGTACACAAGACATTACAAGACATAATCCTAACAACCTCCACTTTGGATTGCATACGAGTATTATCAACACGATGTGATTCATCATCTCTAAATTCTACTAAACTCCACTTGCGAACATAATTAGAACGATAGTTTCTTCAGTTAGTTGAACAAATCTTCTTTTCAATCTTACTTACCAGTATACCCCCTCAAGGGCACACCTCAGTAGGCGTTAATACAGAGTTAACAATCTCCGCACCCCGAGGCACTCTCCATCTCTCGACGATATTCGAAAGTCCTGATCTCGCTTCGAAGTCGTGAACTTGCAAGGAATATTGGGAAAAGAAGCAACACCTTCGCAGGTATTTCGGATCCCTCAAAGTTTGTAGAGATTACATTGGCTTGGCCTAACAAATCTCATACCTCTAATCAACTTACAACGATCATATTGGAGGCTATTACAATAAATAGAAGAAGAATATAGAGAACCCTAGGTTAATCTTGATATCTCAGTTGTCTGATATATCCTGTAGAAGAAGTCATTGAATATGAGCCATACCATCTGACTTGGAGTTGAAGATTGGATTGAAAAGATCTCCAAGACCTAGGCCCAAAATGATGCTGCAACCATTGTCGGTTGACTGCACCCAAGTGCGATCGAACGAACCTCACTAGTGCCCAGATCCGAGGGGTGTGCAGTCGGCCACACAATCGACTGCACAGCTCTCTATTGTTGTTGCTGCTTTGCTGCCCTGTTTCTACCTCCTCCTCTCTTCGGTCCTTTGACCATCATATTTCGTCGTTTCTTCTTTGAACTGAACCACGAGTATACAAGATGATATGGCTAAAAATGGGATTAAATCGGGGCCACTCAAATTGGACACGAATCTTAAAGCTCAGGGGTAAAACGGTAATTTCACATACAAACGGGTCTGAAATGGGAACTGGGTCTTTCTTCAAAGCCCAAGAACCCATGAACGGATCCATCTTACTGGGTACGGGTTCCAACCCGTTATAACCTAGTTCAGAAGGATAAAGAAGAATTCAGATTCATAATTATTCCTAAGAAGTAATCTTAACCGCTTCTATCCATTCACACCGGGAAGTAGGGATATATTCATATCTTGAAACGGATCCCTAAGGCGACTATAAATACCCCCCATCCACCATCATTAAGAGGTAATCAATACTTTTCCAGTTTAAGTTCTTGCTTAATCATTCAGATCACTGACAAGAGTGTCGAAGGGTGCGTCGTCGGGATCCATCCCGGTGTCTCGCACTTTTTGCAGGTTCGCGGCGGCGGCAAGAGACCAAGTCAACAAGTCGGTGAAGGTCAACAGGTCAACAAGTTTGCCTTGTTCGTTTTCTCAAAAATCCACAAGTTCTATCTGTTTGCTCCCACACCAAAATCAGCAGCAACACAAGACATAATCCTAAAATGACTGAGTTATATGCACAAAAACTCACCAAATTACTCACCGATTACACTAACCAAAACATATCTCCATTCACTAAACAATAACCATAGTCCACACCAGAACACAACTAAATTCACTGAACAAATCAAACTCACACCTTAATTGTTTGAATCAAAATAACATATAAACCTAACTCCCGTACCTAGAATGAAAACCTATAAACCATTTCATGCTTATAAACTTGGCTGGGCCTCACTATCTGAGAAGGGAAATTAGGATGATAAACCGAATCAGGAAATCCCTGCGTCTCCAAACACAAGCCACCATACTAAGGATACACATGCCCATTCTTCCCTTCAACACCATCAAGAAAAATCCCAGTGTAAAACTGAACCCCTGATTGGTTACTCCACAGCTCCATCCTCCTCCCCGACCCTTGCAGGTCTTCCATTTGAATTTTCGTAAATTGACATTTTCACACGTACAAATATTTTCGAAGTATAGATTTAGAATTATGAGTTGATGAAAAAAATCTATTATTTGAATTTTTGGGACTTTTCTGAATAAAGAAAACAAATTTTGTAAATTTTTGAAAGAAAAAGGTTTTTTTTGTAAAAAATCGTTTGGGGGGTGAAAACTGAACTTAAAAAATATTTGACTGCATTTAGGGCCAGCTATTCAGTAGAAGTCTCTAAGGAATTAGATTATTTTCATATTTGATTGATTTTTATTAATTTAATTGAATAAATATATAATTACAAAATTTTGAGATTGTTGGAGACTTTATTGAAAATATTCTTCCTGGAGAATAAAAATTAGAAAATTTATTTGGAAAATCTAATCTTTATTAGTAGATAATAATTATAATTTTTCAGGATTTTTATGAATATTTTATGACTTGTTTGCAAATATTACAAAGAGAATGCCTTTTGTGCAAAATTGCCACTTGGAGTAAAAACTCCAGATTTTGAAATTTTGTGCTGCCTGTGTTGGTTGGCCAGATTTGTAGATTTGAAGGGATTTAATTTTATTTTATTTTAAATTAATTTGATTAACTAATAATTGAAAGGGATCCATATATGTAAATAAATAATTTTCTTGTGGGTAATTTTGTAAAATTTGTGAAACCCTAGAAGGCCAATCCCGGCCTATATTAGGGGCAGCAGCCGCCTATCCCTATGTGAACTCAAAACATTTTTTCTCATTATTTTCTTGGAGTTTAAAGCTTGGATCTTGGATTTTTGCAAGGAGAAGACTTTTCTTCATTACTACTACTGTTCTTTGAGTTGATCTTCTTTGAGGTGGGTGATACTTCTTGTCTCTTGACGTGTTTTACTCATATTATTATGATGAATCTAGTAGAGATCATGCTGGGGCTTGTTGTGAATTTGTAGATCTATGTTTTTGTAGTTTAATAATGATGGTTGCTATGCATGATGAGTGAACTTCTAGATGTTTACATGAACTAAAGATGTAATTTTATGAGAGATGATTATGTTTTATTAATCTTTTTTTTTAGAAACAGGATGGAGTGAAAACACTCCAGCCTAAACTAAATAAATAACCAAAGTAGCTGTACAAAGAGACAGTTTACAAGGGGCAAACCGAAAACAAAGACCCAACATCGGCTCACCCACACCCACAGCCGGACAAGAACAACCAAATGCAGCTAATAAGAGATTAGCACACCATCCACAGACAGAAACAAACTGACCCACAAAAGCAATCAAAACAGAAGTAACCCACTCCAACAGCAAAGGTAGAAGACTGGAGACCAAACACAGCACCAGAAGCCCAGACGAAACAGAAGGCAAAGTCACACAGCCACCTCCGGAGCATGACCAGAAGAACAGCCACGCCCGATAGCCGCCCAAGCAAAACAGGACCTCCCAAGGGAGAACATGGCAACAACATCAGTCTGGAAGGGAGTCCATCCCAAAAAAAAACCACCTGACAGCCAAGAAAATCGATTGGAAGCGATGAAGAGGAAAGAGTCGTCCAAACACCTGCACCGAAAACACAAAGGCAACCAATACATACTGTGCCTGGCCTGAGCAGGCAGAGGCCACCTCCTCAAACACCACCCCATGTTTTATTAATCTTGAATGTTAAACATTGATGATAGATGAAAAATCTAATCTGAGATCTATAGATTTAATTGTAGATGTTAAAGATATGTAGAGATAATTAGAACTTGTTATATGCTCTTAAATTCATGTTTGATTGATTATAAAGTTGAGATCTTTCCATGTTATTCGTTTTTTTTAATTATAAAAAATTGAAACTAAATATTAAGGTTTGAATAATTGTTGTATAGATCGAAAATAATTTATTTTTGAATGAAGTGGGTTATGCATGAAAGATTAATATTTTGCTTTAAAAAAAAATCTTATGAGAATATATGTGATTGTAGTGGCTGAATCTTGGTGGTTAATTCAAGGGCATATTTTAAAAATTAAAAGATGAAATTTTATTGTTAATTCACTGTTTAATGCAAATATAGTTCTTTTGGTGATAAACCCTAATCAAATATTCATACAATTGCGAATATAGAAGAAAATATACATGAAAATACATCAAAATATGGGGGCTAGAGTTTGGAGGGTTAAACCCTAGGTTTTGTGGGTTTTGAGGTTCAGATGAATAGTAACCTAGGGTTACTATTCAAACCCGAACAGGGTGAACTGTAACCCATGGTTACTATTCTGACCCAGATTGGGCAGCAACAGCCGCTGCTGTCTTTTTGGGTTTTTTGTGTGTCTTCGTGTGGTTTCGAGCATAAATTCGTGTGCTATGTTTGGGGGACTCTAGAATACATATTGAGCATCTATATATGGGTTTAAACGAATATATTTGAGTGGGTCAATCGAGTTTGGATGAGATTTCAAGTTAATATATGGTATGGATGGCTGTCTGTTCCAGATTGGAACGAGAATTTGATATAGTTTCTGATGATATTACCTAAAAATTATTAAATATAAATTTTAGCTTACTGTTTCTAGTTTCCAGAACATCTGACAGATCCTCAATCCGACTCACAGATTGTAAAATATGCAATTTCTACCACTGTACCATCGTAGTTTCATATTTTTAAAATAACAGTTAGTTTTCAGAATTTATTGAATATGAACCCTTTAAACTAATTTATTTGATACCAGATTTTTATGGTGAATTCCCCATTATGTGCTGAATTTAAATTGATTTTTTTTTCAGAATTTAATATCGACTATGGAATGTACTGTTTTGAGGAACGAAATCAAGTAACTTTCAGATTTTTGGTTGAAAGAGAGTTTTCAGAATTTATTGAATATCAACCCTTTAAACTAATTTATTTGAGTCCACAATTTTATGGTGGATTCCTTGATATGTACTGGATTTAAGTTAATTTTTTTCCAGAATTTAATATCAATTTTAGAGTGTGCTGTTTTGAATGACAAAATCGTATAATTTTCGGATTTTGTAAAAATCTATATTTTCATGGATGAAATGTGCTTCCATACATATAAACGAGTTCTCATGGTAATATTGGTTGAATAAAAGGAATGTGGTTAATGAAGAGTAGTTTGTATAATTAAACCAAGTTGGGTTTTGATTTGAGGCTTGAGGTTATGATGTGGACCCTCGAAAGATTGTTGATAATATGTTGAGTTTTGAGACTCCAGAGGTTGAGTGGGACCCTTACTTGCCGACAGTTGAGATTTTGTGGATATTTTGGCCAGTGGGGCCTTATTGTTGATTTAGTTGAGTTAAGTCCAGCAGGGTACACCAACTCTAGGGAGAATTGTGACTTAATTAATAATAATAAACATAAGAATTGGCACTAGTGGAGAGATGATAGATCTTGAAAAACATAAGTATGGGCTCTGTTGCCAGTCACACAGATGTATTCTGGGGCTGTGTATTTGTTGTGTCTCTCTAGTATGTTCGCACGTCGATGGTCGGCAGGCCTATTCGCGAAATGTCTAGAAGTGAGACGGTTTTGGTATGTTCGCATGTCGATGGTCGGCAGGCCTATTCACGGAACGTACGGTATATTCGTGTGTCGTTGGTCGGTAGGCATATTCGCGGAATGTACAGTGTATCTGCGCTTCGATGGTCGGTAGGCCTATTCACGGGGTACACGGCAGGGAGGTGATTCTCTGGAGTCAGAGTAATGCTTATATGATGCTTGCGGATCGATGTTGCTAGTCTGGCGAGTAGATAATGGGACGTAGGCCTATTCGCGGAGTATTCTAGATCTTATTTCTATCACCGTGTTAGGATTAGTTGCATAACGAGGGATTAAACTCTATAAAGTGGAGAACGATAAGGGCTTGCACGGAACCTATGTAGAATGAGATGCATAGAATCCGACAAGTATGCATTAGTAATCATCATGTGTATTTGTGTTTTTCTTGACTTGTATTATGCATGCTTATTTTCTATTTTCTTATACTTGACACTTAGCCTAGTTTCACTTGATGATTTATGCGTCATTTATTATTATTTCATGTTCCATCTGTTATTACTGTGTTAATATGTTTCGCTTGTTGACTTATGATTTTATTCTTTATGTTTTCATTTAAGTTTGTATTTTCTTTGAATATCACTCACACCGTTATGGCTGACCCCCAGTTAGGGTTATCTCTAACTCAATGTTTTTCACGTAGGTACCATTAGCATGGAATTGGGAGTATGTGGGAGAATATTTAATGTTTATGCATATCTTGTAAAAGGGGTGATTGTAAAGAGAAAATTGTATTTATGGTGCTTTTAAATACTTCTGTGTTGTAAAAAGAATTTTAATTCAAAGTGTTTAAATTCCGCTGTGCTGTTGCAAAGAGAGTTAATGAAATGAAGAGTTTTAATTTTCCCTGTGTTTGTACTATGTTTATAATTGCAATTGAAGTTGATGCTAGGAATTGTGCCACTTATTTCTAATTTATTTATTGGAAATTTGGGGCGCTACATAACTTGTAACACCTCTGCAAAATTGAATTATGATAATTTTGCTTTCATATGTGTTATGCATGTGTATTCTGTACCAAAGTGTATAATGTCTTTTGTAATACCCTAAATAATTTTATATGTTGGTTTGTGGAATATGAATATTTGAGAATGACCCATATGCATATTTAATATATTATTTTGTGAATTTGAGAATTTAAGAGCAATTGAGTTGCTGACTAGGGACTTCTAGAAAATGAGAGAATGAGAATAATGAAAAAAGGGGATTTAATGAAATTATCCATTTTTATCATGTATTGGTCTTGCTGGTTACTGACATAGAAAGAGGATTAGAGGATGTGCTTAAATGATGTAGAAAGAGGTGATTAAATGAAGAATGAAAGAAGACAATAAGAGCTTATGAGTGTTTGTATATAAAAGCCAAGAATGTCTCCCCTAATTCTCAACCATTCATCTTTTATCTTCCACCTAAACTAAAGATCTTTGGAGTTGAAGTTTTCATAAGGTTAAGTTTATCGAGTTTGGTGTTGGAACGTTTCGTGGAGCTTAGAAGCAATCGATTTCATAAGCTATAGGTGGGTACCAACTTTACTACTTTGATATCAATTATATTGTAGGGTGTATGCATGTTAGATAAACTATATATATTGTATTGGAGGAGTATTCATGCTCAGATTGATTGAATTATGTGTGAATTATTGTCAATTAATTGTGTGAAATTATGGTAAGGTTAACTTGAAAATATTTTACAGTTTCTGGACTTACTTATGAAAATTATTTCTCTTTAACTAGATGAAATCTAAAGTTAAAATTTTTATATGTGTATCTCGTATATAACATTTTCACAAAATTTTATGATGTTTGGATGTCATTTAGTATTTTAAATAAATCTGAACTCATTTCCGGTTAAGAACTGAAACATGACATATTGTATAATTCTTCATGAATATCATGCTTACTTCCAAAAATCATTTCTCTCCAAATATATGGAATTTGAAGTTGGACTTTTTATATGTGAATCTATTATATGTAAATAATAAGTTCACAAAATTTCATGAGGTTTGGATATCGTGGTATTTTAAACAAATCCGAACTTAGGATTGGTTGACAGTTTTGCCTTGGTTCTGAAAATTTGTACATCTTCTGGTTTCTGTCCAACCTCTTATGTGTAGTATTTTAAGGAAACTCAAAACTAAGAATTTGAATTGGATTCGTTAAACATTCTTTCGAGTCTAAGAAATCAAATTTCCATGAAGTTTTTGGTGAATTTTATAAATAGCAAGAGCTGCAGTTTTCTGGAAACTGAATCTACTGTTTTGCATGTGGATTTAGACAAAACAAGTGTGGTTAATTTGAGATGTTTTTAAATTTAATGTTTTAGTAGACTCATTCAGGTTTCATATGAAACTAAGAAATTCATTTTCTGATAATTATTGGAATTTATATGGTTTTTACACAACTGCTATGTTGTTGTCATAATTGAATATTCAAACGGTGGATTTTATATATGGGACCGAGGATACGCCCGGTAAATCCACTTGTGTGGGCTAGGAGTAGGCTACTAAGGTCTATGAGTCCAAGAGAATGACTTTGTAACACCCCGAATCCCAAATACCACTGAATTCGAGTTCCACAGGATCTTTTCACTTCTCTTCGTACAATTTTACAAGGAAATAAAAACATTACTTTACATCAGAGTTATATTATGCATCAATATTTGTACAGCGGAAGCAAATTTTTACATCAATGAATGAAATACAACAACAGTTGAATAATCTTTAAGCATCAGGTCTTCTTTAGTCTTTTTCATGTACCTTTTCCCTGCATAGAAACTATGGGCACGTCAGTTCATTCAACTGATGAAATATTATACACGGCCATCCTCCCTATGCCGAAAACAGTATAACGATTCTCAATACTTAACAAACCACAAACTTGTTTACAAACAAAGCTAAAGGGATTATCCTATTGATGTCGTATTGTGAATGTGTACTTAGTCCTTAATGCAAATATTTCTATTATATGACACTAATGCGCACTTGTTCAGAGTCTATGCAGCCCATACTACATAGGTCCGAGGGCAAGCCCTTAACCGTTCTTCATCTTGTAGGGTTCAATCCCTCGCCATGACTTAATCTTCTACTGTAACTACGGTAAGTATCATAGATGTTTTATGACCTACGAACTCATGTCTAGGCGCCCTGGAGGGAATCCCAATGCACTGACACATGACTCATCATGCAGGCATCCTGTGGTAATTCAGCTCTTACCATAGACATGATACAACCCGCAGTCACCAAACACCCCACGAGCGTCGCCACCGGAATGGTACTCTAGAGTAGTATCCACGTCCTACTCATGACGTATCATGGGACATCCTGTGAATACTCTCACGCCGCCAATTCAATGGCCTTCATACTCAATATTTTTCTTCTTACTTTCGTCACATCTTCACTATGTATCTAATCCTTAGTTTAATTGAATCATGAATAAAATTAATCCCTTAGGGTTAGCACTCCCACTATACCGGTCTTATTCATTCATTTCACATGACCCAAATCTTGGTCTTTTCATTCCAAATATCATTTCCACATTTCTTTTATTGTCGGTATAAGGCTTAGCTACACCCTAGTTCTTAATTTTAACTCATAATTACAACATCGAGCTTTTCATACTCACAAAGCCTTTTTCATGATTAATCATAGTTCACATTTCATAATCATAGTATTCATGTATCCATATTCATAATATCCTTCATAACTCAACATGTCGTTTAATTATATTTTCATACACCATTTCATGCATAAAAAATAAAATTTCAACTTTTCATAATAGTTCATTCCACAAATCTCTTATTCTTATTTCAATCCATACTAATTTCACAATTTGCAATTTCAATTAATTACACAAATCAAACTTCCAAATTTCTCATTACTAATTCTCATTTTAAAACTCCTTAAAATAACTCATTTATTTTTTTCCTCTGTCCCAAAAGATAATTTAATTAAAAACAAGTCCTTTCTTGCAAATAGCCTCAAATTCTCAATTATACTTTACCAAAAGTTATAAAAATTCTCTCATGAAGTCCAATTAATTTCAGTAATTAATTCCATATTTTTCTTAATTTTAATTTATTTTTAAAACTCAAAATAATCTTAATTTTTCCAAAAAAAAATAACTTTTTAAACTAAAGCCCACAACCGAATTCGAACCTACAACCATCGGCCCTAAGGATAGCGCCCAAGACCACTACGCCAAAGCCACAGAGGCAATATGATATTGGTTATTGTCCATGTGAATTGGCTTTCGTCATTTCGAAATTTTTAACGAAAAATAAAATAAAAGCTCCTTCTCAGTATCGAACCCGAGACCAGAGACCAAGCCCCCCCGCTACTGTAGCAACTAAAACAATTCCGACCAAATGGTCTAAATAGCCAGATTGTTGTGAAAAGAATTTGGTTGGATTTGAACTAGTTCTCTGTTCATCTCTACATTTCATAATTTTCAAAAACATGATTTTTGTTTTTTTTTTTCTTTTCTTTTGAAAGCAAAATTTTCCAGATTATAACATGCATAAATTTACAGTAAACCGGTATTTTTATAATGATTATTTGCTTTATAAAACATGTATTTTGGTCCTACTTTATGTTCTATGTCCATATTTTCGACATTGAGAACAATAACACATTTCTTCATAATTTAGAATTAGAATTTCACAAACTACTATTTTCTTTTGTTTTCTTTCTTATTAACATCCTATTACATTTTTAGAACACAAAAATCTCATCCTCCTACAATAACGAAATTCTATTTTAGACAATTAACTACACATGATGCATTTAATCAACTATTTGTAAGCACAAATTTTACCATAACATTCATGTGGCACAACAATATGGTGATTTCTAGCACATTAATTTACCATTTATTCATTAGCAATCAATCCATCAAACATTCTCTAAATTACCACTCCACTTTTAATTAAACAAGCATGGTTCCAATTTTCAACTAATTGATTCATAATAATTTCATTAAATCATCCTTAGCATGGTATCTAGTTCTAGAAGTATGAGAAACACCCACCTCTTTGGAGAAACACTAAATGAAAAGCTCCTAAAGTCTCCTAGAATGCAAGAAAGTAGCCTTCTCCTCCTAGATTGTGTTGCAAAATGCTCCACTTCTTGTTCCTTGGTGCAACCCGAGCTTCCCCTAGTGCTTGATGATGGGCCGACCTCCTTTTGGTTGGGACACACACACAAATGCACACTCAATCTTTCACTTCCTAATATATTATTTTTCTATATAGTTTCTTCCTTTCAATTTTTTTTCTCTTCCTAGTGTTGTATACATGAAGGTAGGGGGTATTTATACTAGCTTTAGGATAGATTGGAGGGCTAGGATTTCACTAGATGGTTGTAGGTGAATGGCTAGGATAAGATGGAAAGTTGTAGCAACCACCCATAAGCAAATAACCACCCATGCACACAAACCCCCTCTCCCACTCTTCTCTTAGCCATACCCGGCCTCCTAGGGTGTGCAAAGCACACACACGTGCATGCACGTGCCCCTTCTAGTACCCCCCTATTTAAAGTTTGTACAAATTTAATTAATCAATTGTTCATCAATTGTGTCTACATGACAGGTTGTGACAATTTAAAAGATTAATTAAGTTTGTGGGCCTCAAAATAGTAGGCTTTAGGCTTATGGGCTAATTAATAAAAATATTTAATTATTAGAGTGTGCTTAAAATAAGAAAACTAGTTGAGGCTTTATAAAATAGGCTTTTTAGAAAGATAAAGGGAAAGAAAGAAATAATTGTCCATGTTATAAAAGAAAATTTTAAAAAATAAATATGCATACGAAATTTTGCACGTGCACAACACGTGAAAAATCAACATTTCTTATTAAGATGAAAATTTAGGGTATTACAGACTTAGTCAAATCCAACGGAGTGATTGTGACTTAGGCGAGTCCCGAGTCCGTTAGAGTTAGAGAACTCTGAGGGAGGAGTGGAATAAGGTCGGTGTGACCAAGATTCCTATTTGTGTTATGTATGTCTGGAACATGGATCGTTCAATCTAGAGTATAATTTTGCATCATTTTATACTAAGATCTTGCATTAGTTAAATTAAGATTTTGCATTAGAATAAAATATGACGGAAACAATGACAGACATGTTCGGTAAAGATTTTGCGAATCCTAGGAATGTTCGGGACTGAGAATACGCCCTGTAAATCCACGTATGTAGGCTAGGGGTAGACTGGTAAGATCCGCAAAATGGCTGGTAAAGAGCTTGTGGTTCCTAGGAATGTTCGGAACTGAGGATACGCCCGATAAATCTATGGTGTGTGGGCTAAGGGTAGTCCGGTAAGGTCTATAGTTGTGGGCAGTCACAAAGTTCGGGTTTAATTTGGCAAATTCGCGATTTATTCGCGAATATTTCTTCAGCCGAACTAGTTTGCGAATTATACGTCGCTTCCCGAATTATTCGCGAAGTGCGCGAATAATTCGCGAAAATCACGAATTGCTGAATTATTCACGAATAATACTCAATAACCCAACTCAAGTATTCAACCCTATTTCCTTGTAGCGTCTTGCTTTCCTCTTCCCTTGTGTTTTCTCTTTCCAGCCGCGCAGATTTTTTTTCCTAAATCAGAAGGAGCGATGATTCCTCTTTTCCTATTGCAATCAAAAGAATTTCTTTCGCTCAATCACTGGAAGGTATGATTCTCGATCTCCTATCATTTTCATCTATGTTCATGTTCATTGCAATTGTTGATCAATAAAATGAACCATTTTTTTTGTGAACTTGCTGCTATCCAATTTTTAAGAGGATATGGAACCAAGGGGAGTGAGGATTGAAGTATGGCATGAACCTGGAAACTTGAGTTTGAAATTATTTTGTAATTGATATCCCTAATTTGTAATAGTCTAATATATTCTCTTATGAAACACTCTTGTAATTGGTTGCTTGGTGCATAGGTTAAGTAGCTAACAAACAAAACAAGACTGAGAACTAGGTGATGTTATATCAGTATTTTCGGAGCTAATTATGGTATATGTGTAATTTGTGGTATGCAGTGTGATGTCATATAAAACTGATGATCAAAGCAAGTAAATGATCGTAAAGCTTATTGATTCTTATCTTATACAATATACAGTGACTACATTCACAGACTACTAATAAACATTTTTTTTTGCTTTGGTGATGGGTACTAACTATTAAGATGTATTAAATTCTGTAATTCTTTCTTTCCGAACTTATGCCGATTTTTTCCCGAATTTTCCAAATTTTTGTTAAATTCCGAATATTGAATCTTGCCAAATTATTCCCGAACGCCGGATTTGTGACTATGGTTACAGGAGATCGACTTGCTGGAGTTCGTGACTGAGGATACACCCGGTAAATTCACGATGTGTGGGCTAGGCCGATAAGGTACAATATCCTATGGGCGCGACTTACACGTGATTATGCGTTAGAGTTTAAATCAATGGGTTTAGGCATTGCATAGCGAGAGATTGAACCATGCAATGAAAAAAAATCTAGTAGCTTGCATTCGGAAACTATGTTGTATGAGCGGCATATCGTTCCAAACAAGCGTGCATTAGAAGAACATATTTGAATTGTGCATGTTACCATAGTAAGTATATGTTTGACACTTTAGTAAATTAGTTTCACACTCACTCATACGACATTATATAATTGACTATTTTCCAGTTACGTTTAATATATACATTGATTCAAGTTTTTCTTCTATTATGTTGTGTTTTGAGTTAGTTGAAGTTGTTGGGATTTTTACCATCAGCCCACAGATTATGGTTTTGCAGGTAAGGGTGCTTGAGCTATTAGCATAGAAGTGTGACATCCTGGCCCTGTCATCTAATCAATCCAAGTGGTTTGGACTTGTAGAAAGATTTCTACATTTTCTTGTATATTATATTTATGTACTCAATTGAAGTAAAAGATTTTGGGTGTGTCACAATTTTTTTGTGTATGAAATTCGGGGCATTATAGTACCCGCCCTTGACTTGGTCTATCTTGGAGCCTACCTGTCTGGCCTGGAGACATTCAAAAGTGGTTGGTGCAAGCTTAGCAGTTAAGATGAGGGTTTCATCGACTGGAGTGGTTCAGAAGGTGAAGATTTGCATGTAGTGCGAGAGGATAGTTCTGTTGCCCTCACTGCCAAGGTTCTAGCTGTTAGGTTTCATGAGCAATAACAGATTACATAGCGGAAAAAAAATTCACAAAATATCGAAACCTAGCCATGAAAAAACCATAAATCGTGTTTAGGAGTTGTACCTTAAAGATATATCTGGTGTCGCCAAAATATGTCAACCACAGCACTGTAAAAGTTACGGTGCCTCCATTGTATCCATACAAACGGATCAAATCAAGCTTTCCCTCACGCTGCGGTGCTAGCTGCGGGAAGGGGGTGTTTCTCACGATCTCTCTCACACAAATTCTGTGACGGCTAGAGTTTTCTCTTGCCTTTTCCACACAAATTTATCATATATATAGGTGCAGAAAATCAATCCTACGAGAGGTGAGGCAGTTGGGGTCACAATTTGACCTGGGTCAGATTCGTGTATGGCCCTTCTAATTTTAGTTGGCCCATTTAATCTCATTAATTACTCAATCATGTCAAGAGTCCAAGTCTTACTAGGATACCCAATTAAATCCATCTCATGAATTTAAATCCCAATTTCGATTCATTCTAAGTGTGTGACCCTGTAAGTTCCCATTACGTTGACAGTAATACTAAAATCATATTCTGGTATTACAAACAATTTGCAGTATCTAACAATACATCACCGCTACTCAAGTAACGAAAATGTCATTGATTTGACATAACCTATCAGTGACCAATGCTACCATGTAGTCTAATCCTTTTGTCCATATATCTTAATTGACCACAAGACATAGAGCGTGTCACCCTTGTATAGTTCAATCTTTGGTTTCTTGATGTCCGAGTGGATTTACTAAAACAAATGAGTTGAATATCTCATATTGACTCATTTGAGTACGACCATGCACTTTGCAGTCTCACTCAATCAAGGGGCACGTAGATATCGCTCTTGTTATGTAGGAGGGAAAAATTATATCTAAGTTACTCACATCCCTCCACATGATTTGTAGTATATCCAATAGTCGACTTTAAAATCACCTTATTACAGGCAATGTTTGACGGTATTAAAACATATAACTTCTCATGTAGGGAACCGTAGTGACTTCAAGCCAAAGGAATACGTACACCATGGTCACCGTAAGAACCGCTAAAGACACTCACATAACGATCCATGCAGCATTCTCATGGTGAGTCAGTCCAGTACATTATTACTCTAATATGTACCCATGTAAAACTTGATATCTCATATCCATGACCCGTGAAAATGACCATCAGTTTACGCACACACTAGTCTTAATGTATTATCGTTGTCCTAATTCACAATAATACTTGACCAAAGACATTTAAGAATAGTGTTTACAATCAAGTCATGCACTTAATATCCCATGACATTGAACTTACTATTCTAAAGACTTTATTATGTTTATTTAATTCACAATAAATAAAATGCTTCAATAGAAAATAAATGTCATGATACAATGTAAACTAGTAATGTCAATACACAACTGGCCTCTAGGGCATATACCAGCACCAGCAGGTGTGTTGTGCAAGGTTGACAGGGGTCACCTTGTTGCCCGGTTTGGCCTCCATGGTGACCATAAATTTGTAATCAGCATAGATCTTGTATGTGACATAGACGTCAAGCTCACCTGGAAAACCTGGAAAAGAGAAGGGTAGATCAATAAGACTCCTCTATCTGAATAGATCAATCTTGTTTCCTTTTTTTACTATACGAAAACAAAGTGTTTGTTCCAAATGGTTAAAGACAATCCAAGTTCATTTAGGTCTTTCTTTAGTTCTTTTTACTAAAGTTATTGTACAACGATGGTCTGATAATGAAATAATGAACAAGAACTATCCGTCTTTCTGTTAAACATGATCTACTAAACTCATAATTTATTAGTACTTTAGCTGAATCTCATCAACGAATCGTAAGTGTTAAATACAAAGAACAATACTAAGTGAATGTACCTTGTTCACATCGAAACTATGGTAATGTAAGTAATGTGATGTAAGGATAATCACCATTTAACAGTTCAAAATACATGACTGAATCTGCAGTGACCACTTATATTTATAATTAAAAATTTTAATGAGGAAATTGCACCGTATATATTAACCAATGTTTCTGATTATAGGAATAAATATTATTAATTAATACCATGGAGTGTTTTTAAGGGTGGCAAACAAACCGGTCTGAATCGAAACCCGCCTAGACCAGCCCAAGTTGGGCTCGAACTGGAACCAGACTGCCCATAGGCGGTCCGGGTTTAGAAAACCCCAAAGTGGTATAGTTTTAAGCCATGCCAGTCCGGTCGGGCTGGCTGTTATTTTTTTTATTATTATTATAGATTACAGAATACCCCCCCCCCCCCCCCCCAAAAAAAACAAAAAACAAAAAAACAAAAAAACAAAAAAACAAAAAACAAAAACAGCAGATCATTGTAAAGAGCAATTGAGAGAGTTCATTGTAAATAGCAGATTATCTTTTAATGAGGCTTGAGAGATAGATAGGTTCTTCGTGCGATTGTAATACTTTTTATCTTCTCTAGTTGAATAATACTTCTCTTATTTCTTCCCTTAATAAGGTGTAGTCAAACCGGGACAAATATTGTGTTCTTTGTGTGTTTAGTTTGATTTACTTGTTGATTGTTCATTGATGTTGAATTTTTACAAGTGTACAAAATCGCACAAGTAATATAGTTAAATGAGTAGAGTGTCGAACCCACAGGGACTAGATATTTTACTGAGTACCAATATCACTAGATGAATCACTATTTAGATGATCGAATTATATAAGGATAAAATAACTAAATTAAATTAATCTACTTAAAACTAACTAAATTGGTGAAGAGGGAGAGGGCTGTGAAACTATGAAGCTCTTGTACTTTGTTTAATGGTAAAATTAGTTCTAGGGCTCTTGGTTCACCTCGTTTATCACACACACAAATTATAATTCCTTATAAATAAAAATATTATCTTTCCAAGTTGTCGACCAAAATCCTAAAGATATTAACCACTCTATCCATGTAGTCTAAAAATTATTCTCAACTAATTCTTCGCCTGTCTATCAAATTATTAATTGAAAATTTGGATTTCTTAACGGTCACGTCCTCCAATATACGGTGTTAATTTTTATTAATCACAAATAACCTGTTCGGTCTCTTTATGATTTGAAAAATCATACAAATGTCTATCCACCATTTTGTACGCATAAATAATAAAAATTAAAACACAACCAGAAAAAATAGAGTAATAATAAGGAATTAAAATTTGTGTTCTACAAAACTCGGCTACATCTTAGCCTCTAGAACAATAAATTCAGTTCATGTTCAATTTGCAATTAATAAAAATGTTTGGATTGCATCTAAAGATTGGAGAAGAAAAGATACAAAAAATACAAAAATTTAATGCAAACCAGACGAAGAAAATTTCTCCTCCAAAGTGAGCGCTAGCACCAATCAGACCTGTCACATCTGCAGGAGCTGTCAGCGTCACGTCAGTAAGCCTCTAGGCTCGCACGGGAGCCGAAGTCTGCGTCGAAGTCAGAGCCGGTCAGATGCTGCTGTCTGCCCACCTCGAAGACTGCGCATCTAAGCCGACGTCACGTCTGGAGCAGCAGCAGTCGCCAGGTCAACAGTTGGTAGGTCTCACAGAGCTGTCACCTCTTTGATTGACTCCTGGTTCTCGAGTTCAGCGCACAACCAGACTCACCTTGTCGCTTTTGAAGCCACGTCACGAGCACACGCCTGTGCACAAGCCTGCTGCTTCTCTTTTTCTCCTTGTTTGTTCTATCCCGCACGCAAGAAGGGAGAGTTTTCTTCTCTCTCTCTGACTTTTCCCTTCTTTAAATATTTTTTTTTTTGTTATTATTATGAATGTATCAGCCGTCACCTCTTCCTTCTTCTCTCTCCCTTTTGGTTTGTACTTATAGAGAATGGGAAGAGAGTTAGGGTTTGCACTTTTTGCAGAATAGCCCTTCTTCTTCTATTTATTTCCTTTCTTATTTGGCCTGAATTTTATTTCTTTCTCTTTTCTTCTTTTCTTCTTTTTCTGCCAACCACGTGCTTCTGCATACACAAAATAAGACCAAATTTTAGGATTTAAAAATAAAATAAAATTAATTAGTTCAAAATTAATTAAACTAACTAAAAATCATAATAGCTCATTAAAATCCTTCTAAGATTATTTCGCATTTTTAACTCAACAAAACAATAAAAATTAATAAATCCATAGTTTTGCTTTGTTTGTTGATTTTTTCCACAAATCTTTACTTTTTGCATCAAAAATATTATTTCTTTAAAAATTATTAATTAAATGAAATCCTATAGAAATAAGATAAATTATAGACAATATCAACGAAAACAAGCCATTTTAATAGGTAAATGAGTACAAATATTTGTATATAAATTAGACACATCAAATACCCCCAAACTTAAGATTTTGCTTGTCCTCGAGCAAAAAGTAGAATCATGAACAAGGGAATAATAATCTCAACCCATCACACTAAAAGATCTTATCATGCAAGCATCAAAATTTCAATTAAAAATATAAACAATTGCAAATAAAGTAAACCTAAGCATACCCACTTTCTCCAGTGCAATTATTTATTCATAATTCCCAACCCAATCGCATTTGTCATGCAATTAATGTAATTATAGTATGCAACAACTCAATCTGTGATTATCCCTGCTCTCTACTACAAACCGAGCAGCAAATTAGAGGGTTTTTTTTTTAGTCTCTTCTTTAAGTTGTCACTTGCCTTTTGACGCGAATGCAAAATATTTGTGATAAATTCACCCGGTTACTCAACAAGTCACAAACTTAAAGTGCTTTGCATACTCATATTTCAAGTTGTCGTTTTACGTAAAAGTAAACATTTGTGATGAATACCCCTAGTTACTAAGCAACTCAAAACATTGGAGTAGATTGACTTTATTCATAGTTTTTTTTCATTATTACTCTATTTACTTAAACTCTGTTTAGGACTAGATCAAAGGGGATAATCACAAGAAAAGCGTCACATTTGTCTTTTATGTATAATAGCATGACTCACACAACTTTGTAAGGAATTTTGAAACTCAATAATTCTAAAGTAAATAAGTATGCTTACTCTTGCTTTATAAGAAATTGTTTATCCCAAAAAAAATTATTTCAATGCTTATCACAATAAAGAACTCAAAAGTGTAATGGTGAGCTTAATTGAAATCTCTTTTATTTTGTTTTTCCTTTTCAAAAATAAATAATAAATTTGTAAACCTTCCCCCCAAACTTGAATATCACATTGTCCTCAATGGGAAAGAAAAATAAAAACAAAAAGAATGCAAAAAGTTTAGAATTTCTCTCCTGATTCGTCTTTAAATTTCTGCACGCGCAGCGTTCAGTATTTTGGCGATATCTGGAGCTGTAGATGTCCAAATGGACTGAATTTTTTTTTGCTGGAAAGCTAAGACAATTGTCTACAATTTCTCTTTGAATCACTTTTTCAGATTCTGACTCCATACTGCTCAAAAATAGCCATCAATGAAGGTGTTCAAAACAGCTCCGCCCGGCGACTTTCAAAATTTATGCAATCCTACAAGATAAAATCAAAAACTAAAATAAAATAAACTAAAAGGTAAATCAAAACTAAATGCAATAAAATAAAACATGGGTTGCCTCCCAAGAAGCGCTAAGTTTTAAGTCTTCAGCAAGACATAGAGGTGAGATGGTTAAGTAACGCCAAGATCCAACAACATTAACACATCCTTTCTAATTTTTCTCTTCAGATGTGGATCAGGTTCAAGCTCCAGTTTGAGGCGTTTCCTTTTAGATGATGATGTCTTTGATTCCCTCACCTCTTTGAATTTATGCTGCAAAAATGAATAAATAGAAGGTTCAGCATCCAAATACATGACATGTTCAAAAATATTTTCTTTCTTAGTTTCAAAAATTTCTGCATTTGTTGGACATACTTCAATTGGTGATTTTTCATTTTCAGCCTTATGTTTCTCGCCCACAATTAAATCAGTTTCACTTACTTGAATAGATGACTGTTCTTCAGGAGGAAAATTTATGGAATTAAAAATATTAAAAGTTACTTGCTCATGCTGAATTTGTTCCTCCACAATTTGTTCAATCTCACTTTGCTTTTAAACCACATTCTGTTCGCCATTTTCTTCTTGTGGTTGCTCAATTGTCCTCCCACTTCCTAATGTTATAGCCTCGACATGCTCCTTGGGATTGACAACTGTATTGTGTGGTAATGTTCCTGTAGTTTTTTCGTTAGTAATATTTGAAAATTGACTAATTTGTACCTCAAGATTGTGAATGGGAGCCGAAGTTGAATTTGCAACATTTTGGATTGCCAAATCTGTCTTGTGTATGTATTGTTCTGCCCTTTGCATGTAGTGCATAAACATGTCTTCAAGTGTCGGCTTCTTTTCTTGCTGTGAAAAATGTTGAGGTTGTATAACTGCTCCTTGATTGTTGTTCCATAGAAAATTGGGGGTGTTTCTCCATCTAGAATTGTATGTGTTTGCATAATGATTGTTTTGCATTTGAAAATTTGACACAAAATTTTCATGTTTGGCATTTGATGGAGCAAAAGGGTTCCCCACTTGACAATCTGAACTTGCATGATTTCCTGCACAAAGATCACAAATCATATTAGATTGCATAACATTAAAATTCATATTTTCTACTTGTTTAGATAAAATATCATTTTTTGTATTTAAAGTAGAACAAGGATCAAGTTCAAAAACTCCAGCCACATTTCTTGGCATTGTTCTCTCTGAAGACCACCGGTAATGATTTGATGTCATTTCCTCTAAAAGATCATAGGCTGCTTTGTAAGTTTTGCTCATGAGTGCACCACTAGATGCTGCGTCAATCATAGATCTATGTGTAACTCCCAAACCATTATAGAATGTTTGCATTTGCAGCCATTTTGGTAGTTCATGATTAGGACACTTTCTTAATAACTCCTTGTACCTTTCCCATGCATCATACAAAGACTCGGTCTCAAATTGAGTAAATGTGCAAATGTCATTTCTTAGCTTTGCTGTCTTTGCCGACGGAAAATACTTGGCTAGAAATTTTGTGCAAGCCCCTCCCAAGTAGTAATACTACCGGGTGGTAGATAATGTAGCCAAGCCTTCGCCTTATCTCGTAGTGAAAAAGAAAAGAGTCTCAATCTAATTGCATCATCTGATACTCTATTGTGCTTGAAAGTGTCACAAATTTCTAGAAAATTTGAAATTTGAGCATAAGGATCTTCGTGTAGTAGTCCCCAAAATTGAACAGTCTGATGTATCATTAGAATAATCTCCGGTTCAATCTCAAAATCGTTAGCTTCAATAACCGGCTTCTTTATGCTTGATTCATAAATTGAGGGCATAGCATAGTCTCTCAAAGGCCTGTTTTCATCGTTCACCATGATAATGTACGTGTATGTCCTGAAAGATAAGTATCAAAAAAGAAAAAAAATATAGAAAAACTAAAAAAAATAAAATAAGAAAAATAAAGAAAAGTAAAAGTTAGTCAAAAGAAAATAAAGAAGTAAAATAATAATAAAATAAAAATAATTACAAAAAAAAATCCAAACTAGCAATAATCTAGCAATTTTCAATATCAATAAAAGAATAACTAGTCCCCGACAACGGCGCCAAAAACTTGATGTGAATATTTGCAAGTGTACAAAATTGCACCGTATATATTAACCAATGTTTCTGATTATAGGAATAAATATTATTAATTAATACCATGGAGTATTTTTAGGGGAGGAAACCTAACCGGTCTGGCTCGAAACCCGCCTAGACCAGCCCAAGTTGGGCTCGAACTGGAACCAGACTGCCCATAGGCGGTCCGGGTTTAGAAAACCCCAATGTGGTATAGTTTTAAGCCATGCCAGTCCGGTCGGGCTGGCTGTTGTTTTTTTTAATTATTATTACAGATTACAGAATACCCCCCCCCCAAAAAAAACAAAAAAACAAAAAAACAAAAAAACAAAAAAACAAAAAAACAAAAAAAAACAAAAAAAACAAAAAAACAAAAAACAAAAACAGCAGATCATTGTAAAGAGCAATTGAGAGAGTTCATTGTAAACAGCAGATTATCTTTTAATGAGGCTTGAGAGATAGATAGGTTCTTCGTGCGATTGTAATACGTTTTATCTTCTCTAGTTGAATAATACTTCTCTTATTTCTTACCTTAATTAGGTGTAGTCAAACCGGGACAAATATTGTGTGCTTTGTGTGTTTAGTTTGATTTACTTGTTGATTGTTCATTGATGTTGAATTTTTGCAAGTGTACAAAATCACACAAGTAATATAGTTAAATGAGTAAAGTGTCGAACCCACAGGGACTAGATATTTTACTGAGTACCGATATCACTAGATGAATCACTATTTAGATGATCGAATTATATAAGGATAAAATAACTAAATTAAATTAATCTACTTAAAACTAACTAAATTGGTGAAGAGGGAGAGGGCTGTGAAATTATGAAGCTCTTGTACTTTGTTTAATGGTAAAATTAGTTCTAGGACTCTTTGTTTACCTCGTTTATCACACACACAAATTATAATTCCTTATAAATAAAAATATTATCTTTCCAAGTTGTCGACCAAAATCCTAAAGATATTAACCACTCTATCCACGTAGTCTAAAAATTATTCTCAACTAATTCTTCGCCTGTCCATCAAATTATTAATTGAAAATTTGGATTTCTTAACGGTCACGTCCTCCAATATACGGTGTTAATTTTTATTAATCACAAATAACCTGTTCGGTCTCTTTATGATTTGAAAAATTATACAAATGTCTATCCACCATTTTGTACGCATAAATAATAAAAACTAAAACACAACCAGGAAAAATAGAGTAATAATAAGGAATTAAAATTTGTGTTCTACAAAACTCGGCTACATCTTAGCCTCTAGAACAATAAATTCAGTTCATGTTCAATTTGGAATTAATAAAAATGTTTGGATTGCATCTAAAGATTGGAGAAGAAAAGATACAAAAAAAATACAAAAATTTAATGCAAACCAGACGAAGAAAATTTCTCCTCCAAAGTGAATGCTAGCACCAATCAGACCTGTCACGTCTGCAGGAGCTGTCTGCGTCACGTCAGTAAGCCTCTAGGCTCGCATGGAAGCCGAAGTCTGCGTCGAAGTCAGAGCCGGTCAGATGCTGCTGTCTGCCCACCTCGAAGACTGCGCATCTAAGCCGACGTCACGTCTGGAGCAGCAGCAGTCGCCAGGTCAGCAGTCGGTAGGTCCTACAGAGCTGTCACCTCTTGGATTGACTCCTGGTTCTCGAGTTCAGCGCACAACCAGACTCACCTTGTCGCTTTCGAAGCCACGTCACGAGCACACGCCTGTGCACAAGCCTGCTGCTTCTCTTTCTCTCCTTGTTTGTTCTATCCCACACGCAAGAAGAGAGAGTTTTCTTCTCCCTCTCTGACTTTTCCTTTCTTTAAATATTTTTTTTTATTATTATTATGAATGTATCAGCCGTCACCTCTTCCTTCTTCTCTCTCCCTTTTGGTTTGTACTTATAGGGAACGAGAAGAGAGTTAGGGTTTGCACTTTTTGCAGAATAGCCCTTCTTCTTCTATTTATATCCTTTCTTATTTGGCCTGAATTTTATTTCTTTCTCTTTTCTTCTTTTCTTCTTTTTCTGCCAACCACGTGCTTCTGCATACACAAAATAAAACCAAAATTTAGGATTTAAAAATAAAATAAAATTAATTAGTTCAAAATTAATTAAACTAACTAAAAATCATAATAGCTCATTAAAATCCTTCTAAGATTATTTCGCATTTTTAACTCAACAAAAAATAAAAATTAATAAATCCATAGTTTTGCGTTGTTTGTTGATTTTTTCCACAAATCTTTACTTTTTGCATCAAAAATATTATTTCTTCAAAAATTATTAATTAAATGAAATCCTATAGAAATAAGATAAATTATAGACAATATCAACGAAAACAAGCCATTTTAATAGGTAAATGAGTACAAATATTTGTATATAAATTAGACACATCATTCATCATTGGATCTGTTGCTGCTTAACTCAGTAATGAATTCCTAATAATTGGTATCATAGCATCAGGTCAGAAATCTTTCGCAGTTCAGGAATTGCTCGAGTTTCTTTGGAAAAGATGACATATCATAGTTTTACGAAGATCGAGCAGGGTAGGTTGTCTGACATAAAGCAGGAGATTCGGTTGAAGATTCATTCAGAAGCCTCGAACTTAATTCGGATGTTTTCCCCGAACGAAGTTAGGTGAAGAAGCTCGGCGAGTCAGTAGGCAAGATTCAAAACTGACGACGAAAAATCACCATTACAAGAACGGTGGTTGGTGAGTTTTATGAAGTAGATAGTGAGGAAACAGTCGAGTTGGAAGCGCTATATGGAAAGGGTTACACACTAGATAACATTATGCATATTCCTTTATTAAAATAGAACCTTATATACTTAGGAACTCTTGAAGCACGAGGCTGCAGATACACAGCTCAAGGTGGAGCTCTATCAGTTTAAGAAGGTCGTTGTAAGGTGATGAAGAGAAAGAGGGGCGTCACGCACAACCTCTACAAGCTTTGTGGGATCAAGAAATCTTGGCCAAGTGTTTCTATGCTCTGTCTATGAAGCGTCATCTAGTATGTTGTCACTAGAATCATTGAATCTGGACCACAGCATTTGAATACTGTCGAGAGATGCAGTGCCTCATAGAATGTGGAGTTCGTGCGAAGGGGGGCTCCTCCATGTTAAAGCCTACCAGGGTGTGCCCTTGAGGGGGCATACTAATTGGAGAAAAATGTATTAAATACATTCAACTAGCTGAAGAAGCCACTGAACCGAGTTCATTTAAGGGTGGAGAATGAAATAGTCTAGATGAGTTTGATCACACAGTGTTGATAGCATGCGTGTGCAATCCAAGATGGAGATTGT
This sequence comes from Hemerocallis citrina, assembly GCA_017893485.1. Lineage (NCBI taxonomy): Eukaryota > Viridiplantae > Streptophyta > Magnoliopsida > Asparagales > Asphodelaceae > Hemerocallis > Hemerocallis citrina. The sequence goes on from CM030366.1 coordinate 209,730,672, forward strand.
TGGATTTTATTTCTTGCATCCTATTGAGTTTGGTGAGAAGATGATGATGAAGCGATAAGAGGCTAAAGCGTTGTTGTGAGAAGAAGCAGCAGCATCGGCATCAGCAACAACAACAGGATAGCAACTAGTATTTGATGGTCGACTATCCCTAGGGGCAGTCGACTACCTCAACCCTCAGTTTAAGATTGAGCGCATTGCAGTCAACCGCTCTGTAGAGCAGTCCACCGTCGGCAACACTCGATTCCAATCAGGTCGGGTCTTGACTGATTGTTTCGGGTATTTCTTCCTCTCAAAGTTAGATCGTATGGCTCATATCGTGTATCTCTTTATTGAGAGTATATCGGATGGCTAATGTATCAAAGCTATAAGTTAGGGTTTCTTTAGATCTCTCTCTCTCTCTCTCTCTCTCTCTCTCTCTCTCTCTCTCTCTCTCTCTATATATATATATATATATATATATATATATATATATATATATATAGGGTAAAAGGAATATGAGCAACTTGCTCATTTACTGAATGAGCAATTGATTATGTGGCATGCATGTGATACATTGGACAACTAACCCTTTTAATGATTTTTCAATCACATGTATGCCACATCATCAATTGCTTATTTACTAAATGAGCAAGTTGCTCATACCCCTTTTTCCCATATATATATATATATATATATATATATATATATATATATATATATATATATATATATTTAAAGAAAAGGTAGAGTCTGGCCACCATGTTTCATTAATAAGCAATTAATAAAACAAACTCAGAGTACTGAGCTCACTACAAAACCAACAGAATAAAAGAACATAAACTCCACCCCAAACATAGGGGGCGGGACAAAAGCAACCTAGAGTAGCCACAAAGAAATACATCATAAACCCCCAAACAAACCCTAGGGTGGTGGGTACCTAAGATCAGAGATGGCAGTGCTGGCTATCAATCGATCGTCAGACCGATCTCGATTTCCTCATCATCAAACTCCTGAACCTGGAAAATGCTTGCAATCCTCCCCCTGGGACCTGTTGTGGCCACATTAGCCCAAAATGTAATAAAATGCATAATGTGAGTCAAATTGCCAGAAATACTATTGCAAGTTCTACGAAAGTAAAAATTATTTCTGTCTAGCCAAAGAACCCAGGTCGTTGCGGCGATAATAATATACCACGCTTCTCTCATAGAACCCCTCTCCGACGCAAACTTAGGGCCTACCCACATATCCTCGTATACACTCGGATAATGAGTTGTCCCTAGGGCACTGAGTACCGCTTGGCTCCCAGGACACTACAGCAAAAGATGATCTCTAGTCTCCGGGGTAGCGTGGCAAAACCCGCATTGAGAATCCACACTCGGTTGGCGCTTAGCTAGATTTTTCCTAGTCAGGATCGCATCATTCAGTACCAACCATAAGAAACCTTTGATTTTTTGCGGGGCTTTCGTTCTCGAAATGACGGCTGACAATTTAGGGATACATCCCTTAAAATGGATTCGATTGTACATGGAGTGAACCGTGAACTTGCCGTTCTTCTCCAATCCCCAGGATTTCTTATCTGGACCTTGTGAGCAACCAATTCCTGTATTGGTGATGTAGGTCTGAAGTTCCGTTGGTCTAAGCTGAAAGCCTAGATCAAGCGAATGTTTGAAGGGTGGCTTCCAGGTACCTCTTTTCCAGGCTACAGCCACCGTGCAGTGTGGGTGTGACGTTTGCTCATATAAGTTGGGAAACAGATATCTGAGTTTATGATCAGCACACCACTTATCCCACCAAAATCTGGTGAGTCTGCCGTTACGGATAACAGACTTCACACCGCTATTGAAGGGTTCATAGGCCTTAGTGATGCCTTTCCAGAACCAGGAAACTCGGGGGCCTATCCTGAAGCCTAGATTTCTTGTTCCATTCCCATGCATGTATCTCTGAACAAATTATTGCCACCCTTCTCCATTAGGGTGGAACACTTTCCACCACCATTTGCTCACTAGCGCAAGATTCATATCTCAAAGATAGATAATACCAAGGCCACTATGTATCTTTTTCATGCATGCCTTCTCCCATATGATGAGGTGATATCCTCCTCGGTCTGGGTCTGTCCCTTTCCATAAGAAGCGTTTCCAAGTTCGGTCAATTCTCTGGATTACCCATCGAGGCATTTCAAAGAAGGAGAGATAATAGGCAGGCAGGTTTAAAAGGACAGCATTAATGAGTGTGACTCTTCCTCCCAAAGATAGGGCTTTGCCTTTCCAACCTTCAAGCCGTTTCTCCACCCAGTCAATAATGGGTAACCAATCTACCTTTTTGAGCTTCCCGGGTCTTAGTGGCAATCCTAGGTATTGAATGGAAAAACTCTCGGTGGAACAATTGAGGACGGTGTCATGCTCAAGAGCCTCTTCCGGTGACAGGGCAATGGGGAGAGCACTTTTGTGGAAGTTAACCCTAAGGCCAGACCAAGCTTCAAAACAGTACAGAATGCCTTTAAAGACGGTAGTCTCCCCTAGGTTGCCATTGCCAAATAGTAGAGTATCGTATGCATACTGGAGTATAGAGCACCATTGGCGATTAATGCCCTTGGCCACTGGTACAATCCACCCTGCTCTACTGCACTTGGTCATCATGGATCGGAGTACGTCTGCCACAATGATGAATAGAAGGGGTGAGAGCGGGTCACCTTGTCTGAGTTTCCGTCTGCAGGGGAATGGGTGTCCTGACATCCCATTAACCAATATAGCCATTCTGCTAGTGGTAAGACATGTGTGAATCCATCTGAACCATCTCATCCCAAAACCTCTCTCAGCAAGCGCTTCCAATAGACAGTCCCATTGAACAGAGTCATAGGCTTTCTCGAAGTCCAGCTTCAGGAGGTAGCTCTTAGAATTCGATGTGTGACATTGATGGATAGTTTCCTTGGCCATTGCCATACTATTCTGAATACATCATCCTTTGATGAATCCCATCTGGTCTTGACTAATGAGGCCATCCATTACCTTTCCCAGTCTGTTCGCAAGAGTCTTGGTAATGATCTTTACAGAGCAGTTTAGGAGGCTAATAGGGTGGAAGTCTCCGACTCGTCGGGAGTCTTCTTTCTTAGGAATCAGCACAACCTCTGCAGAGTTGAATCTCCCTAGTTTGAGTTTATACTCGTAAAAGTCTGCGAACACCTTCATTAGGTCACCTTTGATCTCTTCCCAGAATATCTGATAAAAAAGTATCGGAAAACCATCTGGACCTGGAGCTTTATCTTTTCCCAGTTGTTGGGCAGCCTCCCAAACCTCCTTCTCAGTGAAGGGTATTTCGAGGGACTACAGCCTAGACTCGGAGTTACATGTCTGGTCTTGCCTGGAATCTTGGAAAGGGACTCTCACTTCAGCTTTGTGCCAAAGAGGCGCTTGAAATGGGATTGGAATGCCATCTTGATGTCCTCATCGCCTTGGATAATTCCAGAGTCCGAGTGGATCGAGTGGATGAGGTTAGATCTACGTCGGGACTGGCCACTCTATGGAAGAAGGCGGTGTTTGCGTCTCCCTCTTTGAGCCACGAGATTCTAGAACGCTGCTGCCATTTGATCGCCTCAATCCTATAGAGTTGGTCAATTTCTTGTCTGAGCTAGAGCAACCTATTCCTTTCTACCTGAAGTAGATCTCTAGTCTCTTCAATCTTCTTGAGTTCATCAATTCCTTCTAGAAGAGAATCTTTTGCCCTCCAAATTAACACAAATCTGGTCCAATTCCACTTCCTGAGCTTGACCCTAAGTCTCCTAATTTTTTTACACCATAATGCGATCGCTTCAGTCCCCGAAGTCGGGCGAGACCAGCTCTCGTTGTCCATGTGGTGAAAATCTTGGATTTCAAGCCATGCTCTTTCGAATCTAAATTTTGGCGCTTTCCTGGGTTGAACTTCCCTGGAAGATAGGAAAACAGGCACATGATTTGATGTGGGCTTAGGGAGAGATTTAGCCGAAGACAACGAGAATTTGGTCTTCCAGTTCATGGAGACCAATATCCTATCTAGTTTGGCAAGGATGGGTGTCGATTGCATGTTCGACCAGGTGAAAAGTCTATCGCAAATGGGAATGTCAACCAGTTCCAGGTCCGTGATGACCTCGCTAAATGCTTCCCTATCAGAATCACTAGCTCCTCTGCCCCTGTGTTCTGAGGTAAATCTAGTGATGTTAAAATCCCCTCCCACCACCTAGGAGTGTGGCCAATGTGCTTGGATATCTCTTAATTCTGTCCAGAATATCGTCCTAGACGCAGTGGTATGGGGACTATATACTACTGTGACTGGTTGAGTCCACAGGTCTGATTTCCGTTGAAGCAAAATCGACACTGAAAATTGTTACGATCGGTATCGCCTACCGCAAGACCACAGGTATTAGCTAGACTAAAAATTTCCTTATCGGTCATGAAATTAAAAATAAGCGCTAAGAAGGAACACGTACCTTCGTCACTAGTCTTAGAGGACTTAGCGGCTGCCGCGATCTCCAAATAGTCATCTAGGGACTCCTTATTAATCCGCTTAGCCACTTTCTGAACTGTGAAACCTGTGTCCCGCTGGGAAGATGGGTAGGTGGAAGGCACAAACTCAGGGAAAATGGCATGGTAGTCAACATCGAAATCAAAATCTGATGACTCCATAGACTCCCCTTCAGAGTAAACAAAATTATCTTCAAGATTCAGCCTGTCTTCGCGATCGTCTTCATCACAGTGGTGTGCCAACTGCCTAGTAGGTTCTCCTGTAACGGACCCCTCGATGAGCCCATACCTTGTCGTTGTTTCTACTTGAATAGTATGTTTTCCCATAATAGACCCCTCAATGGGCCCACTACAAGTCAATAGCCCTTGCTCATTGTGTTGGTCCGTTGCTTCAATTGGGCCAGATATAATAGAGTGCGTCTTGGGTCCCTCTTTGGTCCTATTAGCGACCTTATTAAATGCCCCCTGAGCCCTATCTTCGTTAATCCAGTCTTCGGTTAAACCCAACGCTCCTCCGCGGTGCAACAGACCCTCCTCTACGACTTCTGTGCCCAACAACTGCAAAAGTGGGCCACGTGGCCCCTGCAGCACTTGGTCGCTACTGCCACTCTTGCCACGTGGCTTGAGCTGAGCAGATGGCATTGCGTTCAATGCCTTGGGGGGAGAATTCGAAGCATTGAACATTTCGATCGAGGCTTTGCTTTCCTCTTCTGTGCTCTTTCCTCCTTTCTCCTTTTCGAATGCCAAAAGAATTCTGCTTTGTTTCGTTGCAGGTTCATCTTCTTCCTTGTCCTTTTCATCTTCCCCCAAGCCTGCCATTCTGGTCGGCGACGCTAACGATGCACCTACCCTTGCACCAAAATGGGGCTCCTCTTCTGAGTTCTTTCGTACTTTCTCCTTTTCGAAACCCAAAAGGTTTCCTTCTTGCTTTCTGGCTTTGAACGCCTCTCCTTTCGTCTTGTTCCTCGAAGAAATCCCCCTCTATTGGTCAGCGATGCCAAAAGATGCCTCCTTTATCCCACTTTGACCCATGGATGTGACTTTTTTCCCATTTTCAGCAAAGAGTTTCCTTTTCTCTGCCTCCTGCTCCTCTCTGAGCAAGTCAGCCCTATTATCTGAGCTTTGATTTCCATTTTGGGCTTTGTGGGAGGCGAGGCTCCCAAAGGAAGGCACTGTGTGTTGGAATCTTTCCATTCTTGGATTTGGTTGCGACCGTTGGGTCTTCTGGTGTAGGCTCGATCTTTGTCATCGATGCTCGTCGGAGTAGACTGGGCTTCAAAGTTCGGCATGCATGCCTCTTTACCCCTTGCCGCTATGATGAGTTGACGCACTCTATCCACCTCGTGGGCCCCATCTATGGTGAGCTCCCATTCAGGCGCTGCCACCTGTAAGTACGAGCATCCATCTCTGAGGGCAGAGGGGGGGTGTGACTAGAGTTCCTTCGTCTCTAGTTTCGCTTGCTTGTCCAAGAAAAACCTGATTAGGTATGAATCCTCAAATGAAAAGACTTTAGCAAAGCGCGGCATGAGGGTGATGTCGGGGCTTCGGATTAGGATCCTAGCGGAGACTATTTCCGATCTCCGAGCCGTTTTGTCGTCCATATCCTCGATGGTGCCGAAATCTGAGATGATTTTTTGAAGAGAATCTTTCTTCCAAAAGTGCAGCGGCACATTATGGACCCAGATCCAAAACAATTCCCCTTGCGAAAGCTCTGCTCCGAGTCTCGGCGACCATAGGAAGAATTCTAATTTGAAGTGGCCGAAAACTATGGTGCCCATGTCTGACACCTCAACCATTTTTGCTGGCGATGGGAATGAGATTAAGAATTGCATGTGGCACATCTTCTTTACCACCCAATCTCTGTGTGCTGCCGCCGACCATTTGGCGTTCAGAGCTTGCAAAATGTGAGTCTCTGATGGGCACCCTGCTCTAACCTTAGGATTGCGCACCATTACCGGAGCTATTTTTCCTCATTCTTGATAGTCGCGAGACTGTTGGCAAGATGAATAAACGTTGGATTATCTGGCGACCTCCCTCGTCTAATTGGGCGGTCGTCGTCGTGGCTGGAAGCAGTAACATTTGTGCGCACGTACCATAGATGTCCCCATTTCATGCATTTAAGGCACCTGACCTCCTTCGTGCAATCCTGTCGGAAGTGCCCAAGTTCACCACAGTTAAAACAAGGGGCCGGTTTGCGCTTTCCTTTTCTTTGTTTCTTATTAATGTCGTTTTGAGGGGGGATAAGCTGTGTTTCTTTTTCTCTCTGATTTTTTCTCTGTTTACTACTCTCCACTCCGATGCCTCCCCCTGCGGAGTAGGATCCTCACCACCTGAACTCGTGTGGTTTGGACCCCCATCTTGGGCCCACACAACCATGGATTTCATCAGGTCAGGGGCATCCTCCTTCGGTAACGCGGGGGGGGGGGGGGGGGGGGGGGGGGGGGGGGGGGGGGGGGAAGTGGTTTTGAGCACTCAAAGTGTGATTGGAGGTGTTGGGTTTAAGAGTTTGGTGATTCTGTTGATTTTGAGCTGTCGAAGTGTGATGTGAGGTATTGGGTTTGAGGGTTTGGTAATTCTATTGGTAATTAGCTCCATAGTTTGAGCGGTGAAGGTTGGAATCAAGTGGGTGAGAACTTCTGTGGTGGTGAGTGGCTCGGTGGTTGCGATCATAATCGTGGTACCGCTGGCCACTTGCCCCATAGTGGGAGCGACGATGGTCCAGAGGGGGGCTCCTCTTACGCTCATAGAAACCAGTAGCAGGACCCCCCTCTATGGGCCCGTCCTCTCGGCACCGACGCAAAGTGGCGTTGATGAACGCCCTCTCCCTGCCTTCGTGGCTGACGTGCACTCAGGTGTGCACGCCTTGGAGGAGAGGCTGTCTGAGCCTTTGATCAACCTCAACTATAGGGGGGTTAAACAGAGCTGGGTTTTGTGGTGGCGCCTGGCCAATGCCCTGGTGGTTGACATTGTGGGGGGAGGATTGGGATAAGGGGGGTGCTGGGGGATGTGGGGGTGCCTTCTCTATTGGCACACCGCCGCAAAGCTCTAACAAGGTGAGTTCCATAGAGCAAAGAGAGGTTAAGGCAATAATGGTTTTCTTGTTTGCTTTTTGTGTTAGGTTTTGGAGAAGATGGCATCAAAGATTGGAATGCCGTTGGGGAGCACTTGAGGAAGAGGGAGGAAGATGACGAAGCAGCAGATACTCAGGCAAAGGGGAGGAGATGGTGGCATGTTGAAGGTCGGAGCTTTGCAAGGAGTGGAAGAAGCGGCAGATGCAGGGGTTTAGGCATGGTTTCAAGGATTTCATGGGCTATTGGGGGACAAAAAAAACCATGTTTCTCTATATATTATTGATAGACTCAATTGAGAGGCAAGAGAAATAGTACTTCATTATAACGAACAGTTGAGAGAGTTATCCATTGTAACAGCATATTATCTTCCGATGAGGCTTGAGAGATAAATAGGTTTTTTGTGCGAGTGTGATACTTTGTATATTCTCTAGTTGAATAATCTTTTTTTTAAATTTCTTTCCCGGATTAGGAGTAGCCAAACCGGGGACAAATATTGTGTGTTTGGTTTGATCTACTTGTTTAATTGTTCTTCATTGAATTTGTTGTCCTAAACTCAGCAATGAATTCCTAGCAATAGGGCAGAAGTTTAGGCAATTTGAAGGTACATTGCAACCTAGGCAATTCGTTGAAATTTGGTGAGGGGAATGATAGGAGGAGGAAACCTCCCCGTTCGGAATTCCCCAGAAGCAGCAGTTATGCTGCGAACCTGAAGAGAATCGAAGGGGTTTCCTATATGGTGAGAGAGATATGAAAGAGCTTCTTGTTTTGTTCTTATGCTTTGGTACTTTGAGCTTTGAGGGATTTGGGAAGATGGACTCCAATTGACCCCAAAATAATAATAAAAAAGTGACTCCAATAGGTGTTTCTGGTTCAGCTTGAATTTTGGAAATTTTTTCCCTTTTTTTAATCACTTAAAAAGATTTTCTCTGTTTTTGATGAGTTTCTTGTATACCAGTCCTTCTAATTAAATGTAAATGCGACTGAACGTCATTTATTTATTTTTCACAGATAGATTCTGTGATACATTTAGAAAAGAATTAGCAATATCTAAAAAAAAATTTAAAAATCATCAAAATTTATTTCAACCAAATGACCAAGTTCAACGAAAGCTTTGCAAATAGTATGTAACTAGGCAACACACTTTCAGAAGAAGAAAGAGGAAGGGATGCAAATGCACACAAGAATCAGCTGCCAAATTCAACCGGATAAAGATTCATAATCCCTACGTAGACTGAAACAATAGAACAAGAATGCTATTGTGAAGTTAAAACAATGAACGTCGCAAGCCTAAATAAGAACCAAGACGGACACGAACAACAGCCAATTGCAATCGGTATTAAAGTGTTGTGAAAGCTTTGCATATTTGAAAAGCTTTCACGACTCATTACAAGACTCATTACAAGCAGTATTTATTCATTTCAAACGTTTCTTCTTCAAATCACACACAACCATTACATAATACACTAATAGCCCAAAGGATACAATCAATAATAGAAACATCCTATTGCTAGCCCTCCACTTCTCACCACCCACAGCAACTTTCAAAGGAACTAAACTGAACAAATTTTTGCTTTGAAGGTTCATATATATATAAGTCGTATCGTTCATCAGTGATATCGGGAATATCACAATTATCTGCTGGCAAACTCTTCCTACGACATAGCTGATACTTTGGACCCACGGAACAAAGTCTTCAAATCCTTCCACCAACAAAAGCATTCCTTATGCTCCCCCCAAGCAAAGACATCAACCCACCACCATGAACTCTCCCCTCTGGTATCACAAATTCCAACCCCTTCCCATTTCCTCCATCCACTGAATCAGCCTTCATACCATTAGGAACCAGAACCTGAGGAGGTATCATAATCTTTGACCTATTATCCCCATTGTCTACTCCTGATTCAACGCAGTCCGAAACCGCGCTCACCCCAGATGAGTTCCAGTCGCCGGTCCCTGCTGTGCTCGTTGAGGATGCTACAATTCCTGTAAAAAGCCCAGAACCTATTGACCCTGCAACAGAAGCTTCTTTTGGGCCTGACACCATGGTCCCGTGGGCTGCACACAACCCGTTCCTCCCCCGCGCAAACTTCTCACACCCTCCCCACCTGCACCGTTTCCCTCCGCCATGTGCCTTGCAGTAATCTGTGCTTCCTTGAGCGCTCTTTCCACACCCTTGCACCGCACACCGCTTCCCTCCTCCGTGCCTGACGCAACAATCAGTCCTTCCCCTCGCACTCTTAGTGCACCCAGGCACTGCACACCGCTTTCCTCCTCCGTGCGCCACACAATAGTCTGTCCCGCCGTGAACACTCTTAGGGCACACCCCTCCACCCACGAACAAACACCGCTTCCCCCCACCATGTCCCTTGCACAACGGGGTGCTCCCCTCGGCCCCTTTTGTGCACCCCTCAAACACGCAACGCTTCCCTCCTCCATGTGCCTTACAGAACATCGTGCTCCCCTGTGCACCTTTCCCACACCCTAGAAAATGGCATCGTCGCCCGCCACCGTGGGAGATGCACAGCCCAGCCAGTCCCTCAGCACTTCGAGCACAACCCTCGACAGTGCAGCGTTTCCCGCCTCCATGCCGAATGCAGAGTCTGGACTTTCCACGTGCCGCTTTTGTGCAACCAAGAGGGTAGCAGCACCTCTGACCCCCACCATGGGAGATGCAAAAGTCAGTCTTGCCCTCAGCGCTCTTGGTGCATCCGAGCTGTTGGCACCGACGACCCCCACCGTGAGCCTTGCAAAAAACCGTGCGACTCTCAGCGCCTTTGTTGCACCCAGGCTTCTGACACCGATGCCCGCCCCCGTGGGAGATGCAGAGGCCAGAAGCACCACGGGCTCCTTTAGAACACCCTTTAGATTGACACTTCTTGGGATGGTAGTGGTGATCCGATATTTGTGAAGAATCAGTAGTAACTGAAAAGTCGGGACTTTCTTCCGCTCGTGGAGCAAAGAGGAGGGATGGCATGTATCCACCTGATACTCTCTTGGAGGAAGTAGAACCTTCATCAACGATTGGGATAATACCAAGCCCGAGCTTTAGCATTCCTGAATCAGATCCAAAATCTGAACTCTGGTTAAATTTGTTGCCAGATTGTTTCGTCTTGGTAACCCCAAATAAACTATCGGCACAATACGAAGTGGGAGTCGGACCCAATCCAAGAACCAGCTTACAACCGTCTTCTTGTGCTAAGATGTCGTGGTTTCTCTTCAAAGATACTGGTTTCTTGTTGTTGCTAGCTATACCGAGGCAATCCAGACTCAGAGAAGTGATCGTAGAATTTGCAAAGGGATTGGACATGTTGAGATCCATTAGAAATCAAAGTACGAAGGGCTAAAAGAGCAATTTTTCTTTTTCTTTACAGAGGAGAAGGGATGTTCGTCCAACGCACTAAAACTGCAGCCTTATATCTTTATACACTTGAGGAATCCTAGTATAGATGAACTGAAAAAATGTAAGAAACTTCGACTTGAAACCTCCTCCACTGACAAAGCCTGATGTATCGGCTCTATCCATGCCTCTGGAGCTGCCAGCTAAAACAGGTTTCACGTTCAAAGACTAATGGATCCGAAGCATATCTGACCACGGGTTGGAGAAGCACAATGGAAGAATACTTGAAGAAAAACCAAGAAGCTGTTTAATGAACCTTTAAATTTCATGAACGCTGCGAAAGACCAAAAAGAAATCCAGTAAGGTCAGCTTGTAAAGGTTCGACTTCTGAAATTTGATAGAACAGCGTAACCAAAATATTTTGAGTTTCAAACTAGCATGCAATAAAAGGAAAGAAAAATCCTATATGTTCTCTTTGGATATTTATAGCGTAAAAAGACACTACTTCGCTTATTTTTGATAAGAAGCATTACTTGCATTAATCTAGACTCTATGCAGAACCAAAAGAAATTTACATAATATAATATGTGTCGAACACACACTTATTGGACATTCCTTAGACATATACCGAATATTTTAACATTCATTATATTTTGGACTTTCTTAAACACTTATAGAACATAATCAATAAATTTCAAACAAGCTTTGACGGCTCAAACACTAGTAAACATTTGTACACACAACGGGACGAATCTTCTCTTATATTACAACTTTTTTAATGAAACATGGTTCTCTAGTTTTGATAATGCAGCTCAAAACTACATTGTTGGATGTCAATTTGATTAAAGTTGTGCAAAATTATGACATTTATATAGAATATACTTGCCTCCCCTGTCCCAACTTCTACAAAGTCTCACTTCCCACAATAAGTTATTACTACCAAGAAATGAAAACAAATAAAGCAACAAAATTTGAATCGAATAATATCACTAGTGAAAATAGACAATAGTAAGAGCTACGTGTTATATCTCCATTTAGATATATTAGGAAACAGACTAGATATCCTATTAAGGAACGATCCAAGCATAATGACATAAGCATATGATGTTCATATTTTCCTATCGTTCATGATATAACTACCCTATGAATGAAAAGAAACGCAAGAACTCAAAATACAGAAACAAAAACATAACCAAAATGATTCCTGCTTTAGTGTCAAAGACGTAGATCTTGAATAACAAGATAAAAGTAAAAGAAAATGACGTCTTAATAAATTTTTTTAAAATAAAAACTCTGACGTAGTGAGGATTTGAACCTGAAACCTCCTTCATACTAGTTATGTTGACACTAAGGCCTTCTCCCATTATAATATTAGAGAAGAGATTAGTTTTCATAGAAACTAATAAAGTCCGAAGTTGAATATTTCAACAAGAAACAAAAACCAATGATAGAGCTTAAAAAATTGTAAAATACCGCAAATAAAAAAGTGGCTTACTACATATGCAGATTATAATCCAATCATTGAAATTAATTCTACCGCTGAAGATGAAAGTTCCTATGTACACAGAGAAACTCCATTAACAAAAAAAAATCAGAAAAACTAATTGCAGACTCTCAGTTCGAATTCTCCAGTGAAAAACAAAGCCCATAATACAGAGCTTACAGGGCAATCCCAAAAAAAAAACTACAACCAGTATAAACGAAAACAAGAAACTAATGATTGAGAAATAAATTAAAATGATTAGATCTATGATCTATAGAAAGCCATATACAATCATTCTCCATAAATTGGAAAGTAGGACCATATTATGTATACATACAGATGTACTTCTCTGGAATTATAACAACTAGTAATTTACACGTGCGTTGCACGGCTTAATAAATACATATATTTATATTTTTAAAAGTAAAAATTCAGGCACGCGTGTTGCACGGGTTGGTAGAAGGACAAATTACACTAAGGCCTTTTCCCATTATAGTAGTAGAGATTATCGCATATAACTAAAAGTATCGAAGTGCTATAAAAAAAATTAAAAAAATTAAAAAATTGAGTGACTTCTAAAGATAATTACTTGTTTCCTGACACACCCATGACATACATGTCAAAAACATTATCAAGAAATTAGCCAATTTGGTTAAACAAGAAAAACAAAATTATGTAAAGTGCCCAACATATATGAAAGGTTTTAATTGCAAAAAATAAGCCTAAGATCCAAAACTTCGTTAACAACCAAACAAACCCAAACCCCCCAATTCAAAAAATATATGTAACTCCAATCAGCCATAACAACTCTAATCAAACATAATTACACCACTACTAGGAACATTAAGAACATTAAACACTTTCAATAATCAGATACAGAGATGCAGTAAATGAATATAAAACATATAGATGCAAATCTAACAAGAGATACCCATATGATTAACATCTAATCAAGCCTCAAATTTATCTCTAAAACAACTAAATCTCAAAACAAACAAAACAAAAAAAAAAGGACAAAAAGGTGTAACAATACAAGGTTACAACATCAGAAAGTAATGAACAAAATAAATGATACAAATGATGGGTACCATATTTGAGGGGATGGACTTCTTTCCATTGAAATGAGACAGAGAGAGAGAGAGAGTGAGTTCAAGAAAAGGAGAGATTATTATTTATATATAGAGAATATAGAGGAACTTTTTTTTAGAGAGTTTCTTTTGAGGTGTGAGGCGAATTGACGGCGTTAGATGACACCGTTAACGAACAACGGCTGGGAGTTGCGACGCGACTCAGCGACGTGGACGGCATCGGTCAACGGTTAGCCGAGCCTCCACGCCTCTCTTGGAAAACACAATATAAAGTTTGGGTTTTTGGCACAGGTCATTAATAGATTTTCAATTTGCGGATTAATTCGCCATAAATTATTATTTGCAGATACACTACGGAGAATGTGGGGTTGAAAATAAAAAAAGTTATACTTGTTACCTTCCATCCTAACTAGATGTAACTAATAATCTGTACGTCCCTTGCACATTCTAATTAATATATATATATATATATATATATATATATATATATATATATATATAGTAAATAATAAGATATAATCTGGCCTCAAACTTGAGACCTCTATTTACTCATTACATTTTATTTACAAATTATTCCTAGTGGTCCAAATTTTTATTTTATATGAGTGGCACTTTAAAAGAAATAATTATGTCGTAAATAAATTTGAACTTTGAGAGTGCGCTTGGTACGTGGGAATGTGCAAGGGAATCTCATATTCCCTCCTAAATTACCTTATTTGGTATGTGGTAGGCATAGTTTTGGAATGAATGATAGATTCTCAAGGGAATCAAAATCCTTTGTTGGGAAGAATTTACATTCCCCTCAAAAACCATGGGATTTGAGGATTCTCATGAAATTTACATAACAAACAATAAAATAACCTAAAAAACTAGAATAAAAAAAATATTCCTCCATAAAATCATTGGATTTGAGAATTCTCATGTGATTTCCATAATAAACAATAAAAAAAATTCAAAAAACTAGAATAAAAAATTACAATAAAAAAGGATTCCCGAAAATACAATACTATACCAAACGCGATAATGCAACATTCTCGGGAATCTTAATTCCCACCCTCACATTTCCGGGAATCCTTTCATTCATAGGAATTTTCCAATCTGTGTACCAAGCGCCCCCTAAGGATATCATGGTAACTAACAACAGTTGAGTAAATGAATGGTTAATATAACTTTCACTTAAAAATGAATGATTGAGTAGATGGATGAATGTCTACAAATTGCAGGTTCTCTGTAAATGACAACTCCAACTCTTCCATTATAATATTATTAGAGATTAGAGATATTCATTTTTCTTTAATATTCACTTTTAATGGTTTCTTTTCGCCTCCTTCGAACCGCCAAACTAATATATGTTTTGTTTTTTTTTTTTTGAGAAAAAAGGTGATTTCATCACCGCTTCATTAATAGAAAATTAACGATGCAAGTAGTACAGAAATGTTACATCTAACTGTTCCTAAATGGAACATTGGAGAACAATTACAAAGCTAAGCCTACATCCCTAACTAGTCTCTCCCTAGCTAAACTTGTAGATGCTGCTTCTGTACCTTGTTTTCCCACCTATCACTCCCAATAGTAATAAGGATTCCCCACAAGTCTGATGTAGGATTCAAAAAACCTCCTAGAAATCACTCCACCCCCGAAACTCCCTCCACATTCCCCCAAACGTCTACATTGGCAATAACCACGTCCACCATCTCTTACTGGCATACTAACTCCTCTCCCCACGACGTTGGTGTCGTGTATCCGCCAATCCAACCCCACCACGACGCCGTCTTTCGATTGTGTCAAATCCAGCTCTCAACAGTAGTCGTTGTTCTCATCCGAAACTGAACCGCTTGAACTCGCCGAGCACTCCACAAAAAGTAATTTAAATTTCAACCGAACTAGTTTGAACTTCAAATTGCCTGAGAACAATCTCCTCACACTCCTTGCCTGAAATTTGAATTTCAAAAATCTATATTAAAATTCAAAAATTAAGGAATCTCCCCCTCCTCCACTCCTCCAATTCAAATTTGAATTTCGAACCCTAACTCTCAATTCAAATTTAGGCATCACAATCATAATTCAAAATTCGAATTTTGAATTTCAAAATCTGTCTCTCCGCTTCCACCATCGTTGATTTCGTGTTCACCTCCACTCCTCCAAGAATTATCGTCGCACGCATCCCGTCGTCAGCTCCGCCGTATCTCCAATGATGCCACTCTTGACATCACCGAAACGCGCCTCCTGACACAGCGACACACTTTGCGCCCTATGTCCAACCAGGCCCGACTCCATACCTTATTGAGCCCAACTCTATTTGGGAACTCAATAAGCTAAAGCACTACCTCCGGCTAGCTACGCGATTGCGCCACTCCGACGAACCCTAGAACGACCCTCAATGCGCTCTAACCCGACAATATCAGCCCCTAGTAGTAACACCACTGACCCTCCTACCGTTCCTTCCCCTGAAAGTCTTGAGGAATTTCAAAATCTAAGTAGAAATTCCCCAATCAAATCAATTTCCCCTTCCGAATCCCCATATCTCCTAGTAGATCCGGATTGAAGAACGTCTCAAACCCTTGCCTCCTCACCGACCACCCCCGCCCTCCGTCGCCCTCCTCCACTCCTCGACCTTGCCATGAAACCCACCTCCACTCCGGCCAACCCTCTCCGACCCCCAAATCGATTAGAAGTCGAAGACGAGCTCAAGCCCTCTGTAACCCCCCCTAAAAACCCGACTTCCCTGATGTCGAACACTCTAAAAATCACACCAATTGGGAAAGATTAAAATAGAATTAATCAGACTGAGCCAGTACTCTCCACCACCAATTCGTCACATGGGTTGGCATTTCAACAGCCTCGATCCTTTCCAGATAGTACTGATGGATTTTGGCTCCTTCGGGTAGCGAAGTGGGGCGGGGGCTGTTGGGGCCAGGAGCCGCATGGGGGTGGAGCGTCAGGAGCCTGAGCGCGCAGGGGGGGGGGGGGGGGGGCTACACCTTCAATAGTGGGTCCCACTCTCTGATGATGGACCGCTGCCTCCTGGAGAACCGCGTCGCGACCACCGACGAGATCCAAGGCGCGTCACTTTTATATAATGAATATAGCTCACCTGGGTTACCGGAGTTAGTTTTGTCATAATTTCTTGTTTATTTGCTTTTCTAAAATTTGCTTGCCAATTTGATATAACTTTATAAGATTCGCTCGAGGATAATGAGTTTTTTTAGGACAGTATAGGATCAGTTTGGAACCCACAATTTCTTTAGGACCCAAATAACATTGAGATTAGATTACCCACTTTTTACTTTCTTTTTATTTATCGTAATTTTGGATAAAACAAAGATATTTTCATGGTAGTGCACCAATTGTACAGGGTGTTCCTTTTTTTGATGAATCGGATGGAGTCTTGCGACTCCAGCCATACAATCAATAACATTAAACAAAAGAATTACAAGCGGAGTTTTACAAGTCGTAAAACCAAAACATACAGATGAAGAAGAACAAGTAAAACACCCAAAGGCATCGCAAAAACAGGAATACGTAGTAGAATAAACAAAAGTTACAGAATGACGAATCCAATCGAGTCTGCGAGCTGGCCCGAATTAGGGGACTGCACCGCTAGATCAAATGATGCCTCACTACCCCTTGCCAAGGGGAAGTCTTGCTGGGCGCTATGATCGAGCACGGCTGCGTGAGGAGTACGCAGCAAGTTACACCCGGCTAGCACCAACAGCGCGATGACGCAAGTTCCAGAGTAGTCCAGAACCGCCTGAAATGCCGTGGAATACAGCACTCAACACGTGAGGGGAAACTCAAGGCCTAGCTCAGCACAAACCACAAAGGCAATCCCCGCTACAGCTTAAAACTCCCAGCGACGGCTCACGTCCCGTAGCAAGGGAGCCCAATTTTAGATAGAAAGGTCATAAAATAGTTACAGAAAGCTCAAAAACCAAAGCAAACAAAATCAAAAAAGTCATAGGTAGCCAAAGGAGAGACACATATAAACAGGGAGGCAAAATCCTCCAGCGCGTCGCTCAGAAGAGAAGTGCACAGAGCTAAATGAGCACACAAGTCGGCAATTGCCTATAAGCAAACGAGAGGCCAACACCTCAAAGCTAACAACCAAATGGGTGCCGCTCTAACAAACACACAAGTGCATCCAAGCAAACTAAATTAACCAACAACCAATTGAGACATGGGACACAGCAAAGAGGTCCCAAACCTCATGGAATTACAACAACATCCAGAAAAACAACCTCCAGATAAAGCACAGCAGCAAAAGAAAAAGCCGTCACCTTACAACCCGACTGAGAGGAGAGAGGTGCTCAACATAATTAACCAGCATAAGGTTTTATGAACAAAGAAGACAAGACTAAGAGCATCCACTTCACTACTAGAGTGGAAAATACAAAACCAAGCAAAAACGCTCATCATCGCCGGCACCATCAAAATACAACCCAAGGCAACTACAAACCTGTGAGGAAGAAGAAGGGTGAACCGGAATAGCAGTAAAAAAAAAGGAACAAAATCCAAAAAAGCTCAGAATTAGAGAAACTTAAAAGGCGTTCAGGGTACGAAGGCAGAGAATGGCTTCATTTAACCTACGACTGAAAAGAGCATCTCTAGCTTCAATTTTTAACGTAGAAGACTTTGAAATTGAAAAGAAATAAAAACTCTTCAATAATGATATTGATGGAGGAAACGCAATTTCTGAATAACCTCTTATTTCTTTCCATCCAAATGATCCAAATAATAATTTGAACCGAAAGATTCCACGATTTGTGGTATATTTGTTCGGTGGACGGATAGACCAACAAGAGTGTAAATTGGGAGGGATAGAGGGGAATTCTCAAGCAAGAGAACTAGTTTTCCACAGCGGACGCGTGAAGTTGCATCTCACAAACAGGTGATCTGCTTCTTCAAAATAAATGGAGCAGAGAGGACACAACTGCCCCCACGCTAAGTTCCTTTTGTTGAGGATTTCGGCAGTAGCAGTCTATTGTTTAGAGCAAGTCAGGAGACAATTTTAACTTTAAGGGGAGCGCAGGATTGCTAAATGAAATCAGCAAAAGGAGAGAGGGTGCCTCTAAAGTTAAGAAAATGATAAAACAATTTAACCGAGTAACTCCCCGCCAAGTTATAATGCCAAGAGATATCTTCTTTTGGGCGCCACTTGTAATTGTTAAGAGAAGACAGGAGATCGTTAAGATCAGAAGTTAAGTGAGTCAGGAGACTGACTGAGAAAGGGATGAATCAATGCCTTTGCGAGTTAATGAGGGTGAAAAAGTCTGCTACCGTGGCAAGATGATTGGATGCCAGGTGGAAGAGAGCCGGGAAAGAAGTTGCGAGTTTGGAATTACCAATCCACAGATCATACCAGAACAAAGTCATGGATTCGTCAAAGCAATCATGGTAGATGCCACAGCAGATGCTTTCCAAACCCCCTTCCAGAAAGGGGAGGCATTGCGGTGGATACTGTGGAGGAAAGCCCACCACCTACGATTGGAATAGCAGTTGGCCTTGATACTTTGGATCCAGGGTAAATGGTCAATTTTAAAGAACCTCCAAAGCCATTTACCCAACAAGGCTAAGTTATGGTTTCTGAGGTTCAAGACCCCTGAGCCCCCTGCCTCTTTGGAGGAACAGACCAATTTCCAGTTGCTAAGGTGAGAACTTGGCTTGTGATTGGAAGAACCTGACCAGAAAAAATTACTTCTGATTTGGTCTATTCTCTTGATAACCCAAGAAGGAACATAATATAAAGACATCATATAGAGAGGGATAAACGAGAGGACCGAGTTAAGGATGATCAGTCTACCTCCACGGGAAAGGAGCTTTCCAGTCCAAACATTAAGCCTGGATTCTACCTTATCCACCATGGGCAACCAATCTGATTTATGCAGTTTGCCCCATCTCAAGGGAATACCCAAATACGTAATGGGGAAAGAAGAAATAAGGCAGTTAAAGAAGTTGGATATCTCGATCTGGCGATTGGGAGAACCTCCCAGCCAAAGAACCGAAGATTTTTTAAAATTGATCGAAAGTCCCGAGATAAGTTCGAAACAGTAAAGGAGAAGTTTAAGGTTACGGAGAGAGTGAGGGTTTGGTTTAGTAAAAATGATAGTATCATCCGCGTATTGCAGATTAAGAACACCATGAAAAAGATGCGAGTCACCTAGCCCTTCAATGGCCTGGGCTTCCCAAGCGTTGCGAAAAAGTTTACTAAAGACGTCTGCAACTATGAAAAATAAGAGGGACGAGAGCGGATCTCCCTGGCGAAGGCCACATTTAATTTTAAATTTGTGACTTTCGGAGCCATTAATGACAATGGAAGAAGTGCCAGAGAAGAGGCTGGATTTAATCCATGCGATCCATTTGGGACCAAATCCTCTATTGATAAGAATATCAAACAGGAAATCCCAGCTGACGTTGTCGTAAGCTTTTTGGAAATCAAGTTTGAGAATGATTCCTTCAGAGTTGGACTTGTGACAATGCGAAATAATTTCTTAGGCCGAAGCAACACTATCAAGGATAAAGCAATCCTTGATAAATACCGATTGGGCAGGATCAATAAGGGGAGAGAGTACCGCGCTGAGCCTTGTGGAAAGGACTTTCATGGTGATTTTGAAGGTGGTGTTGATAAGGCTAATCGGCCTAAAGTTCGACACAGTATGCGCTCCCAACATTTTAAGGATAAGCACGATGTGCGCATAATTGATGCGATCAAACGAAAAAGTCCCCTGATGAAGTTCCTTGAACATACGAAAGAGATCATCTTTAAGGCAGTGCCAGAACTTTTGGAAGAAGAAAGCAGGGAATCCATCCGGTCCTGGCGCTGGATCGCTTTTTAAAGCGAAAACCGTCGCTCTAATCTCCTCCAAGGAAACTGGGACTTCAAGGGACGATAGATCTTGAGTCTGAGGACCGTATAGATGATGCCAATCTAGACTAATGGATCGTTGTTTGTACGATCCAATAAGATTTTTATAGAAGGAAAGAAAAGTCCGATGGATCTCATCGTCGGAATTAAGGTTGACACCATTGTCTGAGATCGTTGAGATACGATTACAACGTTGCCTGTGGGACGCAAAGTTATGAAAGAAAGCGGAATTGCCGTCAGCTTCCTTTAACCTTGTACAGGGTGTTCCTAAACATAAAGAATAACAATTGATTTTATAGAATATACTATTCTTCTTCCTAATAGTACGGAATATACATATTCATATTAATATTAAGGCTAAATTTAAAAAAAGTACACAAAGATTTAGGCCAGTTTAAAAAAAGTACACAAATTTTTTTTTTTTTAAAGGACACAAAGTTTAAATTAAGTTCACTGGGTTAACTAGGGTTAGGGTTAGGGTTAGGGTAGGGTTTAATAAAACCACTTTCATCTTTCATTTGGTTTAAAAAAATCACATTCATCTTTTATTTTGTTTTAAAAAATCACTTAACTAATTAAGTGTTTAAATAAACCCTCCGAACTAACCCTAACTCTAATCCTAACTAACCCAGTAGACTTAATTTAAATTTTGTGTCCTTTTTAAAATAAAAAAAATCTTTGTGCAATTTTTTTAAACTGGCCAAACCTTTATGTAATTTTTTTAAATTTAGCCTAATATTAAGATAAGCAAGTTTAGACATAAAACTTTCTATTTTTAAAATATTACAAGTACATCATAATTGGAGGCTAGCAACTTAAATAATACTCTCTTTGCATTCATAATTGAGACAATTTACAGTGAATCGATACATAATGAAGGGAATCAAAGCATTGTTAGTATCTTACAGGTTGGTACCACTTGTAATTGAAAATGCACTTAATTTTTTGCTCATTTAATTAACAACCAAAACGAGTAATTCTTTTGAAACGACACGCTCTGAGAATCATCAAGTTTTCAAATTTTAGGTTTGCGTGTTCAAATTCTGCACGGTCAAGTCATTAATGACTGGACGGTTGCAACAAGCTATCGCCAAAGCTAGGGAATTTTGTGTTTGGCTTTAGGCGCATGCAAATAGTAAATAGAGCCAACACTTGAAAACACCATTTTTTTACCAAATTATCCCACTTTTTGTATGTAGGTACCAAATTGTCCCTGTTTGAAACGTTAATACCAAAAAGTTCCTGTCGCTAACTGAGTTAGCACTCCTAGTAAAATTCTTCGCGTTATCTCAGTTAGCGTGTGCTAGGGGACACTCCTTTTTCCATCAAGTAGGAGTGTGTGAAAAAACTGACCAACTATTGACACGCTAACTCCATTAGCGCGCCTATTTAAGCCAGACGCACTAACGGAGTTAGCGTGCTAGGGGGGACACTACTCCTCAAGTAAGGGTGTGGGAAAAAAATCATCAAGTATAGACACGCTAACCCCATTAGCGCGCCCATTTAAACTAGGTGCGCTAACAGGGTTAACCTGTACCGATTGGGACCCTCTTAAATCACGCTTGCTATCTCACTCTCATCTCACTTCTTCTCTCTCCCAAAACGACACTTGCTAAGCCCGTTAGCGCACCTGGTTTAAATGGGCGCATTAAGTGTCTATACTTGGTTTTTTTTTTCCACACCCCTACTTGAGTAATGTCCCCTAGTGTCCTTCCTAGCACGTTAAACCCGTTAGCGCGTCTGGTTTAAATAGGCACGCTAACAGAGTTAGCGTGTCTATAGTTGGTCAGTTTTTTTGCACATCCCTATCTGATGGAAAAAGTGATATCCCCTAGCACACGATAATTGAGATAGCTGCGACAAGGACTTTTTGATATTAAATTTCAAACAGGAACAATTTGGTGTGTACCTACAGAAAGTGGGATAGGTAAAAAAATCTGAAAACACCGAATACTTTATCTTGTTGTCCTAGTAGAGTTCTATATCGTAATCTGTGTGGTTGAGAGAAATTCAATTGGTATCATCAAGAAATTTGTGCCAGGTTTCAACATGGTTGCTTTTAGATTTGGATGTTTCTCCTTTTTCCTGTCTAATTGAAAGAGTTTAGTATACAATTCAGTAATTCACCATTTACCCATTTATTAGTGATTGACCATTGGATGTCTGCTGCTGGGATTTTTTTTTAGATGCTAATTTTTAAAACTATTTGCACTTGGAGGACAGTTATCAAAGTATTTGTACTTATAGATTCAGTAATTAAATTCGTCGTTCTCAACGACAAATTTAGTTATCACATCTTCGCTATTGGAACATGGCGTGTTTAGTGCTAATTTTTAGTTTAAAATTTTCAAAGAAGGCTCGCCCTTCCCAACGACGAGGACATTTATACTAGACTCGCTGTTAGGAACCGCGAGTTTAATTCAAAATTTTCAATGAAGATGTCCCCAACGGCGAGGACATTTACACTAAACGAATTTAGTTCCAAAAAAAAATTGTGGAGTTTTTTTTTTTTTGAAAATTCACTAAGTCCAACAGAATGTTTCACTCTCCGTAAAAATTCCTTCATCCTCGTTGTTCCCAACAACGAGTCTAGTATAAATGTCCTCGTCGTTGGGAACAACGAGTTTTCTTTGAAAATTTTGAACTAAGTTCGTTGTTCTCAACAGCGAGTCTAGTATAAATGTCCTCCCCATTGGAGTCTTCATTGAGAATTTAGAAATGAACTTGCCGTTGGGAACATCGAGTTTTTCAACACAAAATAACTAAGCTCGCCGTTAGGAATGGCGAATGTAGTTGTTGAGTCCATCAGTGCAAATATTTCAGTAACTGTCATCTTTCTATAAATATTTTCGTAAAGCGTCTTATCAAAAAAATTTCCTTATGCTGACTTTCCACTAAAAAAAACTAGTAGAGCTGGATTTTTTTTTTTTTGAATATATGTTGTTTTATCAAAACTATTTGCAAAATATGATAGTTGTCAAATTATTCGCCATTCCTAATGGCGATCTTAGTTATTTTGTGCACACTGTTAAGAACGGTGAACCTCGTTTTAATTTTTTGGAGAAACTCGTTGTTCCCAACGGCGAGCTTAGTTCAAAATTATCAAAGTCGTTCCCAATGGCGAGGTTCTTTATACTAGACTCGTTGTTGACAACGGCGAGATTATATGAAAATTTACAGAGAGTGAAACTGTGTTTTTTCAAAAATTCATTAAGTCCAACAGAGTTTCGTTTTCTGTAAAAATTCATATAACCTCTTCGTTCCCAACAACGAGTGTAGAATAAAGAACCTCGCCATCGGGAACGGTGAGTCTTATTTGATAATTTTGAACTACACTCGCCGTTAGGAACGTCGAGTTTCTAAAAATAAAGAAAAAAAAAATAGATCCGCCGTTCCCAATAGCGAGCACAAAATAACTAAGCCCGCTATTGGGAACGACAAGTATAATTGTTGAGCCTGTACAAGCACATTTAGTTCGGCAAGCATTCTATTTTTGCAAA
This sequence comes from Hemerocallis citrina, assembly GCA_017893485.1. NCBI lineage: Eukaryota > Viridiplantae > Streptophyta > Magnoliopsida > Asparagales > Asphodelaceae > Hemerocallis > Hemerocallis citrina. The sequence goes on from CM030366.1 coordinate 209,754,485, forward strand.
TAATTTCGAAAAAAGGCATATATTAAAAAAAAAAACACAGCAATTGGCAAGGTGAAAAATAATAGGTGATTTCAATGTCATCAGATTTAGCCATGAGAAAATGTTTAGTGATTGTGTCGCTATTTATACAATATATTATGCTAAACCACTTTTGGTCCAAGGATTTTTCTAATTTTTTCTTGTTAAAACAAAAAAATGAGAGCAAATGTAGAAGATAACTTCCCGCTCTTTCTCCATTCAAAATTTTAAGTGCGGAACCATATCTATTAATCACTTAAATAGCATGCAATATTGTATAGATTATTATTATTATTATTATTTGTGATAAATAGATGACCTCTGTCATCGTTTCACTAATGAAGATTAACGAAACAAAGTAGTACAAATTACATATTGTACTACTTTTGATATTTTCTCCTTGCTATTAGAGAATTACGAAGTAGAACAAAGTTATATTGTATAGATGTTATTAGAGAATTTTTTCAAATATAATTTTGATATTTTCTCACTTTTAGAAATATATGTGCAATATATTGCACATGTTTATATTTAAAAATTATGTGATATATTGCATAGGGTTATACTAGTTTCTGTTATGAACGAGGGGATTCTAAATCCGCGTTCTTCATTCTTGTTAAAGGACTAATCTAATTATTTTATTTGTTATTAATTTATTTTTGGATAACGAAACTAAGACAAACTTATTATTTTTCATAGCCACAAGAAATACCAATAATTATATAACTTTTTCGAATTATTGTAGTCTACCATTACAACATCACGAATCCACTGGCCGACTCATGGATGATAATCTCATGTACACCACCATATAGAACTCCAATCATTACACAAAATGTGTGCTAATATATATAGTATAAATTACACAAAACTATCTAATATTTTTAATGTTACCGTAAACTACTTCAATATGCATAATTCCCTCAAACTTTCATGTTTTTCCAAAAATCTCGGATAGTCATGTTTTATTCAATTTTTGCAAATTATTGTAATAATTTTTTCAAGAAAAAATACCCAAAACTGCAGCAGTTTGTTCAAAGAATCACCCTAGGATAGTTATCTGTAAAAATGAATATTTTCTGTGGTTCCGCATATAATTAAGTTTATGATAGTCATTGGAAATATATAGTGTAAATTTTTGCAATTTAGCCATTGAATATCTACTATTTATTCAGTTCACCTTCTTCACCAACCACAATGCAAAACAAAAAATAAAAAAAAATAAAAAAAAATCTAAGGCTCAAAGAAAAAGAAAAAATATAAATCAAAATTACTTAAATAATTGTGTTGTGTCGTTGTGTCCGACTTTTTGATGATAGTGATTGATGATGGCATTGAAATGGACAAATTTTTTTTTTTCTGAGGTAAATTGAAATGGACAATTTTGAGGGACCACATTTGATGTTTTTTTTGAAAATAGAGTGACCAAATGGTCACTAGTTTCATTAATGATTTGTTAACGAAACAAGAAGATCCACTACTACAAAATATCCATAGTCTAGTCTATTACATCAACGAGTCCCCCCTAACTGAAAGAAACAAAACAACATAAAGACAATACAACGTCAAGACCCACTACGATGCCCAAACCACCCACTCGTACAGATGTACCTTCCCCTGTGACCCTGATGGAAGCGATCCCAACCTCTCGGACCTCTACTAAGTGCCCTCCAACCTTGGCCTCTTCCAGCTTCCTGTTTGACCTGTCCAAACTTCTATTAGACATTGTATTTTATGGAATAACATATTAAATGAACATCTATGATTACGGAAGTAAAAATCATTTCTATCTATCCATAGTCCCCACAAAATTGCCCCAACCGTGCTATCCCATTTCCCCCTATATTCTGTTTTGATGTGCAATGATCTCCACCCCCCCCAAAGGTGCTCTGTGTGACTCGGGAGTTCGGAAGTGTGAAAATTCAGACCCATAACTTCCCATACTAGTCTAGCTCTCGGGCATTCGAAGAAGATGTGACTGACATCCTCATCCCCTAGATTGCAACGTTGGCACGTGGCGTCAAGCAGAATGTTACGTTTCTTAAGATTCGTCTTGGATAGAATTGCATCGTTCAGTACCAACCACAGAAAGGTTTTGACTTTAGGTGGTGCTTTAGTCTTCCAAATGATTTTTGCGTTTGCGTTCCTGATGCCTCCATCATTAAGAAATCCGTACACGGAAGAAACCGAATACGTTTTGTTCTGTCCTAAGGTCCACTCTCTCTCATCCTCCACGTCCCGCTCCTGGATACCTTCTTGTAGCAGCAATTCGTTTAGCCTCACTAGTTGACCCTGAGCCTCAATCGATAAGGTATCCGTCCACTCCAGACTCAACTGCCTATTCTTCCACACGTCTGCCACTAAAGCGTCCACCCTCTTAACTGACGAGGCGAGATTAGGGAAAAGCGATAAAAAAGTATTGACCCCGCACCATTTGTCTTTCCAAAACCTGATGTTGCTTCCATTCCCCAGAGAACACTTAGTGTTTGTGTGGTAGATATCGCCAGTCTTCGCAATTCCCTTCCAAATGTGAGACACCTTTCCATACTTACATTTCCCTCCAAATCTGACGATTTTCCTCCGTCTGTATCTCAGAAACGAATTACTCCACCAAGCCTTACGCTTTTTATGCATTTTCCACCACCATTTGGACAGAAGTGCTTTGTTCATATCTCTGAGATTGAGGATCCCTAGTCCGCCAAACTCTTTCTTCTTGCATACCCTATCCCATCTAATAAGGTTAATGCCCTTGCTGTCCTCCCGCATACCTTTCCACAGGAACCTTCGTCTACATTTGTCAATTCTTTCGATAGCCCAACCCGAAATCTCATAGATTGACATCAGATAGGTCGGAATGCTACTAAGCACAGCATTGATAAGGGTCACCCTTCCCCCCAGGGACAGCGATCTGCCTTTCCATCCTGCCAGTTTCCTCTCAATCTTCTCCACCAATGGGATCCAGTCATCCTTAAGCAGCTTCCCGGGTCTGATTGGCGTACCCAAGTAATTGAGCGGGAATTCCTTCGTTTCACATTGAAGCAATGTGGAGGTAAGTACTGAGGCAGTCCCGTTGTTGTGTAGCGGGGTAGCGTAGCTCTTTTGAAGATTGACTGCCAGACCGGACCAACATTCGAAGCATCTCAGTAGCACTCGCACAGCCAACATTTCCTCAACCTTAGACCGCCCGAACAGTAAGGTATCGTCCGCATATTGAAGGATGGACAGTGGTTCGGATATCCCTTTAACTTTGATGCCTTGCATCAATCCCGCCTCCCTTCCTCTCCTACACATTTCTGCCAATCCATCAGCAATAATTGCAAAGATCAATGGTGATAACGGGTCTCCCTGTCTGAGGCCTCTCTTGCATCTAATTTCCCTTCCTGCCGATCCATTGAACAGGACGAAGGATTTACCATTCCTAATACACTTCTTGATCCACCCCCTCCATCTCCCCCCGAACCCTTTGAGGTTCAGCGCTTCCTCCACACAATCCCATTCTACCGTATCATAAGCCTTTTGGAAGTCTAACTTTAACAAGAAACCGTCGACTTTGTCTTTGTGGCCTCTAAACACCATTTCGTGTGCTGACGCGATACTATCCAGGATGTCCCTGCCTTTAACAAACCCACTTTGAGGTTCCCCTACGATATCATTTAATACTGGGGTAAGTCTATTGGCCAGGACCTTGGTAATGATCTTGAAAGACCCGTTCAGCAAGCTAATGGGCCTAAGATCCTTAAAACTAAGAATCTCTGCCTTCTTCGGGATAAGGACTACATTCGCGTAGTTTAAATTTTCAATCTGTGCTTCCCCCGTGTAAAACTCGTAGAAAATGTCTAGGAAATCACTCTTGATGATGTCCCAAAATCTGGTGTAGAAGCAAATTGGGAATCCATCTGGACCTGGAGCCTTGTCTTGCCCCAGCATCTTAATGGCCTTAAGCACCTCATCCTCCGTGAATGGTTCTTCTAAACCCTCGCTGCCCTCCAATGCTTCCCCTCTCCACATGTCCGTGTCCAATTCTCCTCTCAGCACTCTCTTTTTACCAAAAAGATCTCTGAAGGACTCGTCTATATGGTTCCTTATCACGGACTCGTCTTCAGTCCAGACGTCCTCCACCAGAAGACCCCTAATTTGGTTGTGTCGTCTTCGCCCATTAGTCACCCTATGGAAAAATGCAGTGTTTGAATCTCCTTCCTTAAGCCATTGGACCCTCGATCTCTGTCTCCAGTAGCATTCTTCCATTTCACCGATCCTATGAATTTCTGCCCTACTGGTTGCCAGTTCCTCAAATTCTCCCTCTAGAAGGTCTCTATCCTCTTCACTTTTTTCTAGCTCCTGAACCCTTCTTCCTAGCCTCTCTTTCTTTTCTTTGATCTCTCCAAATTCCTCTTTAGCCCATCTCTTCAACCGTTTTCTCAGACGTCGCAGTTTATTGGTCCATCTAGATATAGCGTCTGACGCCGATGTCGTGGCTTCCCAGGACTCTTTAATGACGTTAGTGATGTTAGGACTCATCATCCACGCCTTCTCAAATCTAAATTGACGAGGCCTAGGATTCCTGTTGTTCCCCCCTTCCAATACTAATGGGACGTGGTCGGACGTGAACCTAGCGATTGATCTAACCGAAGCGAGAGGGAATAAGTCCTCCCAATCCGAGGACACTAAGATTCTATCTAATTTCGCTAGTGTCGGGTTAGCCTGCATGTTAGACCAAGAGAACTTCCGGTCCATCGCGTGAATTTCAATAAGCCCCAGGCTGTTGATAAGCCGATTGAAATTTTGCCTATCCCTCTCGTTGGGGCCCCTGCCTTTGTGTTCAAAATCGAATCTAGTGATATTGAAATCTCCCCCAATGACCCAAGGTCCCCCCCATCTATCCCTAATACTAAGAAGCTCGTCCCAAAATCTATGTCTCAGCGAGGGGTTGTATGGGCCGTAGACCGAGGTAACCATGTGTTCCCATCCGTCCTCCTTGCGTTTGATGACAATGGTCACCGAAAATTCGTGGATGACGAAATCAATAATGTCAAACACGTTAGAGTTAACTCCTATCGCGATACCCCCCGAGAAACCCCTAGCCGTCTTAGCACGCCAATCGAAGTCTCTTAAAGACCTGAGGCCTACAAATTCAGTACTCTGCTGATCCTCGATCCTAGTTTCTTGGATCGCACACAAAATCGGTTTAACCCTAGCGACCGTGTCGTTGACCAATCTACTCTTAACCTTCGACCGCATCCCTCTAACATTCCAGAAGATGTAACTCATTGGGAAACGATAATAAATAGCATCTATCCTATCTAAGGGAACAGCTAAAAAGGCCCTTATAGGCATAACCTATAGGCCTCCTCCCTAAGAATTCTAAGCCTACTGTGTTGAACAGTACCCGACGTCCCCATATCAAGACCAAACATAGTAGAATAATAAAGCAGTAAATCATCAGAAATAAAGTTTAGGATTGAGAGCGAACCTCCACAAGCTGACATTGGTTCCTTGGCTTTAGCTGCCGACCTAATCAGGTCCCCCTCACTCGGACCCTTAGCTCCCCACCTATCTATCTGCCTCTTGCTCTTTCGCTTAGAATCCTCAAGTACTTTGACTGATTCCCCTCCTTCTGTCTCTGCACTGTTCTGAATCACTGGTGTGAGAGCCTGAACCTCCTTCTCCCACTTCTCAAATTCCTCGTCGGAATCTGTACTCTCCTTTCCCACATCATCTAATGCGCCGATGCGGCCGTCCCCGTTTAATGACTCCTCCGATATCCCCCGAGAAGGATCCCCGATGGCGTCCTTTCCTCTGTCCCCTAATCCGCGCACCGTAGCTTCCCCATCCAATTCGACGCCGACAATCCCATGTTCGCTTGAAACATGCGGTGCCGCAGAATTCTCAATCATCTCCAACGGGCTGACAGAAGCAGGGGCTTCCTTAGCTGCCTTACCCACGTCCATAGGGGGGGCCCATGGGCCGGGCCCATTGAGCAAAAGGACCACATTTGATGTTGTCCATTGCTATTGAGGATTAAGGGCAGAGCAAATCAACAATTCTCTAATATTATAATTGGAGAAAACCTTAGTGTCATTTGTAAATCTACCAATACGTATGAAGCACGTACATAATTAATATGAATGAGATTTCAGATTCGAGTCCTTACTATGTCAAAAAAAATTTATTAAGACGTACATTGCACGTGTAAATTACTAGTTAGTAAGTAATCCCTCCATTTGTTTAAACTTTTTTTAATTTTGTTCTAAAATATAAATTGTTTATGCTTTCTAGCACAATATCTTTACACTCTTATTTTCTCACTAATTAATGTTACTAGTAATTTACACGTGTGATGCACGTTATTAAATATATATATATATTTTAAAAATCCAACGTTGTCTGACATCGAACCTAAGACCTCATTTATATTAGTTATGCATGTATATTGCACATGTTTATTGGGTTACAATGCTCGTATGTATTTGGTTACAATGGTAGTTTGTTTTTTGTGACAAACTCTCTCAATAAAATAGTAGAGATTATTTCCTTTAAAAAAAAATAGTAGAGATAACCAAACAATCAATTCTAGCTAAATTTTAGAAAACACAATAATCCAACAAGAGGGCATTTTCATAAGTGCACTCAATAAATAATTAACAGGTTCAATTAAAAGAAATACTTGCTTCGTATCTGTAATACACTAATCTGTGTGATCCTTAATAAGAGTGTAAAAACCTTTAAGGATTTATATTTTCAAAGTTAGGTGAGTTTAGGTTATGACATCATGTATGTTGAATGTTGATGGAGGGTTTGGACAAAATAGGTTGCATTCTAAATGTAAGAGATGAAGACAAGACATAGAATATAATGTGATTATTACATTTTATTTGGACAACAACCTATTGAGACTAACAACTCTTGTTTGCCTGTTATTATAAAAAAACATTTCAATCTTACCAATCATACCCTACTTAATTGCCTCAACTCAAAAACAACAGAAACAATTTCATCTTATCTACTTAATTTTATTCTTAGTTTTTGATAATGGGCTAGTTTGGTCTTGAATTTGAGATATCTCTTTATCCATCTCAAACCCTTTTACCGAGCTACAACTCAGTGGTTCCTAGCTACTTAATCGCTTCATCTCAAAGTCTAAGTTTTACCTCTACCCTTTGCTTTATTGACTGTGGAAACTACAACAATTTAGCGCCAAAATAAATAAATAAATAAATACAAGAAACTACAACCGTATATGTTTAGAGCATCCACGGTCGTGATTGTTTAGAAAATGCATAAATGCTAATAGTATTTTAGCTATTTGTTGCAGTCGTCGAATAGTATTTTATACCAATTTAATATAAAAAAATTCAGACGGAACTTCACATTGCGTCCAACAATTTTTAAAGATTTTTTTATAATTTTTTTATTAATTAAAAACAGTATTAAAAAAAATTAAAAATTAAATTAAAAAATGGGCCCCCTCCTTGAACGCAACTTCAAGTTTTTTTTTTTTTTTGATAAAGAGATGGTCACAGCCATCGTTTCATTAATGAACTATTAAGGAAACACAGTAGGACATACATATACGGTTACAAAATAAAGTAACAAGATCTAAAGACAACATAGCAACGAAATAGACAATACAATTAACCCCAGAAACTAGACCAAAGGAAGCCGGTCTAAATCAAAAGCACCCCCAAAATGCACTCCGGTATCTCCATCAAGCAAGAACCAGCTTGCCAATATGCTCCAATCCCAGGACGACTACTCTCCCTCTGCGATCCTGAGTCTCTTGTTTGCCTCCATGGCACCTGCCCAATCATGGATCAGCATAAATAATTTATTCATAAAGTGAGGAAATCTGTATGTAATATTGCGGAAAAGAAGATCGTTCCTTTGAATCCATAATGACCAAAGTAAAGCAGCAATCGCAATATCTCATGCCCTTCTATCATCTAATTTAATGTGACTATCTCTAAATGTACCCCAAATTTCCGAAGGTGAATTAGGACACTGATTACACCCAAACCCTCTACTGACAACCTCCCACGCTAGTCTAGCTCTAAGACAATGGAACAGAATGTGGTTGACGTCTTCTTCAGCCGACAAACAGCTTCCACAGCTCGTATCAATATGCAAGCCTCTCTTTTTAAGGTTAGTTTTTGGACGCAACTTCAAGTTGCGTCCAGGAGCTCCCAGTTTTGATTTCTTTTGTTTAATTCTGTTCTTAAAAAATTAAAACGAACGCAAACGATTCTAAAAAATATTTTTTTTCGTAGAATGCAAAGTGAAGTTGCGTCCGACGAAAATATTTTTTTTCGTGGAACGCAATGTAAAGTTGCGTCCTGTATAATATGCATTTCTCTCAAATCTCCTCTCATATATAGCAATCTACTGTAGCTATTTATGCATAAATAGCAAACGACAGTCGTTTGCTATAAAATGCATAAATAGCGCACAACTGAATTATCTTCGATTTTTTCTACTGGTCAACTCGTTTTTAATAATCACTCATTCATCTCAATATCCTTATCTTAGATACAATCATTATCGGGTTTTATGTCGCACTGCTGCACACAAGTACATAACCCCAAAAGCAAAATAAGAAGACGAGGCAGAGATTGAAAAGATTAAACACGGGAATAAGCTCGCCAAATAGATTCTCAATAAATGACGAAAATTATAGAAAAGGAGTTTTTCGGTGTAACATATAAAATTTGAAGTTGGCCTGCATAGACTGCACAGAACAGAACATGGAAAATTCTTCCAACTGCATTTGCTCTACCTTTGCTATTTTAGCTTCAGCCAATATTTCAGGAGAGAACAATATGATATCAGTTCCAATTGCAATATTAAACTGACAAACATTTGTAAACCTGAATCCTAATAATGCCTACCACCATAACTCCTATGCAAATGATTTAAGTATTCATCTCTGTAATGTTATAAAGAAAAATAACACTTGCTACTGAAAATCACAAACAGAAAAATTAACCTTTGGCTGCATCCAACAGTTCAGTTTCTCTCTTATGCACCTTCAAAGGTGCAAATGAATACAATTGATTAGATTCAAATTAAACTTCGTCTCTGTTTATTAGATATTTACATATTCCCTATCTATCTATTTATAAACAGATACAAATACATGTGTTCAATCATCTAAAATAAATTCGAATAAAGAGATACAAATACAAGTCTCTTTAAGCAACTTCTAAGTGTGTAAATGAATTCAAATAAATTCGACTCAAATTGTAGTTCGTGTCTGTTTATTAAATATATCTGCTATTGTAAATGGATGAAATACAAATAGTGTTCAGTTCATCTAAAATATCCGCATAGATCCAAACAACAATAACATACAAGGCAAAAACTGTAAGTCGATTTTGATGATTAATATCCATATTCACTTTTATCTCAAACTCATGTAGAACAAATAGAGTACAATTTGTAACTACATCTGCTGCAAGTAATCAAATACGAATTGCCAAGTCCGCTCACGCCCTGTATATTACTATTAATTGGAGGTAACTATTTAAATTAATATCTTTATATACCTTGTATTAAGATACTTAATCTTATTAACTAGTTAACTACTTTGTTCTTTTTTCCCCCTGAATGAAGGCTAATCTGGAGTAACTAGTTAAAGGCTTGTGCACATGTAAGAAACAATATTTTTCTCTCAAATGCATAACGTAAAAGTTAAAACATGGGTAATAAAAGTTCATGAGGTATCAAATCTCAGCCTATACCCAGATGCATTGGCCAAGTCGGGTTGGAAATTTGCCTCCCAATACTCCCGATAGGTCTGCTATTACAAAGAAGTGGCAGCTGATGCGCAATTCCAAGGCCGAGATTTGATACCTTCTATGATGGTCTCATATACCTGGTGTTTGCTTGACAGTAAACTCGGTTGGTGCATGAGAATTGTAGGACCAAAATTAGGAAGGAGAAGACCTAGACTACATATAATAATAAAGACAGGGAACTAAGCATGTAACAAATATAAGCTTCCTGAATTACTAATTATAGCAAATGAAAATTATAGTTTCGAAGCTTGCAATAACTGTAATATTATACTCTATATCGATATGACCTGGTTCAATTAAGTGGGGGGAAACAACAAGATATCTTATACTGCATATATTACTATATTAAAAAGATTAATATCTATTTGATTGACTACTACCAAATAATACTCTCATGTTGAATAGAAAATTAACTGTTTCCCGATATCAGTTGTTTGCAAGAATTTAAAGATGGATGGGACAAAAGAAACCTAGGAACAAAGTTAGGAAAGAAATAAAATTGGATTAAAGAATATAAAATCAGGGAAGTAAAATAAACACAAGCATGCTTAATTGACAAACTATGTAAAGTTCAGGAGCTCACAATAGTTGCACTTTTTATACCTCAACAAATATATCTAAAAAAATTGTATTCTATATGTTCTAATTTGCAATATTTGAGCAAAGGTGAAAATCATAGGAAATGTTAAAATGCAATTATCATTACATTAATGGAGGACAATATAATCTGTTTACAGATCTTCTCAGCCTCTTGGCTTGAATACTAAATAATATTGTCTTTTAGTCTGTATAACCAGTTGTATATAATATCAATTGTTTCTGTGAGAAGAGAGAGCAATATATATAGTAGTTGTTAGTATGATTGAGAAGTTGGCTCTTGACAGAACTGAATGAAGAAAGATGCTGATGAAAACGTGAGGGGCAAAAAGTAAAAAAAAAACCTATAAATCCAATACATGGCCCTTGAATGCAATTATGCAAATGGTAGTGTATCTGAAAGCGCCCATATGATATCACCTAAAATCAAGGAGGATCGTGTATGTCGCAGGATGTTCATCTTAAAGCACCCCTTGCTTTATCCAAGGGCTATAACGGCAGGTTTACCGAAAACTCTATAAACAAGTAGCCTGAATGTCCACCCCTATTTTTAAGTCTATAATATTCTATAGGCTTCTCATTGAGAAACCACCTGTTATGTTCCAATTGTTATTAAAGATTAACAGATTGAATGCAACTTGTAATACTATATTCGAATGCAGACACAAAAACAAGGAACATATCACCATCACCAACCAACAAGCAAAAATAAACTCTCTTTTATATCACCAACTGAACTCCCAGAAGCCACACTATTTTTATGTCTTTTTATATGGAAAGACCCTAAGAAAGAACACATGCCAAGGAAAAGGTGTTCTGTTTACATCAGATCTTGAAGTTATATATTTATTTAACTATCTGTCACAACTCAAATGAGGTCCTAACAGGATGGTTAAGCTAACTAGCCGAATAACAATACAAGACTAAGCCGGATCTATACATAAAATAAATCCTCGATAAATTTTTTTCGTTGCTGTTTAAATGTGCTGTTTACTTGTTCATTGGTCTAGGACAATCCACAAAGAAAGGGCTTTCTTTCTTACTATTTGAGGAATCTTATATGCAAAGGTCAACTTAAAGAATATAACTCTGTTTAGAGGTAAACTAATCACATTATCATTATCATCGTTAAAGCCTTTTCTTATCATAAAGAAATCTGCTAAGAGGGCAAAATTTTGATGGAATTATATGACCAGCTATCGACCCAGTATTACATATTGCATCATTAAGATCCACCAACACCATTCATCATGATCTTGATATCTTACATTGGTTGTGTATAAGAAAACATGTGAAACAGAGATATCTTTCCATCTCATCAAATAAATCAAAAATGAATGGTTTTTCAACAACCAAACAAATTAGATCTCTTAAAAAATCAACACCACCTTCCACAAGGTCTGATTTTCATACATGTGATTTAGGGTATGGGAATCGATAGAATGGCTCCAATTGTGTATATGATGACACAAGATGTGATTTTAAGCGGACCCCCCCATATGTGTGTATGACATATGTGTCAATTGGCATAAACAAATAGAAGGAGCAAGGAGATAGATTTAGATAAATATAATTAACTTCCACAAAGATAAAGACGAGCCAAATAGAATGCATGTTCTGATATGAACTTATAGCCATAAAGATCTGCAAAGAGAGTGATACATATAAGGTTGATGAATCATACATAATGGACAGACAAATCAAAGCAGAAAAAGAACAACATTTCAAACTAAAAGATGTGAAAAAGCCACAAAAAAGAAAAAGGAGAAAGCATTTCAAGTCCAAGAATTATGACTTGGCTGACCCTTTTGCCTGGCTACACTTTACTCCCACTCATGTCCCATTTTTGATGGATAGGAGCTACTACCCATGCAAAGTGAAGAGAATTACAGCCATTCTTTTTCCCTTATAAATTTCATATGATGAAATGTGCAAACATTGGTCATATAGTGGGTGAAAAAAAGGTGAAATTAAGACATATGTAGGTCCACACATCATTATAATGTCTATGTTTCAAATCCCTTTTGATTTGTTTTAGTTGGGACCCAACAAAGGCAATAGCTTTTGTCTTGCACTTTGCCAGTATGCCTCCTATCCTTACTTTTTGAGAAGAGAACACATGCACCTCCACTATCAGTTACCATTTTCAAAAGATATTTATACATTCTTCATACTGAAGTAACATCATTCAAGAAGAATAAGTGAGGAACATGTTAGATTTTAGTATAATACGATACTTGATATATCAGAATGGTCATTGCAGCTCTTCTAGTGTTATGCATGTTGTAGTTGCTGGATTAAGATGAATGAACCTTACTACGAGTAAGAAATTTATTATAATGGGAGGGGCATAAAGAATAAGGTTTTTCCTAGTTGGGAAATGACACTTTTGGCTCCCAACAAGGTTCGCAGATGAACAATTATCCAGTAACGAGCAAGGAATGTTCATCTTTCTTCACTATATCTATTAAACTCATAATACAGTAGAGATATTTTTTTGAATGTCAGATAAAGTACAGTTAAGTATGTAAGATCTTCAACTGATTTTTGTAGCAATTATTGTGCTAAATGTTTGTTGATAATAACTATGAAACTTCTTTCAGCTTTAATCATCCTCATTAGAATACACTTTTTCCCCCTAAAACCCGTTAAGATAGATATAAAGCCCTCAACCCTCACCACTACTTCATGGTTTTGGTGAAGTGACAGGATCATTTGCACATTATCAAAGCAACACAGGTTACTAAACGTGTTTTTTTTATATAGATAATATATATATATATATATATAAATATATATATATATATATATATATATATATATATATATATATATATATATATATATATATATATATATATATATATATATATATATATATATATATATGTGTGTGTGTGTGTGTGTATGTATGTATAGTGTTGTGTGTATCCACTAAAAAGGGAACTCAATCTACAAGGTCGTGTCATACCATGAATATTCCATCAGTACAACTTCGGAATTTTGGTGCAATGGCAGGGTCATTTCACTATTCCTCATCCTTGTATTATTTGACGAAATGGTCGAAATTTTGCATTACTTAAACAAAATTTTCCATGAAGAAACCTAAGAGTTCTTTATTTCAATAAAAGGGTAAGTTTAATTTGTTTTATGATATCTAACGAGGATAGTCAAGACCTAGATCAAGATCAATTTTAACTTGGTGGAAAAAAAACATAAAATCCGCATCCAAAAATAAATTGACCCCACAAGAAGGGAATCGAACAGATGCCAATTCTCCGCATCCAAAAATAAATTGACCCCACAAGAAGGGAATCGAACAGATGACAATTCTCATATGAAGGTTGATTCGAAATTTCCATTTACTAAAAGATTACTAATACTCCGCCAATAAATAACAACATAGAGAAGCAAAGGCCATAAATTTTACAGAAACAAAAGAGCAATATTCACTGAATTTCAATTTCTCTTACAAAATAATAGTGCAAAAAATAGTTTCCTCCAGTAAAATACAAGCTTAGTAGTAGATAATTTTCAATTTAGATGAATAAGAACTTACACTAATACTCCGCCAATAAATAACAACATAGAGATGCAAAGGCCATAAATTTTACAGAAACAAAAGAGCAATATTCACTGAATTTCAATTTCTCTTACAAAATAATAGTGCAAAAATAGTTTCCTCCAGTAAAATACAAGCTTAGTAGTAGATAATTTTCAATTTAGATGAATAAGAACTTACTCATCTTGGACAACAATTGCCTCCTCTATCACAGCCCAAGAGCAGCTTCCCAATTTTTCTTTACACGATGAGGGGCAGCAGCTCTGCGAAGAATATATATACATTAAGTAATAATAATAACAACTCAACATATATAATGCAACACTACTATAAGGGGCAAATATTGCAATTATAGGTTGCAGCTAAAAGTAATAAATAGACTTTATTTATCCTTGGAGTTGAAATGTGCGAATTCATCCTCTTCCGTCTTCTTCGTGATGATTTACTGCATGTCCAACCAATCATTTTTGAATGAGTCATTAAACAAAGAAGGTTCATGTCAGGTAAATAGGACATCATGTCTTTCGCGGAACATTCAGCCTTGTGCTCCATAGTTGACCTCATTTTGAAGGAAAAAAGGCATAAATGATTAAATTTTCACACAATGGTGAAAAAATTTATGTTCATTATTATCCAATCATATTCTAACTATGCTTGCTGGGTGACATACAGTTGTTTCCTAGAGTGCATTGTTTAAGAAGAACAGAGAAATTAATAATCAAAGGTCAGATCATCCTTTACAATAAAAAGGATCCGATGAATGTTAGGATTAGAACCTTTATATAGAAAAGAGGAAGAATTCCAGAGACAAGTAACATACCAATGGATTGATAAGTCAAGTTTCATGGAACTTATTGAAGCAGAGAACAGGCAACACATCAAACACTCTTAAGCTGAATTGTGGGGAAAATGAATGGTTAATGTTCAAATTCAATAAGGAAAAGCTCAGAGGTACTAGGATTTGGCATGTTGAAAAGACGAGAACATACTTTGAAAGTAAAAGTGACATACATACATGAATGACCATGGTACCATACATAACAGCAGGGTTTGCAAGCAGAGACAGAGCATCGGCTGTACATTCTATGTTCCCTTACACATCAAGTGGCAGAGTATTGGTTCTGCCATTTATATTCCAATTATTTCTCATATCATTCTGTCATCAAAAAGTATTATTTTTACCTCTCAAGTCTCGACACTAATCATTTTAGTGCCTTCCTTTCAAAGCATGTGTAAAATCATCGATCTAAGTAGTGCAGACAAGCTCTCTAGTACGACTTTACATATCCTCAGGTGCTAGAAAATCTAACCTACTGGTAAGAAAAGATGGTACATCATCAAAGAATGGTGATTGGTGGAAAGAGAACTCCCAAAAGCTTAAGGCATGGTCATGGATGCGGGGGACATGAACAAGATAGACACAGCTATGAAGATTTGTAGAGATCGGAATAAGGATACAAGTCAATAGATCATACATGCACACGTATATGTACATGCATAGGCACACACATTTATATGGAGAGAAAAACAGGTTAGGGGGCATGCAAATTCGCAGTCACGTTACAAAAAGAACATCTAAATTTCAAATAATTTAATAACAGTAATATTTAAATAAAATTTAATTATCAAATAGTTTATTAGCAAATAATATTTAATCTTTAACCAGTCATACATTTCTTAACTTTCTGTAAGCCTCCACAAATTTCTACAAAATGACTTGGCATACCTCACTTCTTAGTTTTGAATAATAAAGCTTAGTACAAGTCATAAGTTTGACATCCCTATCGCCCAAAATTGGACTTCAGTATATACCAATCAATGTGTACTTCCTACAACTTGTAAACTATACAGTATATATAGGGACATCTTTCATTGCAAACACACTATAGCGTGCAAACGCGTGCAAACCACTGGAGTCGCTATCCCCAGTAGCGGTCTAGGGTGTATTAAGTATGAAGCCGCTAATGGGGATAGCGGCTTCATTATGCTTGAAGGCGCTTCAATGGTTTGCACGCGTTTGCATGCTTACATATATATATAGGGTAAAAGAGATATGAGCAACTTGCTCATTTAGTAAATGAGCAATTGATTATGTGGCATACATGTGATACATTGGACAACCAACCCTTTTAATGATTTTCCAATCACATATATGCCACACCATCAATTGCTTATTTACTAAATGAGCAAGTTGCGCATACCCCTTTTTCCCATATATATATATATATATATGGAAGTGATCGCCTAGAAACCTTCCCGCCAACTTTCTTTTGCGATATGTTTCCTCAAAGATCCACAAACTGTGGGATGGATGTGGCCTCTGATTGAACGGCTCTCTATTAACAACTTAAGTGAGCAAGCGGCAAATAACCCGGTTCAACTATCAATCGAAACTAAACCCTTCTCTCTTCTCGCGATCGAAACCCAAGAAAAAAAACCTTTCTCGCTTCCTTCTCACTCAATAATCTCTCCTTTGTCGCTGCCTTCTCCATCTCCGCCACCACCTCCACCACATCGTCATCTTCACCACCATCGCCGCCGCCACAACCACCACCCGCAGCAGCCAGATTCAATGATCCACCTTTACCATCTCCATCACTACCACCGCCATTGCTGCCACCACAACCTTCAGAAGTAGGGTTGGGGTTTCTGTGATTAGGGAGAGACAGATATACATAGAGATCACACAGAGAGAGAGAGAGAGAGCGAAGATCGAGAGAAAGAGAGAATAGGTTTTTTTCACTCATATATTGCAAGTTGGACAAGTCTATAAAACGGTTTTTTTTTCCTCCGGAAGATCTCAAAATAAGAAAATGTTATGGTCCTTAGGCGATCGTGATCATGATCAACGGTTGCGCGCGTGAGTCCAATTAGTATATAGAAGTTCCCTTGTAAGAAAATTATAAATATAGACATACATGAAGTAAAATTCTTTTAGATCGAGAATTTCCCTTTTCCTAGCCAATACCAAAATTGATCAAACATCACTTACATTTGGACAGGCATACACGATAAGAGTCATCCAACTCCATTCGTCAGGAACATTCGTTGAAGAACTGTCTTGAGCTTCATGCAAATAATATAATAAGGGAGACATCAGTTGCATTTCGTAGTGTCTCAGTGAACCACAGAAACTGCAGTTGTCAGGTTGAACAATATCTGTTGTAGCCAAAATAGGCCGACCACCAAATGAATATCTACAGAAAATATAATGGAAGGGTCTGTTACAACTTACAACACAGATGCCAAAAAGAAGGGGTTAATGGTTCATCATGAAAAAATGGAAGTAGCTTAATTTCAGCTTACTTGATTAAATATATTTTGCTTTAATTCTAGTAGAGAACTTTAAAAGGGCATAAAAAGGAGCGATTTTTGCAGCAAATTTTAATACTGAGGTCATGCAAAAAACGATACATCCTTGTGCTACATAAAATTATCCTCACAAGAATTGATATGTTCAAACGGATCCTCACATGAACTACCAGTTACATGCAACAAAAGAACAAATTGAACCACAAGGAGTAAACATGCACTCAAACAAATATGGGAGTCAAGCTAGTAAACCAAATAAAGAAGCTGACACATTGAAATGAGTACAAGAGAAGCAGGGCATAGAATGACACCTAAATTATTATGTACATTTATTTGCAACCAAACTTGGAACACAAATTAACAGAAACTGTATAGAATCCATTTACACAGAAGCCAGGTGGAATCTTAGTAATGAAACCAGGTGGAATATTACCCACCAAAAGAAATAATCCAGCTGAACTTATCTATTTGCTCGAATTAATCATCAAAACATTAGCAGCCTATCTATGCCTGTAAACAAAACTAATACTGGACCCCTTCCTAACATTGAATTGGTGTCAGTATCCCTTACAACAACAACAAAGCCGTTATTCCAAAATGTTGCGGTGGTTGCAGCACACCTTGTAATAACAATTTGACTTTGACCAACATTCACCTGAAATTAATCTAATATAGGAGGTAGTGATCCTCCAAAGGGAAATTTCTTAAAAGGAAACAAGTACTTCTAAGAAAAGCATATTATGAAGATAATAGAGGAATATCAAGAACAGACTGAGAATCTATAAATATATATAAAATGTAAAGACTAAAAACATAGCAGTTGGACAGCTCGAGGCACAATAACATGCAAATAAGAATTCTCCACAACTTTTTTCAAAATCAAATATAAAATAGCTATTAAGCACAAAAATGTGGAAGAATGTAAAGAAGATTGGGTACATAAAATGCTCAATAATTTGATACTCAAATACTTGAAGACATACTAGTAATCATTATGACACCTTTTACATGAATAATGGGACGTATAATTCGATTTGATCTACAGATCATTAATATGATGGGCATTTTATGATGTGACCTCCAAAAATACTAGCATATAAACTCTATACCTTTTTATTTTAACTCATAAAACTACACCTGTTAGTTTTGGGGGGTTGTATGAAATTATCTTTAACTCTTTTATCACAGATAAGATCATCTAAGTGAAGATTTTCGAACTGTTATAGCTACAAACGTGCAGAAGACTGCAACAGATGAGTCATAACCTTTGGAGAGTTCAAGTGCATCGGCTTAATCTCTGCAATCGTAATGGAGATGTTATTCAAGGTAATTAACTTTAGTCAAAATGATAAAAAGTATCATATACATATTAAGCGAGGTTAATTGGCAAAAACATATGAAATAGAAGAAAAAACATCACCATATTATTTCCAGCTACTCAGGTATAGAGAAATTCTAATGATTTAGGTTTCCATTAGAAAAGTTGAAGTATAAAACATTCACTTATGCTAATAGCATGGGGGGAAGAGGTTGCGACCTTATAACTATCTAGTATCTTCTGAAAAATAGAAACGTAACTTACCTGAAACATTGCCCCGGGTATAAGTCTAACTGTTTCTTGAACTTTAAATAAGTTCTGTCCGCACCCAATGCCCTATCATACTCATAATTCTCTGGTTCCCATTTTTCATCCTCATGGTCCTTACGATGACTCTCGTACTCCTTCATAGAAAGTGAGGAATATCCGGAAAAATCACTATGGGACTGCGCCGTCTGAGAATAGATATAAAAGCAAGGCATCACTGCAACCAAATGAGTCCCATCATTATTATTATTTTTTTTTTGAAAAATAAACGTGAAACCGATGCAAATATCACAACCTGTCAACCTATCAGCAATAAGAACTCCAAATCTATTATTTCAATACATCGTTTCAAATATTGGTCAAGACGAGATTACTCCCGGATTGTCAGAAGCAGACGATAGTTAGGCTGAACAGGGAAAGAAAATCTAAAAACCCCAATAGAATGTAATTGAAACTCTAGATCAAAGGACAGGTCTATAGATGCTAGTTCCGTGCATGCCAAATGAGAGATAGCAAGAGAAACAAAACAATTAAGAGAGTACACAATAGGGAGAATACAAAGTTAATTATAGTATATGTTCTCTATAAAAAAGAGTATATCTTATAATATATTCCATATAACTAAAATTTTATGTTCTTAGACTTATAGTTTATCTTAAAGAGAATTATAAAAAAGAGTATTGTAAATGAAATTAAAAAATTACCCACAACAACGAAGCGTTATCCCAAAATGTTGGGGTTGGCTACATGAATCCTTCTCCTCCAATCAACTCTAATGAGGACCACGGACCACCTCCTTTATCAAATTAACACTTGAGCTTTGACCCAAATTTGTTTGAATTTAGTAAATTTACCCCTAGTAGTTTGCTCTCCTAACTACCATCCTATCAGTTTTCCTAACTGGGGTGGTTATCGGTTGTATGCATCAGAACCACCTCAATATACTTTCCACATTTTATCTTCAATTAGGGTAACCTCTACTGCCATATGATATTATATGCACGAATAATGTATAGTAATTTGACAAAAAAGGAACAGATTGTTTCCTTTAGGATTAAAAAATTTGACCATCTTTTGGAATTTTAAATAATTATTCAAATAATATATGAAGCGAATACCCAAAAAATCTGATACTGATTTTTTGAACAGATATTTGGGAGAAAATACCAAAAGTGGAAAGTAATAAAATTAGAAGGTTGATACCGTGTTTCGAGCCATATCTACCTAAGAATGCAAGTTATACCTGGTTTACTGGCATCAACAGCAGTAGATTTTGGCTCGGATACAAGGGCATCATTAGAGTGAGAAGAAATGTTGTTTTTTCTTGACTGGGAAGCCTGGATGGTAGCTTTTGAAAGTGCTTGACTCAATTCCTCCAAGTCCACATCACTGTCACTTTCCTCATCTTGTTCTAAGCTTAATAAGTCCTCCTTATAACTGTATTGGCTCTTAGAAATGGGAGAAGAACCTTTCTCCAGTGTAATTGAGTTCAGACTAGAACCATTCATTTGCTTCCTGATATCACACTTCTGAACTCGGATAGCACGCCAGCTTTAGAAAGATATTCAATTAAAACTTATAAACTAAGATTTAAATTATATATGGAATAAAAAAGGAAGAAAGAGTAAGAATGATTATCCGCACTGACCTACGAGGATTGCTCCCACACTTTGGCATCCGACACCCAAAAATATAGATCACGCGCTCTCCAATATTAAGATGTGGCATTG
The DNA here is from genome assembly GCA_017893485.1 of Hemerocallis citrina. Lineage (NCBI taxonomy): Eukaryota > Viridiplantae > Streptophyta > Magnoliopsida > Asparagales > Asphodelaceae > Hemerocallis > Hemerocallis citrina. Next base: position 209,775,080 of record CM030366.1, read on the forward strand.
AAATAGGAGCATAGACCTGACAATAAAAAGTGAATTCCGCTACTCCGTTAATTCAAAAAGAAGTAAAAAAAAACAACCTGAATCTTTCCCCTAAATAACTCTCACCATAGACTGAAAAGCTTGCTCAGCAATAATTATATAATCCATGTAAAAATTCCTTGAATCATCTAAAGCTCATTATCAAAGAAGGGTTTTTTTATATATTACCCCCATTAAACATAGATATTTTTATATAACCCCCGAAAAACTTTGTATTTTTACATAGCCCCGATTAAACCATTAAGTTGTTTCAAAAATACCCACATCCATTAAATCAACATTAAAACTATCTGAAAAAGTTGATAATGTCTTTAATGCCCCTCGTAACTTTTTTGCTCCATCCAAACAAGAGAATGATTTTCTTTTATCCTTTATGTTCCTTTTTGTGCCTCCTTCCCCACGCCAAAACCCTAGTCGACCCCCTCACCTAACTCTCACACTGAACCTTATCTCCCTCATCTCTTCTCTTTCCTATTCTCTTCTCTCGTAAACTACATGCATAAACCCTAGTCGTCCCAAAAGATTGAACATGAGGGAGATGGAAGGAACACAGACAAATTGGAGGATACGGGAGGACTGGAGGAGGTTGAAGAGATAGCTGAACTTATGAAGAGAATATATGTTGTGGAGGAAAGAAGGTAAGGTTTATTTCATATACAAGGATGAATCTATTGGATTTAGTCGATAAGATGGAAGACGTAAGGTGCAATATGTTTAGATAAGGAAGATGACAAGAGAAAGGGGTAATTAGGTATTATAGAAGTGTATTGTAGATCTCAATTAACAGATTCCCTTTAGTTAATTGTGATTTAACATGTTGGGGGATTTTTTAAACAAATTAATGGTTTGATGGGGGTTATATAGAAATAAAAAGTCTATCGGGGGTTATATAGAAATGCCTATATTTTGTGGGGGTAATACATAAAAATCCCATCAAAGAAACGCTAATATTGTGGTTTATATATGCATTAATTACTTTTATAACATAAATTAGACTAATAATTACTTTGTGCCTAGTAAACTTAGTGTCCAAAGCAAGCACTAAATGACTTCGAAAATAATAGCTCAAAAAATAGGGCCCGCAATAGAGACCACAACCTTTTACGAGCAATGTTGATTGTACTACTTAAATTTACGAGAGAAACAAGTGGGATCTATGCGGACCATGCCTCCAAGTAAAGTTCACATGTAATAAACAAAAGTGGACTACATATTAATTGTGTCTGGTGATATAAATAAAAGGTTAAAAAAGGGGTTACAATGACCCTTTTAAACAAAATGGCAGCCCCCATATTAGATTTTTGTCGTTTCTTCCCATTTTAGGTCTCAGTCAAACATTAAAATATTTAAGTAGTACCCTAATGTCGTTTCAATTTCCCGTTTTTCAAACTTGGTATTGTCTACTAGAACAAAAGTAGTTTAATAAACAAAAATCAACCTGAAGTCAACCCTCTCTTCTCTAACTCATTGTTGATCTCCTTCCTAAGCAACCATTTGGATTTGGTTCCCTCTAGACCCTCATAGACTACACTACGAGTAATTATATGTAGCCCCATCTTCCTTTCTCGTGCATTTCTAGATATACCTATGCTGCAACAATTTTCATGTCAGATCACACATTGCACATTACTCCAATAATAAGTCTTCTATACAGAAACAAAAATTTATATCATGCAACTCTTTACAATTATGACGCCAATCAGATAGTTCATGTTGGCACGCAGACTACCATGTGTTACACACACTTTCTATCTCTATCTTTATCTATAAAATATTGGGACTTTTTTATATAAAAATAAAAAATGGTGAATGCTACTATTAACACTTCATTCACAACATATCAATGAAACATAAGAGATCAAGTTCCTCAATACAAAATCAAATATTGGGACTTGGTAATCGTCATTGTGCATTGACCTACTAAATATCTTAAGGATCCTACTTCTATACCAAAAATTCCAAAGTTGTTATTGTTCAGGGGTTTACTACTTTGTATTCTAACACCCCCCCCCTGCAGTTTGAGGGCCATATTTGTGCTGCATTTAATATAGTGTATTCTGTGGCGTTTGATCCGGGGTTGCTCCTGATACCATTTTAAAGACCTTGCTACCAGATCCGAACTTCGAACTTGTGTTAAGGGTTGAGGGTTTAGTACTCAATCACTTGCAATATTGTAACAAAATGTGGTTTTTATTAGTAGAACTGAGATAAACACCCGAACATAAAACCGAACTCAAGCGAGTAATTAAGCACAAACCTGAGCAACAAGGCAGAGACTTTCCCCACATAATCTACAATTCAACATATCAGACCCAATTCCCAAGTCATTTACTGGCCAATCCTGCAACAAAAACGAACCATTAATTCCCCCAAAAAAATAATTCTGCAACAAAATTTCCAAAATTTTCAATAATTGAGATAATTACAGGCAAGCCACCGATTTTGGTGGTGTGGTGGTCGGCTTCTTCGCGGTAATCGTGGGCCCAAGGGCCCGGTAGGCCTATGATGACGTCGGCCATGGTAGATTGTTTTGGATATTGCTTGGAATTAGGGCAAATTGGGATTTGCAGATTTGAGGGTTGAAGGAGAGATTTCAGTGGGGATTTTGAGCAAGGCTTTAAGAGAGGGGCTGAGGAAGAAGGTGGAAACGGGTCGGGTTCGGGTAGAGTTTGTGATTTGAGAGATTTGGGGAGTGGATCCGTTTTGAGATTGGAATTTTTTTATTATTTTTTTATGTCCCCTTTCCATTTATGATGCAGCCATGGTCCATCAATATACTTGTTATTTTGAGGTAATACTTTATGAACTATGGAGGTGTATATGATGCCTTATGCAGAAGTGTGAAAATATTTTGAGCGAGCTAATAATCTTTTGGTTGCTTTTGCAATGTATTTTTTGCATGACTTGGGGTATCCATACTAATGTATCAGTTCGTTGAGGTACATACTAGATTCTATCTTTACATATCACACTTGGTGGCGTTTGGTATATAGATTGGAAATTTTCTAGGAATGAAAAGATTGCTAGAAATGTTATGTGAGGTGAGAACGAATGAAGATTCCTGGAAATGTTACATTATCGTGTTAGGTATAGTAATATAGTACATTGCATTCCAGGTAATCTTTTATTATTGTAATTTTTTATTCCAGTTTTTTGGATTTTTAAATTTTATTTTTTGTTATGAAAATCACATAGAATGCTTAAATCTCATGATTTTCGGGAGGAATATATTTTTTATTCTAGTTTTTTTTATTTATTTATTGTTTTTTATGAAAATCTCATGGGAATCCTCAAATCCCGTTTTTGGGAGAATGGAAATCTTTTCCAACAAATGATTTTGATTTACTTAATCTATCATTTCTTTTAAAACTATGTTTGTCACATATCAAACAAGATAATCTAAGAGAGAATATAAAATTCCCTTGCACATTTTCATGTACCAACCGCTTAAATTTTATTTAACAATGCAAAAGTTGACACTGGAAACATTTTTTTAAAAAACTGGACGAATCAGCTTCGAATACATATACATTATACAACAAAATAGTAATTGACCGACATACAACTAATAAAACACATCTTTTATTAAACACAATAAGCATACCTGCCAAACTCTATAATCCTCCTCGCTAACATCAAATACTAATTTATATATATACTAGTATCATGCACGTGCAATGCACGTGGAGAGGAATGAAAAGGAGCAAAAAAAACTATAATGCACGTGCGATGCACGCGGTGGGGAACGAAAAGGGGAAAAAAATACCAACACGTGTGATGCACGTGGAGGGGAATGGAAAGGGAAAAAAAGGGAAAAAAAAGCAAACACGTGCGTTGCACGTGTTGACAAAATGACAAAATGACAAAAAAAATGGTGACAAATGACACTAACCCCTTCTCCCATTATAATAGTAGAGATATATATCAAGGATCTACTAAACTACTCTCAGAAATATCATCAGTGAGCAAAAACAAATGCATACAAAGTAAATTAAGTTGCAAGTAATTCGCTTTTGATGTTGCTTTTATTTTCGTAGGTCTGCTTTTGATGTTGTTCTTATGTTTCGTAGGTCTGTCTCTGTCACACGTTACTGTACTACTTTGTTTTCTTAATTATTGTTAATGAAACAGTGACTGTGGTCATCTTTTATAAATAAAAAAAATAATAATTAATTAAGTTGCAAGTAAAAGGCAAATCAATTTTTTAATAAACTATACATTGAGAGAAGCAATTTTTAAGAAAAGCAATTTTTAAAAAGAGAAACACACAGTAACCCAATCCCCTATGGCAGATTTTTTTATGCATTTTTACCCCGAAAAGAATTGAGTTACACCAGATCATATGTTTTTTTGTTTTTGTTTTTTTTTTAAATGTAACTGCGTCACCGCTTCATTAATAAATTATTAACGAAACAAGTATTACAAATATATAACATCTATCTGTTCCTATAATAGAACCACAGAAAACAATTACTCAGTTAAGCCTACCATATTAACTAGTCACTCTCCTAGCTAAACTAATAGACGAAGCCACCTGTAATTTGTTCTCCCATATTATATCGTATTATATGTTTCGCAAGTGTTAGCGTTGTTCAGTGGTAAGTATCTTTGTTGATGAGTAAGAGATTAGGAGTTTGATTTCGGCCTGTATAAAAATTATCCAATTAATATCTCTAATCTCTAATCTCTAATAATATAATGGGAGAAGACCGTAGTGTCATTTATCATTTTGTCATTCTACCAACATGTGCAATGCACGTACATAACTAATATAAAGGAGGTTCCCAGTTCAAATCCTCCCTACGTCAGAAATTTTATTTTTATTTTTGAAATTATTAAAACGTGCATCGCACGCGTAAATTACTAGTATATAATAATTTAAGTAAAGTGTGTGTATGTGTGACAAATTTTAAACAAATAAAATAAAACATATTATATGTTTATGATTTCTAAGAGCATCTATAGTCGTTTGCTAAATATGCATAATATGCATATTTGGCCAAAAAGAGCGTTGCAGTCGTTGGCCAAATATGCATATTGTGCATAATTCGGTACAGTAGATTGCTATAAATGAGAAACGAAATTAGAAATATCCATATATAAGAGACAGAGCTTCGAGTGCCGCCGCACAAAAAAATTTAATTTTTTTAATGGTCGGACGGCACTGGAAGTGGCCGTCGCAAATTTTTTATTTTTTTTTTCATGGTCGGACGGCACTTCTAGTGTTGTCCCTCAAAAAAAAAAAAAAATTTAATTTCGCAATAAGAAAACCAAAGAAAACCCTCACTTCTCTCGTACGGCACTTGAAGTGCCGCCCCACCCTCTCAGGGGTTTTTTGTATTTTTTGTAATTTTTTTGTAATTTTTATAATTTTTTTGTAATTTTGTATAATTGTTTTGTAATTTTTTTTTGCACTTCGACTATTTTTTTCCACCTTTTCATATATATATATATATATATTTCTTTTTCTCTCCGACGGAACTTCACATGCCATCCCACCGTTTTTAATTTTTTTTTACTTTTTTTCGCTTCCGACGGCACTTCAAGTACCGTCTGTTATTATTTTAAATTAAAAAGCTAAAAAATAGCATTCAACGACTGCAGCAAAACGATGAATTGCTATATCTATTTATCCATATATGCATATTTTGACCATCAACTACTGTGGTGTGGATGCTCTAAGAACATGAAATATGAACAACTAAACAGATTTGTTCACACAATAAGTTCACGGCAAATGGCTATTTCCATTTCAGTCCCTCAATCCACTATGAATCATGATGTGCAATTGAGGCTATGACTGATCTAGTTTTTTATTGTTTTGATAGTTTGATGATTTGATTGATGTGCTAATTTAAAAATTGCGATTTGTAGGGGTCTTATATGAAATTCTAAATAATACCCAAAAATAAATTGAGCCCAATAATTCAGGCCCAAATAAAAGAACTCCGGCCCAATTCCCAGCCCGTATTGTTACTCACCTCCATCTCTTCAGCTTGGCTCCCCTTCAAGCTCCCTCATTTTCTGTAATTGATCGAAAGAGACGCAAAGAAAGGGGAAAATTTAGAAAGAGATTCAAACCCTAGAAAGTGCGAAAAGGTACTTCCATCGATTGCGTTGTTCAATATCTCTCCTTTTTGTTATTATTATTCATATTGTAGGGTTTCACTTTCTTTATTCATGAAGTACTCAACTTTCATATCTCATTCAATAATAATTTCCAAATCCAATTTCACATGAACGACTTTTCAATTAACCAATTAAATCAATCACTCCCAAAGTTTTCTCGGAACTCATTTCTTCAAAATTAATCACTTTCAAACATTTATAGCTCTTTTCACATTAATCTATATTTCAATCAAAACTCATTTCTTTAATTAAATCATTATTTTTAGCTCCAAACTTCTTTAAAATCATCACTAAAATTTCTTTATTTCCAATTCAAACTTTACTTCAATTTCGTTATAAACCAACTTCTAATATTTTCAATCTTATATATATATATATATATTAATATTTTAATAACGATACGGATTAATGGAAATCATAGTTATTTAACATTGTGCTCTGGATTTAATTTGATACTTTGGTTGTATTTATTTATATGTTTTAGTTGACTTTTTCAAAGGTAAGTAAAATTTTATGAACGGAGGAACTAAGATAGATTGCATAAGAAAAATTCTAATCACAACCACAAAATTCAATGGGTAAAGGCACAAAACCGAACTGTAAAAAGTGGTCAAAGCTGCTAACCCACCTCCAAAATGGGTCAACATAGAAAACCACCTAAGGTGGGTACGGTGTTAGTCAACCCTTAGGTTTTAGGTAACGTGTAGTGCATGTAAAATGTATATGAAGAAAATACCCTCATTTTGAATTTAGGTTTGAGGTAACGTGCAGTGCATGTAAAATGTATATGAAGAAAATACCCTCATTTTAAATTTTGGGGTCAGTTTGGGTTTCGAATTTCGGATTTCGGTTTATATGGGTTTTGAACATGTCAGGAGTATGAGAGGAAGAAGAAGAGAAAAGAGGAGGGAGAGGAGGCGAAAAGGGTGGGGAGGAAGAGATGAGATTGTTAGATAGGATTCAAATTGTTGGGTTTGGATTTAAATGTGATGGTTTGTTGGGTTCAATTTAATGATGTTTTTTGGATTTGGATTTGAGTAGATGAGAGAGATGAAAAGAAGAGAGAGGAGAGAGACAGAGTGAGAGGACGCAAAGAGGGTGAGGAGGAATATGTGAGATTGTGTTCGAATTTGATGTGTTTGTTGGGTTTGGGTTTATATTTGATGGGTTTGTTGGGTTCCAATTAATGGGTTCATTTAATTTGAGTTTGAGAAGGTGGGAGAGATGAATAGAAGAGAGAGGAGAGAGGACGGAGATAGGAGGGTAGAGAGAGGAAGGGTATGGGGTTTGGGTTTGGGTATATTGTGGGTTCGGGTTTGTTTTTTTGAGATAATGGTACATAGAGTAAGAATGAGAGAAAGAAGATGATTGAATTTTTTTGCAAATAAGTATTCAAAATTTAATATTTTAGGGGTGTATTTGGGAAAAAAGAATTATATAAGTATATTATTAGGGGTGAATTAGTAAACAGTATAAGGGTATTTTCTTTATATATAAAATACGTGTAGTACACATAATTTTAAAATTAATGGTTGAGCCGTACCCACCTTAGATGGTTGTTTGTGTTGACCCACTTTGGAGGTGGGTTAACTACTTTGACCATTTTTTACAGGTGGGTTTTGTGCCATCTACCCAAATTCAATTAATGTGCCATATTGTTAATTGCGTGCACGTGTACATTTTGGATACGACAATACAACCCATTCGCAACTCTGTTAAAGTAATGTATCTCATTTCAAGATAGAAATTCAAGAAAGTTATTTCCACCAAGATCCGTTCCACATATGAAAGAAATTAATGTTTCGACCTCCTTGATAGAGATTGAATGTCATTTGGCTAATTAGTGATTCCAGTGTATGAGGTACCCATGTTAACACCAAATTATGCTGCACTCATCATATTCATTTGAACCCTTGCGATTGTCCAATATTCAGTAGACTATAAAATTTGACTTTTTTGAGGCCTACCCAGTTTGGATTTTCCACTAATAGTTGTTTTAGTAGTGAGAGCTCTTCATCTTTTTGTTATCAATAGTGATACCCATTGGTATTTCTTGGTCTTGCTCATGGTTGGATTTAGTTATTAATGCTGTAGATTCTATGTGTGGAACAATTCCTGCTCACATTCTCTTTAGCTTAGGAAAATGTTCATATTATTAAGAAAACCTACATATATTTCATAATATGGTTATTTTTAGGCATACACTAAATTAATGACAGGAATCGATTTATCATTTTCTTTATCTGCAGGTTGTAGGTTCTCTTTTTTCAACATGAATCCTTGGTGAACTCCTGTTTTCTCATAAGAAGCCTGCGATGTATTTGAGGAGTATTAGGAGTAGAAATTTGTTCCAGCTTTCTTGTCGTCATCTTAAATCTAGTCTGAGTGGCATATCCCAATCTCATGGAGATCACCATATACAGAACAATCTTATTAGAAAATTCAGTACAGTGTCCCTTCTGCCTAGTCGTGTTCGTCTAGGGACTTTTAGAAATTGTAGATATTATAGCTCAGAGGGTAAAGAAGGTAGCACAAGTGATGTTGATAAGGGAAAGGGTGGGGAGGAGGTAACAGATTCACCAAATGCTTCAGGACAAGTAAAAAAGGAAGAATCTCAGTCCATAACCAAGCAGGATAAGTTCAAAAATGATCTTTTGCGGCATGTAACTCCGTGGGAGAAGAGCACTGTTTCATGGGAGAACTTCCCGTATTATATTGAGTAATTCCCTTTTTTCCGTTTACTTTGCTTATAGTTGGACTATATTGTTGTGTATTGTAGTGTCTTACTTTTACTCACATTTCCTACTAGTGAGCACACAAAAACTGTAATGGAAGAATGTGCTGCTTCTCATTTGAAGCATCGAAAGTTTGCGACATCTTATGGTTCTCGATTGAGTTCTTCAAGCGCAAGAATATTACTTCAGAGTATCCCAGGTTGTTTAGGCAATTTACTGATGCATTTTTTCCCATTTTTTTCCTTTTTCATGTGAATATTTTTTTTGAAGTGTAATAATTCGGCTTTAATGATTATTCACAGGAACTGAGCTTTACAGAGAAAGATTTGTAAGTGCTTTTGCACATGGTCTAAAGGTTCCTTTGTTGGTGCTTCACAGCAGTCTCCTTACTCCATACGTAAGAGAAAATGTGTTTTACTATTCATTTATGTAACTAATTTCAAGAGTTACACAGTAAGGAAGTGTTTGGCTACGATGCATCCTATCGAACCCTCACACAGCAATGAAATTTATATTCCACAAACTGACCTATTGATACCCTTATTTTGGGGTTTAAATTTTGTATGGAACTATACTTAATTAGTCAAATACATATACACAATATTTGTTGGAGTTTCATGAAGTGGGGATTTCGGACTTTTAGTCCATTAAAATAATAATAATATGTGATATCTGTGGATTTCAATTAAGGCTAACATTGGGTTTCAAGGAGGAAAAGGTGAATTTCCTTGTATGAAAGCATCCTATATTTATTTATGGTTCCAGCCATCAATGGAACCTTATAAAACCCATTTGTCACGAAGTTTTAGGAGGTGTTTGGTTCTTTGCAGGTAGTTGCAACCCGATTTGTAGGATTTCCTTAGTTGCAAGTTCAAGTTACAAGCAAAAAGTAATTTCCTTTTCTTTTTCATTGCAACTTAATAATGCCAACTCAAGGGAGCTTGTAAGTTGTGCTGCAACTAATTACATTTCTAGTTGCAATGAGACACACAGCCCCTTATGGAAACAAACACCAGAACCCTCGTTATGTAACTTGGGTTTTATGTAGTTTCATGGTTTCACCTTAGGTTTCACAATGCCAAACACACCCTAAATATCATTGTAACCTTTTTATGAATAATTTCTTTTCGTTTTCCTTAGCACTTTGGCCAAGGATGTGCTATAGACAGCGAGGCAGAAGATGAGAGTGGAGATACTCATGAGGAATGTACATCAGATTCAGAGACTGAAGGTGAGAATGATACAAGCAACGAGAATGCAAGTGATAGTGATGACGATCATGATGTTGATGTGTCTGCTGAAGCAATAAAAAAACTTGTTCCATGTAGTCTTGAAGAGTTTGCGAAGGTAAAGAACCATGATGTAACTTTAGGAACATGCATTATTGTTAAATTATTTGAACTGGACTAGATTGTTAGCAATTCAGCATGTGCATATTACATGTCAAATAAAAGAAAAAATATTCTAACTCAGTCAAATATATTTACTTAATTCTCTATGTATGGTGATTAATTGGGAGGTAAGACCTCAAACTTTTCAACGCAAAATATTGTAATGTTTGGTGTCTCTCTCTCTGCTCCTATCATTACCTTTCTAGAAAAGTACAGATTAAAAAATTGTTGCTGAACAGAGTGAGGCCCACAAAGTTTTTATTTGCACATGCATAGTACGTTCTTTCATCAATTTAAAGCAACATGGGGGTAGGTTACAATTATCAAGTACTAGTAATTTACACGTGCAACGCACGTCCTAATATATATATATATATATATATATATATATATATATTTAAAAGTAAATGCTAAGACGCCTCGAACCTGAGACTTCCTTTTACTCATCACATATTCTTTACAAATTACCCCAAGTTGCACTTTTGTAAATAATTATGTCGTAAATAAATCTGAACTCTGAGAGTATTATGGTAACTAGCAACGGTTGAGTAAATGAATGGTTAATATAACTCCCACTTAAAAATAAATGGTTGATTGTCTACAAATTACACAACCCCAACTCTCTCATTATAGTACTAGAGATGGGCATTTGATGATATTCACTATTCCCAAAATATGTTTGAAAATGATTGTTTATTTTGAACCTGTGTGCCGGCTTCACAAAATAGTCATGGGATTGGCTTCAAACTTCTCTTCTAGTTTTTTTTTGATCATAAATGGTTGGCTGAGGCCCCCCCCCCTCGTGTCTCATTAAAAAGTTTTTAATAAAACAATCATGAAGGAACGGACAATGATGTTCATGTCACCCACATACGGGCCATGATGCTCATTCTCCGATCAAAAAGAGTCCCCCTACCGTATATGGTACTGACAGACTCAACACCCCCAAAATACATGATTTCAAATACATCAAAGCTTACGACCAAAATAAACATCAAACTGTACATGACCCCAAAATACAACACACATGCCCAACAACCAAAGTACAACACACGATCCCAAAATACAACATAAGTCAGCATATGTGCATGTTCCACCCTCCCTTGGTCCGGTCCATCAGCCCTCGTGTGGTGTACCCTCCCTTTTCTGTGTCTCCTCTTGATTGGTTGCAACGTCTGTATACATATCCTTGGTCTTCTTTGTGTGTTCTTCACCTGCTGTTTTAGACCAGAATATGTATTAGCAATGATCTTGAAAAGCATTTGTTGATGCATGATGTGTTAGTGTGTTATTCTAAAAATTCTATTGTTCCGTTCTAACCATATACCCTAGCATACAACTGCACCCCCAATATCCCAAATTTGAAAATAGCTGCTGCGAATGTGTCCCTCTCTCCACCCCCCGGCATCTAATAACGTTTGCGGCCCAGCCCCTGGGCTACCAATTCTGTTAAGTAGATCCCCCTAAATTGGCCTTGCGAAACTGCACGTCTTTAGTAGATGGTCCACCGTTTCGATATCCTGATTGCACATTACACAATTACCCGGTCCTTGCCACCTTCTCCTAGCCAAGTTATCCGTTGTTAGAATTGCATTTCTACAAGCCAACCAATTAAAAGTCCTCACTTTTAGTGGGACTTTTGCCTTCCAGACCGGGTCGTCGATTCTAACTCTCCCATCGCTTAGCCTTTTATAAGCTGATTTCACCGAAAAGACGCCACCTTTTTCTGTCTCCTATTTAACCTTGTCTTCATGATCATTCCCAATTGGTTTCCATTTCTGTAGGAACTCAATAAGCTCCTGTTTTTGTCTTCTGACCTCGGTGGATAACCTTCCTGTAAGTCTTGGTCTCCACTCCTCATTTCTCCAGTTTCTAGTCACCCGATCATATTTATCCGTAGCAAATTTGTATGCCTCTGGGAATCTTCTCTTTAAGCTAATAGGTCCGCACCATTTGTCCTTCCAGAAGCATGTGGTTGCCCCATTTCCAATAGAGAAAGTAACCCCTGAGATGAAAATGTCCCTAGTATGACTAACTCCTCGCCAAAATCTTGACGCTGACTCCATGTTTTTCTGTTTCTGGTGCATGCAACCATTCTTTAAGTAAGCCGCCTTTATCAAAAGACCCCATTATCAAAAGACCCCATTTTGTCTTAGTCTTAAGTTTGAGTTTCCACCACCATTTGCAAAGTAAGGCTTGGTTCATTTGACAAATATTGACCACCCCCAATCCACCAAGTTCTTTACGTCTGCACACAATGCCCCATTTGATTAGAGCATACCCTCTCCCTTCACCTGCCCCATGCCACAGAAACTGTCTTCTAAGTCTGTCAATTTTTTTGGATACCCAAACCGGTATTTCGTAAAAAGACATAAAGTACAGAGGTATAGAGTTAACCACCGAATTGAGTAAGATTAGGCGACCCCTAAAGGACAACATTTTACTTTTCCACCCCTCTAATCTGCTTGCAATTTTGTCGATCATGCCATGCCAGTTTACCCTCCTAATATTTCCGGTACCGATTGGTAATCCCAAGTACTTAATTGGTAGTTTCTGGACCGGGCAGTTAAGAATATTGGCTATAGTGTTCCCTCCTTCCCCTGGGTCCCCTACAAATGTGATGGAGCTTTTGTGGAAATTGACCTTAAGCTCCGATCACTCTTCAAATAAGTACAGTCCCCACTTCAAGAAAGTTACCTGCGCAATGTTGTATTAACCGAAAATTAAAGTATCATCTGCATACTAGACGTTCATGACAGCAGAGATACCCCTCCTCATACCAAGACCATTAATCAATTCAGTTTCTCTGTAGGCGTGTAGCATTCTATGAAGTCCATCCCCCACCAAAGTGAATAACAGTGGTGATAGTGGGTCTCCCGGTCTAAGTCCCCGTCTGCATCTGATTTCCTTTCCCGGCACCTCGTTGACTAGGATATTGACCTTGGACGTAGTTAACCAACTTTGTATCCATCCGATCCACCTGTTCCCAAACCCTCTTCTTTCTAGAATCTCCAATAAGCATTTCCATTCGACCTTTTCATATGCCTTCTCGAAGTCTAACTTTAGCATGAACCTTGCTTTCTTACGTCTCTTCGTATCTTGTATTATTTCTTGCACTAATGCCACCCCTTTAAGATATCCCTCCCAGCAATAAAGTCAGTCTGATAGTCCTCTATAATGTCCCTGATGATTCTTCCCAATCTATTACCGAGAACTTTCGTGATTATTTTGACTGAGCAGTTGATCAAACCGATTGGTCTAAAGTCACTTACCTCCCTCGCCACCTGTTTTTAGGGATAAGACAGACATGAGCATAGTTGAGTCTCTCCAGATTCAAACTACCATCATAGAACACACTCATGATATCCATAATGTCAATTTTGACAATCTCCCGAAACTGTCTGTAGAATAGCATCGGGAACCCATCCGGCCCTGGTGCCTTATCCTGTCCCATTCCCCACACCGCTGCCTTCAATTCATCCATTGTGAATGGATCTTGTAGAGCATCAACTCTCTGTTGTGTTTCCCCTTGCAGATCCTCCCATAAGTTCTCATTGGATTCTGTCTGTCCCTCTCTGTTTTGCCCAAATAAATCTTTGAACTTTGCATCAACATGGTTGACTATCTGATTCTCGTCTGAAACCGATATACCGTCGATATCCAGTGAGTGGATGTAGTTTTTTCTGTGTCGCATGCTAGCGACCTTGTGGAAGTATTTGGTATTTGCATCCTCTTCTTTCAGCCACTTTACCCTGGAGCGTTGTCGCCACATAATTTCCTCATTTATGTAGGTCTCTTGAATATCTTGTCTGCACTCCGTTAACCTTTGGAACTGGTTATCGTTTAGTTGGCCAGCTTCCTCCTGTCTTTTAAGTTCCTCAATCTCGTTGAGTTCTCCTTTTTTCTGTTGAAAATATTCTCGAACGTGACCTTATTCCATTTTCTTAGCCTTCTTCTGAGAGTGGATAACTTTCTGTTCAATCGTGCAGCTGGTTCTGCCTGCCCATGCCCCTCCCAACAGTTCTCCACCAACGCATGACATTTCTTGTTGGATAGCCACATTTTCTCGAATCGGAAGATTGTCTTGTTGGGATTGAGGCGTCAACAAACGCCCTCTGGTCGCAGCGGAACTAATAGAGCAATGAGGAAGTCGAAGTAGACAAGGCGAATAAATTGAGCAAGCAAGTAGATCCACCAAACTAACACAAACACAACAACGATGACTTATCCCAATTAGCTTTTGCTTAATCCGGGGAGAAATATAGGGAGATCTGATATTCAACTAGAAGAGATTACAAAGAGTTACTGATTCACTTGACACAAGGAATTATCTCTCTTTGCACTCACCCACCAAGAACTATCTCTCTCTCGAGCCTCTCTTTGCAATGGAGAAAAGAATCTATGAAGTACTCATTCTCATATTGGAGGAGTTTACAATATATATAGAAAAATAGAGAGAAAACCTAGGTCTAATTTTGATTCTCGGTCGTCCGATATAACCTGGAAAAGAAGTAACTGAATAGGGGCCGCACGATCTAACTTGGAGTTGAAGATCGGGCTGAACCGACCTAACAAATCGAAGCCCAAAAAAATGAATACAGCGCCGCGGGCGGTCGACCGTCCAACAAGACCGGTCGACCGTACCACTCTGACATTCCCTGTACTACGAGCAGTCGGGATTGCGGTCGGAGGGTGCGGTCGACTTACCAAGACCGGTCGACCGCAACTAGTCTGCACCCTTGCTGCTGTTGTTTTCCCTTATACTCACTTCGACGCTTCGACCTCCGTACTTCATATTACCTTCTTTTAATCAGAACGAGTATACAAGACACAATCCTAACATGTCTGTCTTCTTCTTTCCTCTTCACCCGTACCAATCATTATAGGAACATGGTCCGATGTATTTCGAATACATGACCTAGCCATACCCAGTGTTCTAAATGGCGTCCGCCTCGGACGCCTAGGCGGCGACTAGGCGCTCAAAAAGAGGAGAACGAACCGCATATGCAATAGGCGGTACTCTAGGCGTGGAGATGGCAGTTAGGCGTACAAGGCGTCGATACGGCGGCGCCTAGGCGGCCGAGGCGGACCAGGCGGCGCCTAGGCGGCCGAGGCGGCTGAGGCGGATCAGGCGGCTGACAAATTTTTTTGTAATTTTTTTTTCAAATTCTTTAAAATAGTCTCTTCATCTTCAACAGAAAAAAGCCTCTTCATCTTCAACAGAAAAAAGCTCTTCATCTTTACATTAAGGTGTTACTAGTTCACGTTATATTTGAAATTTTATATGACTGATTATTGTTTATGTCATTATGAATCTAAAGTTTACACCATAATCGTTATTAAACTTCTAAAATCATTCTGGCCTAGCATCACTTGTGAATTGTGATGCATTTAATCCCATGGCCTGGCCATTTTCTTCAGGAAGATTAGTTGTCCTTGATCGCAATAACTCCAATAAATTGTTTGTTTCATCCCTGCAACCTCCATTGTCAAGATTAAGAATCATTCAATCATATTAGGATAAAGATTAAAGAATTCACAAAATGATTTAAATTACAAGCGCCAAAGTTCCAACTTCACAAAAAGATTTAGACTACAAGCAAAAATAGAGAAATGTAACTTTTAAAAGGTTAATATATTAATATTTAAAAAATAAAAACAAAACGCCTAGGCGCCGCTTAGGCGCCGCCTAGGCGTCCTAGGCGGTAGGCGGTCTTTGGCCGAACCGCCACCGCCTGACGCCGTTTACAACCTTGGCCATACCCAAGGGGAATCTTGTTTCCCAGTCTGTGGAAACTAATATTCTGTCTAGCTTAGCCATGATCGGCTCCCTACGTCGGTTGGACCATGTAAAGCTCCGGTCATTAATCGGGATGTCCATCAACCTCATGCTTGATATGACCCGATTGAATTTTCTCATTTTGTGCCCATTGCCTAGGCCACCGCTCCTCTCATACGTGTGGCTGACGATGTTGAAGTCTCCTCCCACAACCCAAGGTAAGCTCCACCTTCCCCTGATATGTAATAACTCGTCCTAAAAGTGTTGCCTGTGGCACCGTTCATTAGGACCGTAGACCGCCGTGATGGTTTGCTGCCACCCATCCTGCCTTCTTTTGGCCACAACCGAAACTGTGTAATTTCCAACCCAGTCATCCAGTAAATCAAATTTATTGGTATTGACCCCTACATTGATCCCTCCTGACGCACCTATGGCATCCCTTACCTTCCATTCCTGGATATGATCTAACTTTAGATCCCTGAGAACCAAGTCAGTTGGTTGAGCTAGTTTAGTCTCTTCCAAACATACAATATCGATATTATTGTTTCTAATAACCTCCCCTACCATTCTACGCTTGACGGACTTGTCAAGCCCCCTAACATTCCAGAATAAGGTGTTACACATAAGCACTATCTTCCCCCTTGTTCCTGCAGAGTTGAATCCTACTCTACCAAGTTTCGGGACACGCATTCAGCGCTTGTCCCCCCATCTAAAACCCTGTTAACATTATCAATGTTAACCAATTCCCTATCCCGAATAACATCAATGATATTGGTGTGTGCGTTATGATGCAAATTTAAACCATAGACGTTGGCAAGTTGAATAAGCATATAATCAGGGATAGAGCCAAAAATAGAGATATTCGATTTTGTACCTGTGATGTTTTCATAGGCTTTTCGTTTTCCCACTCTTTGGTAAATCTCTTTGACGGTCATCGGCTTGTCCCTTTTGCTACGCTGTCTGACGTTGCGTCTGTACCCCTCCCTTGCCTTTACAGGTCTGATCTTCTTACCAGTATCAACCACCACTGATTGTTCAGCTCTGCTTAGTATCTCTATCTTGTCTCCTGATTTGGGCTCCTCCGACTTGTTAGATTCCGTGTCTGAGTCTGATGATTCCTCTGATATCTGCCTTTTGGTCGTAGCCCAATTGCCCAACATTGCCTTTATCCTCTTTTTAACTTCGCGTTCCTCTTTTTTCGACCTCCAGTTTTAGTTGCTCTTCCACCTGTTTCCCCCCTCCTCATTATAGTTCACGAGCTGATTCAGAGTGTCGACCTTCCTAGCTTCGCAATCTGAATTCACTGAGATGGCAGATTCTTTTAATTTGTGAGCCCCTGCTGCAAAGCCCTGCTGAAGGTCCTACCGAAGGCCCAAACCCAGTTCCTTATGACCCAAGCCCATGCCGCTCTCCCAACTTTTTAAACTACCGACATTCGTGCCTTGCTTGATAGTGACAGATGTACAACCATTCTCCTACACCCCCTGTGTGGAGACAAGTCCCACATCCCCTACGATGGGACCCTCCTGCTGCAACGCACCCCCACCCTCAATGGTTTGCTCCTTGGGCCCCACCAAAGCTACAGTCTTGCGTAGCTCTGCTAGAAACATAGGGGATGGACCTGCTGAGCTGTCGTCCTTATTTTTTGCTTCGCCATCTGGCTTCACACGTCCCCTTTCACGTGCAGCGTGTAGGAGAGTACATGATTTACCGAAGGAGAATTCCCCAGCCGTTGGATCTTCTCCCCTTCGCTCACGTTGATGATGAGCGGCCTCATAGCATTCTGCTGAACCGGTTCAGCAACCCAACCCGGTTCACCCCCTCCTAGACCGTCTTTTTCAACCTCCAGACGCTTTTTCCCCGCTGTCCTCCCCAAACAAATTCTTGCTGTTAGACTTCATCCGCCGCTCATCCTCTGCCACGTCCCCCGATCTGTCCTCCTCTACCAGCACCTCAACGAAGAACGTTTTATTCTCCACCATAACCTGAATCGTCTTTGGTAGCCTGTCGTCCCCATATCGAGCTAGCTTAACCCGTGCAACGTCACCTTTCTTCCTTGCCGTCGTAGCGTCCAACTCAAGGACGCTACCAAACCTTCTCAGAATGTCTTGGAAACCGCCAATCTCCCAACAATGGAGCGGCAACCCCGAAAGCGCCACCCAAGTACCCTTGATGTCGCCATGACATGCTGCTCCCTCGTCGCCCGTCCATTGTCTAATGGAGATCCCATAACGACCGCCAATGATCTTGAGTTCGTCGTGCCTTGCCAGCGCTGCAATCCCTTCCGGTGACAGAAATTCAGCAAGCCAGAAATCCTTCACCTTGTGGAGCTCCCAAGTTCTGCGGTTGAAGGTGTCGGATAGCTGCCTAAGCCCAGTGATGATCTCCTCCGTCGATGGCCACCCTCTCACCGCCCTAATCACTCCCATCTTGAGTTTGAGAATTTCTTTGTTCTTTCTCATCACCCCCATCATCGACACATTGGCGCGAGGCATCTCTATAGGCTTAGCCGCTGGTCTAACCTCCGTCCCCAGCTTGCCATGCATCTTTGCGCCTCTAACCGCACAAACGTTCACCTTATGGCCAGGCTCCTTACACTCAAAGCAGACGAACTCGCCAAAGGGGCATTCCACCTTGTGGTGACTGTCGCCACAGAACAGGCAGGGTGTCCCTCGCCTTAGCCAACGAGGCCTCCATCTTTTTAGAAGATTTGGAGCGGTAGATATCCCAAGCACCCTCGTCGCCATCCTCTTCAGCACGGGCCTCCCCTGCCTTACTGCGAACTTCCCGTAAAGCCGAAAGAAGTACTTGTTCAGTGAAGCTGGCCGGTGACTTAGGAGATTTAGAGGTGTTGCGTGGAGAAGGTGGCGACGGGATAATGGGCTGTTCCCCTGCAGGAGAGCGACGCTGAACGAGCAGAACAGGAGACCTCGTTGTCATGCTGGGGGTAGCCATCAGGTTAGGGACCTGGCCTGAACCGTTGGTGGCCAAGTCGGAGGCTTCTTGCGGGCTCTTGGATCCTGTAACATGCTTCGGTGAGCGGTGGCCAGGTTTGTGAGTGTGTAGGCGAGAATACACCGGAGACCTAGAGCGCCATCAGCGATGGCCGTCTCTTCCCATTGGAGGCCTAACAGCAGCTCTCCTCGGAGACCTCACCCTTCGACTATCGCGTCGACTTTCCACTCTGGCCTCATGGTGTGACTGCCCGCCACGAGGGTTGCGACGCTCTTCGTCGCTGCAATGTTCTCGAGGGGCCCAAACATCTCTTCTAGTTACCGAGTAAAGATGTGAATGGAAATAACTAGACAGTATAGCAGCTCTGCCCATTTTGGACTATTAAAAAAATTATGTTTGTTGCATTTTCTGTTTATTTTTTTGCTTGTAAGCATTCAAATCTTCTTTCTTTATATTACAATTCCTTGCTATTAGTAAATTTTTTTAGCACCTTGTTACATCCGTTATCATTTCTTCGGCTATAAGTAGTACTTTTTATGACCTTGTTACATAGGTTATCATTTCTTCCTATTTTTGTTGTAATTTCCCCAGCTATATTACAAATTGGGTTGTGATATTTGAACAGGTGTATGGACAAGCAATTTTTGCTTGTCTAGTCGGAATGGCTTCTCCTCTCCCACTCCATTTGGAGATCATTATACTTGAGTAATATCTAAATTTTGTTCAGAATTATACTTGTCTTTACAAGAATGCATTATATTTAGAATTTTTTCTTTTGAGGCTCATAATTGAGTCTTCAGCTGCATTTGCTGATTATTAATGTTTTTTAAGGTGAATATCAAAGTTGTTCCTTCATTTTGGGTACAATTAACAATGACATTTTAGTATAAGTTGATGTTCCTTTTATTATACAATGTAAAAGTATACTGTCTGTTTTTGTTGAATACATGTACATATATATGTGTGTGCGCATGGAGTATTTTCTTCTCTTATCATTTATTTATAAATTTTCTATTTATGGAATCTGCCTCGAATTCTATTGCAGATAGTCTCTGAAGAAATTAAAAATGCCTCTGTGTCAGCTCATTCAGATGTCTTTAATTCTGTAAAAGATCCTAAACAGCCTCTCAAAAAGGGTAACATACTAATATTTCCAAGATGAATCCTTTAATGTAGATACCTTTTCTTGATGAATCCTCTATTTTACTTATTAATTGACATTCATGGTTTCGTTGTTGGATTTGATTGTGCATCCCGGTCTGAATACCAGCATACATATATACAACAACAACAACAACAACAACAACAAAGCCTTTTTCCCAACTAGTTGGGGTCGGCTACCAGCATATATGTATACTATATATAGTTAGTAAAATTTCATTGGAAACTTCAACCTAAGGTTCAAAATTCAGTATCGAGAGCACCTTTTTTTTGTAATTTATCAACAACAAGCTGCAGTATTGGTTGTGAGACCATGCTTCTACATGTATAATGTGTCTCATAGAAATATTGGTATATATTCGTCCTGCAATAGCTCATAAGTTATCATACTGAGTACATCATTGAATATATCATATAGTGCTGCACTGTAAAATTATGCTTTTTCTTATGAATGAGTTTAGACACTATCTACTTGTATTATGACTATGACACTATGTAAGAAAGTGTCCGGCAATTTTCATGTGAATAACATTGGGCCGCCATGTACTTGTATAATGATTGTGTTCTCTTTAGCAAAGATGATTTACACCCTCTTTAGATATATTTTTATATTATAATGGGAAGCGACTTTTTCTCATACTCAGTGTATTCCTTTGCTTCTGTAGGCGATCGGGTGAAATATGTTGGTGCATCTGGATATATTGTAGCCGATAACACTAGCAGGTATTATAGTTACATAACCAATTCCCCCCCCCCCCCCCCCCCCCCCCCCCCCCGGGCGCCCGGCGCCCGCGCGTGCGTCTCTGTCTGTCTGTTCTGGGTAATACTAGACATTTTTTAACCTGCCACTCTTCAGTTGGAGATTGATTTATTCTTTTGAACCCAGCACCCAGTATAGTTTTGGGTTTCTATTTTTTGGGGGGTTTAATTTGAAATAACAAAATTAATGGAAATTCTATTCAGACCTCTTCATCCTTAATCTGTTTCTGATTATGAATAATCTATCATTATTTCAGATTTCCTTTAACATTCTCCCCTCCCTTTTATTTTATTTATTTATTAGTTGAAATTAGGTAGTTCTCTTACTTTTCAATTGGCCCCTCTCTTCCATATTTTCCCTTGTCTTAGAATCTGACACCAATTCTGAAGATTGATGTCAAGTTGTAAGCATGGCTATTTACTTTATTTCCCTTTTTTCTTTTATGTTTGTCTTGTCTTATCATCTTGTAGTTCTAGATACTATTATTATTATTATTTTTGGTATGTTTTCCAGTATCCTTATTAATTTATTTTGTCTCAGTTAATTTTATTAATATTTTATAATTTACATTCTTGTAATCAAGTAGTTCTATGGTTTCTATTTCTCTGGTTGGTTTTCTGCATCCCAAATGCCTCATTGGGTATAGCAAACCCCTCTTTCCCACATTTTTCTTGGCTAGATTTTGAACATGTGATTTAGATGTCGGGTTGATATCCTATCAGAAAAGACTGTCAAGTCCTTCATGGCTATACCAAACTGAACAATATGATGAAGTTTTTGCATTCATAATTCATAATTGTGCAGGCCTTTGTCAAATGGGCAGCGTGGTGAAGTATTTGAGGTTAATAGGAACCAGGTAGCTGTAGTTCTTGACAGCACAGAGGACAACACCAAGGAAGGAAACAAAGATGGGAATTCTAATCAAGATGCAAAACCATCTGCTTATTGGTTTAAGAGTATGCCTCTACTCCTACTTATTCACTAATGATAATTTGGTTTATTGCATGTTGTATAGTAGTCAATATTGCAGAAGGCGGTATGCAGCAATATGCAATTTCTTACCACATACTGCATCGCATATGTAGCTGCAATCGCATATCGCTGCATATGCAGCTACATATGCTGATGAGGATTTTTTTATAAAAAGTTACATTTAAAAATAAGAAAAAAAATTGATATTTTTTTCAAAAGGACGTAAAACATAGTAACAAGTGCATAATGTAATAAAAAATAAATGTGCTCTAGTTCATTGTGAGAAAAGTAATTGATAGGTGAAAGAAAGGGAGAAATCCTTGGGCATAATACCGTTTAGATTTGGATCAGATATAAAATGTGGTCTTAAACTTTAAATAAAAACTAATCATCAATAAAACATGCTGCGCATATACATTTGTGCCGCTGCCGCATAAACAATATGCAGTCTGCATGTTGAATTATGTGTCACATTTGTTAAATAAACTGAAAAATAGCCTCTATTGGGCTAAAATATGTGAATTCGGGGTGCGTTACCGCATATGCGGAGCACATGCACTGCATATTTTTGCCTTTTAGAATACTACCTGTAGTTCTGAGATCTATTTATTTAGGGTACCTACTACCAACTATTTTTATGGAGTCTCACTCTTATTCCTGAATGGTGAAGAAAAAATGCCATTTGTTTCCAATGGATCTTGTTAACCTCCTTATGAAATCTTCCAAATCATGTCAAATGGAACAATATCTAGTGACCACTTTAAGATTGTTTTAAATTTCGGCTGATACGGCTGAAATTTCCTTTTGGCTAGCTTGCCGATACGAATCACCGATTTTATACTCCATATCGTTTTGGACCGAAATGTGTAGATTTCAGCCGAAATTGCCGAAATATCAGTCGAAATCGACACACTAATGTTATTGTGAATATATAACTTTTTTTTGTTTTACTTTTTGCATATATGTTTTTCAATATAAGACCTTAAGCTAAGATAATGTGAGGATTTTGTCTGTCTATTGTTTGTGTATATGCAAAGTCAAGTAAGTATTAACTAATGCATTTTTTCTAATCAATGCAAATTCAGTTTAGTTATATACTTATATTACATTCTTTTTATATTGTTGTTGAATTCTACAAATATATACCGTAATTGATTTATGTCATTAGTTATATTATACAATATTTTATATGATAAATGACATGTAAAACATATAATATCTTGTTTAGTAACAAAAAAATATGTTTATTGAGTGTCTGAAATGAACATCCTAGATGATCACATTTCCCCGAGATCTCCTCCGATATCTCCAATCCGCGACGAAACACCCCTTGCAGTCTGAAATCTGTGATTTAAAACCTTGCTTTAACATCAGCGTTGTTGTTGACTATAAATGTGTTGTCAGCACTATTATGATGGTTGCAAATAATAATGGTAATGGTTTTGCCACTGTACTTGTAATATCCCCCAAAATACAATTTACTAATAAATTTTTTTTTACATTGTATATATTGTTATGCCCATTGAAGGACTCGTGGGAGAGTCGAGAGCATATGTTTTTCCGTAGAATTAGGACATCGGAGGTTCGAAATGCTGTAGGAAGGATGAAAATAGAAAAAGCTTTAGGACCGGATGATATACCCATTGAAGTTTGGAAGTATCTTAGGGATGTAGGAGTGGGTTGGCTAACAAAATTATTTAATGAACTTTTGAGAACTAAGAAGATGCCCGATGAATGGAGAACGAGTATTTTAGTACCTATATATAAAAATAAAGGAGATATACAAAGTTGCTCAAACTACCGAGGAATTAAATTAATGAGTCATACGATGAAAATTTGGGAGAGTGATCGAATATAGACTGAGATTAGAAACTACAGTGTCTGAGAATTAGTTTGGGTTTATTATGCCTAAGAGGTCAACAATGAAAGCAATTTATGTACAGAGGAGATTTATGGAAAAATATAGGGAGAATAAGAAACATTTACATATGGTTTTTATAGATCTAGAAAAAGCATATGATAAAGTCCCTAGAGACATAGTGTGGTGGGTTTTAAATAATAAAAGAGTAACTATTCGGTATATTGAGGTAATTAAGGATATGTATGAAGGGGCAACGACCACAATTAGGACAACCACAGGAGAGACCAGCAATTTTTTTATTACAGTAGGTTTACACCAAGGTTCGGCTTTAAGCCCCGACCTCTTTACTTTGGTTATGGATGAATTGACGCGAGGAATACAAGATGAGGTGCCTTAGCGTATGCTTTTTGCTGATGACATACTCTTAGTGGACGAGACTAGAGCAGGAGTCGATGCTAAATTAGAATTGTGGAGAGAAATTTTGGAAGCTAGAGGTTTTAGGATAAGCAGAACTAAAATAGAGTATATGGAGTGTAATTTTAGTGATATTCAGAACACAACTGAGGAAGTAATGAAATTTGATGGCCAAGAGATACCTAAGAGAGATCATTTTCGATATTTAGGCTCGATTATACAAAGAGATGGGGAGATTTGTGACGATGTTATACATAGGATTCAAGCAGGGTGGCTTAGGTGGAGAAGTGCCAGTGGTATTTTGTGTGACAAACGTATACCTTAGAAGTTGAAGGAAATTGTTTATAGGACGGTTGTTAGACCAGCAATGATGTATGGAGCAGAATGTTGGGCAACAAAGAAACATGTCCAAAAAATGAGTGTAGCGGAAATGAGGATGCCAAGATGGGACAGGGGCGGCCCTAGGATTTTAGGGGCCTGAAGCAAACTCAAAAAGGGGCCCCACATATACAAAAAAAAAACGATTCATGTATTAGAAAAAAATAAAAAAGTATACATGAGAAATCATGGATTTTAGGGGCCTGAAGCTAATATAATTTTTTTAGGGGCCTGAAGCTAATATAAAATCATGAAAAAAATAAAATGATTCATGGATTTTAGGGGCCTGAAGCTAATATAATTTTTTTTAATCTTTTCTGAAATTGGGGGCCCTGAAGCTAATATAAATTTTTTTTCTTTTCTGAAAATGGGGGCCCCTTTTTTTTGATGATTTTGGGGGCCTGATGCAACTGCATCTGTTGCATCCAATTAGGGTCGGGCCTGAAGATGGATGGTGGTAAAACAAGGAAGGATAGAATTAGAAACGAGCATATACGAGATATGCTAAAGGTAGCTCCAATCCAAGATAAGTTGAGAGAATCGCCTCAGGTGGTTTGGACATGTCACACGCAGACCTAGTAGTGTTCCCTTTAGAAAGAGTGATTTGATACGTATTGAGGGTAGATTTAGGGGTAGAGGAAGACCTAAACTAACTTGGATGGAAACGGTAAAAAAAGATATGATAGCTTGTGACCTTACAGAAGATATTACGCTAAACCAAGCAGAATCGAAAATCAGGATTCATGTAGCTGACCCCAACTAGTTGGGAAAAAGGCTTTGTTGTTGTTGTATATATTGTTATAAATTGTAATTGCCAAGATATGATACAGATAATATATGTTGTATGAATTCAAATTGCTAATCAATTGGCCCAACCCAATTGAATTTACATGGTTAAGCCTAACCATATATATATTGTACATATATACTACTACTGTATACTACAATACTACTACCATACACTACACATACAATTGTAGCCTACACTTTTTTGACTTAGCCTACAATTCTTGACTTGCATAAAGGGTTATGTGTAATTATTAGAAACCTCGGGGGTTATGTGTAAATGTATGGGACACCTAAGCAACCCTAGAAGGCTCTCCACACACCCACACATCTCCACACTCACCCACACACCCCTCCTCTTCTCTAAGTTGGTCGGCCACCACCCCCATCACTCATTATTTCTTACTCCCTAATTCAAGTCTATAGTTCACCTTCCATACTACTATCTATTCCATACTTTCCTATACGACTTTTCATTTCAATATCCTCCTAATAATTCCTAAGAGCTAGTTGAGGTTGAAGGAAGCAAGAAAAAGTAGCAAGCAAGCTAGGAGGAGGAGGAAGCTAGGAGGAGATAGCAAGGAAGTATTGCCTACAACCAAAAAGTGGGTATTCTCTATTCCTTATATGTTATTCATGAATTGAATGATTAATGTTTTGCTAGGAATGGTTGTATGAATTATGTGTATGTGAAATAGTTTGATTATAGTATTAGAAGAGTTCATGTTGTAAATAGTAAAAGAATTCATGATTTTAGTAGTAGAAGAATTCATGATTCTAGTAATAGGAAATTCATGTTGTAGTAATTCATGTTGAAGTAGAAGAAGGAAATTAAGAAATGAAATAGAAGAGATATATGTTCTTCTAACCTTGATAAATAATTAGTTGATTTTTATTGTTGTATGATAAACAACTAGTTGATAAAATATACGTTTTAATTGTTGCATGATTGTATGTTGATTTATTAGTTATTTTAGATGAGTCCTTTGATATGATTCATGTAGAGTGGAATTGAAGTAGATAAAATTGCTAAAAGGGAACATGTAATTATGTGACGAGTAATTAATTACCAACCTCTAGATTAATTCTTGATCTTGTAAATGCAAGATAATTATATGAAAATACACATGTATGTTAGGGTTTTGGTATAAAGTTAATGAATAGAAAGATATAATAGAATTAAAGGACTATGAGAATGAGTGTTAGTGCATATACATATGTGAAGTGCATGTAGGGATTAACATAGTATGGGAGGAATCGTGATTGATGAAATACGGTATGCATGTGTATGTATGTGGTTGTGTATACTTGAATGTATGCATATGGTAATGTTTAGTGCACATTGGGTGTGCTAGTATGGTGCATGTTTGGGTCAATTTTTGGCATGATTAGAAATCTGGGTTGAACCCAAATTAAATCAAGATGAAACTTGTTGCAATTCAACTAGGTTGGATTCACTTAGAACCTAGTTAGTAAACTAAGTTGATCTAGTTAAGTAAACTTGTAGAATGATAAAACCGGGAATTATGAGCCCGGTTAACTAACTAATAATGTTAATCTTACGGTGAGAAACTAGAAGTAGTAATAACAAAGCCGTTAGGATTGGGTAAAGCTCGTAATTTAATAGGTTAGTATAGTGCATAGTGGTCTATGTCGTGTAATTGTTGATTATAAGGACAAACACTAGTTGGACGTATACTCATCTGTCAAGAGGACACGTGCGGCGTTATCTCGACTGTTAATTTATGAGATTTAGTGATAAGAACGGGAGACAGGCATATGTACCGCAAACTCATGTCGAAATCTGGGAGAGTGGACCCTTATGAGTACGTTTATGTTCTAAGTTATCCATACAAACAAGGAGCTAGAGTGTAACTCTGAGTCTCTGGCGGATTAGAGAAAGGCCTGATGATTCGCCTTATGTTCGGATGACTTTTGGTAAGGTCCGGGTATGGAGAAGGACCACCGATTTCGGCAGGACTGCAGCTGAGCTGAATGTTCACCAACCTGTCGGTCGGGAGTGGAGAGAGACCACCGATTCCGATCGATCGGAGTGATCACTGACTTTCGGGAGCGGAGAGAGACCACCGTTCCGATGCAGAAAGTGGAATGGACCGCATGTACTGCAGCTCTACCGGTCACTAAATAAATGTCAGGAACAGGGAAGAGTACTAGAGTATGTTTACATTGCGAGGGATTAAAATCCTATAATATGAAGTACGCACCAGCTTGACTGGGAAATATGTAGTATGGGATGCATATGTTTCCAATCAAGTGTGCATTAGAATAAGAGCATCGTTTGAGTTGTGCATTAGATCTTAGGTCATGACATACACCGATACTTTGGTTGTATTACTTCCACGTTTTTCCTTGCATCAATGTTGTTTGTTGAGGATTTTGGGAGATTGCGCTTTTTATCCTTTTTGCGTCAGTTGCATTCAACTGACGTGCCCACAATCTGAATAGTTGCAGGACTGCCTGTTCCTGGGAGCAAGAGATTCGAGTCGGGAGTTTCCAAGTGAAGGACAATTTGTAGAGATAAATTATTGAATGATGTAATTTTATGTAAAAACCTCTTTGTACATTATGATAATATAATAAAAGTTTTAATTTTCTGTGATTTCTTCCTGTGTTGTGTACTCATTTGGAGTAGAGATCTTGGGTTGTGTCACGAGGTTCCGTTATATGGACCTCGGGGTGTTACAGTACTGGACAGTATTTGGTTATGGAAACGTGTGTGATGAATTTATTGATTTTATGCTTATTATTGAAGTTTTTCTAATGCTCCATATGTTAAAGGTCGTGCTTCTGGTCGGGGAGAAAACGACAATTACTACGCTTCTTGGTGTGCGTTTTTTTCTTCCTCCCTGGGGTGCATGGGTTGGGGAGAGAGAGAAGGGGGGGGGGGTATTCATTTATAAATCATCCATGATTCAGCTTGGCTCAATTGCTTATTCATGTTTGATCAATTAAATTTCCAAGTCACACCGAAGCCCATTTATTTTAATCTCTAATAATCAACTACGTCATTCAACTTTTTTAAGTTCATGTTTATATGCAACTCTGATTTCTTAAAGTATCCAAATTTGTTCACCTTCTTCACCTTTTCTCAATTTGCTTCTGGGGATAGTACTTTTGCCACATATCTAGTCCTGCTATTTGGGATAATGGCTTTGTTGTTGTTATGTAGTCCTGCTATTTCTCAGGTAAATTATTCCAGTTTGAGAATTTAAACCTTTTATTTTCTTTTGTAGTTGAGGATATTGTGCACGAATGTGATAGTCAGACTGAAGATTGGTACATCGCACTTGAAGCACTTCGGGAGGTGTTATTCTCAAGTCTGAGAGTTTTCTATTTTTGTGTTTCCTCTCTTAATATCTTCTGATTATCAATTTGCCTTCTATATTTCTTTTTCCTTGATCTCATTGTTTGTCAGTTTGCAGTACATTTCACTTCACTTAAATCTTATGTATTAACAAGTCCCTTTTTCCTTGCTTTTCTCTTGACAATAGGTTTTGTCATCTCCACAACCGCTTATAATTTACTTCCCTGACTCCACTACCTGGGTCACTAGGGCAGTTCCTAAGCCATATCGTAAAGAATTTATTCAGAAAGTGGAGGAAATGTTTGACCAAATTGAAGGGCCTGTTGTTTTGATTTGTGGGCAAACTGTAGTAGAAACAGGATCCAAGGGGAGAGAAAAATTTGTAAGATTCATTTTACATGTGATATTTCCATTTTTTAAAGCATTTGGCTTTACTACCGTGTTCATGTTATTGCCTTCTTATTTTGTTCTCACTGGTGTATATTGTAGACGTTGGTGCTTCCTCATCTTGGTCGTCTGGCTCAACTGGTATGTCTTCACATTATAAATTTCATATTTCTTATGTAAAGGACCATGGTTTCCAAATTTCCGTACATCTTACAGTTCTGATTTAGCAGGAATCATGCTTGCTTTTGTGGTCCCTCCATAAAACGAAGACTTTTTCCCTTCCTATTTCTCTATATTTAAAAGATTCATGCATATTCTTTATTTCATTTTAGTGAAAAGACGCCTAACGGCCTAAGTTCCAGCCTGGCTTCCCACGTAAGCAAAAACGATACAAAGAGGAAATAAAAATTTAGAAAAGGAAAAGGAATAACGAAATAAACATGGTCATCATCGCGATATTAGTGATGGGAAGGTGAGGGGTGGGGGTGGGGGTGGGGGTCAATGTTAAGTTGGATGGGTCTGCTACAGGGTGTTGGTGTAAAGTAATAGGGTTGTGAAAGGGGTCAAACTGGATTGACAGTCCTACCTATATTTTCTACATGGAGGAAGATATGATGTATAACTTGAAAAATTAATACTTTGACCTCAATTTTCACCACTTAGTGCCTAGCTAAGAAACATCAGGGACATGCAGGCATGAGCTTAGGCTTATATGGAACCGTATTGGTGATGCTGCTGGAGATGTGACTATAATGGCGATCCACTTTAGATTAGAATTCTGTACCAATTCTTTAGAAAAAATACCGCATTTCGTTGACATGTGTCCTTTTCCAAGCTTTCCATATTGCAGTGGCTACTTATAGTGCACAGTTACTTGGTGAAATTTTGTGTTACAGCATCTTTCATTTTAGGGTTATTAGTTTCAACATACAAATCACATTCATAATATACTTTTACTTCCATCAATTATTTAGATTTTTACATAAGAATAAAGGCAAATAAACAAAGAGAAGTTAAAAGATTTAATGCATTTTTATTGTAGTTAGTGCATCTGTAGCATTGGTAGTTAAAATTTGGGTATTTGGCAAATAGAAATAGAAAATTTGGAAGTGAGTTGTAGTCGTCTATACCCAAAATTTGGATTTTCAAAGACGGACAGAAGAGAAGATCATTTCCTGTGGGAGCAATTATTTTTTTTTTAATTTCAAAAAATATCGGACGGGATATCATATCCCATCCAAGGAAAAAAAAATTCTGAATTAAGGAGCGAATGGACCCATAATATGGACTATAGGCCTAATGTATAGGACTGAAAAAATGGAGAATTGCAGAAGTCAGATGATGTATGATCTTCTTTCTGATGGATTTTTTTTTAATTTAAAAAAAAACAATCGGACGGGATTTTTTCTGATATCCCGTCCGATCTGTTTAATTAAAAAAATAATAATAAAATAGCCATCGGATGGGATATGATATTCCTATTGCCAAATTTTGGCTTTTGCCATTTCCTCTCTCAAATTTGGCAAGCGACTGTTCACCTCGAACCCAAAATTTGGAAATTTGGCCAATGACTACAGATGCTCTTAGACACTTTTTTTTGCCACTTTATACTGAAGGGGCGCATCTTCATCATTTTAAGAGTATTTCGTAATTTCACATAATACATATTTTGTCCCATACATTTCCCTGCAAATTTCATCTATTTCAATTTAGAAAGACAGTTTATTATATCTGAACTCTAGTAGACATCATTGTATGATCTTAATTACAATTTTCTAGTGGCATCCTATTGTCCCAATTTTAAAAATTCCATAATCAGGAAAACTGACAATTGGATCTAATAGGAATATTAAAAAACTGTTGGTTTACCAATAAATTAAGCGGCAAAGATGACCAGTTTAATTCATTATGTTCCTTCTGATAGTCATATTTGTTTAATCTCTAATTTACTTTTCTTTTTGCGAGAAAACCATTTCTTCATGTTGAAACATTTTATATATATTCTATTGATGATATGACCTGAAATGCTTACTCAATTTGCAGCCTGTTCCATTGA
Source organism: Hemerocallis citrina (assembly GCA_017893485.1). Classification (NCBI taxonomy): domain Eukaryota; kingdom Viridiplantae; phylum Streptophyta; class Magnoliopsida; order Asparagales; family Asphodelaceae; genus Hemerocallis; species Hemerocallis citrina. The sequence continues at coordinate 209,806,208 of CM030366.1, forward strand.
AGCGACTAACAGAACGACTGACAGCGGCAACTACATCGGACAATGATATATCTAAACTATTTACAAACACTTACTTTTTACGTCCTCCTAAGGTATGAGCAGTGTGTTATTACCTTCATCACTCCATGTAATTTCTTGTTGACCAGATAATATGTTAGGATGCATAGTGTCTTGGGTTCATGATTACTCCTAATTTGTTGGCTAGGTTATGTATCTGCTTGGGGTTGGCTTCTATAGGAATAGGACATTCATCTGTTATACTGCAGGTGAAGCTCCCACTTGAAACTAGAACACAATCACAGCGAAGATAATAACTAGAACACAATCAGTGTAGATGATCATGATACACTGCCAACTTGGGTTGGACTATACATGTCTCCAACTTGGAAATGAGACACATATTGAACTGGCAATTTCACATGGATTCTAGGTTACAATTTCTAAGTATCAGCTAAGATACCTCCCACTAGTTGGATTGAAGGTGGAGCTGATCTCTGCCCATCACCTGCTCCCTCTCTTCCTCTAAATTACATATCTTGAGTCCACTATCTTCAAACTATTAAAAATATTTTTCTGCCTTCCTATATATTTTCTTTGTACTTTTTCTTCTTAAAAAACCTTTGTTTCACTTTTATTCTCTCCCAGTCTTTCTTTGACTTTTTGTTTGAGTTAAATGTCTTTCTAAACTAAGATGAGAGGGATAGGAAGCTGTTAAGCACGGATACTTCACGAAGGGTGCCGTCCCCGTATCCTGTACGTATCCGATACGGGATACGGCTGAAACGTGTTCTGTATTTTTTTATTAAATGGATACGACAGGGATACGCGGCGGACACGGTGGGGATACAACTTGGGTTAAAATTGTTAGAATAAAATAATTTTGGGGTTAATTTGAAGAAATAAGAAAATATAAGTTAGGTTTTTCTTACCTTATTCAAAGAAGATGAACTGAAATCAGTTCTTGCTCAGAATGTGGGATGTAGGAGGGGATGCTTTTGATCCTTTTGATGGTGTTGGGGAGCTTGAGATAGCAGAACTTTCGATATGGAGGCTGTGCTATTTGAGAAAATTGGTGATGATGATGATATTATCCAACTTGGATAGGCATGGAGTGATGGAGGAGCCTTTGCTATATTTTCAGACTTGTCTCACTATTTGATTTGTCTGCTTATGTTATATTGCTTAAAAACTTGTTTTGTTTATTTATTGTAACACCCCGTACTTAAGCGGATATATATATATATATATATATATATATATATATATATATATATATATATATATATATATATATATATATATATATATATATAATAATAATAATAATGAGATGGTGACGTGGAGATAAAAGGAAAAGAAGAGATGGGATAAGTTAGATGGTGGCCCATAGATGATCCTATGGGATATTGATGGTGATGATAGCCTATAAGATGGCTTATGGATCATATGCATTAATGAAGGGAAATGAAAGAATGTATATATATATATATATATATATATATATATATATATATATATATATATATATATATAATAATAATAATAATAATAATAATAATAATGAGATGGTGACGTGGAGATAAAAGGAAAAGAAGAGATGGGATAAGTTAGATGGTGGCCCATAGATGATCCTATGGGATATTGATGGTGATGATAGCCTATAAGATGGCTTATGGATCATATGCATTAATGAAGGGAAATGAAAGAATGTTTGTGTGCTGGTTGGGTGGTGTTTGACCGAGTGGACTTGGGATTAAATTGTCCCATATCGGAATGGTATAGGAAGGTGAGTGAGTATATATTAGGAAAACCAAGTGATTAAGGTACCTAAGGGTTAACCCACCTTTTGATGGTGCCTGTGGTGGGCGTGGCTAGAGTTTTGTGTCCGTTCTTTCGCGTGCGCACACGTGTAGCCATGTGCGCAGCTGAGCCGGGCTTGGGGCGTTACACTTATGTTATTGCTTATGCTTATGAACAATTATTGCAGCCTTTATGGATTATCTTATTTATGTTTAATGAATGATATTTACCATTTCCTTATTAACAAGAGATATTATTTAGTTATGTGTAATTATTCATATATATATATATACACACAGCTATATCCCCGCCGTATCCTGTATCCTACTTTTTGGAAAATTGTCGTATCTCCCGTACCCGTGTCTCCGTACGCATATCGCCGTACACGTATCGGTGCTTCTTAGATAGGAAGAGAGACCACTAGAGGAGTTTCTTCTATTTTCTCTGTCTTGGTTTTAGAAAGGATAAAAAACCCGAAGACGTGGATATATAGAGAGATTGAGTCTAAAAGCAAGTTTGTGAATTATTTGTATTATTCTGTAGTTAAGTTTAATTATAATTGTAATTTTTTGTTTAATCTATTTACCTATATTTATCTGCTATCCATGCTTAACTATGCAGAGGATTGACTTCTATATAATTGTGTTATAAATTGGTTATGAATATTAATATTTGACAATTATGACATTTGATGAATGTAAGAGTTATCTAAATCATGTTTAGGTTGTATGTTATGTAATAGAAGCCTCAGGATTTAGCAAATGTCATCCCTGACGTCTGCAGCTCAACATGAAATGTCTCTGGCTGCTATTATAACCTTGATAAGATATACTTAGACCATAAAAAATTGATGATTGCTTTACTGTTTGCTCTTTCTGTCTTTAAGAAAGTTACGTCTTTTTTCAACAATCAAATAAATTTCACCCTGAGAATCAAGGTCAGATAGTGAGGGGATCACAAAAGTTTGTGTGTTTGTGTATTTTATTTTGAGGATGACATCTGATGGAAGTCGAGAAAGTGGATTTGGCACCTAACTCTTAACTGAGTCACACTCACATTAATGATTGTGATGGACATGCATTTTTCCATTGATCTGAGTTTGTGCTTCCTTTGAATTATATATCACCCATGAGGTTTTAACTTTTCCGCCTTTTGTCTTTGCATTTGCAGGAAGAGAAGGTACTTCAAACTTTCAATAAACAAATTGAAGAAGATAGAATAATTATCATATCAAGGAATAACCTCTGTGAACTGCATGAGGTGTGGTGATCTTCATCATTTGATTTTTTCACGGTGTTGTATTTTAATATACCCAATGGAATTTTCTGTGCTATTTTTAAATTCAAAATGCTGTGTGTTTAGTTGGTGCTAGATTTTGTCCTCCTGTTATATTAATCTATTCATGTGCTTTAGGTACTAGAAGAGAATGGGTTGTCATGTGCGGGGCTTGTGCATGTAAAGACTGATGGCCTGATTTTGACTAAAGAAAGTAAGAATATCCTATGCATTTCTTATAGAGCAAAACTTTTTCCGACATGCAGTTCTCTGTTTTTTAACAAGCTGATATTATCATTATACAATTCCTTTTTGGGGTTTGTTCCTGCAAATGTTAGTTTTATATGACTATTTTCTTGATTTTCTTTTATTATTTAATCATGTAAATGTTAGTTTTTTCTTTTCTTTTCTTTTCACTGATATCTAGGCCAATATATTTCTTCATGTGCATTGCTAATTTGCCATCATTAACAATTTAACAGTATACAATTGACTTTATGCATTCTTAACTTTTATTGTACACATTTGATCTGTATATAACTGATGACTTACATTGTGCTTCAGTTCCAACTGTTCTGTATTGTTGAAATTTTCCTCTATTTCTTAAACAAAGTGAAATACTTATTAATTTAAATTCTGTACTTATTTGGTGATCCCTTCAGAAGCTGAGAAAGTTGTTGGATGGGCTAAAAATCACTATTTGTCGAGCAGCGAACTCCTCTCAATAAAGGGTGATAGGTTGGACATTCCCTGTGAAAGGTAGTTAACCATCCACATTCTTACCCCAATCAGTTTATGAATGCTATGAATATGGTTGTTTAACTGTTGTAATTTGTTAAAAAGCTTGGATATTGCAATATCAAGGCTAAGGGAACAGGAGACAGTTTATATGAAGCATTCACTAAATCTAAAGGTGTGCATACACTTATACCCTGTACTGTACATCTATTTTCTACTCTTTGTATCTTCTGAAACATTGCTAGTCTCTTTGCGGCATCGATTTTTTAAAGCATATATTACTGCAGAGCCTTGCCAAGGATGAGTATGAGAGTAATTTTATATCGGCAGTAGTTCCTCCAGATGAAGTAGGGGTGAAGTTTGACGATATAGGTGCACTTGAAGATGTGAAGAAAACATTGAATGAGCTTGTCACACTCCCAATGAGGAGACCAGAGCTATTCACACATGGAAATCTTTTACGGGTATATTTTTTAGTTCTTTCCTCTTCTGTCCTAATATTTTGTTCTCATAAAGCTGGGCTTGGTCCCAGACTTCGTACTAAATGAGAATACATAATTTGGCTACTGTAAGATGTATAGGCATATACATGGAATTTGCTGTGTTGTTCTGAATCACTTATGTCACATAGTATGGAAAATGGGTTTGCAAATTATGGATTGTAGGGGGCTTGTGAATTATGATAACGTAACTTCATCCCTTTTCTCTACAACTCTCTAGGCTGAATTATAGTATAGATGGTTAGGAGGATAAGCAACAAATTTAGAGGGACTGTTATATGTTTCTGAAAATATGTTGCTTTTGGGCTGCTAAATGGTAAAGGGATGAGAAAGATCAGTGTATCATAAAACTCAGCTTTCTCATAATCCTTGAGGCGTGTGATTGTGTTCATGAAATTGGCTCTCTCACTTCGAGTTGCTCAAAGCAAACCCCTTAGAGACTGTACACAAAGATGATATTATTTTTATAAGACCACCATTTGCACAAAATAAGTTACATTTTTCTGTTGTGTTATTATTGTAAATACAATTAGAGGAATGGGAGTCATACTTATATGAGGTGATTTCCTCATATAGATTAGTTGTACACTTGTACACAAACGATGCGACCCATAATGTACTATCGACACCATTCATATTAATGTACATGTCATAATATCTGTATATGAAAAATTATCTTGTTGAAGAAAGATGCTTCTTGGTCATGTTTTAAGTGCTTGCTAGATGAACAGTTTTTCAATATTATATGGGTATTCAGTTTTTTATACATGCGTCTTACGACATAATGAACACGCGTCTTACGACATAATGAACATGATGGTGTGGATCATCTGTATAGAGTCACACCGTGTGTACAACTACTCTATATGAGATAATTTCCTCCTATAAGTATGATGCTCTCTTTCCTCATACAATTATAATTATTATTCTACTCTATATGAGATAATTTTCTCCTATTATTTTTTCTATTCTCTCAGCCTTGCAAAGGAATATTGCTGTTTGGGCCTCCTGGTACAGGGAAAACTCTTCTTGCAAAGGCACTTGCTACTGAAGCTGGAGCAAATTTTATCAGTATAACTGGTTCAACGCTCACATCAAAGGTTCGTTTAGTATTCTCGAGTTTCGTACAATGTAGTGTTTAATGTCTAATCTCATCAGCCGTATCCATAATTTCCTGTTTATTGTATATTTGATTAAGATATATGTAATATTTTATGGTCGCCTTACTGATGTCGTTTGTTACGCTGTCAGTTAACTGATAAGGGGTGTTTGAAAATTGTTTATTAGATCGGGGCACCTACTATATTTTTTAAGGATTTTTTCAGTTTGTATAGTTCTGTTAATTATCTTACTATTTTATTTTGTATGTTCTGAATATCCCCATGTTTCTTAAATAGTGGTTTGGAGATGCTGAGAAGCTTACCAAGGCCCTCTTCTCATTTGCCAGTCGATTATCCCCTGTTATTATTTTTGTTGATGAGGTATTCTTTTATATTATCTTTCTTCTATTGTTTTGCATTAACTTAATTTCTTGACGAGTTGATGGTCAACCATTCTCGATATCCGTAAACATTTACATACGGAAAGTATTTCTCTGACAAAAAAACTATGTTGAGCATTACGGTAAAAAGGTTCACTCGTGAATGGAAGCTGGGGAAAAGTGTAAATTGGCAAATAGGAAAAAATGGGAGGTGTACAGATAGGCGCGTTAGGGATTTCGATTTATTAATATCAGTTTCATTTATTTTTAAATAAATAAGTTGGATTGATGCCCCACCTAGAGGAGAATATTGCTTTGACTTCCTTGTCAATAATTTGAGAACACATGTTGCATAATTCATAGAGAAATGTATGTGCCTTTTGAGGGGGTATCTAATTGGAGCAATTTTTGAGTGAAGGAAGGTAGGAGACAAAAGGAAGAGGATAATGCTTTCATTGTGTTTCTTTGCAAATGCGTCAGCCTTCTTATTGAAGATTGCTCTTGTGAGGCCTGACAACTGTAAGCATAGGTCTTAAACTAGACTGATTCTTTTTTTGAAGATTGAGACTAAGCTGATCTGATTGCTCTTATCTATTTAACGTAGTACAAGTCAAGCACCATAAAACAATAAAAAAGAGCAGTGGACTTTATATAGTAAATAATAGAATTCTCAATAATTTGAGGAGTTAGCATCAAAGCAACTAAAGAATTAGAAGGACTGGAATTTTTTGGATTATAGAGTAATTTTAATTGTACTATAAATTTTGCACTACCCTAATAGTACAATATGAGAAAAATCTGGTAGACTTGTACCGGACAGTTAAGTCTCTATTACTATGAAAGTAGGACAAATTTAAAAGTATTATTTAGTGCTACTGAATTGAGGAAAGTGCTTATTATAAACTTTTTTTTATATTCTCTTTCCTTATAGGTTGATAGTTTACTTGGAGCTCGAGGGGGTGCTTTTGAGCATGAAGCAACACGCAGAATGCGAAATGAATTTATGGCAGCTTGGGATGGTCTCAGGTCAAAGGACAGCCAGAGAATCCTTATCCTTGGTGCTACAAACCGTCCATTTGACTTAGATGACGCAGTTATTCGTCGTTTGCCCAGAAGGTATTGTGATATATCCACAGATTCAGTTTTTGTTTCTCTACCTTTTAATATTAGCACAGTACAATATATTTTGAGCCTGTAGGATATACGTGGATCTTCCAGATGCTGAGAATAGAACGAAAATTTTGAGAATATTACTATCACAAGAAAACCTTGAACAGAGCTTTAGATATGATGAGCTTTCAAGTGCAACTGAAGGGTACTCTGGAAGTGATTTGAAGGTAAAGATGCACCAAGGATTAGTGCTGCTTGTGTGATACGAATGCTATCGTATATCTTATTGTTTCCTTTGCAGAACCTTTGCATTGCAGCTGCATATAGGCCAGTGCAAGAACTTATAGAGGAAGAAAAGAAGGTACTAAACCAAATCTATCTTTCGCCTGTTTGATACAAGTTTAACATGAGCAGTATGTAGTCAATATGTTAAATTTATGTCGAATACGCTTGACATGTTCAGAGTTCGCATTTTCTGGGCGCTTTTGAGGTTTTTCTGCATATATGAAATAGTTATTAATTTACTAGACCAAACAAAGTTTTAAAAATGCAGTACACTATGAATCCTTAACATATTTGGACTCTATATATATTTTTAAATATATATAGGAATAAGGGGGCTAGTATGTCACCCTAGCCAAGTTGGCTAGGGATAGGGGCGGATCCACTCACATCATAAGGTGGGCAGTGCAGACCTTATGATTTAGAAAAATATCAGAACAGTACTACTACACTTAGATAATTTAAGTCTTTTTATTTGCCCACCTTAGTATGACTATTGCTTAGTGAACTACAAATTTGCCTCCTTCCTGCAAATAAAAAAAAGGCCAAGTTATGACTTATGAGTAGGACCCACTAACATCCTCTAGTCGACTACATGTCAAAATTCTAGAGTAGAAAATAACAGAATTGTGTAACTTGATCTTAAGAGTTTGGTTTATGTTTATACTAATTCCATCCTTTTGGTGTTAGATATTAAATTTATATCTTGAATTAGTGATTTGTGATAAACTAATGCATGCAGTGCTTAATTTTTTTCTTGAGTTTCCACTTTTTTCCACTCCAACAATAATTGTTTTTTTACAAGTGTCACTATGGTCTAGTGGTTAACCTGTTCGCTAGTGGCTAAGAGGTTAAATCCCGCTTGCATTATTTTCCTTTATGGGGAAAAATGCTTGTGTTAGTTTGTAGCTATGGTCTTGTTCAAAAAACTAAAAAAAAAACAAACAAAAAAACTATCTTTTTATCTTTTTTTATAAAAAAATTATGGATAGATATTACTAGGAAAAGCCAATAGTACTACAACCGATATTTCCTAACATCGAAAGTTGTAGAAGATCCTTTTCCCCTCCAATCACTTTTATGTATGAGGAATACTAGAAAATTATTGTGTACTTTTGCCCACCTTAGCTAATTAGTCTGGCTCAGCCATTGGCTTGGGAGACACCTCAAAACTACTATCTCGACCATGCAAAATAAAATATACACCGTTAGATGTGATCTACATTTTCAAAAGTATGCGTGTGGAAAATTTCAATCGAATTTGATGTGTTTTAGTTGTTTATCATGCAACCAAAAACTCGATGTTTTATAAAGGGTTTAGAATTACTACATTTTTTGGTCACATGGTGAGTGGTTAAAACTCGTCGAATTCATTTGAAACTTTGTGTGCATGTAGTTTTGTGATGTAGATCATATTCAACGGTGCGGGTCTTCATTTTGGACGGTCGAGATATGATTTTTGAGTTGTAACCCTAACTAAGTTTTCTAGGATGATGCACAAGCTCTCTCTCTCGGTATGTGTGTGTGTGATATGTTTTTTTTTGAAGAAAGTGTGATATGTTCAAGTGAGAACTATGTAGGAGCTTTAATTTGGGACATTATGAATGATCTGCACCATTTATTTGGATCTATGCAACTAAATTAGTCTTTAAGGATGTGAGTTCCATTTATTTGAGGTTCGTTTACCCATGCATTAAAGTGTTACAAATTGTATGGGTGAATATCATTATTTTGTAATGACACGATACATGGACAAATGGATTTCAAAGGACTTGATTTTATACCTTAAAGAATTATAGTTATGTCAATCAATGTGAACGGTTCGGGTCATCCACATGATTGTTGTTAATGGAGTTCTCACGAAGCTTAAATTTGAACATGTTTTGCCCTAGGCAGTTAAAATCGGTTTTTGGAACTAATCGGTCTAGGAGCGATTAGTGATTAATCGGTTAATCGGAAAATAATCAGGGATTAAATCGGAAAAATCATTATATATATAATTTAAAAAAAGATATATCCTTATTATCTAGCAACACTAAATTATAACATAAAACTATTATGAGATTATCAAATAAGAACATATAGTTATAGAGAAGAAAAAAAAGAGAGTACTTGGTTTGAGCTGAGTTTGGATTCTGGATGTAGGTCGGGTCGGGTTTGCTGGTCGGTTTTATCAAACAAAAACAATTGGGGAGGAGCAGTAAGGAGGAGGTGCAAATGCGGCCGGGTCAAGTATCCGACGGTACGGGGAGAGCGACAGCGGGTCGGGTTTAGGTTTGCTCGAGGAAAAAGAAGAGAATCAGTGGGTTTGGGTTTGGGTTTGCAGGAGGAAGAAGAAGAGAGCGGCGATATGTCGGGTTTGGGTTTGCGCGAGGACCAAAAGGGTTTTGAATTTTGAATTTGAATTTTGGATTTTGGCCGGATTGAGCCCAAATAATGCAATCGAGCATGAAAATTAGAGAAAGATTTAATCGGTTAATCGGCCACTTAAAATCGGCTGATTATTTCCGATTAAATCGCTAACTATTGAAATATTATAAATCGCTAAAAAAATAATCGCTTAGCTTCTGATTAGCGATTAATCGGATTAATCAGGCGTAATCGGGGATTTTAACTGCTTAGGTTTTGCCCATTCATCACGAGGTTGCAAAATGAATAGGTTTTCACCAATAGTACAATTGCGACCACTTAATGGATGGAAAAGTATATTCAACTTTGATAACATTTCATCCTCTTATGTTTTATGACATGTTGAGCACTTTGAACAGTGTGGATGCATTTGGGAGGAGGAGATAGGATTTTCTAAGTTGACATAAGAGGGAATTTCTCTCTCCTCTCTCTCTCTCCATATATATGTGTGTATATAGGTAAATCTTCAAGAAAGATCGGGGCTCTCGGATAAGATAGAAGAGCTCAAGGCTCTCATTTATTTTGGAGATATCCAATTACCGATCTCAACCATTCATTTTGTTAGAAATGCTTAAACTAGTTTGGAATCAAGTCTTTTGAAATCCATTTGCCCATGCAACTAAAACGTTACGAAATTGTATAACTGCAATATCTTTATTTTTTGTAATGATATGCTGCAAGGAAAAATGAAAGTTCAAATGACTTGATCTCACATGATTAGACTAGAACAAGATGAATGGTTCGGATCGTTCATAGGATGACCCCACTATGACGAGCTCTCCCAACTTAGGGTAAGGCTCAACCTTGCTTGAAGACCTCCATATATATATGTGTGTGTGTGTGTGTGTGTAGAATAAGGGGCTAGGGTGTCACCCTACGTAACTTAGCTCGGATGACATCTCAAAATTCATTCTCGACTCTATAAAATGAGAATCCACACCGTTAAATATGATCTACATCCCATGAACTATTTGTGCACAAAATTTCAAATGCATTTGATAAAAAACCACTCATCATGCGACGTAAAAATGAAGTAATACTCTATACCCTTAAAGTTGATTTATCGGTTGCATGATAAATAGTTAAACTTGTAAAAAAAAAATGGAAAATTTTGTACACATACTTTTTAAGACGTCACATCTAATAGAGTGGATTTTCAATTTGGAAAACTGATATATGAATTTTGAGTAGCCCCCTTATATATATATATATATATATATATATAGAGAGAGAGAGAGAGAGAGAGAGAGAGAGAGAGAGAGAAATCTTCGGTTGCACACTACTTTGGTGAGCACTCCGTGAGCACTCACGAAATAGAGCACCTATGACAAATCCGAACCGCTCATATTGTTCTATATACCTTAGATAGCCTAACAATAAAAAATCAAGTAATTTGAAGTTCATTTGCCCATGATTTACATCATTACAAAATTGTATGGCTGAAAATTCTAACAGCATGATGGATGGGTAGATGAACTTCAAATTACTTGATTTTTTATTGTTAGGCTATCTAAGGTATATAGAACAATATGAGCGGTTCGGATTTGTCATAGGTGCTCTATTTCGTGAGTGCTCACGGAGTGCTCACCAAAAGTAGTGTGCAACCGAAGGGGACTCTATATATATATATATATATATATATATAGGGAAAGCTTCGGTTGTGCACTACCTCTAGTGCACATGGCGTGTGCACTATGCCTTCAGGCATTCATATCGACGATCCGAACCGTTCACATTGATCTACACATCTAAATTAGTCTAAATATGTAAAATCAAATCATTTGAAATTCATTTACCATCCATTGAAGTGTTACAAAATTGTATGGCTGAAAATCTTTGTTTTTTATAGTCACGTGATCGATGGGTAAATGAATTTTAAATGATTTAATTTTACATATTTAGACCAATTTAGATGTGTAGATCAATGTGAACGGTTCGGATCGTCGATAAGAACGCCCGAAGGCCTAGTGCACACGCCGTGTGCACTAGAGGAGTGCACACGCCGTGTGCACTAGAGGAGTGCACAACCGAAGCTTTCCATATATATATATATGGGCCATCTTCCATTGCAAACGCAAATGTCATGCAAACGCCTTAACCCGTCATTGGGGATGACGGGTTAAGGCAAAACACATAACCCATCATCCCCAACGACGGGTTATGTGTTTTGCCTTAACCCGTCATTCCCAATGACGGGTTAAGGCGTTTGCACGTTTGTAAACGCTACAGTAGCGATTTGCAACCGAAGCCCCCCCCCCCTCTCTCTCTCTCTCTCTCTCTCTATATATATATATATATATATATATATATAGATCTTCCCTTGCAAATGCACTGTAGCGTGCAAACGCATGCAAACTACCGAAGCCGGTATCCCCAGTAGTGCCCTAGGGTATATTAAGTATGAAGCCGCTACTAGGGATAGTGGCTTCATTATGCCTGAAGCCGCATTGGGAATAGCGACTTCAGTGGTTTGCATGCGTTTACTCACTACAATGCGTTTGCAATGGAAGATCTCCATATATATATATATATATCTACTACTATAATGGGAGAAGGCCTTAGTGTAATTTGTCCATATCCCAACCCGTGCAACGCACGTTTAATTAAACTCTACAATATAAACCTATGAAATACGTACAGTACACGTTCAAATTTATTATCCTCTCCTTATCTCTCAGAAAAACCAAAAACCCTACCCTCTTCATCTCCCTCTCTCTCTGCACCTGTCCCGCGGGAGAAGGATCATGAACAGTGAATGTCAGTCTATTATTTTACATGTTCCGCACGTGCTTCTCCCATTATAATATAGATAAATAGAATATAAAAAAATATTGTTCAGACGTGCATTGCACGTGTATTTACTAGTGTGTGTGTATATATATATATATATAGAGAGAGAGAGAGAGAGAGAGAGAGAGAGGAGGGTGGGGGGGAGCCAACTTAGCTCTCAAAACTCATGTATTGATGTTTCAAAATGAAACTTCACACCGTTAGATGTTGTCTACATCTTAAAATGGAAGTGTGTTGTCTACATCTTAAAATGTAAGTGTATAAAATTTCAAATAATCTTTTGATGAGATAACCTTTTATCATGGGACAAAAAATCGACATTTTATAAGCAATCTAGAATTGCTCATTTTTAGGTCGCATGATGAATGGTTAAAACTAATCGAAATCATTTCAGATTATGTATACGTGGAACTTTGTGATTTAGATGATTTTCATTTTGGATGGCCGCGATATGAGTTTTTGGTTGTCTCCCAAGCTAAGTTGGCTAGGGTGACACACTTGCCCCTTTATTCTTATATATATATAATCAAAATCCTCCTCGCTTGAAGATATTTGCATAATCAACCTTTGACATGCCACATAAGCGACTAGAGGTGTAGTTTAGTCAGAAACCCTTCTGCCCACTTAAGCTGCTAATCTTGTTTTTCTTGGAGATGAAAAAAAAGATTAAAGACTAAAGGAGAAGAAAGAAAGTTCTTAAGAGTTTCTCTTTCAACTAGTGGCTCCTGTGAACCCAATAAGTGGAGAAGAAACAGCAGAAGAGAGGTGATGAGGCTTCTTCTTCATTTGACTCTCAAGCTCTAATATCTCAGATTCTCTCTCTCTCTCTCTCTCAATTACTTAAAATCTTTTAAGTAATTGTGTATCTCTAACAATAAAGCTCAAAGAGAGAAGTAAAAGAGAATCAACAGAGAATTGTAACCTAAAGCAAGCAGGGACTCCACAAAGGACCAAAAGTTCCACTTTGTAAAGATGGTCTCTTCAAACATTACATGGAGCGTAACCCCGAAAATTTTCATCCTACAAATAAATAATTTATTCTAATTGAAAATATCAGACAAGATGGGGCTCATCAGAGTGCGACCGGTGCAATGATCTAGGCAGCCTTGTAGTTGGATTCAAATCTGCATTCATCAGATTTGGACATAGTAGGTTAAATGGGTGGGTTGAGAGGTTGGTCGTTATCATCTTCATCATTGGGATGATGGGCCTTCTTTTCTAGATGATGTTGATTACTTAGGCTTTTAGAAGAGACGGCAATCATTAGTGCCTTTGTGGTGGTGCCATCCGAGGAATCTGCTATGGAGAAGAAATATCATTTAGTGCCGTGTCATCAAGGTTAGTGTCTACAAAAACGGATGTTTGACCGAGAAACTGTCCCAAATGGAAAGCAAACATTTCATGAGAAACTAAAATTAAGGCACGCTGTAAACATCCTGTTCTTGGGGTTGCCAATCCTGGAATCGGGTTGGGATTCTGGATTTGCCATCCCCATTCGATTTAGCAATCGAACCATCTCTGGATACTGGCTTGGCGTGTTAGAGGTTTGATTTCTACAAATATTTGCTGGAGGGAATTTAAACAATTTTTTCTTTAAAATAATATATTTTAAGAACAATCTCCCAAGGGGTAGGGAAGTGTCCGACAGTTCTTATTGGGGTTAAACTTCCATTGTTACCAACATATGTAACTCAATCTTTGCACTTCCATTACCTCATAACTAGATATATTGGCATGCGGCCCTACACATATATTTAATAATTTTCAAGTGGAATCTTTCACCATTATTTACGCATTAGGCATTTAGTGATGTTCATAGTTCTCAATATATGCATGAGGAATAAGCATGTTATTTATGCGCATATTGGCTGCCAACACACAATGGAGTGTGATTGTCTTTACAAAACTCTTCTCAAGTCATAATAGTGAATATACGAATCATGGTTCTTTTATGGATCGCAGAACTGACCTCAATCTTTCTTTTTGCAAGGAAAAATACTGTTTTTTTGTTCTCAGCATTTTGTTTGACTCTCATAATTTTTTTATTAATTAATTTCATGTAAATTAGTGACCATTTCTTTTATTGATCAACAGGGGGAAGGCAGCACACCGGCGTTGAGACCGCTTAATCTAGAAGATTTCATACAAGCGAAAGTTAAGGTGTGTTGGATTTATTCGATGACAATAAGAAAATACACAGAATATGAGCTACGTGTATGTGTGTGTGTGCTTTCTTGGGTATATAATTCATAGTACTTTTGAGGGTAAAATTCCACGTTTATATGTATAGGTTGGTGCTTCTGTTGCATATGACGCTGCTAGCATGAATGAGCTCCGAAAATGGAATGAAATGTATGGAGAGGGTGGCAGCCGGAGAAAATCACCATTCGGGTTTGGCAACTAACTTAATTTTGTAGAATTTGCAAAACGATTTTTCTGGAGGTTGAATGAAGAAAGAGGGAATGATCACTTATGTTGAGAGTCGAGGCCTTCAGATCAAAGATAATCCCACATGGTTGAAGGCTATTGGTTTCGTTGCCAACAAGAGAAACAATGAATGATCTGTGCATTGCGCTTGGCAACTATCTGAAGGACTCAACCTACACCAAAGTTTTGTACACACCGCTACTTATATAATAATTCCAGAAACTAGGAAGAAGAAGGAAAAAAATAGTAATTCCAGAGTTTCATAATCACTGTAATACTACAAGATAGATGGTGTAAGGTTCAATAGCTTCATATTCATGTAATGATTATCCAGTCAGGTATGTAACTTTGATAGTCTCAGTGTAAGCAATCAGGCCTGTAACCTTTTTAGCTGCAACTAATATTTATTGGTATAAAATTGGATGTAAGTAAATCTCAAGTCAATTGTGTTGTTATGAAGAACTGTAACTATGAGGTTATTGTACTTTGTCTCAAGAAGCCTTATACAGTGTAAGTTACTAAATTCATTTTGATGGAAAAAGACCAGATGATGGGTGACAATTAGCAATCAATATATCTTGTCTCTGATTCAGTCTGAGATATATAATGTGGATTGTTATGTGAATGTTATTGTTGACAGTTGATAGTCAAAAAAATGAATGCTTTCTGTTATTGTACTTTGCTTTCAATTTTCACACGCATTGATCTCTACTAGGGGGCATCTGGTACTTTGATTGGAGGATGCCGGAATGAGAGGATTCCCTTGCACTCCAAACTCCCCTATTTCATTCATCAAAATGAGGCAGAACATGAGAGCTGCTGTCACTGCAAACATTTCTTAATTTGAGATTGGGCCTGAATGAATTTCATACCATATAGTTTTCTTTTTGGACACAAAGGGATGTTTTTTGTTCTCCATGATGTAAGGTAATGCAGGAGGACCCCACAGTTTGTAGGGTTAGGCCTTACTGATCTTCAACTTTACTACTTTGTCAAGGAATTTTCCGTGATCCCATATGGTATTAAGAGATTGAATTAGGAGTGGTGGAGAAAACAAGCCTCTTTGTCTTGGATTCAAATGTGTACATGTATATTCTCATTTTTTTTAAAAAGCCTTTATCTTTTTTTGAAGATAAAGATACCATAGTCATCGTTTCATTAATTATTATTAAAGAAACAGAGCAGTAAATATCCAACTCAAAATACAAGCTTACAGAAAACTAAAACAATAACCGTTACATAAATGGAAAGTCTGACATCCAAAAGTGACCCAAATCCAACACCAAAAGGTACATCCCCCCCCCCCCCCCCCCCCCCCCCCCCCCCCCCCCCCCCCCCCCCCAACAGTCTGGTTGGCGGTCCCCTTTGTACTGATCTCGTTGGCTATTTTCCTTAATCGATCTTCATCTTCTTTCTTGCCTCCTCAGCCCCTGTCCAATCATGGATAAACAAGAAGATTTTATTCATTGAGGTTGATAATTTGTAAGAAATCTTGCAAAAAATGAAATCATTTCTTTCTAGCCATAGGTTCCACATTGACGCCACAATCGTTATATCCCATGTCTTTCTATCTTCTAATCTAATAAGATTGTAAGAAGATAAAAGCCTTTATCTTGTAAGAAGATTGTATATGACTAACGAGCCAGACGAGAGGTGCTGGAACCTCCTGTTGGATATATTGGTATATTCTCTCTATATAAATATAGCACGTGCATATGTGTAACACGTGTAATGAACGTACAATTGATTGGATATTGGAACGCGGGTTTGTGGGCTTATAACCCGATACCCAAACCAGTATTTAGGAATAAATACTGGCTTGTGATAGCAGTCTAGGTATTCCAATTTTGATACCTAGGGTGAATATCTCAAGCAACTTAGATCTAGAGATAAAACCCTAATTCCCAATTGCTAATTTCCTCACAGAACTTAACAATCTTGAGATAATTCAGTTAATTTTGTGAGAGACTCACCGGAACCGACGCCGTACGCCGTCGCTGCCGTTGCCGTGAGCCGTCGTCGATTTCGTGGTCGACTCGAGAACTGATCGCAGATCTTCAGGCGATCTCCTCTTCGACGACGCCTTTGATCCACGCAGGCGATCTCTTCTTCGATCTCCGCTTCGACAGATCCCAGCACACGAAGCAATCGACGACGCCGTTTCATCCCCGTCTGTCGACCTTGCGTTTTCGCCCTCTCTCGTCCCGATTGGAGTCGACGGCGGCCCTTCCCCTCAGGCGCCGACTCCGACATCTTCCGCTTCTGAATCATCAGCCGGTTGGGTGTTTGGAACCCTAATTGAAGTAGAAGGCAGTGAAGAGATATTTAGTATCTCATCAAGATCTGGTATTTCTTAAACCCTACGATTTGTGCAATTTATCTAATCCATCTATTCTGTTATTAGTTAGCAGATCATCTTCTCCCTATAAATTACTTGTGTAGTAATAATTCAGAATATACTCTCGAATTTAGGAAATCATAGTTTATTCCTTGAGATGGAAAAACATGATCGACCTTATGAGGTTCCTAAACTAGAGGCGTTTAGTAGTTCTGAATTCAATAGTTGGAAGAGGAAAGCACAGTATGGGATGAAATTCATGAAGATCTTTTATACCTGTCAAACGACTTATGATGACTGTACCGAAGATGTGGATGATGCCACTTGGATCAGAGATGAGGACCTGTGCAGGGAGTTTTTGCTAAACAGTATTTCAGATCGGTTAGCAGATGTGTACATGAAGTATGGAACAGCTAAGGAGATTTGGGACAATCTGCTGGATGAATTCAAAAAGGAGGAGAAGGTCTCCAAGACTCACTTGGTTGATAAGTTCATGAGCTTTGAATTCAAAGAGGAGAAGGCCATTCTCCCTCAGGTAACTGATCTTGAAAACTTAGTAGCTAAATTGAAAACTGAGGATATCACTGTGTGTGATGCTTTTCTCACTGGAGCAATAATCTTTAAATTACCTGCATCATGGCTCACATTTAAGACTGAAATGTATAGACTGCCAGAACAAATTAAGCTTGCACAACTCAAACGATGTATTAAAGTAGAGGATGAAACAAGAACTAGGATAAATTTGGAGTTGGCTAAGAAACAAATTTCTCATGCTAATGTGCTAACCAGTTCCAAATATGCTCCTAAGTTTAAGAAGAACAAGCTTAATAAGGTTAAGGGTGAACCGTCCAAGTTGGAAGCCAATAAAAAGATTGTGAAAAAGAAAGGGAAGTGCTACAACTGTAGGAAGTGGGGTCACCATGCTACCGAATGTAGGCTACCCAAAAGAGAACAACCTAACAATGAAACGGTGAACTTATTAGAGAATAACACTGAACCCACCAACTTTCTGTGTGTTGTTGGTGACGATAAGGTCAGTGCCTCTACGAGTTGGTTGTTGGACTCGGGGGCTACATGTCATGCTTGCAACAATAAGAACCTGCTAACTGATCTCAAAGAAGCAAATGAGTCTGTCTCTATGGCGAATGGAGAATCAGTCAAGGTGCTCCAGGTTGGAACTGCAAATCTCAGTCTCTCATCAGGTAAGAATTTAATTTTGCGTAATGTTAAATTTGTTCCTGCTTTAGCAAAGAATTTAATTTCTATTAGCTTACTGAATAATGCTGGCATGGTAGTTTCTATGATAAGTGGTAGAGCAATATTATCTGTTAACTCATACTACTTTGGTTGTGCTTATTTAGTCAATGGCATGTATAGACTTAGTTTAGCAAATGAAGTGATTAATGCTGTTAGCTCAAAACTGTGTAGCCCTTCTACTTGGCACAACAGATTGGGACATGTAAACTATATTAAATTACTTGCTGTTGCTAAAACTTTTAATCTGCCAATTGATACATCCTTAAGGTATGACAAGTGTGAAGTGTGTGCTCAGACAAAGATCACTAGAAAACCCTTTAGCTCTGTTTCTAGGAGTACACAACTTCTTGAACTAATTCATTCTGACATATGCGATTTTAAAAACTTTGTGACGCAAGGAGGTCGGAAGTATTTGATCACCTTTATAGATGATTGTTCTAGATATTGTCATATCTATTTGTTAAAATCAAAGGATGAAGCACTTAATAAATTCAAAGAATTTAAAGACCGTGTCGAAAATCAGTTAAATGCTAAAATAAAAAGGTTCAGATCTGATAGAGGTGGGGAATATGTGTCAATGGGTTTTAAAGAATTTTGCACTTCACATGGCATTATCTCTGAAACAACAGCACCCTACTCACCACAGTCAAACGGTATAGCCGAAAGAAAGAATCGAACACTTACAGAAATGTTGAATTCTATGTTATTGACTGCTGGATTGCCTTCGAATTTTTGGGGAGAGGCTGCATTGACTGCTAATAATATTCTTAATTTGTTACCACACTCTAAATTGACTGAAACACCTTATGAGTTATGGCATAAACACACACCGAGCTTTGATAAAATAAAAACATGGGGTTGTATTGCTTTTGTTAGAATACCAGACCCAAGAAGGCCTAAAGTAGGACCTCGTACAAATACCTGTGTGTATCTAGGAAATGCAGTTGATAGTGCGGCATACAGATTTTATGACCTATCTCTCAATAAGATAATTGAATCTAGAGATGCAGAATTCTTTGAAGATGTGTTCATCAAAGACAAAGGCATAACACTATCTGGCCACACAGACTTAGTCAATGATTCACAAATAGAATCTAGACCTAGCATAACTGACACTGAAACTACAAATGAAATTGAGCCTAGAAGAACCTCCACCAGAGATAAGACACCTAGAACCTATGGTGATGATTTTGTAACTTATGCACTGTTGGCTGATCCACTTAGTGTGAGTGAAGCTCTTCGGTCTAGGGATGGTCTACTTTGGAAAGAGGCCATTGATGATGAAATGGATTCTTTATTACAAAATAAAACTTGGAAATTAGTTGATCTGCCAAAAGGGGCTAAGACCATAGGAAATAAGTGGGTTTTGAAGAAGAAACTTAATCCAGATGGGACTGTAGCAAAGTATAAAGCACGACTAGTAGCTAAAGGTTATACTCAACAAAGTGGGGTAGACTATTTTGATGTTTACTCACCTGTTTGTCATATTGCTACAATAAGGATTCTTCTTGCCCTTGCATCCATTGAAAATTTTGTTATTCACCAAATGGATGTTAAAACTGCTTTCCTAAATGGAGATCTTAATGAAGAAATCTATATGAACCAACCTGAAGGTTTTGTACTTAAAGGTTTAGAGAACAAAGTGTGCAAATTGGTAAAATCTTTGTATGGATTAAAACAAGCACCAAAACTATGGCACGAAAAATTTGATACAACAATAAAGAGCTTAGGTTTTGAATCTAGCAATTCTGACAAATGCCTTTATTTTCGTGATCGATCAAATAAAATTGCTATAATTTGCTTGTATGTTGATGACATGCTTGTTGTTGGAAGCGACCTCTCAACTGTGGTTGAAGTTAAAACAATGCTATCCAAAGAATTCAGCATGAAGGACCTAGGTGTTGTGGACACTATACTAGGTATGAGAGTGAGTTTTGGTAGGCAAGGGATACTCCTTAGTCAATCTCACTATATCAATAATGTGTTACAAAAGTGGGGATACAGTAATTGCAAAAGGTTTGAAACACCTTATGATTACAACAAAAAGTTGACACCTAACGTTGGTGCAACAGTGAGACAGTTGGATTATTCCAAACTGATTGGAAGTCTCATGTATGCAATGATCTGCACTAGACCAGACATAGCCTTTGCGGTAGGCATGCTTAGCAGATTTACTAGTAATCCCGGTAAGACACATTGGAATGCCCTTGAGAGGCTAATGGGTTACCTATGTGGTACTCAAGAGTTAGCTTTGTGCTACTCTGGACATCCTTCAGTTTTGGAAGGATATTCTGATGCATCGTGGTGCACAGAACATGGTGAAAGTCGATCCACTAGTGGTTATGTGTTTACACTAGGAGGAGCAGCTGTGTCATGGAAATCTAAAAGGCAACCAGGCATTGCATTCTCATCTATGGAGTCTGAACTCTTTGCGCTATCTTGTGCTGGTGAAGAAGCGGAATGGATGAGAGACCTGTTGCTAGATATTCCATTGAGAAGGTTTAAAGTAACCACTCTTAGCTTGTTTTGCGACAACCAAGCTACAAAAACTGTAGCAACCAATTCTCTTTACAATGGTAAGAGAAGAACTGTCGGTCTTCGACAGGCAAAGTTGAACTATCTCATTAAGCAAGGGATTATTACCCTTATTGATGTGAGGTCAAAACAGAATGTGGCTGATGCCCTTACCAAGGGATTACAAAGAGGTCTAATTGTCAAAACTGTGGGGGAAATGGGGTTAAGAGCCATTAAGTCACAAAGGCCTTAACACCCTAGTTATTTTGATAATTAGAACAGCCATTGAGAAGTTCAAACTTAAGCATCAATTTGACAGTTAACGTGTTTCAGATAATCATGATGATTCCAAATAAATTCCACAGACATATAATATCATTCCAATTTTGATGATATCATATATCTATAGAATTTACTTAGAATAATCATATTATTCCAATACGAAACATGAAAACTTGTCGATATGTTTCCGATGATTAATTGTCCTAAATATCATTCCAATTTTGATGATATGTCTCTTATGGATGCATGTTTCATTCCAATTTTGATGATTCAATGTTAAACCATGAGTGAAACGGCAGTTTTCATTCCAATATGAAACATAGTATGGTTCTTGTGTAGAAACTATAAAGTTCATGTACTTTATTTGATAAAGATACTTGATTGTGATGCTTGTGTTAAAATCTTGCTAGCCAATTTGAATTGTACTAAGTTCTTTTGTTTGAACTAGATACTTTTATGCAATTTGTTTGAATTCAAAGAGAAATGACTCATGAAATTCTTATTTGCAATGTTGAGCAACAGGTGCTAGCAAAGATAATGGAGGTGGAATCTTAGATCTCGATTTTGAAGATGATGACTTGCTCGATATGGAGGAGTAGTCATGAAGCAGCATGCAGGGATTTTCTTTTGCCAATCACTTGCTTAATAAAACTTCTTTTGAGTTTAAGACTACTTTTGAAGCTTAAAACTCTTTTGTTTGGTTTGAAGTTTATTTGCTTTATTTAGTTTGAGACTATGTTTTATTTATCTATTGGTTTAGTCTTTGTGAACTATTCTGAATTGGATATGGTTTGGAACTATTTAATTATATTGGTTTAGTCTTGATTGAACTATTCAATTTTATAATTATTTTGGTTCTTTATGAAACTATACCTTCATGATGCTTTTCCTTTATGGACTGCTATCAGCCAGTCAGTTGTATGCTGATCTGATGAGATAATCCTGTACTTTATATATTGAGAATATAGGAGGAGATTGTTGGATATATTGGTATATTCTCTCTATATAAATATAGCACGTGCATATGTGTAACACGTGTAATGAACGTACAATTGATTGGATATTGGAACGCGGGTTTGTGGGCTTATAACCCGATACCCAAACCAGTATTTAGGAATAAATACTGGCTTGTGATAGCAGTCTAGGTATTGCAATTTTGATACCTAGGGTGAATATCTCAAGCAACTTAGATCTAGAGATAAAACCCTAATTCCCAATTGCTAATTTCCTCACAGAACTTAACACCTCCAAGGGGCACCATCTTTCTCAGTCGCGTCAATGTACTCTTGGATCAATGACGGGGGGATAAGGTGCATTGTGGAGAGTAGGATTTGGGCAACTCAAGCGCCGCTTAAAGTTAAAGTATTCTGTTGGCTAGTTCATAACGACGCGATTCTAACAAAAATTAATCTTAGGAGAAGAAATATTCAGGTTGACATTAGATGCGTGCAATGTCTCCAAGCGGAGGAGGACTCGACACATTTATTTTTTACGTGCCCTAAAGCGGCTAATACGTGGGAGATTGTCTGTAGAGGTTTCGGGTGCACATGGTTCCCTAAATCCACTTCGGAGATTTGGGGCACTTGGAGAGACGAGTTCATTAGGGCACAGGACAAAAGGGCTTGGGATTTAGCTGTAGCGGCTACTATGTGGAGACTATGGCTAGACCGAAACGACTTATGTTTTAGAAACATTGATCACATATTTAATTCTTCAATGAATAACATTTTCCTTCTAATTCATGACTGGGCAGGTAGCGTGGAGAATGCTAAGAAGATTAGGAGGTCCGATGAGGAGTAGAAAGAAAGCAACTAGAGCGGAGATCGGACAGATAGTGCGGGAGTAGTGGATTATCGTAAAGTACTTTGTCGTATTTTGATTTTTATGTACTTTCATTTTGCCGGTTTGCCACTAGTTAGTTGCTAGTTAGTTTGACCGTATGAGACTAGTTTGGCTGGATGCCCTGCGGGGCTTTATGTACTTTGTTCTACTATGTTTCTTTAATCCTCATTAATGAAACAATGACAGAGATCATCTTCTTATCAAAAAAAAA
The DNA here is from genome assembly GCA_017893485.1 of Hemerocallis citrina. NCBI lineage: Eukaryota > Viridiplantae > Streptophyta > Magnoliopsida > Asparagales > Asphodelaceae > Hemerocallis > Hemerocallis citrina. The sequence goes on from CM030366.1 coordinate 209,829,463, forward strand.
AAAAAAAAGATTGTATATGCTTTCTTACGCTCTACTCCAAAATAGAGTAACTGTCACATCAATGAATTTCATACCATATATTAATCTATTTTGGAGCCTACCATATATGAATTTCATACCATACCATACTCTATTTTGGAGCCTTTATCTTGCACTCAATGAATTTTATACCATATATTAATCTTTTGGCACACAAAGGGGTGTTTTTTGTTCTCCATGATGTAAGGTCATGCAGGGGGACCCCCACAATTTGTAGGGTTAGGCCTTACTGATCTTCAACTTTACTACTTTGTCAAGGAATTTTCCGTCATCCCGTATGGTATTAAGAGTTTGAATTAGGAGTGGTGGAGAAAACAAGCCTCTTTGTCTTGGCTTCAAATGTGTACATGTATATTCTCAATTTTTTTTAAGAAAACCTTTATCTTGTAAGAAGATTGTATATGTTTTCTTAGGCCATCTCCAAGCCGTAACTCTATTTTGGAACAACTTTTATTCCAAAACAGAATAACTGCCACATTAAACAGTAACTCTCCAACCCATAACTTCATTTCTAACTTCAAAAAGATATATTCTTAGCATATTCTTTTTTATCTACTTTTTATATTAATTTTCTTCAAACTATTAATTATACTCAATATAAAATTAATAACCTTCAATAATAAATAATATGCACAAAATAATTAAATTAAAATTTCATTTTTGGGACTAGAATGTAATTAATTATGTTTATAAAATATAGAATTAGGTTTAAAAATAATTTAAAACTTTTTTTTGTGGGGGGGGGGGGGGGGGGGGGGGGGGGTTTAAAAATAAAGAAATAAAGAAAAAATGGCGCTCTCCACTCCATTCACTCCAAAATGGCATCGAAGTTGGCGCTGGGTTGGAGAATCAATGCCAACTCCAAACCCCACTTTAACGTCATTTTTGAGTGGGGTTGGAGATGGCCTTAACAAGCAGAAGTATTACTGAAAACAGTTTAAATTTTCTTGGAGTTCAGTATAAATTTTCTTAGAGTTCAGTATGTAAAGCTTTGTAATTTGCTTATCTGCATAATTATGCATATAAAACAAATCTTTTTTTTTGAGGGAATATAAAATAACAAATTTGTACTGCACATGTGAAAGATCCAACCAGTAGACGATAGCTCCAAAATTTGTGGTAAGGGTTGAGGCCACGAGGGTGTATGTAATATATCACTATTTGATGGCCTCTTTTGCTTGCACTTTTTCGTCTAGTATAGGAAAAGTGATACGTCTTTGTTTGTTTATTTTTGGTATTTATTTTTGGCAAGTATGTTCTTTATACCATGTTTACTTTTGATCTCTACGATATATTCATAATAATAATTAGTACATAATGAACAACAGTTATTCCATCTTATAGTTATGCTCCACTTTCTATGTTAGGCCACAAGTAGAAAACTGTCATCAGAAGAGTCAAAGTTGGCTTGAGCAAAAGAATAATTTGTAGTGTCATCTCCCACTCGAATCTTCAGAAACACACAGTCCATCAAGACAAGTTCACGTAATCCTTGTCATTGATGGAATAATTGTTGGCTCAGTCTGGCTAAGTAAATTAAGATGGAATATATGTCGAACTTAGGCCAAGACAAGGAGTAAACCAAAAGATCTTAGCTACCTAGTTCTATGACTCATCATCCAACAAATGATTAATTCATGAAAAAATGCGAGTCGTTATAAAAAAAAAGAGTAATAGGATTATAATAGAGTTAGTTGTGGAGTAACATTAGGGCATCATTATGAGCATCAGGATATTGCTATTCTTCATCATTAATTAACGCTAACATCAATTGTAGTTATCACAATGATGATTATGATTGTCATAGCTTTGATGCTATTATATCCAAGCACCGTGACCCACTCGCAGACTCGCTGATTTACAAGCCAACTTTATGTACAGGGAAATTCTCGTTGTAAACTGGCCTATGGGCTGTTGGATCATTTCGATCATGATCCAACCGCCAAGATCGATCCCGCCCATCTCCCCCTCTATCTCACTTAACTTCAAAGGGGTAAAAATGGTATTTTGCCCCCAAATAACTCTTCACTTAGCATTTCGCTCATACTCTCTCTCGCTCGTCGCTGATGACTTGTATTTTTTAAGTCAAATTTGAACCTAGGCCGTTGTTGGAAACAACGACAACAACGGTCTAAGTAGAACAAAATTCATCTTCCAACCTTGGTCGTTGCTTCACACAACGGCCTATGTATAACCTTGACCGTTGTGAGGAACAATGGCTTAGGTTATATAAGTGTTTTAAAACACTTGTACAAATTTCGCTCTCCTCCTACATTCTATCTTTCACTCTCACACTAGTCTCACTCTCTCTGGCGCTCGTTCCCGAACCCAAACTCGAAACCCTAGCTCCTTCTTCACCTAATCCACCCAGCCTCCGTCACTTGACTCTCTCACTCACTCAACATGCATCTTCTCGAACTCTTGCCCTCTTCCTTTGAATCTCCCGATAAAAAAAAACCCTAACCCTAACGAGCTCACCTCGTCTACAACAACGCAACCACCTCCTCTCTCTCCTTTTGAAATACCCACATTGTGGAAGGTATTCACTATATTCTAGCTTTTAGTAGATGTAGCTATGTTGGTTGATTAAATTTTTGTTAAATTTTTTAGTCTACAATTTTTGTGTGATGCGTAGTTAGTTGTTTGTTGTGTATTGTATATAGTTTTTCGATAATTGTAGATGGTTGGATTATAGAAGTTGTTGGTTTTCCAAATTATAGTTATAGTTGTAGTTGTATATTATATCGTTACCTTTTTTGTAAAAGCGCACAAACGAGATCCAAAAATTCTAAAAATTTGCGAGAACGTCGGACTCACCATGCACAAGCCAACACAACTTGTAGGAATTTGAACTCACGGTTTGCAATACACAGCCGTGTATCGCTTTCGACTCTTTTTCTTGAGTGAAAGCGATACATTGCCGTATATTGCAAACCGTGAGTCGAGACTCACTTTTATAAGTTGCGTTGGCTCATGCATGGTGTGTCCGACCTACTTGTTGGGTTTATGTCTTGCATACGATGTTGGATAAGAAGACGATGAGATGATGGAGGAATCGAGGCGATCGAAGACGGAGTGGAAGCAAAGGGAAACAGTCAGAAGCAATGGAAGCAGCAGGTTGCGGTCGACCGTCCTGGGGTGCGGTCGACCGCCCTACTAGCAGGAGTTCCCGAGAGGGGTACGGTTGACCGACCTTGCGGTGCAGTCGACCGAACGCGGCGTTGATGGATTATTTGGGTCGGGTCTTGGTGATTTGTGAGAAGCCCAACTTGCTTTTCAAGTCAAATCGTACGACACCTATCGTATGGTTTATCTTTTCAGGAATATCCAATGGCTACTGTATCAAGATATCAAACTATGGTTTCTCTAGATCTCTATATATTGGTGTTATTGGCCTCCATTGAGAGCCAAGAGAGAGAGTACGCCATTGAAGTCGGATTTTGAGAGTTTCTCCAATTGTAAATAAATAGTACTTGCTGGTGAGGCTTGAGACAGGATCGTGGTGAGAATTATAATATTCTTGTATCTTCTCTAGTTGAATAACATCTCGGGTTTCTTCTCCCTCGGATTAAGGCAAAAGCTCCAACCGGGACAAACTTGGGTGTGCTTTGGTGTGTTTGGTATGATCTAGTATGTGCTTGGTTGTTTGTGTTGATTATAACGAATAGCTCAACATGATTCGCAGTCAGGTTTTCCTAACAAATCCTAACAATTGGTATCAGAGCTTCGGGTTCAAGGGTTTGTTCGAGTTCCTTGGAGAAGATGGCATATCAGATCACGAGGATCAAGCGGTTCAAAGGCAAGATCAACTTTGATCTCTTAAAGGTGGACATGCATGAAGCATTGGTTCAACAGGACTTGGATCTAGTCCTAAAAGGAGATAAAGGGAGACTAATCGGCACAAAGCAGGAGAATTGGGAGAAAATTTATTCAGAAGCCTTGGGTTGAATCCACATGTATTCGATGAATGAAGTCAGGTATATGAGAAGCACGACGAGTCTTTGGGCAAGATTCAGAACTGACTACTCGGGATCGTCATTACAGGGTTGGATGCATCAGAAAGAAAAATTGTGGGATTCCTCAATGAAGGAAAGTACCACTCTTCTAGATCATGTAGTGGAGTTCAATATAGAGTTATCTGAACTGAGGGCATTCAATGCAGATGATCTAAAGGTTTTTAACTCGATATATTTACCACCAAATCCATCCAACATGATAACCGTGCTAGACGAGAAATCCACTAAGGAGAAGTTTTTCATAGCAAGTATGATTAAGGGGTTGGAGGAGGATGCACTTAGGAAGGAGAGTCAGAAATCGGTGTCAACTTCTGTGAGTTGCTTGGATGTGGATTGTACTTCGAATGGAAGAAAAAGTGTATGTAGGGGTAAGGTCCGTGGCCACCAGTGCAAAAAAAATGAGCATTACATGAGAGACTGTTGCAAGCGGTTGAGTCAGAGGGGCGCCAAATCCAGTGCCGCTGAATCAGGTGATAGCTTAAACAGTGCTTTTCTTTTAAGTTCCTTAGATGTGGATTCTGGTTGTTCTTTTGATTCGGTTAGTTCTTCTCAAGTTTGCTTCGAAAGGGAGATGATTTCTACTTACAAGTTTACATCCTGTCGTTGTGAAGTAATGGTTTCTACTTACAAGTTTGCCTCATGTCGTTATGTGAGAACGAAGATTGACAAGACTTGTGAAGTAAGGGGTAAGAAAAAAAATGAGTCGAATATGTCAGACGGAGGGGAACACACACTAGAGGAGGACATGTATATTCCTTTGATGAAGCGGAGCCTTATATCGTATGGCTCCTATCGTAGGGTTATCTCTTCAGGAATATCCAATGGCTATTGTTTCAAGATATCAAACTAGAGTTTCTCTAGATCTCTATATATTGTTGTTATTGGCCTCCATTTAGAGCCAAGAGAGAGAGAGTACTCCATTGAAATCGGAGTTTGAGAGTTTCTCAAATTGTAAACAACTAGTACTTGCTGGTGAGGCTTGAGAGAGGGCCGTGATGAGAATTGTAATATTCTTGTATCTTCTCTAGTTGAATAACATCTAAGGTTTCTTCTCCCCCGGATTAAGGCGAAAACTCCAACTGGGACAAACTTGTGTGTGCTTTGGTGTATTTGGTATGATCTAGTATGTGCTTGGTGGTTTGTATTGATTGCATCGAATAACTCAATAAGATCCTTAGTCAGGTTTTCTTAAGAAATCCTAACACTACTCGCAATATTTTGGAATTTTTTGATCTCGTTTGTGTGTTTTTCTTCCATATATCAAACAACAACAACAATTATACTTTGATTTTTTTGAATGACTTTTCACTAGAAAATCACACAAACGATATCCAAAAAAATACAAAATTTTGCGAGTAAGTCGAACTCATCAAACATAAGCCAACGCAACTTGTAGAAGTGAGTTTCGACTCACGGTTTGCAATATACGGCCGTGTATCGCTTTGTTTGCTTCTAGTTTGAAATGAAGCGATACATTGCCATCTCTTGCACACCGTGAGTCCAAACTCGCTTCTACAAGTTGTGTTGGCTTGTGTGTGGTGAGTCTAACCTACACGCAAAGTTTTGAAATTTTTGGCAGTCATTTGTGCTGTTTTCTCATGTATTTTTTTCATAACTATATATATGCAAATAGTGTGATTGTCTCTATATGATTAGTGTATTGATAATTGTTATATTATTCTTTATGTTAGATATGGACAGTGGTGAAGGATATTCTGTTTCTGATGATAATTTTAGGTGTGCACAACAAAGTGGTGAATGCATGCCGCAAGTTGAAGATCACCTCAAACCAAAGGTAAGTACGACGTTTCATACCTTAGATGAAGCCAAGAACTTTTATTCTTCATATGCTAAATGTGAGGGTTTCGCAATGCGTAAGGGTGGAAATAAATACAAGGGAACCCAAGTCATGGATAAGTCTTTTTTGTGTAATAAAGAAGTGACTTCACCGAGTCAACTTAGTGAAGGTAGACGGGGAACTACTTCTAGAACCGGTTGCAAAGTTGTCGTTCGTGTAAAACTGAATGAAGAAAGTAATAAATGGGTGTTGTATTCATTTCATGAACCACAAAATCACGTATTTACTTCACCCGGTAGAAGACATCTTTTGCCCCAAAACAGTTCGGTGTCGAATACTGATAGAAGAATAATGGATCAAATGACCCAAACTAATATCCCTACTTGCAAACAAATGTTCTTCTTCGAAAGTGCTAGTGGTGGTCACGATAAAATAAGATTCACCGAAAAAGATGCTAGATATCTACGTACACACGAAGCGATGAAAGGGCACGATGGAAACGTTCTTATTGATTTTTTTTTGAATTGAAAAACACGGATCCTTCATTTTTTTATGATTTTCAAATAGATCCTGATGGCCAGTTGTCTCATTGTATTTGGATGGAAGGTACTTCTAGGATGAACTATGAAGAATTTGGGGATGCACTTTGCTTTGATGCCAAGTTTCACGTACAACACGAATCAAAAAACACTCAACCTACCCCGGTGTGTAGTGTTGTGGCGCTCGCCTCTTCTGGGTAGGTTGTCACCAAGCACGCCCAACTTGGGTTACTTGCGAACGGATGGTATATTCTTCTTGCACTTCTTGGTCTTCTTCTTCATCCTCTTCTTGATGCTCTTCTTGTTGATCTTCTTCTTGTGGTGGAGGTTGGTGTAACCGTTGTTGCCTCGTGGAAGATGACCTATTAATCACGTTCTTACGATGCTGTGAACCTACGTTCGTATTTAAATAACGATTCAGGGCTTCACCATCTCCTATCTCTTCTAGTGAGCCCCGGCATGAAGTAAGCATCTTCCGAGCGAACGCTTTCATGTTCGCACTGGCATTGCTCTTAAGTACATGTGCACATTCCTTTGCCATATCCCATGTATTTTCGATCTACAATAAAGATGAAGATATGGTAGCACAATTCCATGATGAAATCATCAATTTAAAAACAATTAATGTGAATACTAAAAATTATTCCCAACAAATTTGACTTATCAACAACCGATATGATGATGTCTTCTGTTGGTACATGGGTTGTGACGTAGAATACACAGGTGGTTGTTCTCTCTCTCTCTTTTTGGAATTGGTACTTGAATGTCAACTGGTACTTCGGTCTTTGAAGATATGTACTCGTGGGTACGCAGTCAATACACAACTCTATTTTCTGGAAATTCATATTATCCGTTACGGCCATCCCATCTATTAGAAGACCAAAAATCATGGCGATATCTTGCAATGTCACCGTCATTTCCCCAACCGGGAGATGAAAACTGTGTCTGTGGCCTCTATCGCTCGACGAGGGCTGCAAAAGTGTTCGGTTTAGTTTCAACTTACCTATCAAACCAATTCCGTAAAAACTGGCTTCGACAAGGTACTTGTGGGTACGCTGGTGCATCGTCAATGTCTCGTGCATACAAAAGTTACAATTCTACGTCGTCCCTCTCCGCACTTCCTCGGATCTGTGGCGGTCTTGCAAAGTGAGAATGTTTGGATGTAAAGGTCCTGGACCGTGAAATTCACCCGAAGACGCACGCCAACCTACACCAACGTTTAAAATTTTATTATTGTACATACAGTATTATGTATTCAAAATTCATAATGAAAACTAATAGTAAACTTACTTCTGTGGAAGGTTCACCCCTACCACTACCAGACAGCCTTCTGGTTTTCCTCGTTCTAACCATTTCTCTATAAAAAAAATATAATAATTGGTCAATACACTATATATATATATATATATATATATATATATATATATATATATATATATATATACACGAAACAAAATACGTGAGAAAACCACACAAATGACATCCAAAAATTCCAGACTTTTGTAAGTAGTTCAGACTCACCACACACACGCCAACATAACTTGTAGAAGCGAGTTTCGACTCACGGTTTGCAAGATATGGTAATGTATCGCTTTTACTCATGAAAATGAGTGAAAAGCGATACATTGCCATATCATGCAAATCGTGAGTTGAAACTCACTTCTACAAGTTGCGTTGGTTTGTGTGTGGCGATTCCGACCTATTCATAAAATTTCGTATTTTTTGGATACTGTTTGTGAGGTTTTCTAGTGGAAACTCACTCAAAAAATATCAAAGTCACTACAAGATTCGCAAACTATATCGACGTATATTCCCTGGCGTTTTACCAATCGCGCCGGGGTAGGATAAGACCAGGATTGGATCGCACAATTGTATAGTTATACATCGGCGGCCTCTACAAAACGCCGGTGAATTATAATATTCACCGGCGTTTTTATAAAAACACGCCGGGGAATAGAAAGCGACAATATACCCCACAAATCCTCTCCCATTCACTGGCATTTATTAATAAAAATGCCAGTGAATTTATTGGAATAAATCCCCAATCCTACCGCGAAACCCTTACATTTCGCTTGGTTTTTTCCCCCAACCCTAAACTTTTCGCGCGCGCCGCCACTGGGCCTCCTTCCCTTCCTCGATTTTCCCGACAACTCCTCTGCCATCGGAGTGGGTTCCACGTCGATTTTCCCTTCAGGGCCGCCGTCGCTGTGCCCACGTCGACGTCCACGCACTCTCTATCCCGCTTACTTATTTCTCTCTCATCGCAAGTACTCTCTCTCTCTCATTCTCTCTCTACTTCTTGATTTTGTTTTAGGGGCTATGCTCAAGAACTCATGCGATCTCGAATTTTGTCTCTATTTTTGCTTCACTGTGTTATTCTGTGATTGGATCTAGGTTTCAATGTGTTACTCTGTGATTGGATGTAGCTAGGTTTTAATTTTACTGACTTGTTGTTCTTGAGATTTTGAGGGATTTAATCTATGTTTATGTTTGTGGGAATTTTGGGTGGTAATGGTTTGAAACTCAATTTAGGGGAGATCTCGAAATCTCTGTTTACTCTGTGATTGGATCTATTTTTGCTTCGGCATTTTTGCTTCACTGTTTTTGTAATGAGTAATTTAAGGGAGATTTGAAACTCAATTTGCCAAAAATATGGCAATATACTCAGATTTGGAGTTTTGCCAAAAATGTGGCAATATACTCAATTTTAGGGGATTGTTAATGTTAGTGATGCATGGGAATGACAAGTTGAAGTGCTTTATTGTCTTGAGAGAGATTCTAGGATTGGTATATGTGTTTACTTATTTGTTCATTTGGTTCATAATTGCTTCTGGTCAGTTTCATTATTAATAAATGTAATGTAGTTGGTTTATAGATATTCGGCAAGATATAGGGATACATACTAATGAAGTTATGTTCTCCATGCTGGCAATCTATTATATTTGGCTCATTTTATTATGATGTTATGCAAAAGGTAATGTTAGGGTATATGAATGATGGGGGGAAAATATCAGGATATATAATAGCAAATGATTTTGCTTTTGGGGCTTCCAGCTTTGATCTTCATATTCAGGTTTAGATTGAAGAAAGGGGTCTTTAGTTTGGGTTCTTTGTATAGTATGTGCTTTATTTTTTTCACTGTTCAATACTTGAAGCTTCATCTTTGTTTAGTATCTTCTTATGCATTTGGAGATGGGTTAGTTGCTTTTGGAGATGGGTTATTATGCATTTGAGTTTTAGTTTGGTTCAGAGTAAACTGGAATTATTATGCATTTGGAGATGGGTTAGTTGCTTTTTTGTCTGAATTTGGAGATGAGATGGATCATGTATCTGAAGTTGCACACTATGATTTTTTGAGGAGCGACTAGTGATGGAAATTTTTTATCTAAACTTTATATACAATTATATCATGATGTCTACATGAGTATCAGTTTCTAACGTAATGTTCATGCTTGTTGCATGGGTTTGAAAATGAGATTGTTCTTTGCCGTATGGTTTTAAGTGATGATGAGATGGATTATGTAACTGAATACTATGATTTACAGAGGAGTGACTAGTGATGAAATAATCCTGTTTGAACTTATGTTGTGGTTTTAATTGACAGTTATCTCATGAGTATTATAAAAGTATAAGTTTAATTTCAGTAATTAGTAGCATTTTTACCTGAATTTGACAGTGAAAGTATTCTTTTCCACTCTTTGTAATTCAATAATTTGAACTCCATATTCTGGTTTTGATTGTAAGAGTGCTGCATGTTTTTTTTAAAAAAAAATTATATACCTACACCGGCGTTTGTAAAAATGCCGGTGTAGAATGATTATAGGGGAAGAAGAGGGCAGTCTTGAAACGCCATACACCGGAGTTTTTGCGACCGCCAATGTATCTTATAGAAATACCGGCGTTCGTAAAAAATGCCGGTGTAGACCCCCCCTTTCTGCGACGCCTTCTTCGGCGGCATTAGCACCGGCAATTTTAAAAATGCCACTGAATTATTCATCGGCGTTTTAAAATGCCGGTGAATCTCAGAAAAAATGCCACCAAACCCATTGTGTGTTGCAGTGAGTATATTTGTTGTTGTTTGATATACGGGACAAAATCACACAAATAACATCCAAAAAATATAAAATTTTGCAAGTTTGTCGGACTCACCACACACAAGTCAACGCAACTTGTTGAAGCGAGTTTTGACTCACGGTTTGGAGGGTAAGTCAATGTATCGCTTTCACTCATAGAAAATGAGTGAAAAGCAATACATTGCCGTATCATACAAACCGTAAGTCGAAATTCGTTTCTACAAGTTACGCTGGCTTGTGTGTGGTGAGTCCGACATACTCGCAAAATTTCATATTTTTTGGATGTTGTTTGTGCATTTTTCTAGTGAAAAGTCACTCAAAAAATATTAAAGCATAATTGTTGTTGATAAAGAGACAAATCCGCACAAATGACATTAAAAAATTCCGAAACGTATAGCGAGTAGATCGGACTCACCACGCACGAGGCAACGCAATTTGTAGAAGTGAGTTTCAACTCACGGTTTAAGCGATATGGCACTGTATCGCTTTTTACTCACAAAAAAGAATGGAAAAGCGATACACAGCCGTATCTCGCAAACCGTGAATCCAAACACACTTCTACAAGTTTAGTTGGCTAGTGCGTGGTGAGTCCGACCTACTCCCAAAATTTTCAAATTTTTGGATCTCATTTGTGCGCTATTACTAAAAACGAGCAACAACAACTAATACTACATCTACATCTACAAAAACAACTACATACAATACACATCGTGAAACTAACCTATAATTACCTATGCATAATACAAAAATTGTGGACTCAAACATTGAAACAAAAATCCAATCAATTAACATAGCTAAATCTACTAAAGTAGAAAATAGTTAATACCTTTCACAATGTGGGTTTTCGGAAAGGAGATAGATGAGGTGGTTTTGGTGCTGTAGACAAAGGATGAGGAGTAAAGTTTGGGTAATTCTATTAGGGTTTTAGGGTTTGGGAGATTTCGTTAGGGTTAGGGTTTTTTGGGTTCAGGAGATTCAATGGAAGAGGGAAATAGTTCAAGAGGAGGAAGAGAGTGAGTGAAAGAGTCAAGTTAAGGAGGAAGAGCCAGAGAGAGAGAGAGAGAGAGAGAGAGAGAGAGAGAGTACTGAGTGTGAGAGAATGTAGGAGGGAGCAAAATTTGTACAAGTATTTTAAAACACTTGTATAACCTAAGTCGTCGTTCCACACAACGGCCAAGGTTATACATAGGCCATTGTGTGAAACAACGGCCAAGGTCAAAAACTCATTTCGAAATACCTAGGTCGTTGTTTCCTACAACGCCGTTGTTTCCAACAATGACCTAGGTTCAACGTTTGCCAAAAAAATGACAAGTTCATCAGCGGCGAGTGAGAAAGACTGAGAAATTGAATAAGTCAAAGAGTTATTTTGGGGCGAAATACTGTATTTACCCCTCCTTACTTAAGTGAGAGTGGGGGTTGTGTAACACCCCGTGTTAAAAATATAATATAATATGTTCAAAAAGTATAAAAAAGTGGGCTGTTTGAAATGTGTATTGGAAAAAAATGAATAATGGTATTAAATGGTGGGGGGGGGGGACATGTAAATGGTAAAGATATGGGGCCCACTTGCTGTTGCATACTGTGTATTTCGGAAGAGGAGAAAGAGTTTGGAAATATTGTCCCATATCGATAATACATTTGAATATAATAATATATAAATATAATAGCCTATGATCAAGAGTTACCTAATCGGTTAACCAACTTTTGAGAGGCAGCCTGTGGTGGGCAGTTGTACTACATAGTATCTAATTTGTCTTAAATCCAGAACTGTTATTGATCGGGCGGTGGATTCCGGGATCATAATAGTCGGGCGGATAGGAGGGCAGCTCAGCGAGGACACTGATTTCTGAAGGGGGGGTGTCTGTAACACCTCGTGTTAAAAATATAATATAATATGTTCAAAAGTATATAATATGTTCAAAAAGTATAAAAAAGTGGGCTGTTTGAAATGTGCATTGAAAAAAAAAAGAATAATGGTATAGTGGGCAGTTGTACTACATAGTATCTAATTTGTCTTCTAAATTGTATAAATTATTTGAGCTAGGGGCAGAGGCGTTACAGGTTGATGGGCGGGATCGATCATGGCCATTGGATCTAGATCGAAGCAATCCGACGGCCAGAAAATCAGTTTTCAATGGGTCTGAGCAAACGGAGCATTTCCAATATATATATATATATATATATATATAGAGAGAGAGAGAGAGAGAGAGAGAGAGAGAGAGAGCATGAATATATATATATATATATATATATATATATATATAGAGAGAGAGAGAGAGAGAGAGAGAGAGAGAGAGAGAGAGAGAGTCATGCTATTATGAGATGTGAGATGGAGTGTTTTTTTATGAGATGAGCGATTTGAATTAACCAAATCTCAGTCACTGTTCATATCACTCTACGTGTTATCTGGATAGTGTGTACAAATTTCAAACTATTTTGTGATCTCTAGCCTATGCATCAAAGTGTTCAACACATCATGAAGATGGTGCAAAATACTATATATATATATATATATATATATATATATATATATATATATATAATAAAACACAAAGAAAGCTATCAAGTGGCTCACCTTCAATCCCCTCCAAAATCAAAGGCCCAGATCTAACCTTACAAAACACATTTTTCCTCTCAAAATTTCAAACCCCAAAACCAAAATTTTCCCCCCAAAACTAAAAAAACTCATTACTTTATTACTCTCTCTCTTTTCTCTCTTCACTTTTTCAATTTCTCTCTTTCTCTCTCTTCCTATCTCTCTCTCATTCTTTCTTTATTTACTTAAAGTTTTAGATTTTAAGATTTCAGGTTTGTAAATTTCCAGAATTTTTAGGTATTTTTATTGCACATGTTATATTGAAAATAAAAAATATATCTCTTCAACTGTTAAATTTCATCATTTTCCACACTTAAAGTTCTAAAAAGTTAGATTTTACATCCCATTTATAATTATTTTTTAACATATACTAATGGAAACATGGACTTTTATTTACAACTAATTATTGTCATATTATTCAAACTTGAGTTACATAATTGTTGTTTTACCGTTTTACAGGGCTTTTCGTGTTTTGTATCGTTCTGAAGACGTGCCGTAGGCACGTGCCCACGGGAAAGTCTAGTGTGTGTGTGTGTGTGTGTATATATATATATATATATATATATATATATATATAGAGAGAGAGAGAGAGAGAGAGAGAGAGAGAGAGAGAGAGTAATGCTCCATTGAAAACCAATGAAGCCGTTGTTCGGAACAACGGCTTCGTTTGTTTTGAACCTAAGCAGTTGTTCCGAACAACGGCTTATGTTATATTCGGAACAACGGCTTAGGTTTATAACCTATGCCATTGTTTTTATAAACTAAGCCGTTGTTTCCAACAACGACTTAAGTAGTTTGTATACCCGTTTGCACGAGACCCGTTTGCAATGGAGCATTTCTCATATGTGTGTGTGTGTGTGTGTGCGCGCGCGCGCGCACGCGCGCATTTATTCGAACGCATCAAAATGTCTCCAAATCGCTTGAAATTTTGTACACACCATCTAGATGACATGTAGTGTGATATGAATGAAGTGATCAAGATTTGGATGATTCAAATCGCTCATCTCATAAAAATAACGCTCCATCTCACAATCTCATAATAGCATGACTCTCTCTCTCTCTCTCTCTCTCTCTCTCTCTCTCTCTCTCTCTCTCTCTATATATATATATATATATATATATATATATATATATATATATATATATAGACACACACACACACACACACACACACACACACTCGTAATTTGGATGAACCTCTTAATAAATATATTTCTTTAAAGTAAAAATTTCAACGTAGTCTGGACTCGAACCTGAGATCAGGTCTAGACTCGAAACAGACAATGCACGTAAGTTGGTTGATTTACAAACTACAACTCCAACTCTCCTATCTATCTATCTATCTATCTATCTCACGATAAGTTTCGCATAAACTTTTCACATAGCCATCACATGTTTCGAATCGTTCAAATTGTTTAGGATGACTAAATTTGTCTAAATATGTAAAAATTAAATCATTTGAAATTCATTTATCCACCTATCATGTCATTATAAAAAATGGTCATCTACTTTGTAAAAGATATTTTTGTTGTGTTGTGACAAGTTGAGGTAAAAATGCAAAAAGTAGCCATCAATGATTCAAAAAAACATACAAAAATAATGATCATAAACCACAAAATCTTGAGTAATCCTTACACAACACTTACTATAATTTAACCTAGGCTTCCACTTGCTGCCTTCCATTGAATTGAGGGCACAAAGTGATTCACATATCATATGATTTTAGGTAACATGTTATAATTAGAGTGAATGAGTATATACACCAAAGTAGAGCTACAAAATCAGTGCATCTGGATACTGCTAGCACCCTACAGTCAT